>OZ010580.1:97108776-97346276 GCA_963932145.1 Acanthosepion lycidas
TAACAAGATGAGGAAGGCTGCAGTGACCAGATGACAAAACATTGTGATAAAAACAAGAATGATGAAGAAAGTGGTCTGAATGAATCAATGTATAATATTAACAAGATGAGGAAGGCTGCAGTGACCAGATGACAAAACATTGTGATAAAAACAAGAATGATGAAGAAAGTGGTCTGAATGAATCAATGTATAATAGTAACAAGATGAGGAAGGCTGCAGTGACCAGATGACAAAACATTGTGATAAAAACAAGAATGATGAAGAAAGTGGTCTGAATGAATCAATGTATAATATTAACAAGATGAGGAAGGCTGCAGTGACCAGATGACAAAACATTGTGATAAAAACAAGAATGATGAAGAAAGTGGTCTGAATGAATCAATGTATAATAGTAACAAGATGAGGAAGGCTGCAGTGACCAGATGACAAAACATTGTGATAAAAACAAGAATGATGAAGAAAGTGGTCTGAATGAATCAATGTATAATAGTAACAAGATGAGGAAGGCTGCAGTGACCAGATGACAAAACATTGTGATAAAAACAAGAATGATGAAGAAAGTGGTCTGAATGAATCAATGTATAATAGTAACAAGATGAGGAAGGCTGCAGTGACCAGATGACAAAACATTGTGATAAAAACAAGAATGATGAAGAAAGTGGTCTGAATGAATCAATGTATAATATTAACAAGATGAGGAAGGCTGCAGTGACCAGATGACAAAACATTGTGATAAAAACAAGAATGATGAAGAAAGTGGTCTGAATGAATCAATGTATAATATTAACAAGATGAGGAAGTCTGCAGTGACCAGATGACAAAACATTGTGATAAAAACAAGAATGATGAAGAAAGTGGTCTGAATGAATCAATGTATAATAGTAACAAGATGAGGAGGCTGCAGTGGCCAGATGACAAAACATTGTGATAAAAACAAGAATGATGAAGAAAGTGGTCTGAATGAATCAATGTATAATAGTAACAAGATGAGGAAGGCTGCAGTGACCAGATGACAAAACATTGTGATAAAAACAAGAATGATGAAGAAAGTGGTCTGAATGAATCAATGTATAATAGTAACAAGATGAGGAAGGCTGCAGTGACCAGATGACAAAACATTGTGATAAAAACAAGAATGATGAAGAAAGTGGTCTGAATGAATCAATGTATAATAGTAACAAGATGAGGAAGGCTGCAGTGACCAGATGACAAAACATTGTGATAAAAACAAGAATGATGAAGAAAGTGGTCTGAATGAATCAATGTATAATATTAACAAGATGAGGAAGGCTGCAGTGACCAGATGACAAAACATTGTGATAAAAACAAGAATGATGAAGAAAGTGGTCTGAATGAATCAATGTATAATAGTAACAAGATGAGGAAGGCTGCAGTGACCAGATGACAAAACATTGTGATAAAAACAAGAATGATGAAGAAAGTGGTCTGAATGAATCAATGTATAATAGTAACAAGATGAGGAAGGCTGCAGTGACCAGATGACAAAACATTGTGATAAAAACAAGAATGATGAAGAAAGTGGTCTGAATGAATCAATGTATAATAGTAACAAGATGAGGAAGGCTGCAGTGACCAGATGACAAAACATTGTGATAAAAACAAGAATGATGAAGAAAGTGGTCTGAATGAATCAATGTATAATAGTAACAAGATGAGGAAGGCTGCAGTGACCAGATGACAAAACATTGTGATAAAAACAAGAATGATGAAGAAACTGGTCTGAATGAATCAATGTATAATATTAACAAGATGAGGAAGTCTGCAGTGACCAGATGACAAAACATTGTGATAAAAACAAGAATGATGAAGAAACTGGTCTGAAGGAAACAATGTATAATAGTAACAAGATGAGGAAGGCTGCAGTGACCAGATGACAAAACATTGTGATAAAAACAAGAATGATGAAGAAAGTGGTCTGAATGAATCAATGTATAATATTAACAAGATGAGGAAGGCTGCAGTGGCCAGATGACAAAACATTGTGATAAAAACAAGAATGATGAAGAAAGTGGTCTGAATGAATCAATGTATAATATTAACAAGATGAGGAAGTCTGCAGTGGCCAGATGACAAAACATTGTGATAAAAACAAGAATGATGAAGAAAGTGGTCTGAATGAATCAATGTATAATAGTAACAAGATGAGGAAGGCTGCAGTGACCAGATGACAAAACATTGTGATAAAAACAAGAATGATGAAGAAACTGGTCTGAAGGAAACAATGTATAATAGTAACAAGATGAGGAAGGCTGCAGTGACCAGATGACAAAACATTGTGATAAAAACAAGAATGATGAAGAAACTGGTCTGAAGGAAACAATGTATAATAGTAACAAGATGAGGAAGGCTGCAGTGACCAGATGACAAAACATTGTGATAAAAACAAGAATGATGAAGAAACTGGTCTGAAGGAAACAATGTATAATAGTAACAAGATGAGGAAGGCTGCAGTGACCAGATGACAAAACATTGTGATAAAAACAAGAATGATGAAGAAAGTGGTCTGAATGAATCAATGTATAATAGTAACAAGATGAGGAAGTCTGCAGTGACCAGATGACAAAACATTGTGATAAAAACAAGAATGATGAAGAAACTGGTCTGAAGGAAACAATGTATAATAGTAACAAGATGAGGAAGGCTGCAGTGACCAGATGACAAAACATTGTGATAAAAACAAGAATGATGAAGAAACTGGTCTGAAGGAAACAATGTATAATAGTAACAAGATGAGGAAGGCTGCAGTGACCAGATGACAAAACATTGTGATAAAAACAAGAATGATGAAGAAAGTGGTCTGAATGAATCAATGTATAATATTAACAAGATGAGGAAGGCTGCAGTGGCCAGATGACAAAACATTGTGATAAAAACAAGAATGATGAAGAAAGTGGTCTGAATGAATCAATGTATAATATTAACAAGATGAGGAAGTCTGCAGTGGCCAGATGACAAAACATTGTGATAAAAACAAGAATGATGAAGAAAGTGGTCTGAATGAATCAATGTATAATAGTAACAAGATGAGGAAGGCTGCAGTGACCAGATGACAAAACATTGTGATAAAAACAAGAATGATGAAGAAAGTGGTCTGAATGAATCAATGTATAATAGTAACAAGATGAGGAAGGCTGCAGTGACCAGATGACAAAACATTGTGATAAAAACAAGAATGATGAAGAAAGTGGTCTGAATGAATCAATGTATAATATTAACAAGATGAGGAAGGCTGCAGTGGCCAGATGACAAAACATTGTGATAAAAACAAGAATGATGAAGAAAGTGGTCTGAATGAATCAATGTATAATAGTAAGAAGATGAGGAAGGCTGCAGTGGCCAGATGACAAAACATTGTGATAAAAACAAGAATGATGAAGAAAGTGGTCTGAATGAATCAATGTATAATAGTAACAAGATGAGGAAGGCTGCAGTGGCCAGATGACAAAACATTGTGATAAAAACAAGAATGATGAAGAAACTGGTCTGAATGAATCAATGTATAATAGTAACAAGATGAGGAAGGCTGCAGTGACCAGATGACAAAACATTGTGATAAAAACAAGAATGATGAAGAAACTGGTCTGAATGAATCAATGTATAATAGTAACAAGATGAGGAAGGCTGCAGTGACCAGATGACAAAACATTGTGATAAAAACAAGAATGATGAAGAAAGTGGTCTGAATGAATCAATGTATAATAGTAACAAGATGAGGAAGGCTGCAGTGACCAGATGACAAAACATTGTGATAAAAACAAGAATGATGAAGAAAGTGGTCTGAATGAATCAATGTATAACAGTAAGAAGATGAGGAATGCTGCAGTGACCAGATGACAAAACATTGTGATAAAAACAAGAATGATGAAGAAACTGGTCTGAATGAATCAATGTATAATAGTAACAAGATGAGGAAGGCTGCAGTGACCAGATGACAAAACATTGTGATAAAAACAAGAATGATGAAGAAAGTGGTCTGAATGAATCAATGTATAATATTAACAAGATGAGGAAGGCTGCAGTGGCCAGATGACAAAACATTGTGATAAAAACAAGAATGATGAAGAAAGTGGTCTGAATGAATCAATGTATAATAGTAAGAAGATGAGGAAGGCTGCAGTGGCCAGATGACAAAACATTGTGATAAAAACAAGAATGATGAAGAAAGTGGTCTGAATGAATCAATGTATAATAGTAACAAGATGAGGAAGGCTGCAGTGGCCAGATGACAAAACATTGTGATAAAAACAAGAATGATGAAGAAACTGGTCTGAATGAATCAATGTATAATAGTAACAAGATGAGGAAGGCTGCAGTGACCAGATGACAAAACATTGTGATAAAAACAAGAATGATGAAGAAACTGGTCTGAATGAATCAATGTATAATAGTAACAAGATGAGGAAGGCTGCAGTGACCAGATGACAAAACATTGTGATAAAAACAAGAATGATGAAGAAAGTGGTCTGAATGAATCAATGTATAATAGTAACAAGATGAGGAAGGCTGCAGTGACCAGATGACAAAACATTGTGATAAAAACAAGAATGATGAAGAAACTGGTCTGAATGAATCAATGTATAATATTAACAAGATGAGGAAGTCTGCAGTGACCAGATGACAAAACATTGTGATAAAAACAAGAATGATGAAGAAACTGGTCTGAATGAATCAATGTATAATAGTAAGAAGATGAGGAAGGCTGCAGTGGCCAGATGACAAAACATTGTGATAAAAACAAGAATGATGAAGAAAGTGGTCTGAATGAATCAATGTATAATAGTAACAAGATGAGGAAGGCTGCAGTGGCCAGATGACAAAACATTGTGATAAAAACAAGAATGATGAAGAAACTGGTCTGAATGAATCAATGTATAATAGTAACAAGATGAGGAAGGCTGCAGTGACCAGATGACAAAACATTGTGATAAAAACAAGAATGATGAAGAAACTGGTCTGAATGAATCAATGTATAATAGTAACAAGATGAGGAAGGCTGCAGTGACCAGATGACAAAACATTGTGATAAAAACAAGAATGATGAAGAAAGTGGTCTGAATGAATCAATGTATAATAGTAACAAGATGAGGAAGGCTGCAGTGACCAGATGACAAAACATTGTGATAAAAACAAGAATGATGAAGAAAGTGGTCTGAATGAATCAATGTATAATATTAACAAGATGAGGAAGTCTGCAGTGACCAGATGACAAAACATTGTGATAAAAACAAGAATGATGAAGAAAGTGGTCTGAATGAATCAATGTATAATAGTAACAAGATGAGGAAGTCTGCAGTGACCAGATGACAAAACATTGTGATAAAAACAAGAATGATGAAGAAACTGGTCTGAATGAATCAATGTATAATATTAACAAGATGAGGAAGTCTGCAGTGACCAGATGACAAAACATTGTGATAAAAACAAGAATGATGAAGAAAGTGGTCTGAATGAATCAATGTATAATATTAACAAGATGAGGAAGTCTGCAGTGACCAGATGACAAAACATTGTGATAAAAACAAGAATGATGAAGAAAGTGGTCTGAATGAATCAATGTATAATATTAACAAGATGAGGAAGGCTGCAGTGGCCAGATGACAAAACATTGTGATAAAAACAAGAATGATGAAGAAAGTGGTCTGAATGAATCAATGTATAATAGTAACAAGATGAGGAAGTCTGCAGTGACCAGATGACAAAACATTGTGATAAAAACAAGAATGATGAAGAAACTGGTCTGAATGAATCAATGTATAATATTAACAAGATGAGGAAGTCTGCAGTGACCAGATGACAAAACATTGTGATAAAAACAAGAAAGATGAAGAAACTGGTCTGAATGAATCAATGTATAATAGTAACAAGATGAGGAAGTCTGCAGTGACCAGATGACAAAACATTGTGATAAAAACAAGAATGATGAAGAAACTGGTCTGAATGAATCAATGTATAATAGTAACAAGATGAGGAAGGCTGCAGTGACCAGATGACAAAACATTGTGATAAAAACAAGAATGATGAAGAAACTGGTCTGAATGAATCAATGTATAATAGTAACAAGATGAGGAAGGCTGCAGTTGCCAGATGACAAAACATTGTGATAAAAACAAGAATGATGAAGAAACTGGTCTGAATGAATCAATGTATAATAGTAACAAGATGAGGAAGGCTGCAGTTGCCAGATGACAAAACATTGTGATAAAAACAAGAATGATGAAGAAAGTGGTCTGAATGAATCAATGTATAATATTAACAAGATGAGGAACGCTGCAGTGTCCAGATGACAAAACATTGTGATAAAAACAAGAAAGATGAAGAAACTGGTCTGAATGAATCAATGTATAATAGTAACAAGATGAGGAAGTCTGCAGTGACCAGATGACAAAACATTGTGATAAAAACAAGAATGATGAAGAAACTGGTCTGAATGAATCAATGTATAATATTAACAAGATGAGGAAGTCTGCAGTGACCAGATGACAAAACATTGTGATAAAAACAAGAATGATGAAGAAAGTGGTCTGAATGAATCAATGTATAATATTAACAAGATGAGGAAGTCTGCAGTGACCAGATGACAAAACATTGTGATAAAAACAAGAATGATGAAGAAACTGGTCTGAATGAATCAATGTATAATAGTAACAAGATGAGGAAGGCTGCAGTGACCAGATGACAAAACATTGTGATAAAAACAAGAATGATGAAGAAACTGGTCTGAATGAATCAATGTATAATAGTAACAAGATGAGGAAGGCTGCAGTGACCAGATGACAAAACATTGTGATAAAAACAAGAATGATGAAGAAACTGGTCTGAATGAATCAATGTATAATAGTAACAAGATGAGGAAGGCTGCAGTGACCAGATGACAAAACATTGTGATAAAAACAAGAATGATGAAGAAAGTGGTCTGAATGAATCAATGTATAATAGTAACAAGATGAGGAAGGCTGCAGTGACCAGATGACAAAACATTGTGATAAAAACAAGAATGATGAAGAAAGTGGTCTGAATGAATGAATGTATAATAGTAACAAGATGAGGAAGTCTGCAGTGACCAGATGACAAAACATTGTGATAAAAACAAGAATGATGAAGAAAGTGGTCTGAATGAATCAATGTATAATAGTAACAAGATGAGGAAGGCTGCAGTGACCAGATGACAAAACATTGTGATAAAAACAAGAATGATGAAGAAAGTGGTCTGAATGAATGAATGTATAATAGTAACAAGATGAGGAAGGCTGCAGTGACCAGATGACAAAACATTGTGATAAAAACAAGAATGATGAAGAAACTGGTCTGAATGAATCAATGTATAATAGTAACAAGATGAGGAAGGCTGCAGTGGCCAGATGACAAAACATTGTGATAAAAACAAGAATGATGAAGAAAGTGGTCTGAATGAATCAATGTATAATATTAACAAGATGAGGAAGTCTGCAGTGACCAGATGACAAAACATTGTGATAAAAACAAGAATGATGAAGAAAGTGGTCTGAATGAATCAATGTATAATAGTAACAAGATGAGGAAGTCTGCAGTGACCAGATGACAAAACATTGTGATAAAAACAAGAAAGATGAAGAAACTGGTCTGAATGAATCAATGTATAATATTAACAAGATGAGGAAGTCTGCAGTGACCAGATGACAAAACATTGTGATAAAAACAAGAATGATGAAGAAACTGGTCTGAATGAATCAATGTATAATAGTAACAAGATGAGGAAGGCTGCAGTGACCAGATGACAAAACATTGTGATAAAAACAAGAATGATGAAGAAAGTGGTCTGAATGAATCAATGTATAATATTAACAAGATGAGGAAGGCTGCAGTGACCAGATGACAAAACATTGTGATAAAAACAAGAATGATGAAGAAAGTGGTCTGAATGAATCAATGTATAATAGTAAGAAGATGAGGAAGGCTGCAGTGGCCAGATGACAAAACATTGTGATAAAAACAAGAATGATGAAGAAAGTGGTCTGAATGAATCAATGTATAATATTAACAAGATGAGGAAGGCTGCAGTTGCCAGATGACAAAACATTGTGATAAAAACAAGAATGATGAAGAAAGTGGTCTGAATGAATCAATGTATAATATTAACAAGATGAGGAAGGCTGCAGTGGCCAGATGACAAAACATTGTGATAAAAACAAGAATGATGAAGAAACTGGTCTGAATGAATCAATGTATAATAGTAAGAAGATGAGGAAGGCTGCAGTGGCCAGATGACAAAACATTGTGATAAAAACAAGAATGATGAAGAAAGTGGTCTGAATGAATCAATGTATAATAGTAAGAAGATGAGGAAGGCTGCAGTGGCCAGATGACAAAACATTGTGATAAAAACAAGAATGATGAAGAAAGTGGTCTGAATGAATCAATGTATAATATTAACAAGATGAGGAAGTCTGCAGTGACCAGATGACAAAACATTGTGATAAAAACAAGAATGATGAAGAAAGTGGTCTGAATGAATCAATGTATAATAGTAAGAAGATGAGGAAGTCTGCAGTGACCAGATGACAAAACATTGTGATAAAAACAAGAATGATGAAGAAAGTGGTCTGAATGAATCAATGTATAATAGTAACAAGATGAGGAAGGCTGCAGTGGCCAGATGACAAAACATTGTGATAAAAACAAGAATGATGAAGAAAGTGGTCTGAATGAATCAATGTATAATATTAACAAGATGAGGAAGTCTGCAGTGACCAGATGACAAAACATTGTGATAAAAACAAGAATGATGAAGAAAGTGGTCTGAATGAATCAATGTATAATAGTAAGAAGATGAGGAAGGCTGCAGTGGCCAGATGACAAAACATTGTGATAAAAACAAGAATGATGAAGAAAGTGGTCTGAATGAATCAATGTATAATATTAACAAGATGAGGAAGTCTGCAGTGACCAGATGACAAAACATTGTGATAAAAACAAGAATGATGAAGAAAGTGGTCTGAATGAATCAATGTATAATATTAACAAGATGAGGAAGTCTGCAGTGACCAGATGACAAAACATTGTGATAAAAACAAGAATGATGAAGAAAGTGGTCTGAATGAATCAATGTATAATAGTAAGAAGATGAGGAAGGCTGCAGTGGCCAGATGACAAAACATTGTGATAAAAACAAGAATGATGAAGAAAGTGGTCTGAATGAATCAATGTATAATAGTAAGAAGATGAGGAAGGCTGCAGTGACCAGATGACAAAACATTGTGATAAAAACAAGAATTATGAAGAAAGTGGTCTGAATGAATCAATGTATAATAGTAACAAGATGAGGAAGTCTGCAGTGACCAGATGACAAAACATTGTGATAAAAACAAGAATGATGAAGAAAGTGGTCTGAATGAATCAATGTATAATATTAACAAGATGAGGAAGTCTGCAGTGACCAGATGACAAAACATTGTGATAAAAACAAGAATGATGAAGAAACTGGTCTGAATGAATCAATGTATAATATTAACAAGATGAGGAAGGCTGCAGTGGCCAGATGACAAAACATTGTGATAAAAACAAGAATGATGAAGAAAGTGGTCTGAATGAATCAATGTATAATAGTAACAAGATGAGGAAGGCTGCAGTGACCAGATGACAAAACATTGTGATAAAAACAAGAATGATGAAGAAAGTGGTCTGAATGAATCAATGTATAATATTAACAAGATGAGGAAGTCTGCAGTGACCAGATGACAAAACATTGTGATAAAAACAAGAATGATGAAGAAAGTGGTCTGAATGAATCAATGTATAATATTAACAAGATGAGGAAGGCTGCAGTGGCCAGATGACAAAACATTGTGATAAAAACAAGAATGATGAAGAAAGTGGTCTGAATGAATCAATGTATAATAGTAACAAGATGAGGAAGGCTGCAGTGACCAGATGACAAAACATTGTGATAAAAACAAGAAAGGTGAAGAAACTGGTCTGAATGAATCAATGTATAATAGTAAGAAGATGAGGAAGGCTGCAGTGGCCAGATGACAAAACATTGTGATAAAAACAAGAATGATGAAGAAAGTGGTCTGAATGAATCAATGTATAATAGTAACAAGATGAGGAAGGCTGCAGTGGCCTGATGACAAAACATTGTGATAAAAACAAGGATGATGAAGAAAGTGGTCTGAATGAATCAATGTATAATAGTAAGAAGATGAGGAAGGCTGCAGTGGCCAGATGACAAAACATTGTGATAAAAACAAGAATGATGAAGAAAGTGGTCTGAATGAATCAATGTATAATATTAACAAGATGAGGAAGTCTGCAGTGACCAGATGACAAAACATTGTGATAAAAACAAGAATGATGAAGAAAGTGGTCTGAATGAATCAATGTATAATATTAACAAGATGAGGAAGGCTGCAGTGGCCAGATGACAAAACATTGTGATAAAAACAAGAATGATGAAGAAAGTGGTCTGAATGAATCAATGTATAATAGTAACAAGATGAGGAAGGCTGCAGTGACCAGATGACAAAACATTGTGATAAAAACAAGAATGATGAAGAAACTGGTCTGAATGAATCAATGTATAATAGTAAGAAGATGAGGAAGGCTGCAGTGGCCAGATGACAAAACATTGTGATAAAAACAAGAATGATGAAGAAAGTGGTCTGAATGAATCAATGTATAATAGTAACAAGATGAGGAAGGCTGCAGTGGCCAGATGACAAAACATTGTGATAAAAACAAGAAAGATGAAGAAACTGGTCTGAATGAATCAATGTATAATATTAACAAGATGAGGAAGTCTGCAGTGACCAGATGACAAAACATTGTGATAAAAACAAGAATGATGAAGAAAGTGGTCTGAATGAATCAATGTATAATATTAACAAGATGAGGAAGGCTGCAGTGGCCAGATGACAAAACATTGTGATAAAAACAAGAATGATGAAGAAACTGGTCTGAATGAATCAATGTATAATAGTAACAAGATGAGGAAGGCTGCAGTGGCCAGATGACAAAACATTGTGATAAAAACAAGAATGATGAAGAAAGTGGTCTGAATGAATCAATGTATAATAGTAACAAGATGAGGAAGGCTGCAGTGACCAGATGACAAAACATTGTGATAAAAACAAGAAAGGTGAAGAAACTGGTCTGAATGAATCAATGTATAATAGTAAGAAGATGAGGAAGGCTGCAGTGGCCAGATGACAAAACATTGTGATAAAAACAAGAATGATGAAGAAAGTGGTCTGAATGAATCAATGTATAATATTAACAAGATGAGGAAGGCTGCAGTGGCCAGATGACAAAACATTGTGATAAAAACAAGAATGATGAAGAAAGTGGTCTGAATGAATCAATGTATAATAGTAACAAGATGAGGAAGGCTGCAGTGACCAGATGACAAAACATTGTGATAAAAACAAGAATGATGAAGAAACTGGTCTGAATGAATCAATGTATAATAGTAAGAAGATGAGGAAGGCTGCAGTGGCCAGATGACAAAACATTGTGATAAAAACAAGAATGATGAAGAAAGTGGTCTGAATGAATCAATGTATAATAGTAAGAAGATGAGGAAGGCTGCAGTGGCCAGATGACAAAACATTGTGATAAAAACAAGAATGATGAAGAAAGTGGTCTGAATGAATCAATGTATAATAGTAACAAGATGAGGAAGGCTGCAGTGACCAGATGACAAAACATTGTGATAAAAACAAGAATGATGAAGAAACTGGTCTGAATGAATCAATGTATAATAGTAAGAAGATGAGGAAGGCTGCAGTGGCCAGATGACAAAACATTGTGATAAAAACAAGAATGATGAAGAAAGTGGTCTGAATGAATCAATGTATAATAGTAACAAGATGAGGAAGGCTGCAGTGACCAGATGACAATACATTGTGATAAAAACAAGAAAGATGAAGAAACTGGTCTGAATGAATCAATGTATAATATTAACAAGATGAGGAAGTCTGCAGTGACCAGATGACAAAACATTGTGATAAAAACAAGAATGATGAAGAAAGTGGTCTGAATGAATCAATGTATAATATTAACAAGATGAGGAAGGCTGCAGTGGCCAGATGACAAAACATTGTGATAAAAACAAGAATGATGAAGAAAGTGGTCTGAATGAATCAATGTATAATAGTAACAAGATGAGGAAGTCTGCAGTGACCAGATGACAAGACATTGTGATAAAAACAAGAATGATGAAGAAACTGGTCTGAATGAATCAATGTATAATAGTAACAAGATGAGGAAGGCTGCAGTGACCAGATGACAAAACATTGTGATAAAAACAAGAATGATGAAGAAACTGGTCTGAATGAATCAATGTATAATAGTAAGAAGATGAGGAAGGCTGCAGTGGCCAGATGACAAAACATTGTGATAAAAACAAGAATGATGAAGAAAGTGGTCTGAATGAATCAATGTATAATAGTAACAAGATGAGGAAGGCTGCAGTGGCCAGATGACAAAACATTGTGATAAAAACAAGAATGATGAAGAAAGTGGTCTGAATGAATCAATGTATAATATTAACAAGATGAGGAAGTCTGCAGTGACCAGATGACAAAACATTGTGATAAAAACAAGAATGATGAAGAAAGTGGTCTGAATGAATCAATGTATAATATTAACAAGATGAGGAAGGCTGCAGTGGCCAGATGACAAAACATTGTGATAAAAACAAGAATGATGAAGAAACTGGTCTGAATGAATCAATGTATAATAGTAACAAGATGAGGAAGGCTGCAGTGGCCAGATGACAAAACATTGTGATAAAAACAAGAATGATGAAGAAAGTGGTCTGAATGAATCAATGTATAATAGTAACAAGATGAGGAAGGCTGCAGTGACCAGATGACAAAACATTGTGATAAAAACAAGAATGATGAAGAAACTGGTCTGAATGAATCAATGTATAATAGTAACAAGATGAGGAAGGCTGCAGTGACCAGATGACAAAACATTGTGATAAAAACAAGAATGATGAAGAAACTGGTCTGAATGAATCAATGTATAATATTAACAAGATGAGGAAGTCTGCAGTGACCAGATGACAAAACATTGTGATAAAAACAAGAATGATGAAGAAAGTGGTCTGAATGAATCAATGTATAATATTAACAAGATGAGGAAGTCTGCAGTGACCAGATGACAAAACATTGTGATAAAAACAAGAATGATGAAGAAAGTGGTCTGAATGAATCAATGTATAATAGTAACAAGATGAGGAAGTCTGCAGTGACCAGATGACAAAACATTGTGATAAAAACAAGAATGATGAAGAAAGTGGTCTGAATGAATCAATGTATAATAGTAACAAGATGAGGAAGGCTGCAGTGACCAGATGACAAAACATTGTGATAAAAACAAGAATGATGAAGAAACTGGTCTGAATGAATCAATGTATAATAGTAACAAGATGAGGAAGGCTGCAGTGACCAGATGACAAAACATTGTGATAAAAACAAGAATGATGAAGAAAGTGGTCTGAATGAATCAATGTATAATATTAACAAGATGAGGAAGTCTGCAGTGACCAGATGACAAAACATTGTGATAAAAACAAGAATGATGAAGAAAGTGGTCTGAATGAATCAATGTATAATATTAACAAGATGAGGAAGTCTGCAGTGACCAGATGACAAAACATTGTGATAAAAACAAGAATGATGAAGAAAGTGGTCTGAATGAATCAATGTATAATATTAACAAGATGAGGAAGTCTGCAGTGACCAGATGACAAAACATTGTGATAAAAACAAGAATGATGAAGAAAGTGGTCTGAATGAATCAATGTATAATAGTAACAAGATGAGGAAGGCTGCAGTGGCCAGATGACAAAACATTGTGATAAAAACAAGAATGATGAAGAAACTGGTCTGAATGAATCAATGTATAATAGTAACAAGATGAGGAAGGCTGCAGTGACCAGATGACAAAACATTGTGATAAAAACAAGAATGATGAAGAAACTGGTCTGAATGAATCAATGTATAATAGTAACAAGATGAGGAAGGCTGCAGTGACCAGATGACAAAACATTGTGATAAAAACAAGAATGATGAAGAAACTGGTCTGAATGAATCAATGTATAATATTAACAAGATGAGGAAGTCTGCAGTGACCAGATGACAAAACATTGTGATAAAAACAAGAATGATGAAGAAAGTGGTCTGAATGAATCAATGTATAATAGTAACAAGATGAGGAAGGCTGCAGTGGCCAGATGACAAAACATTGTGATAAAAACAAGAATGATGAAGAAACTGGTCTGAATGAATCAATGTATAATAGTAACAAGATGAGGAAGGCTGCAGTGACCAGATGACAAAACATTGTGATAAAAACAAGAATGATGAAGAAACTGGTCTGAATGAATCAATGTATAATATTAACAAGATGAGGAAGTCTGCAGTGACCAGATGACAAAACATTGTGATAAAAACAAGAATGATGAAGAAAGTGGTCTGAATGAATCAATGTATAATATTAACAAGATGAGGAAGTCTGCAGTGACCAGATGACAAAACATTGTGATAAAAACAAGAATGATGAAGAAAGTGGTCTGAATGAATCAATGTATAATAGTAACAAGATGAGGAAGGCTGCAGTGGCCAGATGACAAAACATTGTGATAAAAACAAGAATGATGAAGAAACTGGTCTGAATGAATCAATGTATAATAGTAACAAGATGAGGAAGGCTGCAGTGACCAGATGACAAAACATTGTGATAAAAACAAGAATGATGAAGAAACTGGTCTGAATGAATCAATGTATAATATTAACAAGATGAGGAAGTCTGCAGTGACCAGATGACAAAACATTGTGATAAAAACAAGAATGATGAAGAAAGTGGTCTGAATGAATCAATGTATAATATTAACAAGATGAGGAAGTCTGCAGTGACCAGATGACAAAACATTGTGATAAAAACAAGAATGATGAAGAAAGTGGTCTGAATGAATCAATGTATAATATTAACAAGATGAGGAAGTCTGCAGTGACCAGATGACAAAACATTGTGATAAAAACAAGAATGATGAAGAAAGTGGTCTGAATGAATCAATGTATAATAGTAACAAGATGAGGAAGTCTGCAGTGACCAGATGACAAAACATTGTGATAAAAACAAGAATGATGAAGAAAGTGGTCTGAATGAATCAATGTATAATATTAACAAGATGAGGAAGTCTGCAGTGACCAGATGACAAAACATTGTGATAAAAACAAGAATGATGAAGAAAGTGGTCTGAATGAATCAATGTATAATATTAACAAGATGAGGAAGTCTGCAGTGACCAGATGACAAAACATTGTGATAAAAACAAGAATGATGAAGAAAGTGGTCTGAATGAATCAATGTATAATATTAACAAGATGAGGAAGTCTGCAGTGACCAGATGACAAAACATTGTGATAAAAACAAGAATGATGAAGAAAGTGGTCTGAATGAATCAATGTATAATATTAACAAGATGAGGAAGTCTGCAGTGACCAGATGACAAAACATTGTGATAAAAACAAGAATGATGAAGAAAGTGGTCTGAATGAATCAATGTATAATATTAACAAGATGAGGAAGTCTGCAGTGACCAGATGACAAAACATTGTGATAAAAACAAGAATGATGAAGAAAGTGGTCTGAATGAATCAATGTATAATATTAACAAGATGAGGAAGTCTGCAGTGACCAGATGACAAAACATTGTGATAAAAACAAGAATGATGAAGAAAGTGGTCTGAATGAATCAATGTATAATATTAACAAGATGAGGAAGTCTGCAGTGACCAGATGACAAAACATTGTGATAAAAACAAGAATGATGAAGAAAGTGGTCTGAATGAATCAATGTATAATATTAACAAGATGAGGAAGTCTGCAGTGACCAGATGACAAAACATTGTGATAAAAACAAGAATGATGAAGAAAGTGGTCTGAATGAATCAATGTATAATATTAACAAGATGAGGAAGTCTGCAGTGACCAGATGACAAAACATTGTGATAAAAACAAGAATGATGAAGAAAGTGGTCTGAATGAATCAATGTATAATATTAACAAGATGAGGAAGTCTGCAGTGACCAGATGACAAAACATTGTGATAAAAACAAGAATGATGAAGAAAGTGGTCTGAATGAATCAATGTATAATAGTAACAAGATGAGGAAGGCTGCAGTGACCAGATGACAAAACATTGTGATAAAAACAAGAATGATGAAGAAACTGGTCTGAATGAATCAATGTATAATAGTAACAAGATGAGGAAGGCTGCAGTGACCAGATGACAAAACATTGTGATAAAAACAAGAATGATGAAGAAAGTGGTCTGAATGAATCAATGTATAATATTAACAAGATGAGGAAGTCTGCAGTGACCAGATGACAAAACATTGTGATAAAAACAAGAATGATGAAGAAAGTGGTCTGAATGAATCAATGTATAATATTAACAAGATGAGGAAGTCTGCAGTGACCAGATGACAAAACATTGTGATAAAAACAAGAATGATGAAGAAAGTGGTCTGAATGAATCAATGTATAATATTAACAAGATGAGGAAGTCTGCAGTGACCAGATGACAAAACATTGTGATAAAAACAAGAATGATGAAGAAAGTGGTCTGAATGAATCAATGTATAATAGTAACAAGATGAGGAAGGCTGCAGTGGCCAGATGACAAAACATTGTGATAAAAACAAGAATGATGAAGAAACTGGTCTGAATGAATCAATGTATAATAGTAACAAGATGAGGAAGGCTGCAGTGACCAGATGACAAAACATTGTGATAAAAACAAGAATGATGAAGAAAGTGGTCTGAATGAATCAATGTATAATATTAACAAGATGAGGAAGGCTGCAGTGGCCAGATGACAAAACATTGTGATAAAAACAAGAATGATGAAGAAAGTGGTCTGAATGAATCAATGTATAATAGTAACAAGATGAGGAAGGCTGCAGTGACCAGATGACAAAACATTGTGATAAAAACAAGAATGATGAAGAAAGTGGTCTGAATGAATCAATGTATAATATTAACAAGATGAGGAAGTCTGCAGTGACCAGATGACAAAACATTGTGATAAAAACAAGAATGATGAAGAAAGTGGTCTGAATGAATCAATGTATAATATTAACAAGATGAGGAAGGCTGCAGTGACCAGATGACAAAACATTGTGATAAAAACAAGAATGATGAAGAAAGTGGTCTGAATGAATCAATGTATAATATTAACAAGATGAGGAAGGCTGCAGTGACCAGATGACAAAACATTGTGATAAAAACAAGAATGATGAAGAAAGTGGTCTGAATGAATCAATGTATAACAGTAAGAAGATGAGGAAGGCTGCAGTGGCCAGATGACAAAACATTGTGATAAAAACAAGAATGATGAAGAAAGTGGTCTGAATGAATCAATGTATAATATTAACAAGATGAGGAAGGCTGCAGTGACCAGATGACAAAACATTGTGATAAAAACAAGAATGATGAAGAAAGTGGTCTGAATGAATCAATGTATAATATTAACAAGATGAGGAAGGCTGCAGTGACCAGATGACAAAACATTGTGATAAAAACAAGAATGATGAAGAAAGTGGTCTGAATGAATCAATGTATAACAGTAAGAAGATGAGGAAGGCTGCAGTGGCCAGATGACAAAACATTGTGATAAAAACAAGAATGATGAAGAAAGTGGTCTGAATGAATCAATGTATAATATTAACAAGATGAGGAAGGCTGCAGTGACCAGATGACAAAACATTGTGATAAAAACAAGAATGATGAAGAAAGTGGTCTGAATGAATCAATGTATAATATTAACAAGATGAGGAAGGCTGCAGTGGCCAGATGACAAAACATTGTGATAAAAACAAGAATGATGAAGAAACTGGTCTGAATGAATCAATGTATAATAGTAACAAGATGAGGAAGGCTGCAGTGGCCAGATGACAAAACATTGTGATAAAAACAAGAAAGATTAAGAAACTGGTCTGAATGAATCAATGTATAATAGTAACAAGATGAGGAAGGCTGCAGTGGCCAGATGACAAAACATTGTGATAAAAACAAGAATGATGAAGAAAGTGGTCTGAATGAATCAATGTATAATATTAACAAGATGAGGAAGTCTGCAGTGACCAGATGACAAAACATTGTGATAAAAACAAGAAAGATTAAGAAACTGGTCTGAATGAATCAATGTATAATATTAACAAGATGAGGAAGGCTGCAGTGGCCTGATGACAAAACATTGTGATAAAAACAAGAATGATGAAGAAAGTGGTCTGAATGAATCAATGTATAATAGTAACAAGATGAGGAAGGCTGCAGTGGCCAGATGACAAAACATTGTGATAAAAACAAGAATGATGAAGAAACTGGTCTGAATGAATCAATGTATAATAGTAACAAGATGAGGAAGGCTGCAGTGGCCAGATGACAAAACATTGTGATAAAAACAAGAAAGATTAAGAAACTGGTCTGAATGAATCAATGTATAATAGTAACAAGATGAGGAAGGCTGCAGTGGCCAGATGACAAAACATTGTGATAAAAACAAGAATGATGAAGAAAGTGGTCTGAATGAATCAATGTATAATATTAACAAGATGAGGAAGTCTGCAGTGGCCAGATGACAAAACATTGTGATAAAAACAAGAAAGATTAAGAAACTGGTCTGAATGAATCAATGTATAATATTAACAAGATGAGGAAGGCTGCAGTGGCCTGATGACAAAACATTGTGATAAAAACAAGAATGATGAAGAAAGTGGTCTGAATGAATCAATGTATAATAGTAACAAGATGAGGAAGGCTGCAGTGGCCAGATGACAAAACATTGTGATAAAAACAAGAAAGATTAAGAAACTGGTCTGAATGAATCAATGTATAATATTAACAAGATGAGGAAGTCTGCAGTGACCAGATGACAAAACATTGTGATAAAAACAAGAATGATGAAGAAAGTGGTCTGAATGAATCAATGTATAATATTAACAAGATGAGGAAGGCTGCAGTGACCAGATGACAAAACATTGTGATAAAAACAAGAATGATGAAGAAAGTGGTCTGAATGAATCAATGTATAATATTAACAAGATGAGGAAGTCTGCAGTGGCCAGATGACAAAACATTGTGATAAAAACAAGAATGATGAAGAAAGTGGTCTGAATGAATCAATGTATAATAGTAACAAGATGAGGAAGGCTGCAGTGACCAGATGACAAAACATTGTGATAAAAACAAGAATGATGAAGAAAGTGGTCTGAATGAATCAATGTATAATAGTAACAAGATGAGGAAGGCTGCAGTGACCAGATGACAAAACATTGTGATAAAAACAAGAATGATGAAGAAAGTGGTCTGAATGAATCAATGTATAACAGTAAGAAGATGAGGAAGGCTGCAGTGGCCAGATGACAAAACATTGTGATAAAAACAAGAATGATGAAGAAAGTGGTCTGAATGAATCAATGTATAATATTAACAAGATGAGGAAGGCTGCAGTGACCAGATGACAAAACATTGTGATAAAAACAAGAATGATGAAGAAAGTGGTCTGAATGAATCAATGTATAATATTAACAAGATGAGGAAGGCTGCAGTGGCCAGATGACAAAACATTGTGATAAAAACAAGAATGATGAAGAAACTGGTCTGAATGAATCAATGTATAATAGTAACAAGATGAGGAAGGCTGCAGTGACCAGATGACAAAACATTGTGATAAAAACAAGAATGATGAAGAAAGTGGTCTGAATGAATCAATGTATAATAGTAACAAGATGAGGAAGGCTGCAGTGACCAGATGACAAAACATTGTGATAAAAACAAGAATGATGAAGAAAGTGGTCTGAATGAATCAATGTATAATATTAACAAGATGAGGAAGGCTGCAGTGACCAGATGACAAAACATTGTGATAAAAACAAGAAAGATTAAGAAAGTGGTCTGAATGAATCAATGTATAATATTAACAAGATGAGGAAGGCTGCAGTGGCCTGATGACAAAACATTGTGATAAAAACAAGAATGATGAAGAAAGTGGTCTGAATGAATCAATGTATAATAGTAACAAGATGAGGAAGGCTGCAGTGGCCAGATGACAAAACATTGTGATAAAAACAAGAAAGATTAAGAAACTGGTCTGAATGAATCAATGTATAATAGTAAGAAGATGAGAAAGGCTGCAGTGGCCAGATGACAAAACATTGTGATAAAAACAAGAATGATGAAGAAAGTGGTCTGAATGAATCAATGTATAATAGTAACAAGATGAGGAAGGCTGCAGTGGCCAGATGACAAAACATTGTGATAAAAACAAGAAAGATTAAGAAACTGGTCTGAATGAATCAATGTATAATATTAACAAGATGAGGAAGGCTGCAGTGGCCTGATGACAAAACATTGTGATAAAAACAAGAATGATGAAGAAAGTGGTCTGAATGAATCAATGTATAATATTAACAAGATGAGGAAGGCTGCAGTGACCAGATGACAAAACATTGTGATAAAAACAAGAATGATGAAGAAAGTGGTCTGAATGAATCAATGTATAATAGTAACAAGATGAGGAAGGCTGCAGTGACCAGATGACAAAACATTGTGATAAAAACAAGAATGATGAAGAAAGTGGTCTGAATGAATCAATGTATAATATTAACAAGATGAGGAAGGCTGCAGTGGCCAGATGACAAAACATTGTGATAAAAACAAGAATGATGAAGAAAGTGGTCTGAATGAATCAATGTATAATAGTAACAAGATGAGGAAGGCTGCAGTGACCAGATGACAAAACATTGTGATAAAAACAAGAATGATGAAGAAAGTGGTCTGAATGAATCAATGTATAATAGTAACAAGATGAGGAAGGCTGCAGTGACCAGATGACAAAACATTGTGATAAAAACAAGAATGATGAAGAAAGTGGTCTGAATGAATCAATGTATAATAGTAACAAGATGAGGAAGGCTGCAGTGGCCAGATGACAAAACATTGTGATAAAAACAAGAATGATGAAGAAACTGGTCTGAATGAATCAATGTATAATAGTAACAAGATGAGGAAGGCTGCAGTGGCCAGATGACAAAACATTGTGATAAAAACAAGAAAGATTAAGAAACTGGTCTGAATGAATCAATGTATAATATTAACAAGATGAGGAAGGCTGCAGTGGCCTGATGACAAAACATTGTGATAAAAACAAGAATGATGAAGAAAGTGGTCTGAATGAATCAATGTATAATATTAACAAGATGAGGAAGTCTGCAGTGGCCAGATGACAAAACATTGTGATAAAAACAAGAATGATGAAGAAAGTGGTCTGAATGAATCAATGTATAATAGTAACAAGATGAGGAAGGCTGCAGTGGCCAGATGACAAAACATTGTGATAAAAACAAGAATGATGAAGAAAGTGGTCTGAATGAATCAATGTATAATAGTAACAAGATGAGGAAGGCTGCAGTGACCAGATGACAAAACATTGTGATAAAAACAAGAATGATGAAGAAAGTGGTCTGAATGAATCAATGTATAATAGTAACAAGATGAGGAAGGCTGCAGTGGCCAGATGACAAAACATTGTGATAAAAACAAGAATGATGAAGAAACTGGTCTGAATGAATCAATGTATAATAGTAACAAGATGAGGAAGGCTGCAGTGGCCAGATGACAAAACATTGTGATAAAAACAAGAAAGATTAAGAAACTGGTCTGAATGAATCAATGTATAATATTAACAAGATGAGGAAGGCTGCAGTGGCCTGATGACAAAACATTGTGATAAAAACAAGAATGATGAAGAAAGTGGTCTGAATGAATCAATGTATAATAGTAACAAGATGAGGAAGGCTGCAGTGACCAGATGACAAAACATTGTGATAAAAACAAGAATGATGAAGAAAGTGGTCTGAATGAATCAATGTATAATATTAACAAGATGAGGAAGGCTGCAGTGGCCAGATGACAAAACATTGTGATAAAAACAAGAATGATGAAGAAAGTGGTCTGAATGAATCAATGTATAATAGTAACAAGATGAGGAAGGCTGCAGTGACCAGATGACAAAACATTGTGATAAAAACAAGAATGATGAAGAAAGTGGTCTGAATGAATCAATGTATAATAGTAACAAGATGAGGAAGGCTGCAGTGACCAGATGACAAAACATTGTGATAAAAACAAGAATGATGAAGAAAGTGGTCTGAATGAATCAATGTATAATAGTAACAAGATGAGGAAGGCTGCAGTGGCCAGATGACAAAACATTGTGATAAAAACAAGAATGATGAAGAAACTGGTCTGAATGAATCAATGTATAATAGTAACAAGATGAGGAAGGCTGCAGTGGCCAGATGACAAAACATTGTGATAAAAACAAGAAAGATTAAGAAACTGGTCTGAATGAATCAATGTATAATATTAACAAGATGAGGAAGGCTGCAGTGGCCTGATGACAAAACATTGTGATAAAAACAAGAATGATGAAGAAAGTGGTCTGAATGAATCAATGTATAATATTAACAAGATGAGGAAGTCTGCAGTGACCAGATGACAAAACATTGTGATAAAAACAAGAATGATGAAGAAAGTGGTCTGAATGAATCAATGTATAATATTAACAAGATGAGGAAGGCTACAGTGACCAGATGACAAAACATTGTGATAAAAACAAGAATGATGAAGAAAGTGGTCTGAATGAATCAATGTATAATAGTAACAAGATGAGGAAGGCTGCAGTGACCAGATGACAAAACATTGTGATAAAAACAAGAATGATGAAGAAAGTGGTCTGAATGAATCAATGTATAATATTAACAAGATGAGGAAGGCTGCAGTGGCCAGATGACAAAACATTGTGATAAAAACAAGAATGATGAAGAAAGTGGTCTGAATGAATCAATGTATAATAGTAACAAGATGAGGAAGGCTGCAGTGACCAGATGACAAAACATTGTGATAAAAACAAGAATGATGAAGAAAGTGGTCTGAATGAATCAATGTATAATATTAACAAGATGAGGAAGGCTGCAGTGACCAGATGACAAAACATTGTGATAAAAACAAGAATGATGAAGAAAGTGGTCTGAATGAATCAATGTATAATATTAACAAGATGAGGAAGTCTGCAGTGACCAGATGACAAAACATTGTGATAAAAACAAGAATGATGAAGAAAGTGGTCTGAATGAATCAATGTATAATAGTAACAAGATGAGGAAGGCTGCAGTGGCCAGATGACAAAACATTGTGATAAAAACAAGAATGATGAAGAAAGTGGTCTGAATGAATCAATGTATAATAGTAACAAGATGAGGAAGGCTGCAGTGACCAGATGACAAAACATTGTGATAAAAACAAGAATGATGAAGAAAGTGGTCTGAATGAATCAATGTATAATATTAACAAGATGAGGAAGTCTGCAGTGACCAGATGACAAAACATTGTGATAAAAACAAGAAAGATGAAGAAACTGGTCTGAATGAATCAATGTATAATAGTAAGAAGATGAGGAAGGCTGCAGTGACCAGATGACAAAACATTGTGATAAAAACAAGAATGATGAAGAAAGTGGTCTGAATGAATCAATGTATAATAGTAACAAGATGAGGAAGGCTGCAGTGACCAGATGACAAAACATTGTGATAAAAACAAGAATGATGAAGAAAGTGGTCTGAATGAATCAATGTATAATAGTAACAAGATGAGGAAGGCTGCAGTGGCCAGATGACAAAACATTGTGATAAAAACAAGAATGATGAAGAAAGTGGTCTGAATGAATCAATGTATAATATTAACAAGATGAGGAAGTCTGCAGTGACCAGATGACAAAACATTGTGATAAAAACAAGAATGATGAAGAAAGTGGTCTGAATGAATCAATGTATAATAGTAACAAGATGAGGAAGGCTGCAGTGGCCAGATGACAAAACATTGTGATAAAAACAAGAATGATGAAGAAACTGGTCTGAATGAATCAATGTATAATAGTAACAAGATGAGGAAGGCTGCAGTGACCAGATGACAAAACATTGTGATAAAAACAAGAAAGATGAAGAAACTGGTCTGAATGAATCAATGTATAATAGTAACAAGATGAGGAAGGCTGCAGTGGCCAGATGACAAAACATTGTGATAAAAACAAGAATGATGAAGAAAGTGGTCTGAATGAATCAATGTATAATAGTAACAAGATGAGGAAGGCTGCAGTGACCAGATGACAAAACATTGTGATAAAAACAAGAATGATGAAGAAAGTGGTCTGAATGAATCAATGTATAATATTAACAAGATGAGGAAGTCTGCAGTGACCAGATGACAAAACATTGTGATAAAAACAAGAATGATGAAGAAAGTGGTCTGAATGAATCAATGTATAATAGTAACAAGATGAGGAAGGCTGCAGTGGCCAGATGACAAAACATTGTGATAAAAACAAGAATGATGAAGAAAGTGGTCTGAATGAATCAATGTATAATAGTAACAAGATGAGGAAGGCTGCAGTGACCAGATGACAAAACATTGTGATAAAAACAAGAATGATGAAGAAAGTGGTCTGAATGAATCAATGTATAATATTAACAAGATGAGGAAGTCTGCAGTGACCAGATGACAAAACATTGTGATAAAAACAAGAATGATGAAGAAAGTGGTCTGAATGAATCAATGTATAATAGTAACAAGATGAGGAAGGCTGCAGTGGCCAGATGACAAAACATTGTGATAAAAACAAGAATGATGAAGAAAGTGGTCTGAATGAATCAATGTATAATATTAACAAGATGAGGAAGTCTGCAGTGACCAGATGACAAAACATTGTGATAAAAACAAGAATGATGAAGAAAGTGGTCTGAATGAATCAATGTATAATAGTAACAAGATGAGGAAGGCTGCAGTGACCAGATGACAAAACATTGTGATAAAAACAAGAAAGATGAAGAAAGTGGTCTGAATGAATCAATGTATAATATTAACAAGATGAGGAAGTCTGCAGTGACCAGATGACAAAACATTGTGATAAAAACAAGAATGATGAAGAAAGTGGTCTGAATGAATCAATGTATAATATTAACAAGATGAGGAAGGCTGCAGTGGCCAGATGACAAAACATTGTGATAAAAACAAGAAAGATGAAGAAACTGGTCTGAATGAATCAATGTATAATATTAACAAGATGAGGAAGGCTGCAGTGGCCAGATGACAAAACATTGTGATAAAAACAAGAATGATGAAGAAAGTGGTCTGAATGAATCAATGTATAATAGTAACAAGATGAGGAAGGCTGCAGTGGCCAGATGACAAAACATTGTGATAAAAACAAGAATGATGAAGAAAGTGGTCTGAATGAATCAATGTATAATAGTAACAAGATGAGGAAGGCTGCAGTGACCAGATGACAAAACATTGTGATAAAAACAAGAATGATGAAGAAAGTGGTCTGAATGAATCAATGTATAATATTAACAAGATGAGGAAGTCTGCAGTGACCAGATGACAAAACATTGTGATAAAAACAAGAATGATGAAGAAAGTGGTCTGAATGAATCAATGTATAATAGTAACAAGATGAGGAAGTCTGCAGTGACCAGATGACAAAACATTGTGATAAAAACAAGAAAGATGAAGAAACTGGTCTGAATGAATCAATGTATAATAGTAAGAAGATGAGGAAGGCTGCAGTGACCAGATGACAAAACATTGTGATAAAAACAAGAATGATGAAGAAAGTGGTCTGAATGAATCAATGTATAATATTAACAAGATGAGGAAGTCTGCAGTGACCAGATGACAAAACATTGTGATAAAAACAAGAATGATGAAGAAAGTGGTCTGAATGAATCAATGTATAATAGTAACAAGATGAGGAAGTCTGCAGTGACCAGATGACAAAACATTGTGATAAAAACAAGAAAGATGAAGAAAGTGGTCTGAATGAATCAATGTATAATATTAACAAGATGAGGAAGGCTGCAGTGGCCAGATGACAAAACATTGTGATAAAAACAAGAAAGATGAAGAAACTGGTCTGAATGAATCAATGTATAATAGTAAGAAGATGAGGAAGGCTGCAGTGACCAGATGACAAAACATTGTGATAAAAACAAGAATGATGAAGAAAGTGGTCTGAATGAATCAATGTATAATAGTAACAAGATGAGGAAGGCTGCAGTGGCCAGATGACAAAACATTGTGATAAAAACAAGAAAGATGAAGAAACTGGTCTGAATGAATCAATGTATAATAGTAACAAGATGAGGAAGTCTGCAGTGACCAGATGACAAAACATTGTGATAAAAACAAGAATGATGAAGAAAGTGGTCTGAATGAATCAATGTATAATATTAACAAGATGAGGAAGTCTGCAGTGACCAGATGACAAAACATTGTGATAAAAACAAGAATGATGAAGAAAGTGGTCTGAATGAATCAATGTATAATATTAACAAGATGAGGAAGGCTGCAGTGGCCAGATGACAAAACATTGTGATAAAAACAAGAAAGATGAAGAAACTGGTCTGAATGAATCAATGTATAATAGTAAGAAGATGAGGAAGGCTGCAGTGGCCAGATGACAAAACATTGTGATAAAAACAAGAAAGATGAAGAAACTGGTCTGAATGAATCAATGTATAATAGTAACAAGATGAGGAAGTCTGCAGTGACCAGATGACAAAACATTGTGATAAAAACAAGAATGATGAAGAAAGTGGTCTGAATGAATCAATGTATAATAGTAACAAGATGAGGAAGGCTGCAGTGGCCAGATGACAAAACATTGTGATAAAAACAAGAATGATGAAGAAAGTGGTCTGAATGAATCAATGTATAATATTAACAAGATGAGGAAGGCTGCAGTGGCCAGATGACAAAACATTGTGATAAAAACAAGAATGATGAAGAAAGTGGTCTGAATGAATCAATGTATAATAGTAACAAGATGAGGAAGTCTGCAGTGACCAGATGACAAAACATTGTGATAAAAACAAGAATGATGAAGAAAGTGGTCTGAATGAATCAATGTATAATAGTAACAAGATGAGGAAGGCTGCAGTGACCAGATGACAAAACATTGTGATAAAAACAAGAATGATGAAGAAAGTGGTCTGAATGAATCAATGTATAATAGTAACAAGATGAGGAAGGCTGCAGTGACCAGATGACAAAACATTGTGATAAAAACAAGAATGATGAAGAAAGTGGTCTGAATGAATCAATGTATAATATTAACAAGATGAGGAAGTCTGCAGTGGCCAGATGACAAAACATTGTGATAAAAACAAGAATGATGAAGAAAGTGGTCTGAATGAATCAATGTATAATAGTAACAAGATGAGGAAGTCTGCAGTGACCAGATGACAAAACATTGTGATAAAAACAAGAATGATGAAGAAAGTGGTCTGAATGAATCAATGTATAATAGTAACAAGATGAGGAAGGCTGCAGTGACCAGATGACAAAACATTGTGATAAAAACAAGAATGATGAAGAAAGTGGTCTGAATGAATCAATGTATAATATTAACAAGATGAGGAAGTCTGCAGTGACCAGATGACAAAACATTGTGATAAAAACAAGAATGATGAAGAAAGTGGTCTGAATGAATCAATGTATAATAGTAAGAAGATGAGGAAGGCTGCAGTGGCCAGATGACAAAACATTGTGATAAAAACAAGAATGATGAAGAAAGTGGTCTGAATGAATCAATGTATAATATTAACAAGATGAGGAAGTCTGCAGTGACCAGATGACAAAACATTGTGATAAAAACAAGAAAGATGAAGAAAGTGGTCTGAATGAATCAATGTATAATAGTAACAAGATGAGGAAGTCTGCAGTGACCAGATGACAAAACATTGTGATAAAAACAAGAAAGATGAAGAAAGTGGTCTGAATGAATCAATGTATAATAGTAACAAGATGAGGAAGGCTGCAGTGACCAGATGACAAAACATTGTGATAAAAACAAGAATGATGAAGAAAGTGGTCTGAATGAATCAATGTATAATAGTAACAAGATGAGGAAGGCTGCAGTGACCAGATGACAAAACATTGTGATAAAAACAAGAATGATGAAGAAAGTGGTCTGAATGAATCAATGTATAATATTAACAAGATGAGGAAGTCTGCAGTGGCCAGATGACAAAACATTGTGATAAAAACAAGAATGATGAAGAAAGTGGTCTGAATGAATCAATGTATAATATTAACAAGATGAGGAAGTCTGCAGTGACCAGATGACAAAACATTGTGATAAAAACAAGAATGATGAAGAAAGTGGTCTGAATGAATCAATGTATAATAGTAAGAAGATGAGGAAGGCTGCAGTGGCCAGATGACAAAACATTGTGATAAAAACAAGAATGATGAAGAAAGTGGTCTGAATGAATCAATGTATAATATTAACAAGATGAGGAAGTCTGCAGTGACCAGATGACAAAACATTGTGATAAAAACAAGAAAGATGAAGAAAGTGGTCTGAATGAATCAATGTATAATAGTAACAAGATGAGGAAGTCTGCAGTGACCAGATGACAAAACATTGTGATAAAAACAAGAAAGATGAAGAAAGTGGTCTGAATGAATCAATGTATAATAGTAACAAGATGAGGAAGGCTGCAGTGACCAGATGACAAAACATTGTGATAAAAACAAGAATGATGAAGAAAGTGGTCTGAATGAATCAATGTATAATATTAACAAGATGAGGAAGTCTGCAGTGACCAGATGACAAAACATTGTGATAAAAACAAGAAAGATGAAGAAAGTGGTCTGAATGAATCAATGTATAATAGTAACAAGATGAGGAAGTCTGCAGTGACCAGATGACAAAACATTGTGATAAAAACAAGAAAGATGAAGAAAGTGGTCTGAATGAATCAATGTATAATAGTAACAAGATGAGGAAGGCTGCAGTGACCAGATGACAAAACATTGTGATAAAAACAAGAATGATGAAGAAAGTGGTCTGAATGAATCAATGTATAATAGTAACAAGATGAGGAAGGCTGCAGTGACCAGATGACAAAACATTGTGATAAAAACAAGAATGATGAAGAAAGTGGTCTGAATGAATCAATGTATAATAGTAACAAGATGAGGAAGGCTGCAGTGACCAGATGACAAAACATTGTGATAAAAACAAGAATGATGAAGAAAGTGGTCTGAATGAATCAATGTATAATAGTAACAAGATGAGGAAGGCTGCAGTGACCAGATGACAAAACATTGTGATAAAAACAAGAATGATGAAGAAACTGGTCTGAATGAATCAATGTATAATAGTAACAAGATGAGGAAGGCTGCAGTGGCCAGATGACAAAACATTGTGATAAAAACAAGAAAGATGAAGAAAGTGGTCTGAATGAATCAATGTATAATAGTAACAAGATGAGGAAGGCTGCAGTGACCAGATGACAAAACATTGTGATAAAAACAAGAATGATGAAGAAAGTGGTCTGAATGAATCAATGTATAATAGTAACAAGATGAGGAAGGCTGCAGTGACCAGATGACAAAACATTGTGATAAAAACAAGAATGATGAAGAAAGTGGTCTGAATGAATCAATGTATAATACTAACAAGATGAGGAAGGCTGCAGTGACCAGATGACAAAACATTGTGATAAAAACAAGAATGATGAAGAAAGTGGTCTGAATGAATCAATGTATAATAGTAACAAGATGAGGAAGGCTGCAGTGGCCAGATGACAAAACATTGTGATAAAAACAAGAAAGATGAAGAAAGTGGTCTGAATGAATCAATGTATAATAGTAACAAGATGAGGAAGGCTGCAGTGGCCAGATGACAAAACATTGTGATAAAAACAAGAAAGATGAAGAAACTGGTCTGAATGAATCAATGTATAATATTAACAAGATGAGGAAGTCTGCAGTGACCAGATGACAAAACATTGTGATAAAAACAAGAATGATGAAGAAAGTGGTCTGAATGAATCAATGTATAATATTAACAAGATGAGGAAGGCTGCAGTGACCAGATGACAAAACATTGTGATAAAAACAAGAATGATGAAGAAAGTGGTCTGAATGAATCAATGTATAATATTAACAAGATGAGGAAGTCTGCAGTGGCCAGATGACAAAACATTGTGATAAAAACAAGAATGATGAAGAAAGTGGTCTGAATGAATCAATGTATAATAGTAACAAGATGAGGAAGGCTGCAGTGACCAGATGACAAAACATTGTGATAAAAACAAGAATGATGAAGAAAGTGGTCTGAATGAATCAATGTATAATAGTAACAAGATGAGGAAGTCTGCAGTGACCAGATGACAAAACATTGTGATAAAAACAAGAATGATGAAGAAAGTGGTCTGAATGAATCAATGTATAATATTAACAAGATGAGGAAGTCTGCAGTGACCAGATGACAAAACATTGTGATAAAAACAAGAATGATGAAGAAAGTGGTCTGAATGAATCAATGTATAATAGTAACAAGATGAGGAAGGCTGCAGTGACCAGATGACAAAACATTGTGATAAAAACAAGAATGATGAAGAAAGTGGTCTGAATGAATCAATGTATAATATTAACAAGATGAGGAAGGCTGCAGTGACCAGATGACAAAACATTGTGATAAAAACAAGAATGATGAAGAAAGTGGTCTGAATGAATCAATGTATAATATTAACAAGATGAGGAAGTCTGCAGTGGCCAGATGACAAAACATTGTGATAAAAACAAGAATGATGAAGAAAGTGGTCTGAATGAATCAATGTATAATATTAACAAGATGAGGAAGTCTGCAGTGACCAGATGACAAAACATTGTGATAAAAACAAGAATGATGAAGAAAGTGGTCTGAATGAATCAATGTATAATATTAACAAGATGAGGAAGGCTGCAGTGACCAGATGACAAAACATTGTGATAAAAACAAGAATGATGAAGAAAGTGGTCTGAATGAATCAATGTATAATATTAACAAGATGAGGAAGTCTGCAGTGACCAGATGACAAAACATTGTGATAAAAACAAGAATGATGAAGAAAGTGGTCTGAATGAATCAATGTATAATAGTAACAAGATGAGGAAGTCTGCAGTGGCCAGATGACAAAACATTGTGATAAAAACAAGAATGATGAAGAAAGTGGTCTGAATGAATCAATGTATAATAGTAACAAGATGAGGAAGGCTGCAGTGACCAGATGACAAAACATTGTGATAAAAACAAGAATGATGAAGAAAGTGGTCTGAATGAATCAATGTATAATAGTAACAAGATGAGGAAGTCTGCAGTGACCAGATGACAAAACATTGTGATAAAAACAAGAATGATGAAGAAAGTGGTCTGAATGAATCAATGTATAATAGTAACAAGATGAGGAAGGCTGCAGTGACCAGATGACAAAACATTGTGATAAAAACAAGAATGATGAAGAAAGTGGTCTGAATGAATCAATGTATAATAGTAACAAGATGAGGAAGTCTGCAGTGACCAGATGACAAAACATTGTGATAAAAACAAGAATGATGAAGAAAGTGGTCTGAATGAATCAATGTATAATAGTAACAAGATGAGGAAGTCTGCAGTGGCCAGATGACAAAACATTGTGATAAAAACAAGAATGATGAAGAAAGTGGTCTGAATGAATCAATGTATAATAGTAACAAGATGAGGAAGTCTGCAGTGGCCAGATGACAAAACATTGTGATAAAAACAAGAATGATGAAGAAAGTGGTCTGAATGAATCAATGTATAATAGTAACAAGATGAGGAAGGCTGCAGTGACCAGATGACAAAACATTGTGATAAAAACAAGAATGATGAAGAAAGTGGTCTGAATGAATCAATGTATAATAGTAACAAGATGAGGAAGTCTGCAGTGACCAGATGACAAAACATTGTGATAAAAACAAGAATGATGAAGAAAGTGGTCTGAATGAATCAATGTATAATAGTAACAAGATGAGGAAGGCTGCAGTGACCAGATGACAAAACATTGTGATAAAAACAAGAATGATGAAGAAAGTGGTCTGAATGAATCAATGTATAATAGTAACAAGATGAGGAAGTCTGCAGTGACCAGATGACAAAACATTGTGATAAAAACAAGAATGATGAAGAAAGTGGTCTGAATGAATCAATGTATAATAGTAACAAGATGAGGAAGTCTGCAGTGACCAGATGACAAAACATTGTGATAAAAACAAGAATGATGAAGAAAGTGGTCTGAATGAATCAATGTATAATAGTAACAAGATGAGGAAGGCTGCAGTGACCAGATGACAAAACATTGTGATAAAAACAAGAATGATGAAGAAAGTGGTCTGAATGAATCAATGTATAATAGTAACAAGATGAGGAAGTCTGCAGTGGCCAGATGACAAAACATTGTGATAAAAACAAGAATGATGAAGAAAGTGGTCTGAATGAATCAATGTATAATAGTAACAAGATGAGGAAGGCTGCAGTGACCAGATGACAAAACATTGTGATAAAAACAAGAATGATGAAGAAAGTGGTCTGAATGAATCAATGTATAATAGTAACAAGATGAGGAAGGCTGCAGTGGCCAGATGACAAAACATTGTGATAAAAACAAGAATGATGAAGAAAGTGGTCTGAATGAATCAATGTATAATATTAACAAGATGAGGAAGTCTGCAGTGGCCAGATGACAAAACATTGTGATAAAAACAAGAATGATGAAGAAAGTGGTCTGAATGAATCAATGTATAATAGTAACAAGATGAGGAAGGCTGCAGTGGCCAGATGACAAAACATTGTGATAAAAACAAGAATGATGAAGAAAGTGGTCTGAATGAATCAATGTATAATAGTAACAAGATGAGGAAGTCTGCAGTGGCCAGATGACAAAACATTGTGATAAAAACAAGAATGATGAAGAAAGTGGTCTGAATGAATCAATGTATAATATTAACAAGATGAGGAAGTCTGCAGTGACCAGATGACAAAACATTGTGATAAAAACAAGAATGATGAAGAAAGTGGTCTGAATGAATCAATGTATAATATTAACAAGATGAGGAAGGCTGCAGTGACCAGATGACAAAACATTGTGATAAAAACAAGAATGATGAAGAAAGTGGTCTGAATGAATCAATGTATAATATTAACAAGATGAGGAAGGCTGCAGTGACCAGATGACAAAACATTGTGATAAAAACAAGAATGATGAAGAAAGTGGTCTGAATGAATCAATGTATAATATTAACAAGATGAGGAAGTCTGCAGTGGCCAGATGACAAAACATTGTGATAAAAACAAGAATGATGAAGAAAGTGGTCTGAATGAATCAATGTATAATATTAACAAGATGAGGAAGTCTGCAGTGACCAGATGACAAAACATTGTGATAAAAACAAGAATGATGAAGAAAGTGGTCTGAATGAATCAATGTATAATATTAACAAGATGAGGAAGTCTGCAGTGACCAGATGACAAAACATTGTGATAAAAACAAGAATGATGAAGAAAGTGGTCTGAATGAATCAATGTATAATATTAACAAGATGAGGAAGTCTGCAATGGCCAGATGACAAAACATTGTGATAAAAACAAGAATGATGAAGAAAGTGGTCTGAATGAATCAATGTATAATAGTAACAAGATGAGGAAGGCTGCAGTGACCAGATGACAAAACATTGTGATAAAAACAAGAATGATGAAGAAAGTGGTCTGAATGAATCAATGTATAATAGTAACAAGATGAGGAAGTCTGCAGTGACCAGATGACAAAACATTGTGATAAAAACAAGAATGATGAAGAAAGTGGTCTGAATGAATCAATGTATAATATTAACAAGATGAGGAAGGCTGCAGTGACCAGATGACAAAACATTGTGATAAAAACAAGAATGATGAAGAAAGTGGTCTGAATGAATCAATGTATAATATTAACAAGATGAGGAAGTCTGCAGTGACCAGATGACAAAACATTGTGATAAAAACAAGAATGATGAAGAAAGTGGTCTGAATGAATCAATGTATAATATTAACAAGATGAGGAAGGCTGCAGTGACCAGATGACAAAACATTGTGATAAAAACAAGAATGATGAAGAAAGTGGTCTGAATGAATCAATGTATAATAGTAACAAGATGAGGAAGGCTGCAGTGACCAGATGACAAAACATTGTGATAAAAACAAGAATGATGAAGAAAGTGGTCTGAATGAATCAATGTATAATAGTAACAAGATGAGGAAGTCTGCAGTGACCAGATGACAAAACATTGTGATAAAAACAAGAATGATGAAGAAAGTGGTCTGAATGAATCAATGTATAATATTAACAAGATGAGGAAGTCTGCAGTGACCAGATGACAAAACATTGTGATAAAAACAAGAATGATGAAGAAAGTGGTCTGAATGAATCAATGTATAATAGTAACAAGATGAGGAAGGCTGCAGTGACCAGATGACAAAACATTGTGATAAAAACAAGAATGATGAAGAAAGTGGTCTGAATGAATCAATGTATAATATTAACAAGATGAGGAAGGCTGCAGTGACCAGATGACAAAACATTGTGATAAAAACAAGAATGATGAAGAAAGTGGTCTGAATGAATCAATGTATAATAGTAACAAGATGAGGAAGTCTGCAGTGACCAGATGACAAAACATTGTGATAAAAACAAGAATGATGAAGAAAGTGGTCTGAATGAATCAATGTATAATATTAACAAGATGAGGAAGTCTGCAGTGACCAGATGACAAAACATTGTGATAAAAACAAGAATGATGAAGAAAGTGGTCTGAATGAATCAATGTATAATATTAACAAGATGAGGAAGGCTGCAGTGACCAGATGACAAAACATTGTGATAAAAACAAGAATGATGAAGAAAGTGGTCTGAATGAATCAATGTATAATAGTAACAAGATGAGGAAGGCTGCAGTGACCAGATGACAAAACATTGTGATAAAAACAAGAAAGATGAAGAAAGTGGTCTGAATGAATCAATGTATAATAGTAACAAGATGAGGAAGTCTGCAGTGGCCAGATGACAAAACATTGTGATAAAAACAAGAATGATGAAGAAAGTGGTCTGAATGAATCAATGTATAATATTAACAAGATGAGGAAGGCTGCAGTGACCAGATGACAAAACATTGTGATAAAAACAAGAATGATGAAGAAAGTGGTCTGAATGAATCAATGTATAATAGTAACAAGATGAGGAAGGCTGCAGTGACCAGATGACAAAACATTGTGATAAAAACAAGAAAGATGAAGAAAGTGGTCTGAATGAATCAATGTATAATAGTAACAAGATGAGGAAGTCTGCAGTGACCAGATGACAAAACATTGTGATAAAAACAAGAATGATGAAGAAAGTGGTCTGAATGAATCAATGTATAATATTAACAAGATGAGGAAGGCTGCAGTGACCAGATGACAAAACATTGTGATAAAAACAAGAATGATGAAGAAAGTGGTCTGAATGAATCAATGTATAATAGTAACAAGATGAGGAAGGCTGCAGTGACCAGATGACAAAACATTGTGATAAAAACAAGAAAGATGAAGAAAGTGGTCTGAATGAATCAATGTATAATATTAACAAGATGAGGAAGTCTGCAGTGGCCAGATGACAAAACATTGTGATAAAAACAAGAATGATGAAGAAAGTGGTCTGAATGAATCAATGTATAATATTAACAAGATGAGGAAGTCTGCAGTGACCAGATGACAAAACATTGTGATAAAAACAAGAATGATGAAGAAAGTGGTCTGAATGAATCAATGTATAATATTAACAAGATGAGGAAGTCTGCAGTGACCAGATGACAAAACATTGTGATAAAAACAAGAATGATGAAGAAAGTGGTCTGAATGAATCAATGTATAATATTAACAAGATGAGGAAGGCTGCAGTGACCAGATGACAAAACATTGTGATAAAAACAAGAATGATGAAGAAAGTGGTCTGAATGAATCAATGTATAATATTAACAAGATGAGGAAGTCTGCAGTGACCAGATGACAAAACATTGTGATAAAAACAAGAATGATGAAGAAAGTGGTCTGAATGAATCAATGTATAATATTAACAAGATGAGGAAGTCTGCAGTGACCAGATGACAAAACATTGTGATAAAAACAAGAATGATGAAGAAAGTGGTCTGAATGAATCAATGTATAATATTAACAAGATGAGGAAGTCTGCAGTGACCAGATGACAAAACATTGTGATAAAAACAAGAATGATGAAGAAACTGGTCTGAATGAATCAATGTATAATATTAACAAGATGAGGAACGCTGCAGTGTCCAGATGACAAAACATTGTGATAAAAACAAGAATGATGAAGAAAGTGGTCTGAATGAATCAATGTATAATATTAACAAGATGAGGAAGTCTGCAGTGACCAGATGACAAAACATTGTGATAAAAACAAGAATGATGAAGAAAGTGGTCTGAATGAATCAATGTATAATATTAACAAGATGAGGAAGTCTGCAGTGACCAGATGACAAAACATTGTGATAAAAACAAGAATGATGAAGAAAGTGGTCTGAATGAATCAATGTATAATATTAACAAGATGAGGAAGTCTGCAGTGACCAGATGACAAAACATTGTGATAAAAACAAGAATGATGAAGAAACTGGTCTGAATGAATCAATGTATAATATTAACAAGATGAGGAACGCTGCAGTGTCCAGATGACAAAACATTGTGATAAAAACAAGAATGATGAAGAAACTGGTCTGAATGAATCAATGTATAATATTAACAAGATGAGGAAGTCTGCAGTGACCAGATGACAAAACATTGTGATAAAAACAAGAATGATGAAGAAAGTGGTCTGAATGAATCAATGTATAATATTAACAAGATGAGGAAGTCTGCAGTGACCAGATGACAAAACATTGTGATAAAAACAAGAATGATGAAGAAAGTGGTCTGAATGAATCAATGTATAATATTAACAAGATGAGGAAGTCTGCAGTGACCAGATGACAAAACATTGTGATAAAAACAAGAATGATGAAGAAAGTGGTCTGAATGAATCAATGTATAATAGTAAGAAGATGAGGAAGGCTGCAGTGACCAGATGACAAAACATTGTGATAAAAACAAGAATGATGAAGAAAGTGGTCTGAATGAATCAATGTATAATATTAACAAGATGAGGAAGGCTGCAGTGACCAGATGACAAAACATTGTGATAAAAACAAGAATGATGAAGAAAGTGGTCTGAATGAATCAATGTATAATATTAACAAGATGAGGAAGTCTGCAGTGACCAGATGACAAAACATTGTGATAAAAACAAGAATGATGAAGAAAGTGGTCTGAATGAATCAATGTATAATAGTAAGAAGATGAGGAAGGCTGCAGTGACCAGATGACAAAACATTGTGATAAAAACAAGAATGATGAAGAAAGTGGTCTGAATGAATCAATGTATAATATTAACAAGATGAGGAAGGCTGCAGTGACCAGATGACAAAACATTGTGATAAAAACAAGAATGATGAAGAAAGTGGTCTGAATGAATCAATGTATAATATTAACAAGATGAGGAAGTCTGCAGTGACCAGATGACAAAACATTGTGATAAAAACAAGAATGATGAAGAAAGTGGTCTGAATGAATCAATGTATAATAGTAACAAGATGAGGAAGGCTGCAGTGACCAGATGACAAAACATTGTGATAAAAACAAGAATGATGAAGAAAGTGGTCTGAATGAATCAATGTATAATATTAACAAGATGAGGAAGTCTGCAGTGACCAGATGACAAAACATTGTGATAAAAACAAGAATGATGAAGAAAGTGGTCTGAATGAATCAATGTATAATATTAACAAGATGAGGAAGTCTGCAGTGACCAGATGACAAAACATTGTGATAAAAACAAGAATGATGAAGAAAGTGGTCTGAATGAATCAATGTATAATATTAACAAGATGAGGAAGTCTGCAGTGACCAGATGACAAAACATTGTGATAAAAACAAGAATGATGAAGAAAGTGGTCTGAATGAATCAATGTATAATATTAACAAGATGAGGAAGTCTGCAGTGACCAGATGACAAAACATTGTGATAAAAACAAGAATGATGAAGAAAGTGGTCTGAATGAATCAATGTATAATAGTAAGAAGATGAGGAAGGCTGCAGTGACCAGATGACAAAACATTGTGATAAAAACAAGAATGATGAAGAAAGTGGTCTGAATGAATCAATGTATAATATTAACAAGATGAGGAAGGCTGCAGTGGCCAGATGACAAAACATTGTGATAAAAACAAGAATGATGAAGAAAGTGGTCTGAATGAATCAATGTATAATATTAACAAGATGAGGAAGTCTGCAGTGGCCAGATGACAAAACATTGTGATAAAAACAAGAATGATGAAGAAAGTGGTCTGAATGAATCAATGTATAATATTAACAAGATGAGGAAGTCTGCAGTGGCCAGATGACAAAACATTGTGATAAAAACAAGAATGATGAAGAAAGTGGTCTGAATGAATCAATGTATAATAGTAACAAGATGAGGAAGGCTGCAGTGGCCTGATGACAAAACATTGTGATAAAAACAAGAAAGATGAAGAAAGTGGTCTGAATGAATCAATGTATAATATTAACAAGATGAGGAAGTCTGCAGTGGCCAGATGACAAAACATTGTGATAAAAACAAGAATGATGAAGAAAGTGGTCTGAATGAATCAATGTATAATATTAACAAGATGAGGAAGTCTGCAGTGGCCAGATGACAAAACATTGTGATAAAAACAAGAATGATGAAGAAAGTGGTCTGAATGAATCAATGTATAATATTAACAAGATGAGGAAGTCTGCAGTGGCCAGATGACAAAACATTGTGATAAAAACAAGAATGATGAAGAAAGTGGTCTGAATGAATCAATGTATAATAGTAACAAGATGAGGAAGGCTGCAGTGGCCTGATGACAAAACATTGTGATAAAAACAAGAAAGATGAAGAAAGTGGTCTGAATGAATCAATGTATAATATTAACAAGATGAGGAAGTCTGCAGTGGCCAGATGACAAAACATTGTGATAAAAACAAGAATGATGAAGAAAGTGGTCTGAATGAATCAATGTATAATATTAACAAGATGAGGAAGTCTGCAGTGGCCAGATGACAAAACATTGTGATAAAAACAAGAATGATGAAGAAAGTGGTCTGAATGAATCAATGTATAATATTAACAAGATGAGGAAGTCTGCAGTGGCCAGATGACAAAACATTGTGATAAAAACAAGAATGATGAAGAAAGTGGTCTGAATGAATCAATGTATAATAGTAACAAGATGAGGAAGGCTGCAGTGGCCTGATGACAAAACATTGTGATAAAAACAAGAAAGATGAAGAAAGTGGTCTGAATGAATCAATGTATAATATTAACAAGATGAGGAAGTCTGCAGTGGCCAGATGACAAAACATTGTGATAAAAACAAGAATGATGAAGAAAGTGGTCTGAATGAATCAATGTATAATATTAACAAGATGAGGAAGTCTGCAGTGGCCAGATGACAAAACATTGTGATAAAAACAAGAATGATGAAGAAAGTGGTCTGAATGAATCAATGTATAATAGTAACAAGATGAGGAAGTCTGCAGTGGCCAGATGACAAAACATTGTGATAAAAACAAGAATGATGAAGAAAGTGGTCTGAATGAATCAATGTATAATATTAACAAGATGAGGAAGTCTGCAGTGACCAGATGACAAAACATTGTGATAAAAACAAGAATGATGAAGAAAGTGGTCTGAATGAATCAATGTATAATATTAACAAGATGAGGAAGGCTGCAGTGACCAGATGACAAAACATTGTGATAAAAACAAGAATGATGAAGAAAGTGGTCTGAATGAATCAATGTATAATATTAACAAGATGAGGAAGTCTGCAGTGGCCAGATGACAAAACATTGTGATAAAAACAAGAATGATGAAGAAAGTGGTCTGAATGAATCAATGTATAATATTAACAAGATGAGGAAGTCTGCAGTGGCCAGATGACAAAACATTGTGATAAAAACAAGAATGATGAAGAAAGTGGTCTGAATGAATCAATGTATAATATTAACAAGATGAGGAAGTCTGCAGTGACCAGATGACAAAACATTGTGATAAAAACAAGAATGATGAAGAAAGTGGTCTGAATGAATCAATGTATAATAGTAACAAGATGAGGAAGTCTGCAGTGGCCAGATGACAAAACATTGTGATAAAAACAAGAATGATGAAGAAAGTGGTCTGAATGAATCAATGTATAATATTAACAAGATGAGGAAGGCTGCAGTGACCAGATGACAAAACATTGTGATAAAAACAAGAATGATGAAGAAAGTGGTCTGAATGAATCAATGTATAATATTAACAAGATGAGGAAGTCTGCAGTGGCCAGATGACAAAACATTGTGATAAAAACAAGAATGATGAAGAAAGTGGTCTGAATGAATCAATGTATAATATTAACAAGATGAGGAAGTCTGCAGTGGCCAGATGACAAAACATTGTGATAAAAACAAGAATGATGAAGAAAGTGGTCTGAATGAATCAATGTATAATAGTAACAAGATGAGGAAGTCTGCAGTGGCCAGATGACAAAACATTGTGATAAAAACAAGAATGATGAAGAAAGTGGTCTGAATGAATCAATGTATAATAGTAACAAGATGAGGAAGGCTGCAGTGACCAGATGAGAAAACATTGTGATAAAAACAAGAATAATGAAGAAAGTGGTCTGAATGAATCAATGTATAATAGTAACAAGATGAGGAAGGCTGCAGTGACCAGATGACAAAACATTGTGATAAAAACAAGAATAATGAAGAAAGTGGTCTGAATGAATCAATGTATAATATTAACAAGATGAGGAAGTCTGCAGTGACCAGATGACAAAACATTGTGATAAAAACAAGAATGATGAAGAAAGTGGTCTGAATGAATCAATGTATAATATTAACAAGATGAGGAAGTCTGCAGTGGCCAGATGACAAAACATTGTGATAAAAACAAGAATGATGAAGAAAGTGGTCTGAATGAATCAATGTATAATATTAACAAGATGAGGAAGTCTGCAGTGACCAGATGACAAAACATTGTGATAAAAACAAGAATGATGAAGAAAGTGGTCTGAATGAATCAATGTATAATATTAACAAGATGAGGAAGTCTGCAGTGACCAGATGACAAAACATTGTGATAAAAACAAGAATGATGAAGAAAGTGGTCTGAATGAATCAATGTATAATATTAACAAGATGAGGAAGTCTGCAGTGACCAGATGACAAAACATTGTGATAAAAACAAGAATGATGAAGAAAGTGGTCTGAATGAATCAATGTATAATAGTAACAAGATGAGGAAGGCTGCAGTGACCAGATGAGAAAACATTGTGATAAAAACAAGAATGATGAAGAAAGTGGTCTGAATGAATCAATGTATAATAGTAACAAGATGAGGAAGGCTGCAGTGACCAGATGACAAAACATTGTGATAAAAACAAGAATAATGAAGAAAGTGGTCTGAATGAATCAATGTATAATATTAACAAGATGAGGAAGTCTGCAGTGACCAGATGACAAAACATTGTGATAAAAACAAGAATGATGAAGAAAGTGGTCTGAATGAATCAATGTATAATATTAACAAGATGAGGAAGTCTGCAGTGGCCAGATGACAAAACATTGTGATAAAAACAAGAATGATGAAGAAAGTGGTCTGAATGAATCAATGTATAATATTAACAAGATGAGGAAGTCTGCAGTGACCAGATGACAAAACATTGTGATAAAAACAAGAATGATGAAGAAAGTGGTCTGAATGAATCAATGTATAATATTAACAAGATGAGGAAGTCTGCAGTGACCAGATGACAAAACATTGTGATAAAAACAAGAATGATGAAGAAAGTGGTCTGAATGAATCAATGTATAATATTAACAAGATGAGGAAGTCTGCAGTGACCAGATGACAAAACATTGTGATAAAAACAAGAATGATGAAGAAAGTGGTCTGAATGAATCAATGTATAATAGTAACAAGATGAGGAAGGCTGCAGTGGCCAGATGACAAAACATTGTGATAAAAACAAGAAAGATGAAGAAACTGGTCTGAATGAATCAATGTATAATATTAACAAGATGAGGAAGTCTGCAGTGACCAGATGACAAAACATTGTGATAAAAACAAGAATGATGAAGAAAGTGGTCTGAATGAATCAATGTATAATAGTAACAAGATGAGGAAGGCTGCAGTGACCAGATGAGAAAACATTGTGATAAAAACAAGAATGATGAAGAAAGTGGTCTGAATGAATCAATGTATAATAGTAACAAGATGAGGAAGGCTGCAGTGACCAGATGACAAAACATTGTGATAAAAACAAGAATAATGAAGAAAGTGGTCTGAATGAATCAATGTATAATATTAACAAGATGAGGAAGTCTGCAGTGACCAGATGACAAAACATTGTGATAAAAACAAGAATGATGAAGAAAGTGGTCTGAATGAATCAATGTATAATATTAACAAGATGAGGAAGTCTGCAGTGGCCAGATGACAAAACATTGTGATAAAAACAAGAATGATGAAGAAAGTGGTCTGAATGAATCAATGTATAATATTAACAAGATGAGGAAGTCTGCAGTGACCAGATGACAAAACATTGTGATAAAAACAAGAATGATGAAGAAAGTGGTCTGAATGAATCAATGTATAATAGTAACAAGATGAGGAAGGCTGCAGTGACCAGATGACAAAACATTGTGATAAAAACAAGAATAATGAAGAAAGTGGTCTGAATGAATCAATGTATAATATTAACAAGATGAGGAAGTCTGCAGTGACCAGATGACAAAACATTGTGATAAAAACAAGAATGATGAAGAAAGTGGTCTGAATGAATCAATGTATAATATTAACAAGATGAGGAAGTCTGCAGTGACCAGATGACAAAACATTGTGATAAAAACAAGAATGATGAAGAAACTGGTCTGAATGAATCAATGTATAATAGTAACAAGATGAGGAAGGCTGCAGTGACCAGATGACAAAACATTGTGATAAAAACAAGAATAATGAAGAAAGTGGTCTGAATGAATCAATGTATAATATTAACAAGATGAGGAAGTCTGCAGTGACCAGATGACAAAACATTGTGATAAAAACAAGAATGATGAAGAAAGTGGTCTGAATGAATCAATGTATAATATTAACAAGATGAGGAAGGCTGCAGTGACCAGATGAGAAAACATTGTGATAAAAACAAGAATGATGAAGAAAGTGGTCTGAATGAATCAATGTATAATAGTAACAAGATGAGGAAGGCTGCAGTGACCAGATGACAAAACATTGTGATAAAAACAAGAATAATGAAGAAAGTGGTCTGAATGAATCAATGTATAATATTAACAAGATGAGGAAGTCTGCAGTGACCAGATGACAAAACATTGTGATAAAAACAAGAATGATGAAGAAAGTGGTCTGAATGAATCAATGTATAATATTAACAAGATGAGGAAGTCTGCAGTGGCCAGATGACAAAACATTGTGATAAAAACAAGAATGATGAAGAAAGTGGTCTGAATGAATCAATGTATAATATTAACAAGATGAGGAAGTCTGCAGTGACCAGATGACAAAACATTGTGATAAAAACAAGAATGATGAAGAAAGTGGTCTGAATGAATCAATGTATAATATTAACAAGATGAGGAAGTCTGCAGTGACCAGATGACAAAACATTGTGATAAAAACAAGAATGATGAAGAAAGTGGTCTGAATGAATCAATGTATAATAGTAACAAGATGAGGAAGGCTGCAGTGACCAGATGACAAAACATTGTGATAAAAACAAGAATAATGAAGAAAGTGGTCTGAATGAATCAATGTATAATATTAACAAGATGAGGAAGTCTGCAGTGACCAGATGACAAAACATTGTGATAAAAACAAGAATGATGAAGAAAGTGGTCTGAATGAATCAATGTATAATATTAACAAGATGAGGAAGTCTGCAGTGACCAGATGACAAAACATTGTGATAAAAACAAGAATGATGAAGAAAGTGGTCTGAATGAATCAATGTATAATAGTAACAAGATGAGGAAGGCTGCAGTGACCAGATGACAAAACATTGTGATAAAAACAAGAATAATGAAGAAAGTGGTCTGAATGAATCAATGTATAATATTAACAAGATGAGGAAGTCTGCAGTGACCAGATGACAAAACATTGTGATAAAAACAAGAATGATGAAGAAAGTGGTCTGAATGAATCAATGTATAATATTAACAAGATGAGGAAGGCTGCAGTGACCAGATGAGAAAACATTGTGATAAAAACAAGAATGATGAAGAAAGTGGTCTGAATGAATCAATGTATAATAGTAACAAGATGAGGAAGGCTGCAGTGACCAGATGACAAAACATTGTGATAAAAACAAGAATAATGAAGAAAGTGGTCTGAATGAATCAATGTATAATATTAACAAGATGAGGAAGTCTGCAGTGACCAGATGACAAAACATTGTGATAAAAACAAGAATGATGAAGAAAGTGGTCTGAATGAATCAATGTATAATATTAACAAGATGAGGAAGTCTGCAGTGGCCAGATGACAAAACATTGTGATAAAAACAAGAATGATGAAGAAAGTGGTCTGAATGAATCAATGTATAATATTAACAAGATGAGGAAGTCTGCAGTGACCAGATGACAAAACATTGTGATAAAAACAAGAATGATGAAGAAAGTGGTCTGAATGAATCAATGTATAATATTAACAAGATGAGGAAGTCTGCAGTGACCAGATGACAAAACATTGTGATAAAAACAAGAATGATGAAGAAACTGGTCTGAATGAATCAATGTATAATAGTAACAAGATGAGGAAGGCTGCAGTGACCAGATGACAAAACATTGTGATAAAAACAAGAATGATGAAGAAAGTGGTCTGAATGAATCAATGTATAATATTAACAAGATGAGGAAGGCTGCAGTGACCAGATGACAAAACATTGTGATAAAAACAAGAATGATGAAGAAAGTGGTCTGAATGAATCAATGTATAATATTAACAAGATGAGGAAGTCTGCAGTGACCAGATGACAAAACATTGTGATAAAAACAAGAATGATGAAGAAACTGGTCTGAATGAATCAATGTATAATAGTAACAAGATGAGGAAGGCTGCAGTGACCAGATGACAAAACATTGTGATAAAAACAAGAAAGATGAAGAAAGTGGTCTGAATGAATCAATGTATAATATTAACAAGATGAGGAAGTCTGCAGTGACCAGATGACAAAACATTGTGATAAAAACAAGAATGATGAAGAAAGTGGTCTGAATGAATCAATGTATAATATTAACAAGATGAGGAAGTCTGCAGTGGCCAGATGACAAAACATTGTGATAAAAACAAGAATGATGAAGAAACTGGTCTGAATGAATCAATGTATAATAGTAACAAGATGAGGAAGGCTGCAGTGACCAGATGACAAAACATTGTGATAAAAACAAGAATGATGAAGAAAGTGGTCTGAATGAATCAATGTATAATATTAACAAGATGAGGAAGGCTGCAGTGACCAGATGACAAAACATTGTGATAAAAACAAGAATGATGAAGAAAGTGGTCTGAATGAATCAATGTATAATAGTAACAAGATGAGGAAGTCTGCAGTGACCAGATGACAAAACATTGTGATAAAAACAAGAAAGATGAAGAAAGTGGTCTGAATGAATCAATGTATAATATTAACAAGATGAGGAAGTCTGCAGTGACCAGATGACAAAACATTGTGATAAAAACAAGAATGATGAAGAAAGTGGTCTGAATGAATCAATGTATAATAGTAACAAGATGAGGAAGGCTGCAGTGGCCTGATGACAAAACATTGTGATAAAAACAAGAAAGATGAAGAAAGTGGTCTGAATGAATCAATGTATAATAGTAACAAGATGAGGAAGTCTGCAGTGACCAGATGACAAAACATTGTGATAAAAACAAGAATGATGAAGAAAGTGGTCTGAATGAATCAATGTATAATAGTAACAAGATGAGGAAGGCTGCAGTGGCCTGATGACAAAACATTGTGATAAAAACAAGAAAGATGAAGAAAGTGGTCTGAATGAATCAATGTATAATAGTAACAAGATGAGGAAGGCTGCAGTGACCAGATGACAAAACATTGTGATAAAAACAAGAATGATGAAGAAAGTGGTCTGAATGAATCAATGTATAATATTAACAAGATGAGGAAGTCTGCAGTGACCAGATGACAAAACATTGTGATAAAAACAAGAATGATGAAGAAAGTGGTCTGAATGAATCAATGTATAATATTAACAAGATGAGGAAGTCTGCAGTGACCAGATGACAAAACATTGTGATAAAAACAAGAATGATGAAGAAAGTGGTCTGAATGAATCAATGTATAATAGTAACAAGATGAGGAAGGCTGCAGTGGCCAGATGACAAAACATTGTGATAAAAACAAGAATGATGAAGAAACTGGTCTGAATGAATCAATGTATAATAGTAACAAGATGAGGAAGGCTGCAGTGACCAGATGACAAAACATTGTGATAAAAACAAGAATGATGAAGAAAGTGGTCTGAATGAATCAATGTATAATAGCAACAAGATGAGGAAGGCTGCAGTGACCAGATGACAAAACATTGTGATAAAAACAAGAATGATGAAGAAAGTGGTCTGAATGAATCAATGTATAATAGTAACAAGATGAGGAAGGCTGCAGTGACCAGATGACAAAACATTGTGATAAAAACAAGAAAGATGAAGAAAGTGGTCTGAATGAATCAATGTATAATATTAACAAGATGAGGAAGTCTGCAGTGACCAGATGACAAAACATTGTGATAAAAACAAGAATGATGAAGAAAGTGGTCTGAATGAATCAATGTATAATATTAACAAGATGAGGAAGTCTGCAGTGACCAGATGACAAAACATTGTGATAAAAACAAGAATGATGAAGAAAGTGGTCTGAATGAATCAATGTATAATAGTAACAAGATGAGGAAGGCTGCAGTGGCCAGATGACAAAACATTGTGATAAAAACAAGAATGATGAAGAAAGTGGTCTGAATGAATCAATGTATAATAGTAACAAGATGAGGAAGGCTGCAGTGACCAGATGACAAAACATTGTGATAAAAACAAGAATGATGAAGAAAGTGGTCTGAATGAATCAATGTATAATATTAACAAGATGAGGAAGGCTGCAGTGACCAGATGACAAAACATTGTGATAAAAACAAGAATGATGAAGAAAGTGGTCTGAATGAATCAATGTATAATAGTAACAAGATGAGGAAGTCTGCAGTGACCAGATGACAAAACATTGTGATAAAAACAAGAATGATGAAGAAAGTGGTCTGAATGAATCAATGTATAATAGTAACAAGATGAGGAAGGCTGCAGTGACCAGATGACAAAACATTGTGATAAAAACAAGAATGATGAAGAAAGTGGTCTGAATGAATCAATGTATAATATTAACAAGATGAGGAAGGCTGCAGTGACCAGATGACAAAACATTGTGATAAAAACAAGAATGATGAAGAAAGTGGTCTGAATGAATCAATGTATAATAGTAACAAGATGAGGAAGTCTGCAGTGACCAGATGACAAAACATTGTGATAAAAACAAGAATGATGAAGAAAGTGGTCTGAATGAATCAATGTATAATAGTAACAAGATGAGGAAGGCTGCAGTGACCAGATGACAAAACATTGTGATAAAAACAAGAATGATGAAGAAAGTGGTCTGAATGAATCAATGTATAATATTAACAAGATGAGGAAGGCTGCAGTGACCAGATGACAAAACATTGTGATAAAAACAAGAATGATGAAGAAAGTGGTCTGAATGAATCAATGTATAATAGTAACAAGATGAGGAAGTCTGCAGTGGCCAGATGACAAAACATTGTGATAAAAACAAGAATGATGAAGAAAGTGGTCTGAATGAATCAATGTATAATAGTAACAAGATGAGGAAGGCTGCAGTGACCAGATGACAAAACATTGTGATAAAAACAAGAAAGATGAAGAAAGTGGTCTGAATGAATCAATGTATAATATTAACAAGATGAGGAAGTCTGCAGTGACCAGATGACAAAACATTGTGATAAAAACAAGAATGATGAAGAAAGTGGTCTGAATGAATCAATGTATAATATTAACAAGATGAGGAAGTCTGCAGTGGCCAGATGACAAAACATTGTGATAAAAACAAGAATGATGAAGAAAGTGGTCTGAATGAATCAATGTATAATATTAACAAGATGAGGAAGTCTGCAGTGGCCAGATGACAAAACATTGTGATAAAAACAAGAATGATGAAGAAAGTGGTCTGAATGAATCAATGTATAATATTAACAAGATGAGGAAGGCTGCAGTGACCAGATGACAAAACATTGTGATAAAAACAAGAATGATGAAGAAAGTGGTCTGAATGAATCAATGTATAATAGTAACAAGATGAGGAAGGCTGCAGTGACCAGATGACAAAACATTGTGATAAAAACAAGAAAGATGAAGAAAGTGGTCTGAATGAATCAATGTATAATATTAACAAGATGAGGAAGTCTGCAGTGACCAGATGACAAAACATTGTGATAAAAACAAGAATGATGAAGAAAGTGGTCTGAATGAATCAATGTATAATATTAACAAGATGAGGAAGTCTGCAGTGACCAGATGACAAAACATTGTGATAAAAACAAGAATGATGAAGAAAGTGGTCTGAATGAATCAATGTATAATATTAACAAGATGAGGAAGTCTGCAGTGGCCAGATGACAAAACATTGTGATAAAAACAAGAATGATGAAGAAAGTGGTCTGAATGAATCAATGTATAATATTAACAAGATGAGGAAGTCTGCAGTGGCCAGATGACAAAACATTGTGATAAAAACAAGAATGATGAAGAAACTGGTCTGAATGAATCAATGTATAATAGCAACAAGATGAGGAAGGCTGCAGTGACCAGATGACAAAACATTGTGATAAAAACAAGAATGATGAAGAAAGTGGTCTGAATGAATCAATGTATAATAGCAACAAGATGAGGAAGTCTGCAGTGACCAGATGACAAAACATTGTGATAAAAACAAGAATGATGAAGAAAGTGGTCTGAATGAATCAATGTATAATATTAACAAGATGAGGAAGGCTGCAATGGCCAGATGACAAAACATTGTGATAAAAACAAGAATGATGAAGAAAGTGGTCTGAATGAATCAATGTATAATATTAACAAGATGAGGAAGTCTGCAGTGGCCAGATGACAAAACATTGTGATAAAAACAAGAATGATGAAGAAAGTGGTCTGAATGAATCAATGTATAATATTAACAAGATGAGGAAGTCTGCAGTGGCCAGATGACAAAACATTGTGATAAAAACAAGAATGATGAAGAAAGTGGTCTGAATGAATCAATGTATAATATTAACAAGATGAGGAAGTCTGCAGTGACCAGATGACAAAACATTGTGATAAAAACAAGAATGATGAAGAAAGTGGTCTGAATGAATCAATGTATAATATTAACAAGATGAGGAAGTCTGCAGTGGCCAGATGACAAAACATTGTGATAAAAACAAGAATGATGAAGAAAGTGGTCTGAATGAATCAATGTATAATATTAACAAGATGAGGAAGTCTGCAGTGGCCAGATGACAAAACATTGTGATAAAAACAAGAATGATGAAGAAAGTGGTCTGAATGAATCAATGTATAATAGCAACAAGATGAGGAAGGCTGCAGTGACCAGATGACAAAACATTGTGATAAAAACAAGAATGATGAAGAAAGTGGTCTGAATGAATCAATGTATAATATTAACAAGATGAGGAAGTCTGCAGTGACCAGATGACAAAACATTGTGATAAAAACAAGAATGATGAAGAAAGTGGTCTGAATGAATCAATGTATAATATTAACAAGATGAGGAAGGCTGCAATGGCCAGATGACAAAACATTGTGATAAAAACAAGAATGATGAAGAAACTGGTCTGAATGAATCAATGTATAATAGTAACAAGATGAGGAAGGCTGCAGTGACCAGATGACAAAACATTGTGATAAAAACAAGAATGATGAAGAAAGTGGTCTGAATGAATCAATGTATAATAGTAACAAGATGAGGAAGGCTGCAGTGGCCAGATGACAAAACATTGTGATAAAAACAAGAAAGATGAAGAAAGTGGTCTGAATGAATCAATGTATAATATTAACAAGATGAGGAAGTCTGCAGTGGCCAGATGACAAAACATTGTGATAAAAACAAGAATGATGAAGAAAGTGGTCTGAATGAATCAATGTATAATATTAACAAGATGAGGAAGGCTGCAGTGGCCAGATGACAAAACATTGTGATAAAAACAAGAATGATGAAGAAAGTGGTCTGAATGAATCAATGTATAATATTAACAAGATGAGGAAGTCTGCAGTGACCAGATGACAAAACATTGTGATAAAAACAAGAATGATGAAGAAAGTGGTCTGAATGAATCAATGTATAATAGTAACAAGATGAGGAAGTCTGCAGTGACCAGATGACAAAACATTGTGATAAAAACAAGAATGATGAAGAAAGTGGTCTGAATGAATCAATGTATAATAGTAACAAGATGAGGAAGGCTGCAGTGACCAGATGACAAAACATTGTGATAAAAACAAGAATGATGAAGAAAGTGGTCTGAATGAATCAATGTATAATAGTAAGAAGATGAGGAAGGCTGCAGTGGCCAGATGACAAAACATTGTGATAAAAACAAGAATGATGAAGAAAGTGGTCTGAATGAATCAATGTATAATAGTAAGAAGATGAGGAAGGCTGCAGTGGCCAGATGACAAAACATTGTGATAAAAACAAGAATGATGAAGAAACTGGTCTGAATGAATCAATGTATAATAGTAACAAGATGAGGAAGGCTGCAGTGACCAGATGACAAAACATTGTGATAAAAACAAGAAAGATGAAGAAAGTGGTCTGAATGAATCAATGTATAATATTAACAAGATGAGGAAGGCTGCAGTGACCAGATGACAAAACATTGTGATAAAAACAAGAATGATGAAGAAAGTGGTCTGAATGAATCAATGTATAATATTAACAAGATGAGGAAGGCTGCAATGGCCAGATGACAAAACATTGTGATAAAAACAAGAATGATGAAGAAACTGGTCTGAATGAATCAATGTATAATAGTAACAAGATGAGGAAGGCTGCAGTGACCAGATGACAAAACATTGTGATAAAAACAAGAATGATGAAGAAAGTGGTCTGAATGAATCAATGTATAATAGTAACAAGATGAGGAAGGCTGCAGTGGCCAGATGACAAAACATTGTGATAAAAACAAGAAAGATGAAGAAAGTGGTCTGAATGAATCAATGTATAATATTAACAAGATGAGGAAGTCTGCAGTGGCCAGATGACAAAACATTGTGATAAAAACAAGAATGATGAAGAAAGTGGTCTGAATGAATCAATGTATAATATTAACAAGATGAGGAAGGCTGCAGTGGCCAGATGACAAAACATTGTGATAAAAACAAGAATGATGAAGAAACTGGTCTGAATGAATCAATGTATAATATTAACAAGATGAGGAAGTCTGCAGTGACCAGATGACAAAACATTGTGATAAAAACAAGAATGATGAAGAAAGTGGTCTGAATGAATCAATGTATAATAGTAACAAGATGAGGAAGTCTGCAGTGACCAGATGACAAAACATTGTGATAAAAACAAGAATGATGAAGAAAGTGGTCTGAATGAATCAATGTATAATAGTAACAAGATGAGGAAGGCTGCAGTGACCAGATGACAAAACATTGTGATAAAAACAAGAATGATGAAGAAAGTGGTCTGAATGAATCAATGTATAATAGTAAGAAGATGAGGAAGGCTGCAGTGGCCAGATGACAAAACATTGTGATAAAAACAAGAATGATGAAGAAAGTGGTCTGAATGAATCAATGTATAATAGTAAGAAGATGAGGAAGGCTGCAGTGGCCAGATGACAAAACATTGTGATAAAAACAAGAATGATGAAGAAACTGGTCTGAATGAATCAATGTATAATAGTAACAAGATGAGGAAGGCTGCAGTGACCAGATGACAAAACATTGTGATAAAAACAAGAAAGATGAAGAAAGTGGTCTGAATGAATCAATGTATAATATTAACAAGATGAGGAAGGCTGCAGTGACCAGATGACAAAACATTGTGATAAAAACAAGAATGATGAAGAAAGTGGTCTGAATGAATCAATGTATAATAGTAACAAGATGAGGAAGGCTGCAGTGGCCAGATGACAAAACATTGTGATAAAAACAAGAATGATGAAGAAAGTGGTCTGAATGAATCAATGTATAATAGTAAGAAGATGAGGAAGGCTGCAGTGGCCAGATGACAAAACATTGTGATAAAAACAAGAATGATGAAGAAACTGGTCTGAAGGAATCAATGTATAATAGTAACAAGATGAGGAAGGCTGCAGTGACCAGATGACAAAACATTGTGATAAAAACAAGAATGATGAAGAAAGTGGTCTGAATGAATCAATGTATAATAGTAAGAAGATGAGGAAGGCTGCAGTGGCCAGATGACAAAACATTGTGATAAAAACAAGAATGATGAAGAAAGTGGTCTGAATGAATCAATGTATAATAGTAACAAGATGAGGAAGGCTGCAATGGCCAGATGACAAAACATTGTGATAAAAACAAGAATGATGAAGAAACTGGTCTGAATGAATCAATGTATAATAGTAACAAGATGAGGAAGGCTGCAGTGGCCAGATGACAAAACATTGTGATAAAAACAAGAAAGATGAAGAAACTGGTCTGAATGAATCAATGTATAATAGTAACAAAATGAGGAAGGCTGCAGTGGCCTGATGACAAAACATTGTGATAAAAGCAAGAATGATGAAGAAAGTGGTCTGAATGAATCAATGTATAATAGTAAGAAGATGAGGAAGGCTGCAGTGGCCAGATGACAAAACATTGTGATAAAAACAAGAATGATGAAGAAAGTGGTCTGAATGAATCAATGTATAATAGTAAGAAGATGAGGAAGGCTGCAGTGGCCAGATGACAAAACATTGTGATAAAAACAAGAATGATGAAGAAACTGGTCTGAATGAATCAATGTATAATAGTAACAAGATGAGGAAGGCTGCAGTGACCAGATGACAAAACATTGTGATAAAAACAAGAAAGATGAAGAAAGTGGTCTGAATGAATCAATGTATAATATTAACAAGATGAGGAAGGCTGCAGTGACCAGATGACAAAACATTGTGATAAAAACAAGAAAGATGAAGAAAGTGGTCTGAATGAATCAATGTATAATAGTAACAAGATGAGGAAGGCTGCAGTGGCCAGATGACAAAACATTGTGATAAAAACAAGAATGATGAAGAAACTGGTCTGAATGAATCAATGTATAATAGTAACAAGATGAGGAAGGCTGCAGTGACCAGATGACAAAACATTGTGATAAAAACAAGAATGATGAAGAAACTGGTCTGAATGAATCAATGTATAATAGTAACAAGATGAGGAAGGCTGCAGTGGCCAGATGACAAAACATTGTGATAAAAACAAGAATGATGAAGAAACTGGTCTGAATGAATCAATGTATAATAGTAACAAGATGAGGAAGGCTGCAGTGACCAGATGACAAAACATTGTGATAAAAACAAGAAAGATGAAGAAAGTGGTCTGAATGAATCAATGTATAATATTAACAAGATGAGGAAGGCTGCAGTGGCCAGATGACAAAACATTGTGATAAAAACAAGAATGATGAAGAAACTGGTCTGAATGAATCAATGTATAATAGCAACAAGATGAGGAAGGCTGCAGTGGCCAGATGACAAAACATTGTGATAAAAACAAGAAAGATTAAGAAACTGGTCTGAATGAATCAATGTATAATATTAACAAGATGAGGAAGGCTGCAGTGGCCAGATGACAAAACATTGTGATAAAAACAAGAATGATGAAGAAACTGGTCTGAATGAATCAATGTATAATAGTAACAAGATGAGGAAGGCTGCAGTGGCCAGATGACAAAACATTGTGATAAAAACAAGAATGATGAAGAAAGTGGTCTGAATGAATCAATGTATAATAGTAAGAAGATGAGGAAGGCTGCAGTGGCCAGATGACAAAACATTGTGATAAAAACAAGAATGATGAAGAAAGTGGTCTGAATGAATCAATGTATAATAGTAACAAGATGAGGAAGGCTGCAGTGGCCAGATGACAAAACATTGTGATAAAAACAAGAATGATGAAGAAAGTGGTCTGAATGAATCAATGTATAATAGTAAGAAGATGAGGAAGGCTGCAGTGGCCAGATGACAAAACATTGTGATAAAAACAAGAAAGATGAAGAAACTGGTCTGAATGAATCAATGTATAATAGTAACAAGATGAGGAAGGCTGCAGTGACCAGATGACAAAACATTGTGATAAAAACAAGAAAGATGAAGAAAGTGGTCTGAATGAATCAATGTATAATAGTAACAAGATGAGGAAGGCTGCAGTGGCCAGATGACAAAACATTGTGATAAAAACAAGAATGATGAAGAAAGTGGTCTGAATGAGTCAATGTATAATAGTAAGAAGATGAGGAAGGCTGCAGTGGCCAGATGACAAAACATTGTGATAAAAACAAGAAAGATGAAGAAACTGGTCTGAATGAATCAATGTATAATAGTAACAAGATGAGGAAGGCTGCAGTGACCAGATGACAAAACATTGTGATAAAAACAAGAAAGATGAAGAAAGTGGTCTGAATGAATCAATGTATAATATTAACAAGATGAGGAAGGCTGCAGTGGCCAGATGACAAAACATTGTGATAAAAACAAGAATGATGAAGAAACTGGTCTGAAGGAATCAATGTATAATAGTAACAAGATGAGGAAGGCTGCAATGGCCAGATGACAAAACATTGTGATAAAAACAAGAATGATGAAGAAACTGGTCTGAATGAATCAATGTATAATAGTAACAAGATGAGGAAGGCTGCAGTGACCAGATGACAAAACATTGTGATAAAAACAAGAATGATGAAGAAAGTGGTCTGAATGAATCAATGTATAATAGTAACAAGATGAGGAAGGCTGCAGTGGCCAGATGACAAAACATTGTGATAAAAACAAGAAAGATGAAGAAACTGGTCTGAATGAATCAATGTATAATAGTAACAAGATGAGGAAGGCTGCAGTGACCAGATGACAAAACATTGTGATAAAAACAAGAAAGATGAAGAAAGTGGTCTGAATGAATCAATGTATAATAGTAACAAGATGAGGAAGGCTGCAGTGGCCAGATGACAAAACATTGTGATAAAAACAAGAATGATGAAGAAAGTGGTCTGAATGAATCAATGTATAATAGTAAGAAGATGAGGAAGGCTGCAGTGGCCAGATGACAAAACATTGTGATAAAAACAAGAATGATGAAGAAAGTGGTCTGAATGAATCAATGTATAATAGTAAGAAGATGAGGAAGGCTGCAGTGGCCAGATGAGAAAACATTGTGATAAAAACAAGAATGATGAAGAAACTGGTCTGAATGAATCAATGTATAATAGTAACAAGATGAGGAAGGCTGCAGTGACCAGATGACAAAACATTGTGATAAAAACAAGAATGATGAAGAAACTGGTCTGAAGGAATCAATGTATAATAGTAACAAGATGAGGAAGGCTACAGTGGCCAGATGACAAAACATGGTGATAAAAACAAGAATGATGAAGAAACTGGTCTGAATGAATCAATGTATAATAGTAACAAGATGAGGAAGGCTGCAGTGGCCAGATGACAAAACATTGTGATAAAAACAAGAAAGATGAAGAAACTGGTCTGAATGAATCAATGTATAATAGTAAGAAGATGAGGAAGGCTACAGTGGCCAGATGACAAAACATGGTGATAAAAACAAGAATGATGAAGAAACTGGTCTGAATGAATCAATGTATAATAGTAAGAAGATGAGGAAGGCTGCAGTGGCCAGATGACAAAACATTGTGATAAAAACAAGAAAGATGAAGAAACTGGTCTGAATGAATCAATGTATAATAGTAACAAGATGAGGAAGGCTGCAGTGGCCAGATGACAAAACATTGTGATAAAAACAAGAATGATGAAGAAACTGGTCTGAATGAATCAATGTATAACAGTAAGAAGATGAGGAAGGCTGCAGTGGCCAGATGACAAAACATTGTGATAAAAACAAGAATGATGAAGAAAGTGGTCTGAATGAATCAATGTATAATAGTAACAAGATGAGGAAGGCTGCAATGGCCAGATGACAAAACATTGTGATAAAAACAAGAATGATGAAGAAACTGGTCTGAATGAATCAATGTATAATAGTAACAAGATGAGGAAGGCTGCAGTGACCAGATGACAAAACATTGTGATAAAAACAAGAATGATGAAGAAACTGGTCTGAAGGAATCAATGTATAATAGTAATAAGATGAGGAAGGCTGCAGTGGCCAGATGACAAAATATTGTGATGAAAACAAGAAAGATGAAGAAAGTGGTCTGAATGAATCAATGTATAATAGTAAGAAGATGAGGAAGGCTGCAGTGGCCAGATGACAAAACATTGTGATAAAAACAAGAATGATGAAGAAACTGGTCTTAATGAATCAATGTATAATAGTAACAAGATGAGGAAGGCTGCAGTGGCCAGATGACAAAACATTGTGATAAAAACAAGAAAGATGAAGAAACTGGTCTGAATGAATCAATGTATAATAGTAAGAAGATGAGGAAGGCTGCAGTGGCCAGATGACAAAACATTGTGATAAAAACAAGAATGATGAAGAAACTGGTCTGAATGAATCAATGTATAACAGTAAGAAGATGAGGAAGGCTGCAGTGGCCAGATGACAAAACATTGTGATAAAAACAAGAATGATGAAGAAAGTGGTCTGAATGAATCAATGTATAATAGTAACAAGATGAGGAAGGCTGCAATGGCCAGATGACAAAACATTGTGATAAAAACAAGAATGATGAAGAAACTGGTCTGAATGAATCAATGTATAATAGTAACAAGATGAGGAAGGCTGCAGTGACCAGATGACAAAACATTGTGATAAAAACAAGAATGATGAAGAAACTGGTCTGAAGGAATCAATGTATAATAGTAACAAGATGAGGAAGGCTGCAGTGGCCAGATGACAAAATATTGTGATGAAAACAAGAAAGATGAAGAAAGTGGTCTGAATGAATCAATGTATAATAGTAAGAAGATGAGGAAGGCTGCAGTGGCCAGATGACAAAACATTGTGATAAAAACAAGAAAGATGAAGAAACTGGTCTGAATGAATCAATGTATAATAGTAAGAAGATGAGGAAGGCTGCAGTGGCCAGATGACAAAACATTGTGATAAAAACAAGAAAGATGAAGAAACTGGTCTGAATGAATCAATGTATAATAGTAAGAAGATGAGGAAGGCTGCAGTGGCCAGATGACAAAACATTGTGATAAAAACAAGAATGATGAAGAAACTGGTCTGAATGAATCAATGTATAATAGTAACAAGATGAGGAAGGCTGCAGTGGCCAGATGACAAAACATTGTGATAAAAACAAGAAAGATGAAGAAACTGGTCTGAATGAATCAATGTATAATAGTAAGAAGATGAGGAAGGCTGCAGTGGCCAGATGACAAAACATTGTGATAAAAACAAGAATGATGAAGAAAGTGGTCTGAATGAATCAATGTATAATACTAACAAGATGAGGAAGGCTGCAGTGGCCAGATGACAAAACATTGTGATAAAAACAAGAATGATGAAGAAACTGGTCTGAATGAATCAATGTATAATAGTAACAAGATGAGGAAGGCTGCAGTGGCCAGATGACAAAACATTGTGATAAAAACAAGAAAGATGAAGAAACTGGTCTGAATGAATCAATGTATAATAGTAAGAAGATGAGGAAGGCTGCAGTGGCCAGATGACAAAACATTGTGATAAAAACAAGAATGATGAAGAAACTGGTCTGAATGAATCAATGTATAATAGTAAGAAGATGAGGAAGGCTGCAGTGGCCAGATGACAAAACATTGTGATAAAAACAAGAATGATGAAGAAAGTGGTCTGAATGAATCAATGTATAATAGTAACAAGATGAGGAAGGCTGCAATGGCCAGATGACAAAACATTGTGATAAAAACAAGAATGATGAAGAAACTGGTCTGAATGAATCAATGTATAATAGTAACAAGATGAGGAAGGCTGCAGTGACCAGATGACAAAACATTGTGATAAAAACAAGAATGATGAAGAAACTGGTCTGAATGAATCAATGTATAATAGTAAGAAGATGAGGAAGGCTGCAGTGGCCAGATGACAAAACATTGTGATAAAAACAAGAAAGATGAAGAAAGTGGTCTGAATGAATCAATGTATAATAGTAACAAGATGAGGAAGGCTGCAGTGACCAGATGACAAAACATTGTGATAAAAACAAGAAAGATGAAGAAAGTGGTCTGAATGAATCAATGTATAATAGTAAGAAGATAAGGAACGCTGCAGTGACCAGATGACAAAACATTGTGATAAAAACAAGAATGATGAAGAAAGTGGTCTGAATGAATCAATGTATAATAGTAACAAGATGAGGAAGGCTGCAATGGCCAGATGACAAAACATTGTGATAAAAACAAGAATGATGAAGAAACTGGTCTGAATGAATCAATGTATAATAGTAACAAGATGAGGAAGGCTGCAGTGACCAGATGACAAAACATTGTGATAAAAACAAGAATGATGAAGAAACTGGTCTGAATGAATCAATGTATAATAGTAAGAAGATGAGGAAGGCTGCAGTGGCCAGATGACAAAACATTGTGATAAAAACAAGAAAGATGAAGAAAGTGGTCTGAATGAATCAATGTATAATAGTAACAAGATGAGGAAGGCTGCAGTGACCAGATGACAAAACATTGTGATAAAAACAAGAAAGATGAAGAAAGTGGTCTGAATGAATCAATGTATAATAGTAAGAAGATAAGGAACGCTGCAGTGACCAGATGACAAAACATTGTGATAAAAACAAGAATGATGTAGAAAGTTGTCTGAATGAATCAATGTATAATAGTAACAAGATGAGGAAGGCTGCAGTGACCAGATGACAAAACATTGTGATAAAAACAAGAATGATGAAGAAAGTGGTCTGAATGAATGAATGTATAATAGTAACAAGATGAGGAAGGCTGCAGTGGCCAGATGACAAAACATTGTGATAAAAACAAGAAAGATGAAGAAACTGGTCTGGAGGAATCAATGCATAATAGTAACAAGATGAGGAAGGCTGCAGTGACCAGATGACAAAATATTGTGATGAAAACAAGGAAGATGAAGAAAGTGGTCTGAATGAATCAATGTATAATAGTAAGAAGATGAGGAAGGCTGCAGTGACCAGATGACAAAACATTGTGATAAAAACAAGAATGATGAAGAAACTGGTCTGAATGAATCAATGTATAATAGTAACAAGATGAGGAAGGCTGCAGTGACCAGATGACAAAACATTGTGATAAAAACAAGAAAGATGAAGAAACTGGTCTGAATGAATCAATGTATAATAGTAACAAGATGAGGAAGGCTGCAGTGACCAGATGACAAAACATTGTGATAAAAACAAGAATGATGAAGAAAGTGGTCTGAATGAATCAATGTATAATAGCAACAAGATGAGGAAGGCTGCAGTGACCAGATGACAAAACATTTTGATAAAAACAAGAATGATGAAGAAACTGGTCTGAATGAATCAATGTATAATAGTAACAAGATGAGGAAGGCTGCAGTGACCAGATGACAAAACATTGTGATAAAAACAAGAATGATGAAGAAACTGGTCTGAATGAATCAATGTATAATAGTAACAAGATGAGGAAGGCTGCAGTGACCAGATGACAAAACATTGTGATAAAAACAAGAAAGATGAAGAAAGTGGTCTGAATGAATCAATGTATAATAGTAACAAGATGAGGAAGGCTGCAGTGACCAGATGACAAAACATTGTGATAAAAACAAGAATGATGAAGAAACTGGTCTGAATGAATCAATGTATAATAGTAACAAGATGAGGAAGGCTGCAGTGGCCAGATGACAAAACATTGTGATAAAAACAAGAATGATGAAGAAACTGGTCTGAATGAATCAATGTATAATAGTAACAAGATGAGGAAGGCTGCAGTGACCAGATGACAAAACATTGTGATAAAAACAAGAATGATGAAGAAACTGGTCTGAATGAATCAATGTATAATAGTAACAAGATGAGGAAGGCTGCAGTGACCAGATGACAAAACATTGTGATAAAAACAAGAATGATGAAGAAACTGGTCTGAATGAATCAATGTATAATAGTAAGAAGATGAGGAAGGCTGCAGTGGCCAGATGACAAAACATTGTGATAAAAACAAGAATGATGAAGAAAGTGGTCTGAATGAATCAATGTATAATACTAACAAGATGAGGAAGGCTGCAGTGGCCAGATGACAAAACATTGTGATAAAAACAAGAATGATGAAGAAACTGGTCTGAATGAATCAATGTATAATAGTAACAAGATGAGGAGGGCTGCAGTGGCCAGATGACAAAACATTGTGATAAAAACAAGAAAGATGAAGAAACTGGTCTGAATGAATCAATGTATAATAGTAAGAAGATGAGGAAGGCTGCAGTGGCCAGATGACAAAACATTGTGATAAAAACAAGAATGATGAAGAAACTGGTCTGAATGAATCAATGTATAATAGTAAGAAGATGAGGAAGGCTGCAGTGGCCAGATGACAAAACATTGTGATAAAAACAAGAATGATGAAGAAAGTGGTCTGAATGAATCAATGTATAATAGTAACAAGATGAGGAAGGCTGCAATGGCCAGATGACAAAACATTGTGATAAAAACAAGAATGATGAAGAAACTGGTCTGAATGAATCAATGTATAATAGTAACAAGATGAGGAAGGCTGCAGTGACCAGATGACAAAACATTGTGATAAAAACAAGAATGATGAAGAAACTGGTCTGAATGAATCAATGTATAATAGTAAGAAGATGAGGAAGGCTGCAGTGGCCAGATGACAAAACATTGTGATAAAAACAAGAAAGATGAAGAAAGTGGTCTGAATGAATCAATGTATAATAGTAACAAGATGAGGAAGGCTGCAGTGACCAGATGACAAAACATTGTGATAAAAACAAGAAAGATGAAGAAAGTGGTCTGAATGAATCAATGTATAATAGTAACAAGATGAGGAAGGCTGCAGTGACCAGATGACAAAACATTGTGATAAAAACAAGAATGATGAAGAAAGTTGTCTGAATGAATCAATGTAAAATAGTAACAAGATGAGGAAGGCTGCAGTGACCAGATGACAAAACATTGTGATAAAAACAAGAATGATGAAGAAACTGGTCTGAATGAATCAATGTATAATAGTAACAAGATGAGGAAGGCTGCAGTGACCAGATGACAAAACATTGTGATAAAAACAAGAATGATGAAGAAAGTGGTCTGAATGAATCAATGTATAATAGTAACAAGATGAGGAAGGCTGCAGTGGCCAGATGACAAAACATTGTGATAAAAACAAGAATGATGAAGAAAGTTGTCTGAATGAATCAATGTATAATAGTAACAAGATGAGGAAGGCTGCAGTGACCAGATGACAAAATATTGTGATGAAAACAAGAAAGATGAAGAAAGTGGTCTGAATGAATCAATGTATAATAGTAAGAAGATGAGGAAGGCTGCAGTGACCAGATGACAAAACATTGTGATAAAAACAAGAATGATGAAGAAACTGGTCTGAATGAATCAATGTATAATAGTAACAAGATGAGGAAGGCTGCAGTGGCCAGATGACAAAACATTGTGATAAAAACAAGAATGATGAAGAAACTGGTCTGAATGAATCAATGTATAATAGTAACAAGATGAGGAAGGCTGCAGTGACCAGATGACAAAACATTGTGATAAAAACAAGAATGATGAAGAAACTGGTCTGAATGAATCAATGTATAATAGTAACAAGATGAGGAAGGCTGCAGTGACCAGATGACAAAACATTGTGATAAAAACAAGAAAGATGAAGAAACTGGTCTGAATGAATCAATGTATAATAGTAACAAGATGAGGAAGGCTGCAGTGGCCAGATGACAAAACATTGTGATAAAAACAAGAATGATGAAGAAAGTGGTCTGAATGAATCAATGTATAATACTAACAAGATGAGGAAGGCTGCAGTGGCCAGATGACAAAACATTGTGATAAAAACAAGAATGATGAAGAAACTGGTCTGAATGAATCAATGTATAATAGTAACAAGATGAGGAGGGCTGCAGTGGCCAGATGACAAAACATTGTGATAAAAACAAGAAAGATGAAGAAACTGGTCTGAATGAATCAATGTATAATAGTAAGAAGATGAGGAAGGCTGCAGTGGCCAGATGACAAAACATTGTGATAAAAACAAGAATGATGAAGAAACTGGTCTGAATGAATCAATGTATAATAGTAAGAAGATGAGGAAGGCTGCAGTGGCCAGATGACAAAACATTGTGATAAAAACAAGAATGATGAAGAAAGTGGTCTGAATGAATCAATGTATAATAGTAACAAGATGAGGAAGGCTGCAATGGCCAGATGACAAAACATTGTGATAAAAACAAGAATGATGAAGAAACTGGTCTGAATGAATCAATGTATAATAGTAACAAGATGAGGAAGGCTGCAGTGACCAGATGACAAAACATTGTGATAAAAACAAGAATGATGAAGAAACTGGTCTGAATGAATCAATGTATAATAGTAAGAAGATGAGGAAGGCTGCAGTGGCCAGATGACAAAACATTGTGATAAAAACAAGAAAGATGAAGAAAGTGGTCTGAATGAATCAATGTATAATAGTAACAAGATGAGGAAGGCTGCAGTGACCAGATGACAAAACATTGTGATAAAAACAAGAAAGATGAAGAAAGTGGTCTGAATGAATCAATGTATAATAGTAACAAGATGAGGAAGGCTGCAGTGACCAGATGACAAAACATTGTGATAAAAACAAGAATGATGAAGAAAGTTGTCTGAATGAATCAATGTAAAATAGTAACAAGATGAGGAAGGCTGCAGTGACCAGATGACAAAACATTGTGATAAAAACAAGAATGATGAAGAAACTGGTCTGAATGAATCAATGTATAATAGTAACAAGATGAGGAAGGCTGCAGTGACCAGATGACAAAACATTGTGATAAAAACAAGAATGATGAAGAAAGTGGTCTGAATGAATCAATGTATAATAGTAACAAGATGAGGAAGGCTGCAGTGGCCAGATGACAAAACATTGTGATAAAAACAAGAATGATGAAGAAAGTTGTCTGAATGAATCAATGTATAATAGTAACAAGATGAGGAAGGCTGCAGTGACCAGATGACAAAATATTGTGATGAAAACAAGAAAGATGAAGAAAGTGGTCTGAATGAATCAATGTATAATAGTAAGAAGATGAGGAAGGCTGCAGTGACCAGATGACAAAACATTGTGATAAAAACAAGAATGATGAAGAAACTGGTCTGAATGAATCAATGTATAATAGTAACAAGATGAGGAAGGCTGCAGTGACCAGATGACAAAACATTGTGATAAAAACAAGAAAGATGAAGAAACTGGTCTGAATGAATCAATGTATAATAGTAACAAGATGAGGAAGGCTGCAGTGACCAGATGACAAAACATTGTGATAAAAACAAGAAAGATGAAGAAACTGGTCTGAATGAATCAATGTATAATAGTAACAAGATGAGGAAGGCTGCAGTGACCAGATGACAAAACATTGTGATAAAAACAAGAATGATGAAGAAAGTGGTCTGAATGAATCAATGTATAATAGCAACAAGATGAGGAAGGCTGCAGTGACCAGATGACAAAACATTTTGATAAAAACAAGAATGATGAAGAAACTGGTCTGAATGAATCAATGTATAATAGTAACAAGATGAGGAAGGCTGCAGTGACCAGATGACAAAACATTGTGATAAAAACAAGAATGATGAAGAAACTGGTCTGAATGAATCAATGTATAATAGTAACAAGATGAGGAAGGCTGCAGTGACCAGATGACAAAACATTGTGATAAAAACAAGAAAGATGAAGAAAGTGGTCTGAATGAATCAATGTATAATAGTAACAAGATGAGGAAGGCTGCAGTGACCAGATGACAAAACATTGTGATAAAAACAAGAATGATGAAGAAACTGGTCTGAATGAATCAATGTATAATAGTAACAAGATGAGGAAGGCTGCAGTGGCCAGATGACAAAACATTGTGATAAAAACAAGAATGATGAAGAAACTGGTCTGAATGAATCAATGTATAATAGTAACAAGATGAGGAAGGCTGCAGTGACCAGATGACAAAACATTGTGATAAAAACAAGAATGATGAAGAAACTGGTCTGAATGAATCAATGTATAATAGTAACAAGATGAGGAAGGCTGCAGTGACCAGATGACAAAACATTGTGATAAAAACAAGAATGATGAAGAAACTGGTCTGAATGAATCAATGTATAATAGTAACAAGATGAGGAAGGCTGCTGTGACCAGATGATAAAACATTGTGATAAAAACAAGAATGATGAAGAAACTGGTCTGAATGAATCAATGTATAATAGTAACAAGATGAGGAAGGCTGCAGTGGCCAGATGACAAAACATTGTGATAAAAACAAGAATGATGAAGAAACTGGTCTGAATGAATCAATGTATAATAGTAACAAGATGAGGAAGGCTGCAGGGACCAGATGACAAAACATTGTGATAAAAACAAGAAAGATGAAGAAAGTGGTCTGAATGAATCAATGTATAATAGTAACAAGATGAGGAAGGCTGCAGTGACCAGATGACAAAACATTGTGATAAAAACAAGAATGATGAAGAAACTGGTCTGAATGAATCAATGTATAATAGTAACAAGATGAGGAAGGCTGCAGTGACCAGATGACAAAACATTGTGATAAAAACAAGAATGATGAAGAAACTGGTCTGAATGAATCAATGTATAATAGTAACAAGATGAGGAAGGCTGCAGTGACCAGATGACAAAACATTGTGATAAAAACAAGAATGATGAAGAAACTGGTCTGAATGAATCAATGTATAATAGTAACAAGATGAGGAAGGCTGCAGGGACCAGATGACAAAACATTGTGATAAAAACAAGAAAGATGAAGAAAGTGGTCTGAATGAATCAATGTATAATAGTAACAAGATGAGGAAGGCTGCAGGGACCAGATGACAAAACATTGTGATAAAAACAAGAAAGATGAAGAAAGTGGTCTGAATGAATCAATGTATAATAGTAACAAGATGAGGAAGGCTGCAGTGACCAGATGACAAAACATTGTGATAAAAACAAGAATGATGAAGAAACTGGTCTGAATGAATCAATGTATAATAGTAACAAGATGAGGAAGGCTGCAGTGACCAGATGATAAAACATTGTGATAAAAACAAGAATGATGAAGAAACTGGTCTGAATGAATCAATGTATAATAGTAACAAGATGAGGAAGGCTGCAGTGACCAGATGACAAAACATTGTGATAAAAACAAGAATGATGAAGTAACTGGTCTGAATGAATCAATGTATAATAGTAACAAGATGAGGAAGGCTGCAGTGACCAGATGACAAAACATTGTGATAAAAACAAGAATGATGAAGAAACTGGTCTGAATGAATCAATGTATAATAGTAACAAGATGAGGAAGGCTGCAGTGACCAGATGACAAAACATTGTGATAAAAACAAGAATGATGAAGAAACTGGTCTGAATGAATCAATGTATAATAGTAACAAGATGAGGAAGGCTGCAGTGACCAGATGACAAAACATTGTGATAAAAACAAGAATGATGAAGAAACTGGTCTGAATGAATCAATGTATAATAGTAACAAGATGAGGAAGGCTGCAGTGACCAGATGACAAAACATTGTGATAAAAACAAGAATGATGAAGAAACTGGTCTGAATGAATCAATGTATAATAGTAACAAGATGAGGAAGGCTGCAGTGACCAGATGACAAAACATTGTGATAAAAACAAGAATGATGAAGAAACTGGTCTGAATGAATCAATGTATAATAGTAACAAGATGAGGAAGGCTGCAGTGACCAGATGACAAAACATTGTGATAAAAACAAGAATGATGAAGAAACTGGTCTGAATGAATCAATGTATAATAGTAACAAGATGAGGAAGGCTGCAGTGACCAGATGACAAAACATTGTGATAAAAACAAGAATGATGAAGAAACTGGTCTGAATGAATCAATGTATAATAGTAACAAGATGAGGAAGGCTGCAGTGACCAGATGACAAAACATTGTGATAAAAACAAGAATGATGAAGAAACTGGTCTGAATGAATCAATGTATAATAGTAACAAGATGAGGAAGGCTGCAGTGACCAGATGACAAAACATTGTGATAAAAACAAGAATGATGAAGAAACTGGTCTGAATGAATCAATGTATAATAGTAACAAGATGAGGAAGGCTGCAGTGACCAGATGACAAAACATTGTGATAAAAACAAGAATGATGAAGAAACTGGTCTGAATGAATCAATGTATAATAGTAACAAGATGAGGAAGGCTGCAGTGACCAGATGACAAAACATTGTGATAAAAACAAGAATGATGAAGAAACTGGTCTGAATGAATCAATGTATAATAGTAACAAGATGAGGAAGGCTGCAGTGACCAGATGACAAAACATTGTGATAAAAACAAGAATGATGAAGAAACTGGTCTGAATGAATCAATGTATAATAGTAACAAGATGAGGAAGGCTGCAGTGACCAGATGACAAAACATTGTGATAAAAACAAGAATGATGAAGAAACTGGTCTGAATGAATCAATGTATAATAGTAACAAGATGAGGAAGGCTGCAGTGACCAGATGACAAAACATTGTGATAAAAACAAGAAAGATGAAGAAACTGGTCTGAATGAATCAATGTATAATAGTAACAAGATGAGGAAGGCTGCAGTGACCAGATGACAAAACATTGTGATAAAAACAAGAATGATGAAGAAACTGGTCTGAATGAATCAATGTATAATAGTAACAAGATGAGGAAGGCTGCAGTGACCAGATGACAAAACATTGTGATAAAAACAAGAATGATGAAGAAACTGGTCTGAATGAATCAATGTATAATAGTAACAAGATGAGGAAGGCTGCAGTGACCAGATGACAAAACATTGTGATAAAAACAAGAATGATGAAGAAACTGGTCTGAATGAATCAATGTATAATAGTAACAAGATGAGGAAGGCTGCAGTGACCAGATGACAAAACATTGTGATAAAAACAAGAATGATGAAGAAAGTGGTCTGAATGAATCAATGTATAATAGTAACAAGATGAGGAAGGCTGCAGTGACCAGATGACAAAACATTGTGATAAAAACAAGAATGATGAAGAAAGTGGTCTGAATGAATCAATGTATAATAGTAACAAGATGAGGAAGGCTGCAGTGACCAGATGACAAAACATTGTGATAAAAACAAGAATGATGAAGAAACTGGTCTGAATGAATCAATGTATAATAGTAACAAGATGAGGAAGGCTGCGGTGACCAGATGACAAAACATTGTGATAAAAACAAGAAAGATGAAGAAAGTGGTCTGAATGAATCAATGTATAATAGTAACAAGATGAGGAAGGCTGCAGTGGCCAGATGACAAAACATTGTGATAAAAAACAAGAATGATGAAGAAACTGGTCTGAATGAATCAATGTATAATAGTAACAAGATGAGGAAGGCTGCAGTGGCCAGATGACAAAACATTGTGATAAAAACAAGAAAGATGAAGAAACTGGTCTGAATGAATCAATGTATAATAGTAACAAGATGAGGAAGGCTGCAGTGACCAGATGACAAAACATTGTGATAAAAACAAGAATGATGAAGAAACTGGTCTGAATGAATCAATGTATAATAGTAACAAGATGAGGAAGGCTGCAGTGACCAGATGACAAAACATTGTGATAAAAACAAGAATGATGAAGAAACTGGTCTGAATGAATCAATGTATAATAGTAACAAGATGAGGAAGGCTGCAGTGACCAGATGACAAAACATTGTGATAAAAACAAGAATGATGAAGAAAGTGGTCTGAATGAATCAATGTATAATAGTAACAAGATGAGGAAGGCTGCAGTGACCAGATGACAAAACATTGTGATAAAAACAAGAATGATGAAGAAACTGGTCTGAATGAATCAATGTATAATAGTAACAAGATGAGGAAGGCTGCAGTGACCAGATGACAAAACATTGTGATAAAAACAAGAATGATGAAGAAACTGGTCTGAATGAATCAATGTATAATAGTAACAAGATGAGGAAGGCTGCAGTGACCAGATGACAAAACATTGTGATAAAAAAAAAGAATGATGAAGAAAGTGGTCTGAATGAATCAATGTATAATAGTAACAAGATGAGGAAGGCTGCAGTGACCAGATGACAAAACATTGTGATAAAAACAAGAATGATGAAGAAACTGGTCTGAATGAATCAATGTATAATAGTAACAAGATGAGGAAGGCTGCAGTGACCAGATGACAAAACATTGTGATAAAAACAAAAATGATGAAGAAACTGGTCTGAATGAATCAATGTATAATAGTAACAAGATGAGGAAGGCTGCAGTGACCAGATGACAAAACATTGTGATAAAAACAAGAATGATGAAGAAAGTGGTCTGAATGAATCAATGTATAATAGTAACAAGATGAGGAAGGCTGCAGTGACCAGATGACAAAACATTGTGATAAAAACAAGAATGATGAAGAAACTGGTCTGAATGAATCAATGTATAATAGTAACAAGATGAGGAAGGCTGCAGTGACCAGATGACAAAACATTGTGATAAAAACAAGAATGATGAAGAAACTGGTCTGAATGAATCAATGTATAATAGTAACAAGATGAGGAAGGCTACAGTGACCAGATGACAAAACATTGTGATAAAAACAAGAAAGATGAAGAAAGTGGTCTGAATGAATCAATGTATAATAGTAACAAGATGAGGAAGGCTGCAGTGGCCAGATGACAAAACATTGTGATAAAAACAAGAATGATGAAGAAACTGGTCTGAATGAATCAATGTATAATAGTAACAAGATGAGGAAGGCTGCAGTGACCAGATGACAAAACATTGTGATAAAAACAAGAAAGATGAAGAAAGTGTTCTGAATGAATCAATGTATAATAGTAACAAGATGAGGAAGGCTGCAGTGGCCAGATGACAAAACATTGTGATAAAAACAAGAATGATGAAGAAAGTGGTCTCAATGAATCAATGTATAATAGTAACAAGATGAGGAAGGCTGCAGTGACCAGATGACAAAACATTGTGATAAAAACAAGAATGATGAAGAAACTGGTCTGAATGAATCAATGTATAATAGTAACAAGATGAGGAAGGCTGCAGTGACCAGATGACAAAACATTGTGATAAAAACAAGAAAGATGAAGAAAGTGGTCTGAATGAATCAATGTATAATAGTAACAAGATGAGGAAGGCTGCAGTGACCAGATGACAAAACATTGTGATAAAAACAAGAAAGATGAAGAAAGTGGTCTGAATGAATCAATGTATAATAGTAACAAGATGAGGAAGGCTGCAGTGACCAGATGACAAAACATTGTGATAAAAACAAGAAAGATGAAGAAAGTGGTCTGAATGAATCAATGTATAATAGTAACAAGATGAGGAAGGCTGCAGTGACCAGATGACAAAACATTGTGATAAAAACAAGAATGATGAAGAAAGTGGTCTGAATGAATCAATGTATAATAGTAACAAGATGAGGAAGGCTGCAGTGGCCAGATGACAAAACATTGTGATAAAAACAAGAATGATGAAGAAACTGGTCTGAATGAATCAATGTATAATAGTAACAAGATGAGGAAGGCTGCAGTGACCAGATGACAAAACATTGTGATAAAAACAAGAATGATGAAGAAACTGGTCTGAATGAATCAATGTATAATAGTAACAAGATGAGGAAGGCTGCAGTGGCCAGATGACAAAACATTGTGATAAAAACAAGAATGATGAAGAAACTGGTCTGAATGAATCAATGTATAATAGTAACAAGATGAGGAAGGCTGCAGTGACCAGATGACAAAACATTGTGATAAAAACAAGAAAGATGAAGAAAGTGGTCTGAATGAATCAATGTATAATAGTAACAAGATGAGGAAGGCTGCAGTGACCAGATGACAAAACATTGTGATAAAAACAAGAAAGATGAAGAAAGTGGTCTGAATGAATCAATGTATAATAGTAAGATGAGGAAGGCTGCAGTGACCAGATGACAAAACATTGTGATAAAAACAAGAATGATGAAGAAACTGGTCTGAATGAATCAATGTATAATAGTAACAAGATGAGGAAGGCTGCAGTGACCAGATGACAAAACATTGTGATAAAAACAAGAAAGATGAAGAAAGTGGTCTGAATGAATCAATGTATAATAGTAACAAGATGAGGAAGGCTGCAGTGACCAGATGACAAAACATTGTGATAAAAACAAGAATGATGAAGAAACTGGTCTGAATGAATCAATGTATAATAGTAACAAGATGAGGAAGGCTGCAGTGACCAGATGACAAAACATTGTGATAAAAACAAGAATGATGAAGAAACTGGTCTGAATGAATCAATGTATAATAGTAACAAGATGAGGAAGGCTGCAGTGACCAGATGACAAAACATTGTGATAAAAAAAAAGAATGATGAAGAAAGTGGTCTGAATGAATCAATGTATAATAGTAACAAGATGAGGAAGGCTGCAGTGACCAGATGACAAAACATTGTGATAAAAACAAGAATGATGAAGAAACTGGTCTGAATGAATCAATGTATAATAGTAACAAGATGAGGAAGGCTGCAGTGACCAGATGACAAAACATTGTGATAAAAACAAAAATGATGAAGAAACTGGTCTGAATGAATCAATGTATAATAGTAACAAGATGAGGAAGGCTGCAGTGACCAGATGACAAAACATTGTGATAAAAACAAGAATGATGAAGAAAGTGGTCTGAATGAATCAATGTATAATAGTAACAAGATGAGGAAGGCTGCAGTGACTAGATGACAAAACATTGTGATAAAAACAAGAATGATGAAGAAACTGGTCTGAATGAATCAATGTATAATAGTAACAAGATGAGGAAGGCTGCAGTGACCAGATGACAAAACATTGTGATAAAAACAAGAATGATGAAGAAACTGGTCTGAATGAATCAATGTATAATAGTAACAAGATGAGGAAGGCTACAGTGACCAGATGACAAAACATTGTGATAAAAACAAGAAAGATGAAGAAAGTGGTCTGAATGAATCAATGTATAATAGTAACAAGATGAGGAAGGCTGCAGTGGCCAGATGACAAAACATTGTGATAAAAACAAGAATGATGAAGAAACTGGTCTGAATGAATCAATGTATAATAGTAACAAGATGAGGAAGGCTGCAGTGACCAGATGACAAAACATTGTGATAAAAACAAGAAAGATGAAGAAAGTGTTCTGAATGAATCAATGTATAATAGTAACAAGATGAGGAAGGCTGCAGTGGCCAGATGACAAAACATTGTGATAAAAACAAGAATGATGAAGAAAGTGGTCTCAATGAATCAATGTATAATAGTAACAAGATGAGGAAGGCTGCAGTGACCAGATGACAAAACATTGTGATAAAAACAAGAATGATGAAGAAACTGGTCTGAATGAATCAATGTATAATAGTAACAAGATGAGGAAGGCTGCAGTGACCAGATGACAAAACATTGTGATAAAAACAAGAAAGATGAAGAAAGTGGTCTGAATGAATCAATGTATAATAGTAACAAGATGAGGAAGGCTGCAGTGACCAGATGACAAAACATTGTGATAAAAACAAGAAAGATGAAGAAAGTGGTCTGAATGAATCAATGTATAATAGTAACAAGATGTGGAAGGCTGCAGTGACCAGATGACAAAACATTGTGATAAAAACAAGAAAGATGAAGAAAGTGGTCTGAATGAATCAATGTATAATAGTAACAAGATGAGGAAGGCTGCAGTGACCAGATGACAAAACATTGTGATAAAAACAAGAATGATGAAGAAAGTGGTCTGAATGAATCAATGTATAATAGTAACAAGATGAGGAAGGCTGCAGTGGCCAGATGACAAAACATTGTGATAAAAACAAGAATGATGAAGAAACTGGTCTGAATGAATCAATGTATAATAGTAACAAGATGAGGAAGGCTGCAGTGACCAGATGACAAAACATTGTGATAAAAACAAGAATGATGAAGAAACTGGTCTGAATGAATCAATGTATAATAGTAACAAGATGAGGAAGGCTGCAGTGGCCAGATGACAAAACATTGTGATAAAAACAAGAATGATGAAGAAACTGGTCTGAATGAATCAATGTATAATAGTAACAAGATGAGGAAGGCTGCAGTGACCAGATGACAAAACATTGTGATAAAAACAAGAAAGATGAAGAAAGTGGTCTGAATGAATCAATGTATAATAGTAACAAGATGAGGAAGGCTGCAGTGACCAGATGACAAAACATTGTGATAAAAACAAGAAAGATGAAGAAAGTGGTCTGAATGAATCAATGTATAATAGTAAGATGAGGAAGGCTGCAGTGACCAGATGACAAAACATTGTGATAAAAACAAGAATGATGAAGAAACTGGTCTGAATGAATCAATGTATAATAGTAACAAGATGAGGAAGGCTGCAGTGACCAGATGACAAAACATTGTGATAAAAACAAGAAAGATGAAGAAAGTGGTCTGAATGAATCAATGTATAATAGTAACAAGATGAGGAAGGCTGCAGTGACCAGATGACAAAACATTGTGATAAAAACAAGAATGATGAAGAAACTGGTCTGAATGAATCAATGTATAATAGTAACAAGATGAGGAAGGCTGCAGTGACCAGATGACAAAACATTGTGATAAAAACAAGAATGATGAAGAAAGTGGTCTGAATGAATCAATGTATAATAGTAACAAGATGAGGAAGGCTGCAGTGACCAGATGACAAAACATTGTGATAAAAACAAGAAAGATGAAGAAAGTGGTCTGAATGAATCAATGTATAATAGTAACAAGATGAGGAAGGCTGCAGTGACCAGATGACAAAACATTGTGATAAAAACAAGAATGATGAAGAAACTGGTCTGAATGAATCAATGTATAATAGTAACAAGATGAGGAAGGCTGCAGTGACCAGATGACAAAACATTTTGATAAAAACAAGAATGATGAAGAAAGTGGTCTGAATGAATCAATGTATAATAGTAACAAGATGAGGAAGGCTGCAGTGACCAGATGACAAAACATTGTGATAAAAACAAGAAAGATGAAGAAACTGGTCTGAATGAATCAATGTATAATAGTAACAAGATGAGGAAGGCTGCAGTGACCAGATGACAAAACATTTTGATAAAAACAAGAATGATGAAGAAACTGGTCTGAATGAATCAATGTATAATAGTAACAAGATGAGGAAGGCTGCAGTGACCAGATGACAAAACATTGTGATAAAAACAAGAATGATGAAGAAACTGGTCTGAATGAATCAATGTATAATAGTAACAAGATGAGGAAGGCTGCAGTGACCAGATGACAAAACATTGTGATAAAAACAAGAATGATGAAGAAAGTGGTCTGAAGGAATCAATTTATAATAGTAACAAGATGAGGAAGGCTGCAGTGGCCTGATGACAAAACATTGTGATAAAAACAAGGAAGTTGAAGAAAGTGGTTTGAATGAATCAATGTATAATAGTAACAAGATGAGGAAGGCTGCAGTGACCACATGACAAAACATTTTGATAAAAACAAGAATGATGAAGAAACTGGTCTGAATGAATCAATGTATAATAGTAACAAGATGAGGAAGGCTGCAGTGACCAGATGACAAAACATTGTGATAAAAACAAGAATGATGAAGAAACTGGTCTGAATGAATCAATGTATAATAGTAACAAGATGAGGAAGGCTGCAGTGACCAGATGACAAAACATTGTGATAAAAACAAGAAAGATGAAGAAAGTGGTCTGAATGAATCAATGTATAATAGTAACAAGATGAGGAAGGCTGCAGTGGCCAGATGACAAAACATTTTGATAAAAACAAGAATGATGAAGAAACTGGTCTGAATGAATCAATGTATAATAGTAACAAGATGAGGAAGGCTGCAGTGACCAGATGACAAAACATTGTGATAAAAACAAGGAAGTTGAAGAAAGTGGTCTGAATGAATCAATGTATAATAGTAACAAGATGAGGAAGGCTGCAGTGGCCTGATGACAAAACATTGTGATAAAAACAAGGAAGTTGAAGAAAGTGGTTTGAATGAATCAATGTATAATAGTAACAAGATGAGGAAGGCTGCAGTGACCAGATGACAAAACATTTTGATAAAAACAAGAATGATGAAGAAAGTGGTCTGAATGAATCAATGTATAATAGTAACAAGATGAGGAAGGCTGCAGTGACCAGATGACAAAACATTGTGATAAAAACAAGAAAGATGAAGAAACTGGTCTGAATGAATCAATGTATAATAGTAACAAGATGAGGAAGGCTGCAGTGACCAGATGACAAAACATTTTGATAAAAACAAGAATGATGAAGAAACTGGTCTGAATGAATCAATGTATAATAGTAACAAGATGAGGAAGGCTGCAGTGACCAGATGACAAAACATTGTGATAAAAACAAGAATGATGAAGAAACTGGTCTGAATGAATCAATGTATAATAGTAACAAGATGAGGAAGGCTGCAGTGACCAGATGACAAAACATTGTGATAAAAACAAGAATGATGAAGAAAGTGGTCTGAATGAATCAATGTATAATAGTAACAAGATGAGGAAGGCTGCAGTGGCCTGATGACAAAACATTGTGATAAAAACAAGGAAGTTGAAGAAAGTGGTTTGAATGAATCAATGTATAATAGTAACAAGATGAGGAAGGCTGCAGTGACCAGATGACAAAACATTTTGATAAAAACAAGAATGATGAAGAAACTGGTCTGAATGAATCAATGTATAATAGTAACAAGATGAGGAAGACTGAAGTGACCAGATGACAAAACATTGTGATAAAAACAAGAATGATGAAGAAAGTTGTCTGAATGAATCAATGTATAATAGTAACAAGATGAGGAAGGCTGCAGTGACCAGATGACAAAACATTGTGATAAAAACAAGAATGATGAAGAAACTGGTCTGAATGAATCAATGTATAATAGTAACAAGATGAGGAAGGCTGCAGTGGCCTGATGACAAAACATTGTGATAAAAACAAGGAAGTTGAAGAAAGTGGTTTGAATGAATCAATGTATAATAGTAACAAGATGAGGAAGGCTGCAGTGACCAGATGACAAATCATTTTGATAAAAACAAGAATGATGAAGAAACTGGTCTGAATGAATCAATGTATAATAGTAACAAGATGAGGAAGGCTGCAGTGACCAGATGACAAAACATTGTGATAAAAACAAGAATGATGAAGAAACTGGTCTGAATGAATCAATGTATAATAGTAACAAGATGAGGAAGGCTGCAGTGACCAGATGACAAAACATTGTGATAAAAACAAGAAAGATGAAGAAAGTGGTCTGAATGAATCAATGTATAATAGTAACAAGATGAGGAAGGCTGCAGTGGCCAGATGACAAAACATTTTGATAAAAACAAGAATGATGAAGAAACTGGTCTGAATGAATCAATGTATAATAGTAACAAGATGAGGAAGGCTGCAGTGACCAGATGACAAAACATTGTGATAAAAACAAGGAAGTTGAAGAAAGTGGTCTGAATGAATCAATGTATAATAGTAACAAGATGAGGAAGGCTGCAGTGGCCTGATGACAAAACATTGTGATAAAAACAAGGAAGTTGAAGAAAGTGGTTTGAATGAATCAATGTATAATAGTAACAAGATGAGGAAGGCTGCAGTGACCAGATGACAAAACATTTTGATAAAAACAAGAATGATGAAGAAAATGGTCTGAATGAATCAATGTATAATAGTAACAAGATGAGGAAGGCTGCAGTGACCAGATGACAAAACATTGTGATAAAAACAAGAAAGATGAAGAAACTGGTCTGAATGAATCAATGTATAATAGTAACAAGATGAGGAAGGCTGCAGTGACCAGATGACAAAACATTTTGATAAAAACAAGAATGATGAAGAAACTGGCCTGAATGAATCAATGTATAATAGTAACAAGATGAGGAAGGCTGCAGTGACCAGATGACAAAACATTGTGATAAAAACAAGAATGATGAAGAAACTGGTCTGAATGAATCAATGTATAATAGTAACAAGATGAGGAAGGCTGCAGTGGGCACATGACAAAACATTGTGATAAAAACAAGAATGATGAAGAAAGTGGTCTGAATGAATCAATGTATAATAGTAACAAGATGAGGAAGGCTGCAGTGGCCTGATGACAAAACATTGTGATAAAAACAAGGAAGTTGAAGAAAGTGGTTTGAATGAATCAATGTATAATAGTAACAAGATGAGGAAGGCTGCAGTGACCAGATGACAAAACATTGTGATAAAAACAAGAATGATGAAGAAAGTGGTCTGAATGAATCAATGTATAATAGTAACAAGATGAGGAAGGCTGCAGTGGCCTGATGACAAAACATTGTGATAAAAACAAGGAAGTTGAAGAAAGTGGTTTGAATGAATCAATGTATAATAGTAACAAGATGAGGAAGGCTGCAGTGACCAGCTGACAAAACATTTTGATAAAAACAAGAATGATGAAGAAACTGGTCTGAATGAATCAATGTATAATAGTAACAAGATGAGGAAGGCTGCAGTGACCAGATGACAAAACATTGTGATAAAAACAAGAATGATGAAGAAAGTGGTCTGAATGAATCAATGTATAATAGTAACAAGATAAGGAAGGCTGCAGTGACCAGATGACAAAACATTGTGATAAAAACAAGAATGATGAAGAAACTGGTCTGAATGAATCAATGTATAATAGTAACAAGATGAGGAAGGCTGCAGTGACCAGATGACAAAACATTGTGATAAAAACAAGAATGATGAAGAAAGTGGTCTGAATGAATCAATGTATAATAGTAACAAGATGAGGAAGGCTGCAGTGGCCTGATGACAAAACATTGTGATAAAAACAAGGAAGTTGAAGAAAGTGGTTTGAATGAATCAATGTATAATAGTAACAAGATGAGGAAGGCTGCAGTGACCAGATGACAAAACATTTTGATAAAAACAAGAATGATGAAGAAACTGGTCTGAATGAATCAATGTATAATAGTAACAAGATGAGGAAGGCTGCAGTGACCAGATGACAAAACATTGTGATAAAAACAAGAATGATGAAGAAAGTGGTCTGAATGAATCAATGTATAATAGTAACAAGATGAGGAAGGCTGCAGTGACCAGATGACAAAACATTGTGATAAAAAAAAGAATGATGAAGAAACTGGTCTGAATGAATCAATGTATAATAGTAACAAGATGAGGAAGGCTGCAGTGGCCTGATGACAAAACATTGTGATAAAAACAAGGAAGTTGAAGAAAGTGGTTTGAATGAATCAATGTATAATAGTAACAAGATGAGGAAGGCTGCAGTGACCAGATGACAAAACATTTTGATAAAAACAAGAATGATGAAGAAACTGGTCTGAATGAATCAATGTATAATAGTAACAAGATGAGGAAGGCTGCAGTGACCAGATGACAAAACATTGTGATAAAAACAAGAATGATGAAGAAACTGGTCTGAATGAATCAATGTATAATAGTAAGAAGATGAGGAAGGCTGCAGTGACCAGATGACAAAACATTGTGAAAAAAACAAGAATGATGAAGAAAGTGGTCTGAATGAATCAATGTATAATAGTAACAAGATGAGGAAGGCTGCAGTGACCAGATGACAAAACATTGTGATAAAAACAAGAATGATGAAGAAACTGGTCTGAATGAATCAATGTATAATAGTAACAAGATGAGGAAGGCTGCAGTGGCCTGATGACAAAACATTGTGATTAAAACAAGGAAGTTGAAGAAAGTGGTTTGAATGAATCAATGTATAATAGTAACAAGATGAGGAAGGCTGCAGTGACCAGATGACAAAACATTTTGATAAAAACAAGAATGATGAAGAAACTGGTCTGAATGAATCAATGTATAATAGTAACAAGATGAGGAAGGCTGCAGTGACCAGATGACAAAACATTGTGATAAAAACAAGGAAGTTGAAGAAAGTGGTCTGAATGAATCAATGTATAATAGTAACAAGATGAGGAAGGCTGCAGTGGCCTGATGACAAAACATTGTGATAAAAACAAGGAAGTTGAAGAAAGTGGTTTGAATGAATCAATGTATAATAGTAACAAGATGAGGAAGGCTGCAGTGACCAGATGGCAAAACATTTTGATAAAAACAAGAATGATGAAGAAAGTGGTCTGAATGAATCAATGTATAATAGTAACAAGATGAGGAAGGCTGCAGTGACCAGATGACAAAACATTGTGATAAAAACAAGAAAGATGAAGAAACTGGTCTGAATGAATCAATGTATAATAGTAACAAGATGAGGAAGGCTGCAGTGACCAGATGACAAAACATTTTGATTAAAACAAGAATGATGAAGAAACTGGTCTGAATGAATCAATGTATAATAGTAACTAGATGAGGAAGGCTGCAGTGACCAGATGACAAAACATTGTGATAAAAACAAGAATGATGAAGAAACTGGTCTGAATGAATCAATGTATAATAGTAACAAGATGAGGAAGGCTGCAGTGACCAGATGACAAAACATTGTGATAAAAACAAGAATGATGAAGAAAGTGGTCTGAATGAATCAATGTATAATAGTAACAAGATGAGGAAGGCTGCAGTGGCCTGATGACAAAACATTGTGATAAAAACAAGGAAGTTGAAGAAAGTGGTTTGAATGAATCAATGTATAATAGTAACAAGATGAGGAAGGCTGCAGTGACCAGATGACAAAACATTTTGATAAAAACAAGAATGATGAAGAAACTGGTCTGAATGAATCAATGTATAATAGTAACAAGATGAGGAAGGCTGCAGTGACCAGATGACAAAACATTGTGATAAAAACAAGAATGATGAAGAAACTGGTCTGAATGAATCAATGTATAATAGTAACAAGATGAGGAAGGCTGCAGTGACCAGATGACAAAACATTGTGATAAAAACAAGAATGATGAAGAAACTGGTCTGAATGAATCAATGTATAATAGTAACAAGATGAGGAAGGCTGCAGTGGCCTGATGACAAAACATTGTGATAAAAACAAGGAAGTTGAAGAAAGTGGTTTGAATGAATCAATGTATAATAGTAACAAGATGAGGAAGGCTGCAGTGACCAGATGACAAAACATTTTGATAAAAACAAGAATGATGAAGAAACTGGTCTGAATGAATCAATGTATAATAGTAACAAGATGAGGAAGGCTGCAGTGACCAGATGACAAAACATTGTGATAAAAACAAGAATGATGAAGAAACTGGTCTGAATGAATCAATGTATAATAGTAAGAAGATGAGGAAGGCTGCAGTGACCAGATGACACAACATTGTGATAAAAACAAGAATGATGAAGAAAGTGGTCTGAATGAATCAATGTATAATAGTAACAAGATGAGGAAGGCTGCAGTGACCAGATGACAAAACATTGTGATAAAAACAAGAATGATGAAGAAACTGGTCTGAATGAATCAATGTATAATAGTAACAAGATGAGGAAGGCTGCAGTGGCCTGATGACAAAACATTGTGATAAAAACAAGGAAGTTGAAGAAAGTGGTTTGAATGAATCAATGTATAATAGTAACAAGATGAGGAAGGCTGCAGTGACCAGATGACAAAACATTTTGATAAAAACAAGAATGATGAAGAAACTGGTCTGAATGAATCAATGTATAATAGTAACAAGATGAGGAAGGCTGCAGTGACCAGATGACAAAACATTGTGATAAAAACAAGAATGATGAAGAAACTGGTCTGAATGAATCAATGTATAATAGTAACAAGATGAGGAAGGCTGCACTGACCAGATGACAAAACATTGTGATAAAAACAAGAAAGATGAAGAAAGTGGTCTGAATGAATCAATGTATAATAGTAACAAGATGAGGAAGGCTGCAGTGGCCAGATGACAAAACATTTTGATAAAAACAAGAATGATGAAGAAACTGGTCTGAATGAATCAATGTATAATAGTAACAAGATGAGGAAGGCTGCAGTGACCAGATGACAAAACATTTTGATAAAAACAAGGAAGTTGAAGAAAGTGGTCTGAATGAATCAATGTATAATAGTAACAAGATGAGGAAGGCTGCAGTGGCCTGATGACAAAACATTGTGATAAAAACAAGGAAGTTGAAGAAAGTGGTTTGAATGAATCAATGTATAATAGTAACAAGATGAGGAAGGCTGCAGTGACCAGATGACAAAACATTTTGATAAAAACAAGAATGATGAAGAAAATGGTCTGAATGAATCAATGTATAATAGTAACAAGATGAGGAAGGCTGCAGTGACCAGATGACAAAACATTGTGATAAAAACAAGAAAGATGAAGAAACTGGTCTGAATGAATCAATGTATAATAGTAACAAGATGAGGAAGGCTGCAGTGACCAGATATCAAAACATTTTGATAAAAACAAGAATGATGAAGAAACTGGTCTGAATGAATCAATGTATAATAGTAACAAGATGAGGAAGGCTGCAGTGACCAGATGACAAAACATTGTGATAAAAACAAGAATGATGAAGAAACTGGTCTGAATGAATCAATGTATAATAGTAACAAGATGAGGAAGGCTGCAGTGACCAGATGACAAAACATTGTGATAAAAACAAGAATGATGAAGAAAGTGGTCTGAATGAATCAATGTATAATAGTAACAAGATGAGGAAGGCTGCAGTGGTCTGATGACAAAACATTGTGATAAAAACAAGGAAGTTGAAGAAAGTGGTTTGAATGAATCAATGTATAATAGTAACAAGATGAGGAAGGCTGCAGTGACCAGATGACAAAACATTTTGATAAAAACAAGAATGATGAAGAAACTGGTCTGAATGAATCAATGTATAATAGTAACAAGATGAGGAAGGCTGCAGTGACCAGATGACAAAACATTGTGATAAAAACAAGAATGATGAAGAAACTGGTCTGAATGAATCAATGTATAATAGTAACAAGATGAGGAAGGCTGCAGTGACCAGATGACAAAACATTGTGATAAAAACAAGAATGATGAAGAAACTGGTCTGAATGAATCAATGTATAATAGTAACAAGATGAGGAAGGCTGCAGTGGCCTGATGACAAAACATTGTGATAAAAACAAGGAAGTTGAAGAAAGTGGTTTGAATGAATCAATGTATAATAGTAACAAGATGAGGAAGGCTGCAGTGACCAGATGACAAAACATTTTGATAAAAACAAGAATGATGAAGAAACTGGTCTGAATGAATCAATGTATAATAGTAACAAGATGAGGAAGGCTGCAGTGACCAGATGACAAAACATTGTGATAAAAACAAGAATGATGAAGAAACTGGTCTGAATGAATCAATGTATAATAGTAAGAAGATGAGGAAGGCTGCAGTGACCAGATGACAAAACATTGTGATAAAAACAAGAATGATGAAGAAAGTGGTCTGAATGAATCAATGTATAATAGTAACAAGATGAGGAAGGCTGCAGTGACCAGATGACAAAACATTGTGATAAAAACAAGAATGATGAAGAAACTGGTCTGAATGAATCAATGTATAATAGTAACAAGATGAGGAAGGCTGCAGTGGCCTGATGACAAAACATTGTGATAAAAACAAGGAAGTTGAAGAAAGTGGTTTGAATGAATCAATGTATAATAGTAACAAGATGAGGAAGGCTGCAGTGACCAGATGACAAAACATTTTGATAAAAACAAGAATGATGAAGAAACTGGTCTGAATGAATCAATGTATAATAGTAACAAGATGAGGAAGGCTGCAGTGACCAGATGACAAAACATTGTGATAAAAACAAGAATGATGAAGAAACTGGTCTGAATGAATCAATGTATAATAGTAACAAGATGAGGAAGGCTGCAGTGACCAGATGACAAAACATTGTGATAAAAACAAGAAAGATGAAGAAAGTGGTCTGAATGAATCAATGTATAATAGTAACAAGATGAGGAAGGCTGCAGTGGCCAGATGACAAAACATTTTGATAAAAACAAGAATGATGAAGAAACTGGTCTGAATGAATCAATGTATAATAGTAACAAGATGAGGAAGGCTGCAGTGACCAGATGACAAAACATTGTGATAAAAACAAGGAAGTTGAAGAAAGTGGTCTGAATGAATCAATGTATAATAGTAACAAGATGAGGAAGGCTGCAGTGGCCTGATGACAAAACATTGTGATAAAAACAAGGAAGTTGAAGAAAGTGGTTTGAATGAATCAATGTATAATAGTAACAAGATGAGGAAGGCTGCAGTGACCAGATGACAAAACATTTTGATAAAAACAAGAATGATGAAGAAAATGGTCTGAATGAATCAATGTATAATAGTAACAAGATGAGGAAGGCTGCAGTGACCAGATGACAAAACATTGTGATAAAAACAAGAAAGATGAAGAAACTGGTCTGAATGAATCAATGTATAATAGTAACAAGATGAGGAAGGCTGCAGTGACCAGATATCAAAACATTTTGATAAAAACAAGAATGATGAAGAAACTGGTCTGAATGAATCAATGTATAATAGTAACAAGATGAGGAAGGCTGCAGTGACCAGATGACAAAACATTGTGATAAAAACAAGAATGATGAAGAAACTGGTCTGAATGAATCAATGTATAATAGTAACAAGATGAGGAAGGCTGCAGTGACCAGATGACAAAACATTGTGATAAAAACAAGAATGATGAAGAAAGTGGTCTGAATGAATCAATGTATAATAGTAACAAGATGAGGAAGGCTGCAGTGGTCTGATGACAAAACATTGTGATAAAAACAAGGAAGTTGAAGAAAGTGGTTTGAATGAATCAATGTATAATAGTAACAAGATGAGGAAGGCTGCAGTGACCAGCTGACAAAACATTTTGATAAAAACAAGAATGATGAAGAAAGTGGTCTGAATGAATCAATGTATAATAGTAACAAGATGAGGAAGGCTGCAGTGACCAGATGACAAAACATTGTGATAAAAACAAGAATGATGAAGAAAGTGGTCTGAATGAATCAATGTATAATAGTAACAAGATGAGGAAGGCTGCAGTGACCAGATGACAAAACATTGTGATAAAAACAAGAATGATGAAGAAAGTGGTCTGAATGAATCAATGTATAATAGTAACAAGATGAGGAAGGCTGCAGTGGCCTGATGACAAAACATTGTGATAAAAACAAGGAAGTTGAAGAAAGTGGTTTGAATGAATCAATGTATAATAGTAACAAGATGAGGAAGGCTGCAGTGACCAGATGACAAAACATTTTGATAAAAACAAGAATGATGAAGAAACTGGTCTGAATGAATCAATGTATAATAGTAACAAGATGAGGAAGGCTGCAGTGACCAGATGACAAAACATTGTGATAAAAACAAGAATGATGAAGAAAGTGGTCTGAATGAATCAATGTATAATAGTAACAAGATGAGGAAGGCTGCAGTGACCAGATGACAAAACATTGTGATAAAAACAAGAATGATGAAGAAACTGGTCTGAATGAATCAATGTATAATAGTAACAAGATGAGGAAGGCTGCAGTGGCCTGATGACAAAACATTGTGATAAAAACAAGGAAGTTGAAGAAAGTGGTTTGAATGAATCAATGTATAATAGTAACAAGATGAGGAAGGCTGCAGTGACCAGATGACAAAACATTTTGATAAAAACAAGAATGATGAAGAAACTGGTCTGAATGAATCAATGTATAATAGTAACAAGATGAGGAAGGCTGCAGTGACCAGATGACAAAACATTGTGATAAAAACAAGAATGATGAAGAAACTGGTCTGAATGAATCAATGTATAATAGTAAGAAGATGAGGAAGGCTGCAGTGACCAGATGACAAAACATTGTGAAAAAAACAAGAATGATGAAGAAAGTGGTCTGAATGAATCAATGTATAATAGTAACAAGATGAGGAAGGCTGCAGTGACCAGATGACAAAACATTGTGATAAAAACAAGAATGATGAAGAAACTGGTCTGAATGAATCAATGTATAATAGTAACAAGATGAGGAAGGCTGCAGTGGCCTGATGACAAAACATTGTGATAAAAACAAGGAAGTTGAAGAAAGTGGTTTGAATGAATCAATGTATAATAGTAACAAGATGAGGAAGGCTGCAGTGACCAGATGACAAAACATTTTGATAAAAACAAGAATGATGAAGAAACTGGTCTGAATGAATCAATGTATAATAGTAACAAGATGAGGAAGGCTGCAGTGACCAGATGACAAAACATTGTGATAAAAACAAGAATGATGAAGAAACTGGTCTGAATGAATCAATGTATAATAGTAACAAGATGAGTAAGGCTGCAGTGACCAGATGACAAAACATTGTGATAAAAACAAGAAAGATGAAGAAAGTGGTCTGAATGAATCAATGTATAATAGTAACAAGATGAGGAAGGCTGCAGTGGCCAGATGACAAAACATTTTGATAAAAACAAGAATGATGAAGAAACTGGTCTGAATGAATCAATGTATAATAGTAACAAGATGAGGAAGGCTGCAGTGACCAGATGACAAAACATTGTGATAAAAACAAGGAAGTTGAAGAAAGTGGTCTGAATGAATCAATGTATAATAGTAACAAGATGAGGAAGGCTGCAGTGGCCTGATGACAAAACATTGTGATAAAAACAAGGAAGTTGAAGAAAGTGGTTTGAATGAATCAATGTATAATAGTAACAAGATGAGGAAGGCTGCAGTGACCAGATGACAAAACATTTTGATAAAAAGAAGAATGATGAAGAAAGTGGTCTGAATGAATCAATGTATAATAGTAACAAGATGAGGAAGGCTGCAGTGACCAGATGACAAAACATTGTGATAAAAACAAGAAAGATGAAGAAACTGGTCTGAATGAATCAATGTATAATAGTAACAAGATGAGGAAGGCTGCAGTGACCAGATGACAAAACATTTTGATAAAAACAAGAATGATGAAGAAACTGGTCTGAATGAATCAATGTATAATAGTAACAAGATGAGGAAGGCTGCAGTGACCAGATGACAAAACATTGTGATAAAAACAAGAATGATGAAGAACGTGGTCTGAATGAATCAATGTATAATAGTAACAAGATGAGGAAGGCTGCAGTGACCAGATGACAAACATTGTGATAAAAACAAGAATGATGAAGAAAGTGGTCTGAATGAATCAATGTATAATAGTAACAAGATGAGGAAGGCTGCAGTGGCCTGATGACAAAACATTGTGATAAAAACAAGGAAGTTGAAGAAAGTGGTTTGAATGAATCAATGTATAATAGTAACAAGATGAGGAAGGCTGCAGTGACCAGATGACAAAACATTTTGTTAAAAACAAGAATGATGAAGAAACTGGTCTGAATGAATCAATGTATAATAGTAACAAGATGAGGAAGGCTGCAGTGACCAGATGACAAAACATTGTGATAAAAACAAGAATGATGAAGAAAGTGGTCTGAATGAATCAATGTATAATAGTAACAAGATGAGGAAGGCTGCAGTGACCAGATGACAAAACATTGTGATAAAAACAAGAATGATGAAGAAACTGGTCTGAATGAATCAATGTATAATAGTAACAAGATGAGGAAGGCTGCAGTGGCCTGATGACAAAACATTGTGATAAAAACAAGGAAGTTGAAGAAAGTGGTTTGAATGAATCAATGTATAATAGTAACAAGATGAGGAAGGCTGCAGTGACCAGATGACAAAACATTTTGATAAAAACAAGAATGATGAAGAAACTGGTCTGAATGAATCAATGTATAATAGTAACAAGATGAGGAAGGCTGCAGTGACCAGATGACAAAACATTGTGATAAAAACAAGAATGATGAAGAAACTGGTCTGAATGAATCAATGTATAATAGTAAGAAGATGAGGAAGGCTGCAGTGACCAGATGACAAAACATTGTGATAAAAACAAGAATGATGAAGAAAGTGGTCTGAATGAATCAATGTATAATAGTAACAAGATGAGGAAGGCTGCAGTGACCAGATGACAAAACATTGTGATAAAAACAAGAATGATGAAGAAACTGGTCTGAATGAATCAATGTATAATAGTAACAAGATGAGGAAGGCTGCAGTGGCCTGATGACAAAACATTGTGATAAAAACAAGGAAGTTGAAGAAAGTGGTTTGAATGAATCAATGTATAATAGTAACAAGATGAGGAAGGCTGCAGTGACCAGATGACAAAACATTTTGATAAAAAGAAGAATGATGAAGAAAGTGGTCTGAATGAATCAATGTATAATAGTAACAAGATGAGGAAGGCTGCAGTGACCAGATGACAAAACATTGTGATAAAAACAAGAAAGATGAAGAAACTGGTCTGAATGAATCAATGTATAATAGTAACAAGATGAGGAAGGCTGCAGTGACCAGATGACAAAACATTTTGATAAAAACAAGAATGATGAAGAAACTGGTCTGAATGAATCAATGTATAATAGTAACAAGATGAGGAAGGCTGCAGTGACCAGATGACAAAACATTGTGATAAAAACAAGAATGATGAAGAACGTGGTCTGAATGAATCAATGTATAATAGTAACAAGATGAGGAAGGCTGCAGTGACCAGATGACAAACATTGTGATAAAAACAAGAATGATGAAGAAAGTGGTCTGAATGAATCAATGTATAATAGTAACAAGATGAGGAAGGCTGCAGTGGCCTGATGACAAAACATTGTGATAAAAACAAGGAAGTTGAAGAAAGTGGTTTGAATGAATCAATGTATAATAGTAACAAGATGAGGAAGGCTGCAGTGACCAGATGACAAAACATTTTGTTAAAAACAAGAATGATGAAGAAACTGGTCTGAATGAATCAATGTATAATAGTAACAAGATGAGGAAGGCTGCAGTGACCAGATGACAAAACATTGTGATAAAAACAAGAATGATGAAGAAAGTGGTCTGAATGAATCAATGTATAATAGTAACAAGATGAGGAAGGCTGCAGTGACCAGATGACAAAACATTGTGATAAAAACAAGAATGATGAAGAAACTGGTCTGAATGAATCAATGTATAATAGTAACAAGATGAGGAAGGCTGCAGTGGCCTGATGACAAAACATTGTGATAAAAACAAGGAAGTTGAAGAAAGTGGTTTGAATGAATCAATGTATAATAGTAACAAGATGAGGAAGGCTGCAGTGACCAGATGACAAAACATTTTGATAAAAACAAGAATGATGAAGAAACTGGTCTGAATGAATCAATGTATAATAGTAACAAGATGAGGAAGGCTGCAGTGACCAGATGACAAAACATTGTGATAAAAACAAGAATGATGAAGAAACTGGTCTGAATGAATCAATGTATAATAGTAAGAAGATGAGGAAGGCTGCAGTGACCAGATGACAAAACATTGTGATAAAAACAAGAATGATGAAGAAAGTGGTCTGAATGAATCAATGTATAATAGTAACAAGATGAGGAAGGCTGCAGTGACCAGATGACAAAACATTGTGATAAAAACAAGAATGATGAAGAAACTGGTCTGAATGAATCAATGTATAATAGTAACAAGATGAGGAAGGCTGCAGTGGCCTGATGACAAAACATTGTGATAAAAACAAGGAAGTTGAAGAAAGTGGTTTGAATGAATCAATGTATAATAGTAACAAGATGAGGAAGGCTGCAGTGACCAGATGACAAAACATTTTGATAAAAACAAGAATGATGAAGAAACTGGTCTGAATGAATCAATGTATAATAGTAACAAGATGAGGAAGGCTGCAGTGACCAGATGACAAAACATTGTGATAAAAACAAGAATGATGAAGAAAGTGGTCTGAATGAATCAATGTATAATAGTAACAAGATGAGGAAGGCTGCAGTGACCAGATGACAAAACATTGTGATAAAAGCAAGAATGATGAAGAAAGTGGTCTGAATGAATCAATGTATAATAGTAACAAGATGAGGAAGGCTGCAGTGACCAGATGACAAAACATTGTGATAAAAACAAGAATGATGAAGAAACTGGTCTGAATGAATTAATGTATAATAGTAACAAGATGAGGAAGGCTGCAATGGCCAGATGACAAAACATTGTGATAAAAACATGAATGATGAAGAAAGTGGTCTGAATGAATCAATGTATAATAGTAACAAGATGAGGAAGGCTGCAGTGGCCAGATGACAAAACATTGTGATAAAAACTAGAAAGAAGAAGAAACTGGTCTGAATGAATCAATGTATAATAGTAACAAGATGAGGAAGGCTGCAGTGGCCACATGACAAAACATTGTGATAAAAACAAGAATGATGAAGAAACTGGTCTGAATGAATCAATGTATAATAGTAACAAGATGAGGAAGGCTGCAGTGACCAGATGACAAAACATTGTGATAAAAACAAGAATGATGAAGAAACTGGTCTGAATGAATCAATGTATAATAGTAACAAGATGAGGAAGGCTGCAATGGCCAGATGACAAAACATTGTGATAAAAACAAGAATGATGAAGAAAGTGGTCTGAATGAATCAATGTATAATAGTAACAAGATGAGGAAGGCTGCAGTGGCCAGATGACAAAACATTGTGATAAAAACTAGAAAGAAGAAGAAACTGGTCTGAATGAATCAATGTATAATAGTAACAAGATGAGGAAGGCTGCAGTGGCCAGATGACAAAACATTGTGATAAAAACAAGAATGATGAAGAAAGTGGTCTGAATGAATCAATGTATAATAGTAACAAGATAAGGAAGGCTGCAGTGACCAGATGACAAAACATTGTGATAAAAACAAGAATGATGAAGAAACTGGTCTGAATGAATCAATGTATAATAGTAACAAGATGAGGAAGGCTGCAATGGCCAGATGACAAAACATTGTGATAAAAACAAGAATGATGAAGAAAGTGGTCTGAATGAATCAATGTATAATAGTAACAAGATGAGGAAGGCTGCAGTGGCCAGATGACAAAACATTGTGATAAAAACTAGAAAGATGAAGAAACTGGTCTGAATGAATCAATGTATAATAGTAACAAGATGAGGAAGGCTGCAGTGGCCACATGACAAAACATTGTGATAAAAACAAGAAAGATGAAGAAAGTGGTCTGAATGAATCAATGTATAATAGTAACAAGATGAGGAAGGCTGCAGTGACCAGATGACAAAACATTGTGATAAAAACAAGAATGATGAAGAAACTGGTCTGAATGAATCAATGTATAATAGTAACAAGATGAGGAAGGCTGCAATGGCCAGATGACAAAACATTGTGATAAAAACAAGAATGATGAAGAAACTGGTCTGAATGAATCAATGTATAATAGTAACAAGATGAGGAAGGCTGCAGTGACCAGATGACAAAACATTGTGATAAAAACAAGAAAGATGAAGAAAGTGGTCTGAATGAATCAATGTACAATAGTAACAAGATGAGGAAGGCTGCAATGGCCAGATGACAAAACATTGTGATAAAAACAAGAATGATGAAGAAAGTGGTCTGAATGAATCAATGTATAATAGTAACTAGATGAGGAAGGCTGCAGTGGCCAGATGACAAAACATTGTAATAAAAACAAGAATGATGAAGAAACTGGTCTGAATGAATCAATGTATAATAGTAACAAGATGAGGAAGGCTGCAATGGCCAGATGACAAAACATTGTGATAAAAACAAGAATGATGAAGAAACTGGTCTGAATGAATCAATGTAAAATAGTAACAAGATGAGGAAGGCTGCAGTGACCAGATGACAAAACATTGTGATAAAAACAAGAAAGATGAAGAAAGTGGTCTGAATGAATCAATGTATAATAGTAACAAGATGAGGAAGGCTGCAATGGCCAGATGACAAAACATTGTGATAAAAACAAGAATGATGAAGAAACTGGTCTGAATGAATCAATGTATAATAGTAACAAGATGCCGAAGGCTGCAGTGACCAGATGACAAAACACTGTGATAAAAACAAGAAAGATGAAGAAAGTGGTCTGAATGAATCAATGTATAATAGTAACAAGATGAGGAAGGCTGCAATGGCCAGATGACAAAACATTGTGATAAAAACAAGAATGATGAAGAAAGTGGTCTGAATGAATCAATGTATAATAGTAACTAGATGAGGAAGGCTGCAGTGACCAGATGACAAAACATTGTGATAAAAACAAGAATGATGAAGAAACTGGTCTGAATGAATCAATGTATAATAGTACCAAGATGAGGAAGGCTGCAATGGCCAGATGACAAAACATTGTGATAAAAACAAGAATGATGAAGAAACTGGTCTGAATGAATCAATGTATAATAGTAACAAGATGAGGAAGGCTTCAGTGACCAGATGACAAAACATTGTGATAAAAACAAGAAAGATGAAGAAAGTGGTCTGAATGAATCAATGTATAATAGTAACAAGATGAGGAAGGCTGCAGTGACCAGATGACAAAACATTGTGATAAAAACAAGAATGATGAAGAAACTGGTCTGAATGAATCAATGTTTAATAGTAAGAAGATGAGGAAGGCTGCAGTGGCCAGATGACAAAACATTGTGATAAAAACAAGAATGATGAAGAAAGTGGTCTGAATGAATCAATGTATAATAGTAACAAGATGAGGAAGGCTGCAGTGACCAGATGACAAAACATTGTGACAAAAACAAGAATGATGAAGAAACTGGTCTGAATGAATCAATGTATAATAGTAACAAGATGAGGAAGGCTGCAATGGCCAGATGACAAAACATTGTGATAAAAACAAGAATGATGAAGAAAGTGGTCTGAATGAATCAATGTATAATAGTAACAAGATGAGGAAGGCTGCAGTGACCAGATGACAAAACATTGTGATAAAAACAAGAAAGATGAAGAAAGTGGTCTGAATGAATCAATGTATAATAGTAACAAGATGAGGAAGTCTGCAGTGACCAGATGACAAAACATTGTGTTAAAAACAAGAAAGATGAAGAAACTGGTCTGAATGAATCAATGTATAATAGTAACAAGATAAGGAATGATGCAGTGGCCAGATGACAAAACATTGTGATAAAAACAAGAATGATGAAGAAAGTGGTCTGAATGAATCAATGTATAATAATAACAAGATGAGGAAGTCTGCAGTGACCAGATGACAAAACATTGTGATAAAAACAAGAATGATGAAGAAACTGGTCTGAATGAATCAATGTATAATAGTAACAAGATGAGGAAGGCTGCAGTGACCAGATGACAAAACATTGTGATAAAAACAAGAATGATGAAGAAAGTGGTCTGAATGAATCAATGTATAATAGTAACAAGATGAGGAAGGCTGCAGTGACCAGATGACAAAACATTGTGATAAAAACAAGAATGATGAAGAAACTGGTCTGAATGAATCAATGTATAATAGTAACAAGATGAGGAAGGCTGCAGTGACCAGATGACAAAACATTGTGATAAAAACAAGAATGATGAAGAAAGTGGTCTGAATGAATCAATGTATAATAGTAACAAGATGAGGAAATCTGCAGTGACCAGATGACAAAACATTGTGATAAAAACAAGAATGATGAAGAAAGTGGTCTGAATGAATCAATGTATAATAGTAACAAGATGAGGAAGGCTGCAGTGACCAGATGACAAAACATTGTGATAAAAACAAGAATGATGAAGAAACTGGTCTGAATGAATCAATGTATAATAGTAACAAGATGAGGAAGGCTGCAGTGGCCAGATGACAAAACATTGTGATAAAAACAAGAATGATGAAGAAACTGGTCTGAATGAATCAATGTATAATAGTAACAAGATGAGGAAGGCTGCAGTGACCAGATGACAAAACATTGTGATAAAAACAAGAATGATGAAGAAAGTGGTCTGAATGAATCAATGTATAATAGTAACAAGATGAGGAAGTCTGCAGTGACCAGATGACAAAACATTGTGATAAAAACAAGAATGATGAAGAAACTGGTCTGAATGAATCAATGTATAATAGTAACAAGATGAGGAAGGCTGCAGTGGCCAGATGACAAAACATTGTGATAAAAACAAGAATGATGAAGAACGTGGTCTGAATGAATCAATGTATAATAGTAACAAGATGAGGAAGGCTGCAGTGACCAGATGACAAAACATTGTGATAAAAACAAGAAAGATGAAGAAAGTGGTCTGAATGAATCAATGTATAATAGTAACAAGATGAGGAAGTCTGCAGTGACCAGATGACAAAACATTGTGATAAAAACAATAATGATGAAGAAAGTGGTCTGAATGAATCAATGTATAATAGTAACAAGATGAGGAAGGCTGCAGTGGCCAGATGACAAAACATTGTGATAAAAACAAGAATGATGAAGAAAGTGGTCTGAATGAATCAATGTATAATAGTAACAAGATGAGGAAGGCTGCAGTGGCCAGATGACAAAACATTGTGATAAAAACAAGAAAGATGAAGAAAGTGGTCTGAATGAATCAATGTATAATAGTAACAAGATGAGGAAGTCTGCAGTGACCAGATGACAAAACATTGTGATAAAAACAAGAATGATGAAGAAAGTGGTCTGAATGAATCAATGTATAATAGTAACAAGATGAGGAAGGCTGCAGTGGCCAGATGACAAAACATTGTGATAAAAACAAGAATGATGAAGAAAGTGGTCTGAATGAATCAATGTATAATAGCAACAAGATGAGGAAGGCTGCAGTGACCAGATGACAAAACATTGTGATAAAAACAAGAATGATGAAGAAAGTGGTCTGAATGAATCAATGTATAATAGTAACAAGATGAGGAAGGCTGCAGTGACCAGATGACAAAACATTGTGATAAAAACAAGAATGATGAAGAAAGTGGTCTGAATGAATCAATGTATAATAGTAACAAGATGAGGAAGGCTGCAGTGGCCAGATGACAAAACATTGTGATAAAAACAAGAATGATGAAGAAAGTGGTCTGAATGAATCAATGTATAATAGTAACAAGATGAGGAAGGCTGCAGTGACCAGATGACAAAACATTGTGATAAAAACAAGAATGATGAAGAAAGTGGTCTGAATGAATCAATGTATAATAGTAACAAGATGAGGAAGGCTGCAGTGGCCAGATGACAAAACATTGTGATAAAAACAAGAATGATGAAGAAAGTGGTCTGAATGAATCAATGTATAATAGCAACAAGATGAGGAAGGCTGCAGTGACCAGATGACAAAACATTGTGATAAAAACAAGAATGATGTAGAAAGTGGTCTGAATGAATCAATGTATAATAGTAACAAGATGAGGAAGGCTGCAGTGGCCAGATGACAAAACATTGTGATAAAAAGAAGAATGATGAAGAAAGTGGTCTGAATGAATCAATGTATAATAGTAACAAGATGAGTAAGGCTGCAGTGACCAGATGACAAAACATTGTGATAAAAACAAGAATGATGAAGAAAGTGGTCTGAATGAATCAATGTATAATAGTAACAAGATGAGGAAGGCTGCAGTGACCAGATGACAAAACATTGTGATAAAAACAAGAATGATGAAGAAACTGGTCTGAATGAATCAATGTATAATAGTAACAAGATGAGGAAGGCTGCAATGGCCAGATGACAAAACATTGTGATAAAAACAAGAATGATGAAGAAAGTGGTCTGAATGAATCAATGTATAATAGTAACAAGATGAGGAAGGCTGCAGTGACCAGATGACAAAACATTGTGATAAAAACAAGAAAGATGAAGAAAGTGGTCTGAATGAATCAATGTATAATAGTAACAAGATGAGGAAGTCTGCAGTGACCAGATGACAAAACATTGTGTTAAAAACAAGAAAGATGAAGAAACTGGTCTGAATGAATCAATGTATAATAATAACAAGATAAGGAATGATGCAGTGGCCAGATGACAAAACATTGTGATAAAAACAAGAATGATGAAGAAAGTGGTCTGAATGAATCAATGTATAATAATAACAAGATGAGGAAGTCTGCAGTGACCAGATGACAAAACATTGTGATAAAAACAAGAATGATGAAGAAACTGGTCTGAATGAATCAATGTATAATAGTAACAAGATGAGGAAGGCTGCAGTGACCAGATGACAAAACATTGTGATAAAAACAAGAAAGATGAAGAAAGTGGTCTGAATGAATCAATGTATAATAGTAACAAGATGAGGAAGGCTGCAGTGACCAGATGACAAAACATTGTGATAAAAACAAGAATGATGAAGAAACTGGTCTGAATGAATCAATGTATAATAGTAACAAGATGAGGAAGGCTGCAGTGACCAGATGACAAAACATTGTGATAAAAACAAGAAAGATGAAGAAAGTGGTCTGAATGAATCAATGTATAATAGTAACAAGATGAGGAAGGCTGCAGTGACCAGATGACAAAACATTGTGATAAAAACAAGAATGATGAAGAAACTGGTCTGAATGAATCAATGTATAATAGTAACAAGATGAGGAAGGCTGCAGTGACCAGATGACAAAACATTGTGATAAAAACAAGAATGATGAAGAAAGTGGTCTGAATGAATCAATGTATAATAGTAACAAGATGAGGAAGTCTGCAGTGACCAGATGACAAAACATTGTGATAAAAACAAGAATGATGAAGAAACTGGTCTGAATGATTCAATGTATAATAGTAACAAGATGAGGAAGGCTGCAGTGACCAGATGACAAAACATTGTGATAAAAACAAGAATGATGAAGAAACTGGTCTGAATGAATCAATGTATAATAGTAACAAGATGAGGAAGGCTGCAGTGGCCAGATGACAAAACATTGTGATAAAAACAAGAATGATGAAGAAACTGGTCTGAATGAATCAATGTATAATAGTAACAAGATGAGGAAGGCTGCAGTGACCAGATGACAAAACATTGTGATAAAAACAAGAATGATGAAGAAAGTGGTCTGAATGAATCAATGTATAATAGTAACAAGATGAGGAAGTCTGCAGTGACCAGATGACAAAACATTGTGATAAAAACAAGAATGATGAAGAAAGTGGTCTGAATGAATCAATGTATAATAGTAACAAGATGAGGAAGGCTGCAGTGGCCAGATGACAAAACATTGTGATAAAAACAAGAATGATGAAGAACGTGGTCTGAATGAATCAATGTATAATAGTAACAAGATGAGGAAGGCTGCAGTGACCAGATGACAAAACATTGTGATAAAAACAAGAAAGATGAAGAAAGTGGTCTGAATGAATCAATGTATAATAGTAACAAGATGAGGAAGTCTGCAGTGACCAGATGACAAAACATTGTGATAAAAACAATAATGATGAAGAAAGTGGTCTGAATGAATCAATGTATAATAGTAACAAGATGAGGAAGGCTGCAGTGGCCAGATGACAAAACATTGTGATAAAAACAAGAATGATGAAGAAAGTGGTCTGAATGAATCAATGTATAATAGTAACAAGATGAGGAAGGCTGCAGTGGCCAGATGACAAAACATTGTGATAAAAACAAGAAAGATGAAGAAAGTGGTCTGAATGAATCAATGTATAATAGTAACAAGATGAGGAAGTCTGCAGTGACCAGATGACAAAACATTGTGATAAAAACAAGAATGATGAAGAAAGTGGTCTGAATGAATCAATGTATAATAGTAACAAGATGAGGAAGGCTGCAGTGGCCAGATGACAAAACATTGTGATAAAAACAAGAATGATGAAGAAAGTGGTCTGAATGAATCAATGTATAATAGCAACAAGATGAGGAAGGCTGCAGTGACCAGATGACAAAACATTGTGATAAAAACAAGAATGATGAAGAAAGTGGTCTGAATGAATCAATGTATAATAGTAACAAGATGAGGAAGGCTGCAGTGACCAGATGACAAAACATTGTGATAAAAACAAGAATGATGAAGAAAGTGGTCTGAATGAATCAATGTATAATAGTAACAAGATGAGGAAGGCTGCAGTGGCCAGATGACAAAACATTGTGATAAAAACAAGAATGATGAAGAAAGTGGTCTGAATGAATCAATGTATAATAGTAACAAGATGAGGAAGGCTGCAGTGACCAGATGACAAAACATTGTGATAAAAACAAGAATGATGAAGAAAGTGGTCTGAATGAATCAATGTATAATAGTAACAAGATGAGGAAGGCTGCAGTGGCCAGATGACAAAACATTGTGATAAAAACAAGAATGATGAAGAAAGTGGTCTGAATGAATCAATGTATAATAGCAACAAGATGAGGAAGGCTGCAGTGACCAGATGACAAAACATTGTGATAAAAACAAGAATGATGTAGAAAGTGGTCTGAATGAATCAATGTATAATAGTAACAAGATGAGGAAGGCTGCAGTGGCCAGATGACAAAACATTGTGATAAAAACAAGAATGATGAAGAAAGTGGTCTGAATGAATCAATGTATAATAGTAACAAGATGAGGAAGGCTGCAGTGACCAGATGACAAAACATTGTGATAAAAACAAGAATGATGAAGAAAGTGGTCTGAATGAATCAATGTATAATAGTAACAAGATGAGGAAGGCTGCATTGACCAGATGACAAAACATTGTGATAAAAACAAGAATGATGAAGAAAGTGGTCTGAATGAATCAATGTATAATAGTAACAAGATGAGGAAGGCTGCAGTGGCCAGTTGACAAAACATTGTGATAAAAACAAGAATGATGAAGAATGTGGTCTGAATGAATCAATGTATAATAGCAACAAGATGAGGAAGGCTGCAGTGACCAGATGACAAAACATTGTGATAAAAACAAGAATGATGAAGAAACTGGTCTGAATGAATCAATGTATAATAGTAACAAGATGAGGAAGGCTGCAGTGGCCAGATGACAAAACATTGTGATAAAAACAAGAATGATGAAGAAACTGGTCTGAATGAATCAATGTATAATAGTAACAAGATGAGGAAGGCTGCAGTGGCCAGATGACAAAACATTGTGATAAAAACAAGAATGATGAAGAAACTGGTCTGAATGAATCAATGTATAATAGCAACAAGATGAGGAAGGCTGCAGTGGCCAGATGACAAAACATTGTGATAAAAACAAGAATGATGAAGAAACTGGTCTGAATGAATCAATGTATAATAGTAACAAGATGAGGAAGGCTGCAGTGGCCAGATGACAAAACATTGTGATAAAAACAAGAATGATGAAGAAAGGGGTCTGAATGAATCAATGTATAATAGTAACAAGATGAGGAAGGCTGCAGTGGCCAGATGACAAAACATTGTGATAAAAACAAGAATGATGAAGAAAGTGGTCTGAATGAATCAATGTACAATAGTAACAAGATGAGGAAGGCTGCAGTGACCAGATGACAAAACATTGTGATAAAAACAAGAATGATGAAGAAACTGGTCAGAATGAATCAATGTATAATAGTAACAAGATGAGGAAGGCTGCAGTGACCAGATGACAAAACATTGTGATAAAAACAAGAATGATGAAGAAACTGGTCTGAATGAATCAATGTATAATAGTAACAAGATGAGGAAGGCTGCAGTGGCCAGATGACAAAACATTGTGATAAAAACAAGAATGATGAAGAAAGTGGTCTGAATGAATCAATGTATAATAGTAACAAGATGAGGAAGGCTGCAGTGGCCAGATGACAAAACATTGTGATAAAAACAAGAATGATGAAGAAACTGGTCTGAATGAATCAATGTATAATAGTAACAAGATGAGGAAGGCTGCAGTGACCAGATGACAAAACATTGTGATAAAAACAAGAATGATGAAGAAACTGGTCTGAATGAATCAATGTATAATAGTAACAAGATGAGGAAGGCTGCAATGGCCAGATGACAAAACATTGTGATAAAAACAAGAATGATGAAGAAAGTGGTCTGAATGAATCAATGTATAATAGTAACAAGATGAGGAAGGCTGCAGTGGCCAGATGACAAAACATTGTGATAAAAACTAGAAAGAAGAAGAAACTGGTCTGAATGAATCAATGTATAATAGTAACAAGATGAGGAAGGCTGCAGTGGCCACATGACAAAACATTGTGATAAAAACAAGAATGATGAAGAAACTGGTCTGAATGAATCAATGTATAATAGTAACAAGATGAGGAAGGCTGCAGTGACCAGATGACAAAACATTGTGATAAAAACAAGAAAGATGAAGAAACTGGTCTGAATGAATCAATGTATAATAGTAACAAGATGAGGAAGGCTGCAATGGCCAGATGACAAAACATTCTGATAAAAACAAGAATGATGAAGAAAGTGGTCTGAATGAATCAATGTATAATAGTAAGAAGATGAGGAAGGCTGCAGTGGCCAGATAACAAAACATTGTGATAAAAACAAGAATGATGAAGAAAGTGGTCTGAATGAATCAATGTATAATAGTAACAAGATGAGGAAGGCTGCAGTGGCCACATGACAAAACATTGTGATAAAAACAAGAAAGATGAAGAAAGTGGTCTGAATGAATCAATGTATAATAGTAACAAGATGAGGAAGGCTGCAGTGACCAGATGACAAAACATTGTGATAAAAACAAGAATGATGAAAAAACTGGTCTGAATGAATCAATGTATAATAGTAACAAGATGAGGAAGGCTGCAATGGCCAGATGACAAAACATTGTGATAAAAACAAGAATTATGAAGAAACTGGTCTGAATGAATCAATGTATAATAGTAACAAGATGAGGAAGGCTGCAGTGACCAGATGACAAAACATTGTGATAAAAACAAGAAAGATGAAGAAAGTGGTCTGAATGAATCAATGTATAATAGTAACAAGATGAGGAAGGCTGCAATGGCCAGATGACAAAACATTGTGATAAAAACAAGAATGATGAAGAAAGTGGTCTGAATGAATCAATGTATAATAGTAACTAGATGAGGAAGGCTGCAGTGGCCAGATGACAAAACATTGTGATAAAAACAAGAATGATGAAGAAACTGGTCTGAATGAATCAATGTATAATAGTAACAAGATGAGGAAGGCTGCAATGGCCAGATGAGAAAACATTGTGATAAAAACAAGAATGATGAAGAAACTGGTCTGAATGAATCAATGTAAAATAGTAACAAGATGAGGAAGGCTGCAGTGACCAGATGACAAAACATTGTGATAAAAACAAGAAAGATGAAGAAAGTGGTCTGAATGAATCAATGTATAATAGTAACAAGATGAGGAAGGCTGCAATGGCCAGATGACAAAACATTGTGATAAAAACAAGAATGATGAAGAAACTGGTCTGAATGAATCAATGTATAATAGTAACAAGATGAGGAAGGCTGCAGTGACCAGATGACAAAACACTGTGATAAAAACAAGAAAGATGAAGAAAGTGGTCTGAATGAATCAATGTATAATAGTAACAAGATGAGGAAGGCTGCAATGGCCAGATGACAAAACATTGTGATAAAAACAAGAATGATGAAGAAAGTGGTCTGAATGAATCAATGTATAATAGTAACTAGATGAGGAAGGCTGCAGTGACCAGATGACAAAACATTGTGATAAAAACAAGAATGATGAAGAAACTGGTCTGAATGAATCAATGTATAATAGTAACAAGATGAGGAAGGCTGCAATGGCCAGATGACAAAACATTGTGATAAAAACAAGAATGATGAAGAAACTGGTCTGAATGAATCAATGTATAATAGTAACAAGATGAGGAAGGCTGCAGTGACCAGATGACAAAACATTGTGATAAAAACAAGAAAGATGAAGAAAGTGGTCTGAATGAATCAATGTATAATAGTAACAAGATGAGGAAGGCTGCAATGGCCAGATGACAAAACATTGTGATAAAAACAAGAATGATGAAGAAAGTGGTCTGAATGAATCAATGTATAATAGTAACAAGATGAGGAAGGCTGCAGTGACCATATGACAAAACATTGTGATAAAAACAAGAATGATGAAGAAACTGGTCTGAATGAATCAATGTATAATAGTAAGAAGATGAGGAAGGCTGCAGTGGCCAGATGACAAAACATTGTGATAAAAACAAGAATGATGAAGAAAGTGGTCTGAATGAATCAATGTATAATAGTAACAAGATGAGGAAGGCTGCAGTGACCAGATGACAAAACATTGTGATAAAAACAAGAATGATGAAGAAACTGGTCTGAATGAATCAATGTATAATAGTAACAAGATGAGGAAGGCTGCAATGGCCAGATGACAAAACATTGTGATAAAAACAAGAATGATGAAGAAAGTGGTCTGAATGAATCAATGTATAATAGTAACAAGATGAGGAAGGCTGCAGTGACCAGATGACAAAACATTGTGATAAAAACAAGAAAGATGAAGAAAGTGGTCTGAATGAATCAATGTATAATAGTAACAAGATGAGGAAGTCTGCAGTGACCAGATGACAAAACATTCTGATAAAAACAAGAAAGATGAAGAAACTGGTCTGAATGAATCAATGTATAATAGTAACAAGATAAGGAATGATGCAGTGGCCAGATGACAAAACATTGTGATAAAAACAAGAATGATGAAGAAAGTGGTCTGAATGAATCAATGTATAATAATAACAAGATGAGGAAGTCTGCAGTGACCAGATGACAAAACATTTTGATAAAAACAAGAAAGATGAAGAAAGTGGTCTGAATGAATCAATGTATAATAGTAACAAGATGAGGAATGCTGCAGTGACCAGATGACAAAACATTGTGATAAAAACAAGAATGATGAAGAAACTGGTCTGAATGAATCAATGTATAATAGTAACAAGATGAGGAAGGCTGCAGTGACCAGATGGCAAAACATTGTGATAAAAACAAGAATGATGAAGAAAGTGGTCTGAATGAATCAATGTATAATAGTAACAAGATGAGGAAGTCTGCAGTGACCAGATGACAAAAAATTGTGATAAAAACAAGAATGATGAAGAAACTGGTCTGAATGAATCAATGTATAATAGTAACAAGATGAGGAAGGCTGCAGTGACCAGATGACAAAACATTGTGATAAAAACAAGAATGATGAAGAAACTGGTCTGAATGAATCAATGTATAATAGTAACAAGATGAGGAAGGCTGCAGTGGCCAGATGACAAAACATTGTGATAAAAACAAGAATGATGAAGAAACTGGTCTGAATGAATCAATGTATAATAGTAACAAGATAAGGAAGGCTGCAGTGACCAGATGACAAAACATTGTGATAAAAACAAGAATGATGGAGAAAGTGGTCTGAATGAATCAATGTATAATAGTAACAAGATGAGGAAGTCTGCAGTGACCAGATGACAAAACATTGTGATAAAAACAAGAATGATGAAGAAACTGGTCTGAATGAATCAATGTATAATAGTAACAAGATGAGGAAGGCTGCAGTGGCCAGATGACAAAACATTGTGATAAAAACAAGAATGATGAAGAACGTGGTCTGAATGAATCAATGTATAATAGTAACAAGATGAGGAAGGCTGCAGTGACCAGATGACAAAACATTGTGATAAAAACAAGAAAGATGAAGAAAGTGGTCTGAATGAATCAATGTATAATAGTAACAAGATGAGGAAGTCTGCAGTGACCAGATGACAAAACATTGTGATAAAAACAAGAATGATGAAGAAAGTGGTCTGAATGAATCAATGTATAATAGTAACAAGATGAGGAAGGCTGCAGTGGCCAGATGACAAAACATTGTGATAAAAACAAGAATGATGAAGAAAGTGGTCTGAATGAATCAATGTATAATAGTAACAAGATGAGGAAGGCTGCAGTGGCCAGATGACAAAACATTGTGATAAAAACAAGAAAGATGAAGAAAGTGGTCTGAATGAATCAATGTATAATAGTAACAAGATGAGGAAGTCTGCAGTGACCAGATGACAAAACATTGTGATAAAAACAAGAATGATGAAGAAAGTGGTCTGAATGAATCAATGTATAATAGTAACAAGATGAGGAAGGCTGCAGTGGCCAGATGACAAAACATTGTGATAAAAACAAGAATGATGAAGAAAGTGGTCTGAATGAATCAATGTATAATAGCAACAAGATGAGGAAGGCTGCAGTGACCAGATGACAAAACATTGTGATAAAAACAAGAATGATGAAGAAAGTGGTCTGAATGAATCAATGTATAATAGTAACAAGATGAGGAAGGCTGCAGTGACCAGATGACAAAACATTGTGATAAAAACAAGAATGATGAAGAAAGTGGTCTGAATGAATCAATGTATAATAGTAACAAGATGAGGAAGGCTGCAGTGGCCAGATGACAAAACATTGTGATAAAAACAAGAATGATGAAGAAAGTGGTCTGAATGAATCAATGTATAATAGTAACAAGATGAGGAAGGCTGCAGTGACCAGATGACAAAACATTGTGATAAAAACAAGAATGATGAAGAAAGTGGTCTGAATGAATCAATGTATAATAGTAACAAGATGAGGAAGGCTGCAGTGGCCAGATGACAAAACATTGTGATAAAAACAAGAATGATGAAGAAAGTGGTCTGAATGAATCAATGTATAATAGTAACAAGATGAGGAAGGCTGCAGTGACCAGATGACAAAACATTGTGATAAAAACAAGAATGATGAAGAAAGTGGTCTGAATGAATCAATGTATAATAGTAACAAGATGAGGAAGGCTGCAGTGGCCAGATGACAAAACATTGTGATAAAAACAAGAATGATGATGAAAGTGGTCTGAATGAATCAATGTATAATAGTAACAAGATGAGGAAGGCTGCAGTGACCAGATGACAAAACATTGTGATAAAAACAAGAATGATGAAGAAAGTGGTCTGAATGAATCAATGTATAATAGTAACAAGATGAGGAAGGCTGCAGTGGCCAAATGACAAAACATTGTGATAAAAACAAGAATGATGAAGAAAGTGGTCTGAATGAATCAATGTATAATAGCAACAAGATGAGGAAGGCTGCAGTGACCAGATGACAAAACATTGTGATAAAAACAAGAATGATGTAGAAAGTGGTCTGAATGAATCAATGTATAATAGTAACAAGATGAGGAAGGCTGCAGTGGCCAGATGACAAAACATTGTGATAAAAACAAGAATGATGAAGAAAGTGGTCTGAATGAATCAATGTATAATAGTAACAAGATGAGGAAGGCTGCAGTGACCAGATGACAAAACATTGTGATAAAAACAAGAATGATGAAGAAAGTGGTCTGAATGAATCAATGTATAATAGTAACAAGATGAGGAAGGCTGCAGTGACCAGATGACAAAACATTGTGATAAAAACAAGAATGATGAAGAAAGTGGTCTGAATGAATCAATGTATAATAGTAACAAGATGAGGAAGGCTGCAGTGGCCAGATGACAAAACATTGTGATAAAAACAAGAATGATGAAGAAAGTGGTCTGAATGAATCAATGTATAATAGCAACAAGATGAGGAAGGCTGCAGTGACCAGATGACAAAACATTGTGATAAAAACAAGAATGATGAAGAAAGTGGTCTGAATGGATCAATGTATAATAGTAACAAGATGAGGAAGGCTGCAGTGGCCAGATGACAAAACATTGTGATAAAAACAAGAATGATGAAGAAACTGGTCTGAATGAATCAATGTATAATAGTAACAAGATGAGGAAGGCTGCAGTGACCAGATGACAAAACATTGTGATAAAAACAAGAATGATGAAGAAACTGGTCTGAATGAATCAATGTATAATAGCAACAAGATGAGGAAGGCTGCAGTGGCCAGATGACAAAACATTGTGATAAAAACAAGAATGATGAAGAAACTGGTCTGAATGAATCAATGTATAATAGTAACAAGATGAGGAAGGCTGCAGTGGCCAGATGACAAAACATTGTGATAAAAACAAGAATGATGAAGAAACTGGTCTGAATGAATCAATGTATAATAGTAACAAGATGAGGAAGGCTGCAGTGGCCAGATGACAAAACATTGTGATAAAAACAAGAAAGATGAAGAAACTGGTCTGAATGAATCAATGTATAATAGTAAGAAGATGAGGAAGGCTGCAGTGGCCAGATGACAAAACATTGTGATAAAAACAAGAATGATGAAGAAAGTGGTCTGAATGAATCAATGTATAATAGTAACAAGATGAGGAAGGCTGCAGTGACCAGATGACAAAACATTGTGATAAAAACAAGAATGATGAAGAAAGTGGTCTGAATGAATCAATGTATAATAGTAACAAGATGAGGAAGGCTGCAGTGGCCAGATGACAAAACATTGTGATAAAAACAAGAATGATGAAGAAAGTGGTCTGAATGAATCAATGTATAATAGTAACAAGATGAGGAAGGCTGCAGTGGCCAGATGACAAAACATTGTGATAAAAACAAGAATGATGAAGAAACTGGTCTGAATGAATCAATGTATAATAGTAACAAGATGAGGAAGGCTGCAGTGGCCAGATGACAAAACATTGTGATAAAAACAAGAATGATGAAGAAACTGGTCTGAATGAATCAATGTATAATAGTAACAAGATGAGGAAGGCTGCAGTGACCAGATGACAAAACATTGTGATAAAAACAAGAATGATGAAGAAAGTGGTCTGAATGAATCAATGTATAATAGTAACAAGATGAGGAAGGCTGCAGTGGCCAGATGACAAAACATTGTGATAAAAACAAGAATGATGAAGAAAGTGGTCTGAATGAATCAATGTATAATAGTAACAAGATGAGGAAGGCTGCAGTGGCCAGATGACAAAACATTGTGATAAAAACAAGAATGATGAAGAAACTGGTCTGAATGAATCAATGTATAATAGTAACAAGATGAGGAAGGCTGCAGTGGCCAGATGACAAAACATTGCGATAAAAACAAGAATGATGAAGAAACTGGTCTGAATGAATCAATGTATAATAGTAAGAAGATGAGGAAGGCTGCAGTGGCCAGATGACAAAACATTGTGATAAAAACAAGAAAGATGAAGAAACTGGTCTGAATGAGTCAATGTATAATAGTAACAAGATGAGGAAGGCTGCAGTGGCCAGATGACAAAACATTGTGATAAAAACAAGAAAGATGAAGAAACTGGTCTGAATGAATCAATGTATAATAGTAAGAAGATGAGGAAGGCTGCAGTGGCCAGATGACAAAACATTGTGATAAAAACAAGAATGATGAAGAAAGTGGTCTGAATGAATCAATGTATAATAGTAACAAGATGAGGAAGGCTGCAGTGACCAGATGACAAAACATTGTGATAAAAACAAGAATGATGAAGAAAGTGGTCTGAATGAATCAATGTATAATAGTAACAAGATGAGGAAGGCTGCAGTGGCCAGATGACAAAACATTGTGATAAAAACAAGAATGATGAAGAAAGTGGTCTGAATGAATCAATGTATAATAGTAACAAGATGAGGAAGGCTGCAGTGGCCAGATGACAAAACATTGTGATAAAAACAAGAATGATGAAGAAAGAGGTCTGAATGAATCAATGTATAATAGTAACAAGATGAGGAAGGCTGCAGTGACCAGATGACAAAACATTGTGATAAAAACAAGAATGATGAAGAAACTGGTCTGAATGAATCAATGTATAATAGTAACAAGATGAGGAAGGCTGCAGTGACCAGATGACAAAACATTGTGATAAAAACAAGAATGATGAAGAAAGTGGTCTGAATGAATCAATGTATAATAGTAACAAGATGAGGAAGGCTGCAGTGGCCAGATGACAAAACATTGTGATAAAAACAAGAATGATGAAGAAAGTGGTCTGAATGAATCAATGTATAATAGTAACAAGATGAGGAAGGCTGCAGTGGCCAGATGACAAAACATTGTGATAAAAACAAGAATGATGAAGAAACTGGTCTGAATGAATCAATGTATAATAGTAACAAGATGAGGAAGGCTGCAGTGGCCAGATGACAAAACATTGCGATAAAAACAAGAATGATGAAGAAACTGGTCTGAATGAATCAATGTATAATAGTAAGAAGATGAGGAAGGCTGCAGTGGCCAGATGACAAAACATTGTGATAAAAACAAGAAAGATGAAGAAACTGGTCTGAATGAGTCAATGTATAATAGTAAGAAGATGAGGAAGGCTGCAGTGGCCAGATGACAAAACATTGTGATAAAAACAAGAAAGATGAAGAAAGTGGTCTGAATGAATCAATGTATAATAGTAACAAGATGAGGAAGGCTGCAGTGACCAGATGACAAAACATTGTGATAAAAACAAGAATGATGAAGAAAGTGGTCTGAATGAATCAATGTATAATAGTAACAAGATGAGGAAGGCTGCAGTGGCCAGATGACAAAACATTGTGATAAAAACAAGAATGATGAAGAAAGTGGTCTGAATGAATCAATGTATAATAGTAACAAGATGAGGAAGGCTGCAGTGGCCAGATGACAAAACATTGTGATAAAAACAAGAATGATGAAGAAACTGGTCTGAATGAATCAATGTATAATAGTAACAAGATGAGGAAGGCTGCAGTGGCCAGATGACAAAACATTGCGATAAAAACAAGAATGATGAAGAAACTGGTCTGAATGAATCAATGTATAATAGTAAGAAGATGAGGAAGGCTGCAGTGGCCAGATGACAAAACATTGTGATAAAAACAAGAAAGATGAAGAAACTGGTCTGAATGAGTCAATGTATAATAGTAAGAAGATGAGGAAGGCTGCAGTGGCCAGATGACAAAACATTGCGATAAAAACAAGAATGATGAAGAAACTGGTCTGAATGAATCAATGTATAATAGTAAGAAGATGAGGAAGGCTGCAGTGGCCAGATGACAAAACATTGCGATAAAAACAAGAATGATGAAGAAACTGGTCTGAATGAGTCAATGTATAATAGTAACAAGATGAGGAAGGCTGCAGTGGCCAGATGACAAAACATTGCGATAAAAACAAGAATGATGAAGAAACTGGTCTGAATGAATCAATGTATAATAGTAAGAAGATGAGGAAGGCTGCAGTGGCCAGATGACAAAACATTGCGATAAAAACAAGAATGATGAAGAAACTGGTCTGAATGAATCAATGTATAATAGTAACAAGATGAGGAAGGCTGCAGTGGCCAGATGACAAAACATTGCGATAAAAACAAGAATGATGAAGAAACTGGTCTGAATGAATCAATGTATAATAGTAACAAGATGAGGAAGGCTGCAGTGGCCAGATGACAAAACATTGTGATAAAAACAAGAAAGATGAAGAAACTGGTCTGAATGAGTCAATGTATAATAGTAAGAAGATGAGGAAGGCTGCAGTGGCCAGATGACAAAACATTGTGATAAAAACAAGAAAGATGAAGAAAGTGGTCTGAATGAATCAATGTATAATAGTAACAAGATGAGGAAGGCTGCAGTGACCAGATGACAAAACATTGTGATAAAAACAAGAATGATGAAGAAAGTGGTCTGAATGAATCAATGTATAATAGTAACTAGATGAGGAAGGCTGCAGTGACCAGATGACAAAACATTGTGATAAAAACAAGAATGATGAAGAAACTGGTCTGAATGAATCAATGTATAATAGTAACAAGATGAGGAAGGCTGCAATGGCCAGATGACAAAACATTGTGATAAAAACAAGAATGATGAAGAAACTGGTCTGAATGAATCAATGTATAATAGTAACAAGATGAGGAAGGCTGCAGTGACCAGATGACAAAACATTGTGAAAAAAACAAGAAAGATGAAGAAAGTGGTCTGAATGAATCAATGTATAATAGTAACAAGATGAGGAAGGCTGCAATGTCCAGATGACAAAACATTGTGATAAAAACAAGAATGATGAAGAAAGTGGTCTGAATTAATCAATGTATAATAGTAACAAGATGAGGAAGGCTGCAATGACCAGATGACAAAACATTGTGATAAAAACAAGAATGATGAAGAAACTGGTCTGAATGAATCAATGTATAATAGTAACAAGATGAGGAAGGCTGCAGTGACCAGATGACAAAACATTGTGATAAAAGCAAGAAAGATGAAGAAAGTGGTCTGAATGAATCAATGTATAATAGTAACAAGATGAGGAAGGCTGCAGTGACCAGATGACAAAACATTGTGATAAAAACAAGAATGATGAAGAAACTGGTCTGAATGAATCAATGTATAATAGTAACAAGATGAGGAAGGCTGCAGTGACCAGATGACAAAACATTGTGATAAAAACAAGAATGATGAAGAAAGTGGTCTGAATGAATCAATGTATAATAGTAACAAGATGAGGAAGTCTGCAGTGACCAGATGACAAGACATTGTGATAAAAACAAGAATGATGAAGAAACTGGTCTGAATGAATCAATGTATAATAGTAACAAGATGAGGAAGGCTGCAGTGACTAGATGACAAAACATTGTGATAAAAACAAGAATGATGAAGAAACTGGTCTGAATGAATCAATGTATAATAGTAACAAGATGAGGAAGGCTGCAGTGACCAGATGACAAAACATTGTGATAAAAACAAGAATGATGAAGAAACTGGTCTGAATGAATCAATGTATAATAGTAACAAGATGAGGAAGGCTGCAGTGACCAGATGACAAAACATTGTGATAAAAACAAGAATGATGAAGAAAGTGGTCTGAATGAATCAATGTATAATAGTAACAAGATGAGGAAGGCTGCAGTGGCCAGATGACAAAACATTGTGATAAAAACAAGAATGATGAAGAAAGTGGTCTGAATGAATCAATGTATAATAGTAACAAGATGAGGAAGGCTGCAGTGGCCAGATGACAAAACATTGTGATAAAAACAAGAATGATGAAGAAACTGGTCTGAATGAATCAATGTATAATAGTAACAAGATGAGGAAGGCTGCAGTGGCCAGATGACAAAACATTGTGATAAAAACAAGAATGATGAAGAAACTGGTCTGAATGAATCAATGTATAATAGTAAGAAGATGAGGAAGGCTGCAGTGGCCAGATGACAAAACATTGTGATAAAAACAAGAAAGATGAAGAAACTGGTCTGAATGAGTCAATGTATAATAGTAAGAAGATGAGGAAGGCTGCAGTGGCCAGATGACAAAACATTGTGATAAAAACAAGAAAGATGAAGAAAGTGGTCTGAATGAATCAATGTATAATAGTAACAAGATGAGGAAGGCTGCAGTGACCAGATGACAAAACATTGTGATAAAAACAAGAATGATGAAGAAAGTGGTCTGAATGAATCAATGTATAATAGTAACTAGATGAGGAAGGCTGCAGTGACCAGATGACAAAACATTGTGATAAAAACAAGAATGATGAAGAAACTGGTCTGAATGAATCAATGTATAATAGTAACAAGATGAGGAAGGCTGCAATGGCCAGATGACAAAACATTGTGATAAAAACAAGAATGATGAAGAAACTGGTCTGAATGAATCAATGTATAATAGTAACAAGATGAGGAAGGCTGCAGTGACCAGATGACAAAACATTGTGATAAAAACAAGAAAGATGAAGAAAGTGGTCTGAATGAATCAATGTATAATAGTAACAAGATGAGGAAGGCTGCAATGTCCAGATGACAAAACATTGTGATAAAAACAAGAATGATGAAGAAAGTGGTCTGAATTAATCAATGTATAATAGTAACAAGATGAGGAAGGCTGCAATGACCAGATGACAAAACATTGTGATAAAAACAAGAATGATGAAGAAACTGGTCTGAATGAATCAATGTATAATAGTAACAAGATGAGGAAGGCTGCAGTGACCAGATCACAAAACATTGTGATAAAAACAAGAAAGATGAAGAAAGTGGTCTGAATGAATGAATGTATAATAGTAACAAGATGAGGAAGGCTGCAGTGACCAGATGACAAAACATTGTGATAAAAACAAGAATGATGAAGAAACTGGTCTGAATGAATCAATGTATAATAGTAACAAGATGAGGAAGGCTGCAGTGACCAGATGACAAAACATTGTGATAAAAACAAGAATGATGAAGAAAGTGGTCTGAATGAATCAATGTATAATAGTAACAAGATGAGGAAGTCTGCAGTGACCAGATGACAAGACATTGTGATAAAAACAAGAATGATGAAGAAACTGGTCTGAATGAATCAATGTATAATAGTAACAAGATGAGGAAGGCTGCAGTGACCAGATGACAAAACATTGTGATAAAAACAAGAAAGATGAAGAAAGTGGTCTGAATGAATGAATGTATAATAGTAACAAGATGAGGAAGGCTGCAGTGGCCAGATGACAAAACATTGTGATAAAAACAAGAATGATGAAGAAACTGGTCTGAATGAATCAATGTATAATAGTAACAAGATGAGGAAGGCTGCAGTGACCAGATGACAAAACATTGTGATAAAAACAAGAATGATGAAGAAACTGGTCTGAATGAATCAATGTATAATAGTAACAAGATGAGGAAGGCTGCAGTGGCCAGATGACAAAACATTGTGATAAAAACAAGAATGATGAAGAAACTGGTCTGAATGAATCAATGTATAATAGTAACAAGATGAGGAAGGCTGCAGTGACCAGATGACAAAACATTGTGATAAAAACAAGAATGATGGAGAAAGTGGTCTGAATGAATCAATGTATAATAGTAACAAGATGAGGAAGTCTGCAGTGACCAGATGACAAAACATTGTGATAAAAAGAAGAATGATGAAGAAACCGGTCTGAATGAATCAATGTATAATAGTAACAAGATGAGGAAGGCTGCAGTGGCCAGATGACAAAACATTGTGATAAAAACAAGAATGATGAAGAAAGTGGTCTGAATGAATCAATGTATAATAGCAACAAGATGAGGAAGGCTGCAGTGACCAGATGACAAAACATTGTGATAAAAACAAGAATGATGAAGAAAGTGGTCTGAATGAATCAATGTATAATAGTAACAAGATGAGGAAGGCTGCAGTGACCAGATGACAAAACATTGTGATAAAAACAAGAATGATGAAGAAAGTGGTCTGAATGAATCAATGTATAATAGTAACAAGATGAGGAAGGCTGCAGTGGCCAGATGACAAAACATTGTGATAAAAACAAGAATGATGAAGAAAGTGGTCTGAATGAATCAATGTATAATAGTAACAAGATGAGGAAGGCTGCAGTGACCAGATGACAAAACATTGTGATAAAAACAAGAATGATGAAGAAAGTGGTCTGAATGAATCAATGTATAATAGTAACAAGATGAGGAAGGCTGCAGTGGCCAGATGACAAAACATTGTGATAAAAACAAGAATGATGAAGAAAGTGGTCTGAATGAATCAATGTATAATAGTAACAAGATGAGGAAGGCTGCAGTGACCAGATGACAAAACATTGTGATAAAAACAAGAATGATGGAGAAAGTGGTCTGAATGAATCAATGTATAATAGTAACAAGATGAGGAAGTCTGCAGTGACCAGATGACAAAACATTGTGATAAAAAGAAGAATGATGAAGAAACCGGTCTGAATGAATCAATGTATAATAGTAACAAGATGAGGAAGGCTGCAGTGGCCAGATGACAAAACATTGTGATAAAAACAAGAATGATGAAGAAAGTGGTCTGAATGAATCAATGTATAATAGCAACAAGATGAGGAAGGCTGCAGTGACCAGATGACAAAACATTGTGATAAAAACAAGAATGATGAAGAAAGTGGTCTGAATGAATCAATGTATAATAGTAACAAGATGAGGAAGGCTGCAGTGACCAGATGACAAAACATTGTGATAAAAACAAGAATGATGAAGAAAGTGGTCTGAATGAATCAATGTATAATAGTAACAAGATGAGGAAGGCTGCAGTGGCCAGATGACAAAACATTGTGATAAAAACAAGAATGATGAAGAAAGTGGTCTGAATGAATCAATGTATAATAGTAACAAGATGAGGAAGGCTGCAGTGACCAGATGACAAAACATTGTGATAAAAACAAGAATGATGAAGAAAGTGGTCTGAATGAATCAATGTATAATAGTAACAAGATGAGGAAGGCTGCAGTGGCCAGATGACAAAACATTGTGATAAAAACAAGAAAGATGAAGAAAGTGGTCTGAATGAATCAATGTATAATAGTAACAAGATGAGGAAGGCTGCAGTGACCAGATGACAAAACATTGTGATAAAAACAAGAATGATGAAGAAAGTGGTCTGAATGAATCAATGTATAATAGTAACAAGATGAGGAAGGCTGCAGTGGCCAGATGACAAAACATTGTGATAAAAACAAGAATGATGAAGAAACTGGTCTGAATGAATCAATGTATAATAGTAACAAGATGAGGAAGGCTGCAGTGACCAGATGACAAAACATTGTGATAAAAACAAGAATGATGGAGAAAGTGGTCTGAATGAATCAATGTATAATAGTAACAAGATGAGGAAGTCTGCAGTGACCAGATGACAAAACATTGTGATAAAAAGAAGAATGATGAAGAAACCGGTCTGAATGAATCAATGTATAATAGTAACAAGATGAGGAAGGCTGCAGTGGCCAGATGACAAAACATTGTGATAAAAACAAGAATGATGAAGAAAGTGGTCTGAATGAATCAATGTATAACAGCAACAAGATGAGGAAGGCTGCAGTGACCAGATGACAAAACATTGTGATAAAAACAAGAATGATGAAGAAAGTGGTCTGAATGAATCAATGTATAATAGTAACAAGATGAGGAAGGCTGCAGTGACCAGATGACAAAACATTGTGATAAAAACAAGAATGATGAAGAAAGTGGTCTGAATGAATCAATGTATAATAGTAACAAGATGAGGAAGGCTGCAGTGGCCAGATGACAAAACATTGTGATAAAAACAAGAATGATGAAGAAAGTGGTCTGAATGAATCAATGTATAATAGTAACAAGATGAGGAAGGCTGCAGTGACCAGATGACAAAACATTGTGATAAAAACAAGAATGATGAAGAAAGTGGTCTGAATGAATCAATGTATAATAGTAACAAGATGAGGAAGGCTGCAGTGGCCAGATGACAAAACATTGTGATAAAAACAAGAATGATGAAGAAAGTGGTCTGAATGAATCAATGTATAATAGTAACAAGATGAGGAAGGCTGCAGTGGCCAGATGACAAAACATTGTGATAAAAACAAGAATGATGAAGAAAGTGGTCTGAATGAATCAATGTATAATAGTAACAAGATGAGGAAGGCTGCAGTGGCCAGATGACAAAACATTGTGATAAAAACAAGAAAGATGAAGAAAGTGGTCTGAATGAATCAATGTATAATAGTAACAAGATGAGGAAGTCTGCAGTGACCAGATGACAAAACATTGTGATAAAAACAAGAATGATGAAGAAAGTGGTCTGAATGAATCAATGTATAATAGTAACAAGATGAGGAAGGCTGCAGTGGCCAGATGACAAAACATTGTGATAAAAACAAGAATGATGAAGAAAGTGGTCTGAATGAATCAATGTATAATAGCAACAAGATGAGGAAGGCTGCAGTGACCAGATGACAAAACATTGTGATAAAAACAAGAATGATGAAGAAAGTGGTCTGAATGAATCAATGTATAATAGTAACAAGATGAGGAAGGCTGCAGTGACCAGATGACAAAACATTGTGATAAAAACAAGAATGATGAAGAAAGTGGTCTGAATGAATCAATGTATAATAGTAACAAGATGAGGAAGGCTGCAGTGGCCAGATGACAAAACATTGTGATAAAAACAAGAATGATGAAGAAAGTGGTCTGAATGAATCAATGTATAATAGTAACAAGATGAGGAAGGCTGCAGTGACCAGATGACAAAAAATTGTGATAAAAACAAGAATGATGAAGAAAGTGGTCTGAATGAATCAATGTATAATAGTAACAAGATGAGGAAGGCTGCAGTGGCCAGATGACAAAACATTGTGATAAAAACAAGAATGATGAAGAAAGTGGTCTGAATGAATCAATGTATAATAGTAACAAGATGAGGAAGGCTGCAGTGACCAGATGACAAAACATTGTGATAAAAACAAGAATGATGAAGAAAGTGGTCTGAATGAATCAATGTATAATAGTAACAAGATGAGGAAGGCTGCAGTGGCCAGATGACAAAACATTGTGATAAAAACAAGAATGATGAAGAAAGTGGTCTGAATGAATCAATGTATAATAGCAACAAGATGAGGAAGGCTGCAGTGACCAGATGACAAAACATTGTGATAAAAACAAGAATGATGTAGAAAGTGGTCTGAATGAATCAATGTATAATAGTAACAAGATGAGGAAGGCTGCAGTGGCCAGATGACAAAACATTGTGATAAAAACAAGAATGATGAAGAAAGTGGTCTGAATGAATCAATGTATAATAGTAACAAGATGAGGAAGGCTGCAGTGACCAGATGACAAAACATTGTGATAAAAACAAGAATGATGAAGAAAGTGGTCTGAATGAATCAATGTATAATAGTAACAAGATGAGGAAGGCTGCAGTGGCCAGATGACAAAACATTGTGATAAAAACAAGAATGATGAAGAAACTGGTCTGAATGAATCAATGTATAATAGTAACAAGATGAGGAAGGCTGCAGTGACCAGATGACAAAACATTGTGATAAAAACAAGAATGATGAAGAAACTGGTCTGAATGAATCAATGTATAATAGCAACAAGATGAGAAAGGCTGCAGTGGCCAGATGACAAAACATTGTGATAAAAACAAGAATGATGAAGAAACTGGTCTGAATGAATCAATGTATAATAGTAACAAGATGAGGAAGGCTGCAGTGGCCAGATGACAAAACATTGTGATAAAAACAAGAATGATGAAGAAACTGGTCTGAATGAATCAATGTATAATAGTAACAAGATGAGGAAGGCTGCAGTGGCCAGATGACAAAACATTGTGATAAAAACAAGAAAGATGAAGAAACTGGTCTGAATGAATCAATGTATAATAGTAAGAAGATGAGGAAGGCTGCAGTGGCCAGATGACAAAACATTGTGATAAAAACAAGAATGATGAAGAAAGTGGTCTGAATGAATCAATGTATAATAGTAACAAGATGAGGAAGGCTGCAGTGACCAGATGACAAAACATTGTGATAAAAACAAGAATGATGAAGAAAGTGGTCTGAATGAATCAATGTATAATAGTAACAAGATGAGGAAGGCTGCAGTGGCCAGATGACAAAACATTGTGATAAAAACAAGAATGATGAAGAAAGTGGTCTGAATGAATCAATGTATAATAGTAACAAGATGAGGAAGGCTGCAGTGGCCAGATGACAAAACATTGTGATAAAAACAAGAATGATGAAGAAACTGGTCTGAATGAATCAATGTATAATAGTAACAAGATGAGGAAGGCTGCAGTGGCCAGATGACAAAAAATTGTGATAAAAACAAGAATGATGAAGAAAGTGGTCTGAATGAATCAATGTATAATAGTAAGAAGATGAGGAAGGCTGCAGTGGCCAGATGACAAAACATTGTGATAAAAACAAGAATGATGAAGAAAGTGGTCTGAATGAATCAATGTATAATAGTAACAAGATGAGGAAGGCTGCAGTGACCAGATGACAAAACATTGTGATAAAAACAAGAATGATGAAGAAACTGGTCTGAATGAATCAATGTATAATAGTAACAAGATGAGGAAGGCTGCAGTGACCAGATGACAAAACATTGTGATAAAAACAAGAATGATGAAGAAAGTGGTCTGAATGAATCAATGTATAATAGTAACAAGATGAGGAAGGCTGCAGTGGCCAGATGACAAAACATTGTGATAAAAACAAGAATGATGAAGAAAGTGGTCTGAATGAATCAATGTATAATAGTAACAAGATGAGGAAGGCTGCAGTGGCCAGATGACAAAACATTGTGATAAAAACAAGAATGATGAAGAAACTGGTCTGAATGAATCAATGTATAATAGTAACAAGATGAGGAAGGCTGCAGTGGCCAGATGACAAAACATTGTGATAAAAACAAGAATGATGAAGAAACTGGTCTGAATGAATCAATGTATAATAGTAAGAAGATGAGGAAGGCTGCAGTGGCCAGATGACAAAACATTGTGATAAAAAAAAGAAAGATGAAGAAACTGGTCTGAATGAGTCAATGTATAATAGTAAGAAGATGAGGAAGGCTGCAGTGGCCAGATGACAAAACATTGTGATAAGGACAAGAAAGATGAAGAAAGTGGTCTGAATGAATCAATGTTCAATAGTAACAAGATGAGGAAGGCTGCAGTGACCAGATGACAAAACATTGTGATAAAAACAAGAATGATGAAGAAAGTGGTCTGAATGAATCAATGTATAATAGTAACAAGATGAGGAAGGCTGCAGTGACCAGATGACAAAACATTGTGATAAAAACACGATTGATGAAGAAACTGGTCTGAATGAATCAATGTATAATAGTAACAAGATGAGGAAGGCTACAGTGACCAGATGACAAAACATTGTGATAAAAACAAGAAAGATGAAAAAAGTGGTCTGAATGAATCAATGTATAATAGTAACAAGATGAGGAAGGCTGCAGTGACCAGATGACAAAACATTGTGATAAAAACAAGAAAGATGAAGAAAGTGGTCTGAATGAATCAATGTATAATAGTAACAAGATGAGGAAGGCTGCAGTGGCCAGATGACAAAACATTGTGATAAAAACAAGAATGATGAAGAAACTGGTCTGAATGAATCAATGTATAATAGTAAGAAGATGAGGAAGGCTGCAGTGGCCAGATGACAAAACATTGTGATAAAAACAAGAAAGATGAAGAAACTGGTCTGAATGAGTCAATGTATAATAGTAAGAAGATGAGGAAGTCTGCAGTGGCCAGATGACAAAACATTGTGATAAAAACAAGAAAGATGAAGAAAGTGGTCTGAATGAATCAATGTATAATAGTAACAAGATGAGGAAGGCTGAAGTGACCAGATGACAAAACATTGTGATAAAAACAAGAATGATGAAGAAAGTGGTCTGAATGAATCAATGTATAATAGTAACAAGATGAGGAAGGCTGCAGTGACCAGATGACAAAACATTGTGATAAAAACAAGAATGATGAAGAAACTGGTCTGAATGAATCAATGTATAATAGTAACAAGATGAGGAAGGCTGCAGTGACCAGATGACAAAACATTGTGATAAAAACAAGAATGATGAAGAAAGTGGTCTGAATGAATCAATGTATAATAGTAACAAGATGAGGAAGGCTGCAGTGACCAGATGACAAAACATTGTGATAAAAACAAGAATGATGAAGAAAGTGGTCTGAATGAATCAATGTATAATAGTAACAAGATGAGGAAGGCTGCAGTGGCCAGATGACAAAACATTGTGATAAAAACAAGAATGATGAAGAAAGTGGTCTGAATTAATCAATGTATAATAGTAACAAGATGAGGAAGGCTGCAGTGGCCAGATGACAAAACATTGTGATAAAAACAAGAAAGATTAAGAAACTGGTCTGAATGAATCAATGTATAATAGTAACAAGATGAGGAAGGCTGCAGTGACCAGATGACAAAACATTGTGATAAAAACAAGAATGATGAAGAAACTGGTCTGAATGAATCAATGTATAATAGTAACAAGATGAGGAAGGCTGCAGTGACCAGATGACAAAACATTGTGATAAAAACAAGAATGATGAAGAAAGTGGTCTGAATGAATCAATGTATAATAGTAACAAGATGAGGAAGGCTGCAGTGGCCAGATGACAAAACATTGTGATAAAAACAAGAATGATGAAGAAAGTGGTCTGAATGAATCAATGTATAATAGTAACAAGATGAGGAAGGCTGCAGTGGCCAGATGACAAAACATTGTGATAAAAACAAGAATGATGAAGAAACTGGTCTGAATGAATCAATGTATAATAGTAACAAGATGAGGAAGGCTGCAGTGGCCAGATGACAAAACATTGTGATAAAAACAAGAATGATGAAGAAACTGGTCTGAATGAATCAATGTATAATAGTAAGAAGATGAGGATGCTGCAGTGGCCAGATGACAAAACATTGTGATAAAAACAAGAAAGATGAAGAAACTGGTCTGAATTAGTCAATGTATAATAGTAAGAAGATGAGGAAGGCTGCAGTGGCCAGATGACAAAACATTGTGATAAAAACAAGAAAGATGAAGAAAGTGGTCTGAATGAATCAATGTATAATAGTAACAAGATGAGGAAGGCTGCAGTGACCAGATGACAAAACATTGTGATAAAAACAAGAATGATGAAGAAAGTGGTCTGAATGAATCAATGTATAATAGTAACAAGATGAGGAAGGCTGCAGTGACCAGATGACAAAACATTGTGATAAAAACAAGAATGATGAAGAAACTGGTCTGAATGAATCAATGTATAATAGTAACAAGATGAGGAAGGCTGCAGTGACCAGATGACAAAACATTGTGATAAAAACAAGAAAGATGAAGAAAGTGGTCTGAATGAATCAATGTATAATAGTAACAAGATGAGGAAGGCTGCAGTGACCAGATGACAAAACATTGTGATAAAAACAAGAAAGATGAAGAAAGTGGTCTGAATGAATCAATGTATAATAGTAACAAGATGAGGAAGGCTGCAGTGGCCAGATGACAAAACATTGTGATAAAAACAAGAATGATGAAGAAACTGGTCTGAATGAATCAATGGATAATAGTAAGAAGATGAGGAAGGCTGCAGTGGCCAGATGACAAAACATTGTGATAAAAACAAGAAAGATGAAGAAACTGGTCTGAATGAGTCAATGTATAATAGTAAGAAGATGAGGAAGGCTGCAGTGGCCAGATGACAAAACATTGTGATAAAAACAAGAAAGATGAAGAAAGTGGTCTGAATGAATCAATGTATAATAGTAACAAGATGAGGAAGGCTGCAGTGACCAGATGACAAAACATTGTGATAAAAACAAGAATGATGAAGAAAGTGGTCTGAATGAATCAATGTATAATAGTAACAAGATGAGGAAGGCTGCAGTGACCAGATGACAAAACATTGTGATAAAAACAAGAATGATGAAGAAACTGGTCTGAATGAATCAATGTATAATAGTAACAAGATGAGGAAGGCTGCAGTGACCAGATGACAAAACATTGTGATAAAAACAAGAATGATGAAGAAAGTGGTCTGAATGAATCAATGTATAATAGTAACAAGATGAGGAAGGCTGCAGTGACCAGATGAGAAAACATTGTGATAAAAACAAGAATGATGAAGAAAGTGGTCTGAATGAATCAATGTATAATAGTAACAAGATGAGGAAGGCTGCAGTGGCCAGATGACAAAACATTGTGATAAAAACAAGAATGATGAAGAAAGTGGTCTGAATTAATCAATGTATAATAGTAACAAGATGAGGAAGGCTGCAGTGGCCAGATGACAAAACATTGTGATAAAAACAAGAATGATGAAGAAACTGGTCTGAATGAATCAATGTATAATAGTAACAAGATGAGGAAGGCTGCATTGGCCAGATGACAAAACATTGTGATAAAAACAAGAAAGATGAAGAAACTGGTCTGAATGAATCAATGTATAATAGAAAGAAGATGAGGAAGGCTGCAGTGGCCAGATGACAAAACATTGTGATAAAAACAAGAATGATGAAGAAAGTGGTCTGAATGAATCAATGTATAATAGTAACAAGATGAGGAAGGCTGCAGTGGCCAGATGACAAAACATTGTGATAAAAACAAGAATGATGAAGAAAGTGGTCTGAATGAATCAATGTATAATAGTAACAAGATGAGGAAGGCTGCAGTGACCAGATGACAAAACATTGTGATAAAAACAAGAATGATGAAGAAAGTGGTCTGAATGAATCAATGTATAATAGTAACAAGATGAGGAAGGCTGCAGTGGCCAGATGACAAAACACTGTGATAAAAACAAGAATGATGAAGAAACTGGTCTGAATGAATCAATGTATAATAGTAACAAGATGAGGAAGGCTGCAGTGACCAGATGACAAAACATTGTGATAAAAACAAGAATGATGAAGAAAGTGGTCTGAATGAATCAATGTATAATAGTAACAAGATGAGGAAGGCTGCAGTGACCAGATGACAAAACATTGTGATAAAAACAAGAATGATGAAGAAAGTGGTCTGAATGAATCAATGTATAATAGTAACAAGATGAGGAAGGCTGCAGTGGCCAGATGACAAAACATTGTGATAAAAACAAGAATGATGAAGAAAGTGGTCTGAATTAATCAATGTATAATAGTAACAAGATGAGGAAGGCTGCAGTGGCCAGATGACAAAACATTGTGATAAAAACAAGAAAGATTAAGAAACTGGTCTGAATGAATCAATGTATAATAGTAACAAGATGAGGAAGGCTGCAGTGACCAGATGACAAAACATTGTGATAAAAACAAGAATGATGAAGAAACTGGTCTGAATGAATCAATGTATAATAGTAACAAGATGAGGAAGGCTGCAGTGACCAGATGACAAAACATTGTGATAAAAACAAGAATGATGAAGAAAGTGGTCTGAATGAATCAATGTATAATAGTAACAAGATGAGGAAGGCTGCAGTGGCCAGATGACAAAACATTGTGATAAAAACAAGAATGATGAAGAAAGTGGTCTGAATGAATCAATGTATAATAGTAACAAGATGAGGAAGGCTGCAGTGGCCAGATGACAAAACATTGTGATAAAAACAAGAATGATGAAGAAACTGGTCTGAATGAATCAATGTATAATAGTAACAAGATGAGGAAGGCTGCAGTGGCCAGATGACAAAACATTGTGATAAAAACAAGAATGATGAAGAAACTGGTCTGAATGAATCAATGTATAATAGTAAGAAGATGAGGATGCTGCAGTGGCCAGATGACAAAACATTGTGATAAAAACAAGAAAGATGAAGAAACTGGTCTGAATTAGTCAATGTATAATAGTAAGAAGATGAGGAAGGCTGCAGTGGCCAGATGACAAAACATTGTGATAAAAACAAGAAAGATGAAGAAAGTGGTCTGAATGAATCAATGTATAATAGTAACAAGATGAGGAAGGCTGCAGTGACCAGATGACAAAACATTGTGATAAAAACAAGAATGATGAAGAAAGTGGTCTGAATGAATCAATGTATAATAGTAACAAGATGAGGAAGGCTGCAGTGACCAGATGACAAAACATTGTGATAAAAACAAGAATGATGAAGAAACTGGTCTGAATGAATCAATGTATAATAGTAACAAGATGAGGAAGGCTGCAGTGACCAGATGACAAAACATTGTGATAAAAACAAGAAAGATGAAGAAAGTGGTCTGAATGAATCAATGTATAATAGTAACAAGATGAGGAAGGCTGCAGTGACCAGATGACAAAACATTGTGATAAAAACAAGAAAGATGAAGAAAGTGGTCTGAATGAATCAATGTATAATAGTAACAAGATGAGGAAGGCTGCAGTGGCCAGATGACAAAACATTGTGATAAAAACAAGAATGATGAAGAAACTGGTCTGAATGAATCAATGGATAATAGTAAGAAGATGAGGAAGGCTGCAGTGGCCAGATGACAAAACATTGTGATAAAAACAAGAAAGATGAAGAAACTGGTCTGAATGAGTCAATGTATAATAGTAAGAAGATGAGGAAGGCTGCAGTGGCCAGATGACAAAACATTGTGATAAAAACAAGAAAGATGAAGAAAGTGGTCTGAATGAATCAATGTATAATAGTAACAAGATGAGGAAGGCTGCAGTGACCAGATGACAAAACATTGTGATAAAAACAAGAATGATGAAGAAAGTGGTCTGAATGAATCAATGTATAATAGTAACAAGATGAGGAAGGCTGCAGTGACCAGATGACAAAACATTGTGATAAAAACAAGAATGATGAAGAAACTGGTCTGAATGAATCAATGTATAATAGTAACAAGATGAGGAAGGCTGCAGTGACCAGATGACAAAACATTGTGATAAAAACAAGAATGATGAAGAAAGTGGTCTGAATGAATCAATGTATAATAGTAACAAGATGAGGAAGGCTGCAGTGACCAGATGAGAAAACATTGTGATAAAAACAAGAATGATGAAGAAAGTGGTCTGAATGAATCAATGTATAATAGTAACAAGATGAGGAAGGCTGCAGTGGCCAGATGACAAAACATTGTGATAAAAACAAGAATGATGAAGAAAGTGGTCTGAATGAATCAATGTATAATAGTAACAAGATGAGGAAGGCTGCAGTGGCCAGATGACAAAACATTGTGATAAAAACAAGAATGATGAAGAAAGTGGTCTGAATGAATCAATGTATAATAGTAACAAGATGAGGAAGGCTGCAGTGACCAGATGACAAAACATTGTGATAAAAACAAGAATGATGAAGAAAGTGGTCTGAATGAATCAATGTATAATATTAACAAGATGAGGAAGGCTGCAGTGACCAGATGACAAAACATTGTGATAAAAACAAGAATGATGAAGAAAGTGGTCTGAATGAATCAATGTATAATAGTAACAAGATGAGGAAGGCTGCAGTGGCCAGATGACAAAACATTGTGATAAAAACAAGAATGATGAAGAAAGTGGTCTGAATGAATCAATGTATAATAGTAACAAGATGAGGAAGGCTGCAGTGACCAGATGACAAAACATTGTGATAAAAACAAGAATGATGAAGAAAGTGGTCTGAATGAATCAATGTATAATAGTAACAAGATGAGGAAGGCTGCAGTGGCCAGATGACAAAACACTGTGATAAAAACAAGAATGATGAAGAAAGTGGTCTGAATGAATCAATGTATAATAGTAACAAGATGAGGAAGGCTGCAGTGGCCAGATGACAAAACATTGTGATAAAAACAAGAATGATGAAGAAACTGGTCTGAATGAATCAATGTATAATAGTAACAAGATGAGGAAGGCTGCAGTGGCCAGATGACAAAACATTGTGATAAAAACAAGAATGATGAAGAAAGTGGTCTGAATGAATCAATGTATAATAGTAACAAGATGAGGAAGGCTGCAGTGGCCAGATGACAAAACATTGTGATAAAAACAAGAAAGATGAAGAAAGTGGTCTGAATGAATCAATGTATAATAGTAACAAGATGAGGAAGGCTGCAGTGACCAGATGACAAAACATTGTGATAAAAACAAGAAAGATGAAGAAAGTGGTCTGAATGAATCAATGTATAATAGTAACAAGATGAGGAAGGCTGCAGTGGCCAGATGACAAAACATTGTGATAAAAACAAGAATGATGAAGAAACTGGTCTGAATGAATCAATGTATAATAGTAAGAAGATGAGGATGCTGCAGTGGCCAGATGACAAAACATTGTGATAAAAACAAGAAAGATGAAGAAACTGGTCTGAATTAGTCAATGTATAATAGTAAGAAGATGAGGAAGGCTGCAGTGGCCAGATGACAAAACATTGTGATAAAAACAAGAAAGATGAAGAAAGTGGTCTGAATGAATCAATGTATAATAGTAACAAGATGAGGAAGGCTGCAGTGACCAGATGACAAAACATTGTGATAAAAACAAGAATGATGAAGAAAGTGGTCTGAATGAATCAATGTATAATAGTAACAAGATGAGGAAGGCTGCAGTGACCAGATGACAAAACATTGTGATAAAAACAAGAATGATGAAGAAACTGGTCTGAATGAATCAATGTATAATAGTAACAAGATGAGGAAGGCTGCAGTGACCAGATGACAAAACATTGTGATAAAAACAAGAAAGATGAAGAAAGTGGTCTGAATGAATCAATGTATAATAGTAACAAGATGAGGAAGGCTGCAGTGACCAGATGACAAAACATTGTGATAAAAACAAGAAAGATGAAGAAAGTGGTCTGAATGAATCAATGTATAATAGTAACAAGATGAGGAAGGCTGCAGTGGCCAGATGACAAAACATTGTGATAAAAACAAGAATGATGAAGAAACTGGTCTGAATGAATCAATGGATAATAGTAAGAAGATGAGGAAGGCTGCAGTGGCCAGATGACAAAACATTGTGATAAAAACAAGAAAGATGAAGAAACTGGTCTGAATGAGTCAATGTATAATAGTAAGAAGATGAGGAAGGCTGCAGTGGCCAGATGACAAAACATTGTGATAAAAACAAGAAAGATGAAGAAAGTGGTCTGAATGAATCAATGTATAATAGTAACAAGATGAGGAAGGCTGCAGTGACCAGATGACAAAACATTGTGATAAAAACAAGAATGATGAAGAAAGTGGTCTGAATGAATCAATGTATAATAGTAACAAGATGAGGAAGGCTGCAGTGACCAGATGACAAAACATTGTGATAAAAACAAGAATGATGAAGAAACTGGTCTGAATGAATCAATGTATAATAGTAACAAGATGAGGAAGGCTGCAGTGACCAGATGACAAAACATTGTGATAAAAACAAGAATGATGAAGAAAGTGGTCTGAATGAATCAATGTATAATAGTAACAAGATGAGGAAGGCTGCAGTGACCAGATGAGAAAACATTGTGATAAAAACAAGAATGATGAAGAAAGTGGTCTGAATGAATCAATGTATAATAGTAACAAGATGAGGAAGGCTGCAGTGGCCAGATGACAAAACATTGTGATAAAAACAAGAATGATGAAGAAAGTGGTCTGAATTAATCAATGTATAATAGTAACAAGATGAGGAAGGCTGCAGTGGCCAGATGACAAAACATTGTGATAAAAACAAGAATGATGAAGAAACTGGTCTGAATGAATCAATGTATAATAGTAACAAGATGAGGAAGGCTGCATTGGCCAGATGACAAAACATTGTGATAAAAACAAGAAAGATGAAGAAACTGGTCTGAATGAATCAATGTATAATAGAAAGAAGATGAGGAAGGCTGCAGTGGCCAGATGACAAAACATTGTGATAAAAACAAGAATGATGAAGAAAGTGGTCTGAATGAATCAATGTATAATAGTAACAAGATGAGGAAGGCTGCAGTGACCAGATGACAAAACATTGTGATAAAAACAAGAATGATGAAGAAAGTGGTCTGAATGAATCAATGTATAATAGTAACAAGATGAGGAAGGCTGCAGTGGCCAGATGACAAAACACTGTGATAAAAACAAGAATGATGAAGAAAGTGGTCTGAATGAATCAATGTATAATAGTAACAAGATGAGGAAGGCTGCAGTGGCCAGATGACAAAACATTGTGATAAAAACAAGAATGATGAAGAAACTGGTCTGAATGAATCAATGTATAATAGTAACAAGATGAGGAAGGCTGCAGTGGCCAGATGACAAAACATTGTGATAAAAACAAGAATGATGAAGAAAGTGGTCTGAATGAATCAATGTATAATAGTAACAAGATGAGGAAGGCTGCAGTGGCCAGATGACAAAACATTGTGATAAAAACAAGAATGATGAAGAAAGTGGTCTGAATGAATCAATGTATAATAGTAACAAGATGAGGAAGGCTGCAGTGACCAGATGACAAAACATTGTGATAAAAACAAGAAAGATGAAGAAAGTGGTCTGAATGAATCAATGTATAATAGTAACAAGATGAGGAAGGCTGCAGTGACCAGATGACAAAACATTGTGATAAAAACAAGAAAGATGAAGAAAGTGGTCTGAATGAATCAATGTATAATAGTAACAAGATGAGGAAGGCTGCAGTGGCCAGATGACAAAACATTGTGATAAAAACAAGAATGATGAAGAAAGTGGTCTGAATGAATCAATGTATAATAGTAAGAAGATGAGGAAGGCTGCAGTGACCAGATGACAAAACATTGTGATAAAAACAAGAATGATGAAGAAAGTGGTCTGAATGAATCAATGTATAATAGTAACAAGATGAGGAAGGCTGCAGTGGCCAGATGACAAAACATTGTGATAAAAACAAGAAAGATGAAGAAAGTGGTCTGAATGAATCAATGTATAATAGTAACAAGATGAGGAAGGCTGCAGTGACCAGATGACAAAACATTGTGATAAAAACAAGAATGATGAAGAAAGTGGTCTGAATGAATCAATGTATAATAGTAACAAGATGAGGAAGGCTGCAGTGACCAGATGACAAAACATTGTGATAAAAACAAGAATTATGAAGAAAGTGGTCTGAATGAATCAATGTATAATAGTAACAAGATGAGGAAGGCTGCAGTGACAAGATGACAAAACATTGTGATAAAAACAAGAATGATGAAGAAAGTGGTCTGAATGAATCAATGTATAATAGTAACAAGATGAGGAAGGCTGCAGTGACCAGATGACAAAACATTGTGATAAAAACAAGAATGATGAAGAAAGTGGTCTGAATGAATCAATGTATAATAGCAACAAGATGAGGAAGGCTGCAGTGGCCAGATGACAAAACATTGTGATAAAAACAAGAATGATGAAGAAAGTGGTCTGAATGAATCAATGTATAATAGTAAGAAGATGAGGAAGGCTGCAGTGACCAGATGACAAAACATTGTGATAAAAACAAGAATGATGAAGAAAGTGGTCTGAATGAATCAATGTATAATAGTAACAAGATGAGGAAGGCTGCAGTGACCAGATGACAAAACATTGTGATAAAAACAAGAAAGATGAAGAAAGTGGTCTGAATGAATCAATGTATAATAGTAACAAGATGAGGAAGGCTGCAGTGACCAGATGACAAAACATTGTGATAAAAACAAGAAAGATGAAGAAAGTGGTCTGAATGAATCAATGTATAATAGTAACAAGATGAGGAAGGCTGCAATGGCCAGATGACAAAACATTGTGATAAAAACAAGAATGATGAAGAAAGTGGTCTGAATGAATCAATGTATAATAGTAACAAGATGAGGAAGGCTGCAGTGGCCTGATGACAAAACATTGTGATAAAAACAAGGATGATGAAGAAAGTGGTCTGAATGAATCAATGTATAATAGTAACAAGATGAGGAAGGCTGCAGAGGCCAGATGACAAAACATTGTGATAAAAACAAGAATGATGAAGAAACTGGTCTGAATGAATCAATGTATAATAGTAACAAGATGAGGAAGGCTGCAGTGACCAGATGACAAAACATTGTGATAAAAACAAGAAAGATGAAGAAAGTGGTCTGAATGAATCAATGTATAATAGTAACAAGATGAGGAAGGCTGCAGTGACCAGATGACAAAACATTGTGATAAAAACAAGAAAGATGAAGAAAGTGGTCTGAATGAATCAATGTATAATAGTAACAAGATGAGGAAGGCTGCAATGGCCAGATGACAAAACATTGTGATAAAAACAAGAATGATGAAGAAAGTGGTCTGAATGAATCAATGTATAATAGTAACAAGATGAGGAAGGCTGCAGTGGCCTGATGACAAAACATTGTGATAAAAACAAGAATGATGAAGAAAGTGGTCTGAATGAATCAATGTATAATAGTAACAAGATGAGGAAGGCTGCAGTGACCAGATGACAAAACATTGTGATAAAAACAAGAATGATGAAGAAAGTGGTCTGAATGAATCAATGTATAATAGTAACAAGATGAGGAAGGCTGCAGTGGCCAGATGACAAAACATTGTGATAAAAACAAGAATGATGAAGAAAGTGGTCTGAATGAATCAATGTATAATAGTAACAAGATGAGGAAGGCTGCAGTGACCAGATGACAAAATATTGTGATAAAAACAAGAATGATGAAGAAAGTGGTCTGAATGTATCAATGTATAATAGTAACAAGATGAGGAAGGCTGCAGTGGCCAGATGACAAAACATTGTGATAAAAACAAGAATGATGAAGAAAGTGGTCTGAATGAATCAATGTATAATAGTAACAAGATGAGGAAGGCTGCAGTGACCAGATGACAAAACATTGTGATAAAAACAAGAATGATGAAGAAAGTGGTCTGAATGAATCAATGTATAATAGTAACAAGATGAGGAAGGCTGCAGTGACCAGATGACAAAACATTGTGATAAAAACAAGAATGATGAAGAAAGTGGTCTGAATGAATCAATGTATAATAGTAACAAGATGAGGAAGGCTGCAGTGACCAGATGACAAAACATTGTGATAAAAACAAGAATGATGAAGAAAGTGGTCTGAATGAATCAATGTATAATAGCAACAAGATGAGGAAGGCTGCAGTAGCCAGATGACAAAACATTGTGGTAAAAACAAGAATGATGAAGAATGTGGTCTGAATGAATCAATGTATAATAGTAAGAAGATGAGGAAGGCTGCAGTGACCAGATGACAAAACATTGTGATAAAAACAAGAATGATGAATAAAGTGGTCTGAATGAATCAATGTATAATAGTAACAAGATGAGGAAGGCTGCAGTGACCAGATGACAAAACATTGTGATAAAAACAAGAAAGATGAAGAAAGTGGTCTGAATGAATCAATGTATAATAATAACAAGATGAGGAAGGCTGCAGTGGCCAGATGACAAACATTGTGATAAAAACAAGAAAGATGAAGAACGTGATATGAATGAATCAATGTATAATAGTAACAAGACGAGGAAGGCTGCAGTGACCAGATGACAAAACATTGTGATAAAAACAAGAAAGATGAAGAAACTGGTCTGAATGAATCAATGTATAATAGTAACAAGATGAGGCATGCTGCAGTGGCCAGATGACAAAACATTGTGATAAAAACAAGAAATATGAAGAAAGTGGTCTGAATGAATCAATGTATAATAGTAACAAGATGAGGCATGCTGCAGTGACCAGATGACAAAACATTGTGATAAAAACAAGAATGATGAAGTAAGTGGCCTGAATGAATCAATGTATAACAGTAACAAGATGAGGAAGCCTGCAGTGACCAGATGAAAAAACATTGCGATAAAAACAAGAAAGATGATGAAAATAGTCTGAATGAATCAATGTATAATAGTAACAAGATGAGGAAGGCTGCAGTGGCCAGATAATGAAACATTGTGATAAAAACAAGAAAGATGAAGAAAGTGATATGAATGAATCAATGTATAATAGCAACAAGATGAGGAAGACTGCAGTGGCCAGATGTCAAAACATTGTTATAAAAACAAGAAAGATGAAGAAAGTGATATGAATGAATCAATGTATAATAGCAACAAGATGAGGAAGGCTGCAGTGGCCACATGTCAATATATTGTGATAAAAACAAGAAAGATGAAGAAAGTAGTCTGAATGAATCAATGTATAACAGTAACAAGATGAGGAAGGCTGCAGTGACCAGATGACAAAACATTGTGATAAAAACAAGGAAGATGAAGAAACTCATTTCAATGAATCAATGTATAATAGTAACAAGATGAGGAAGGCCACAGTGGCCACATGACAAAACATTGTGATAAAAACAAGAAAGATCAAGAAAGTGGTCTGAATAAATCAATGTATAACAGCAACAAGATGAAGGCTGCAGTGGCCAGATGACAAAACATTATGATAAAAACAAGGAAGATGAAGAAACACATTTCAATGAATCAATGTATAATAGTAACAAGATGAGGAAGGCCACAGTGGCCACATGACAAAATATTGTGGTAAAAACAAGAAAGATCAAGAAAGTGGTCTGAATGAATCAATGTATAACAGCAACAAGATGAGGAAGGCTGCAGTGACCAGATGATAAAACATTGTGATAAAAACAAGAATGATGAAGAAAGTGGTCTGAATGAATCAATGTATAATAGTAACAAGATGAGGAAGGCTGCAGTGACCAGATGACAAAACATTGTGATAAAAACAAGAATGATGAAGAAAGTAGTCTGAATGAATCAATATATAATAGTAACAAGATGAGGAAGTCTGCAGTGACCAGATGACAAGACATTGTTAAAAAAACAAGAAAGATGAAGAAACTGGTCCGAATGAATTAATGTATAATAGCAACAAGATGAGGAAGTCTTCAGTGGACAGATGACAAACATTGTGATAAAAACAAGAAAGATGAAGAAACTGGTCTGAACGAAATCAATGTTTAATAGCAACAAGATGAGGAAGGTTGCATTTGATAGAATACAAAACATTTTGATAAAAACAAGAAAGATGAAGAAAGTAGTCTGAATGAATCAATGTATAATAGTAACAAGATGAGGAAGGCTGCAGTGACCAGATGACAATCATTGCGATAAAAACATGAAAGATGAAGAAACTGGTCCGAATGAATTAATGTATATTAGGAACAAGATGAGGAAGTCTTCAGTGGACAGATGACAAACATTGTGATAAAAACAAGAAAGATGAAGAAACTGCTCTGAAGGAATCAATGTATAATAGTAACAAGTTGAGGAAGGCTGCAGTGGCCAGATGGCAATACATTGTTATAAAAACAAGAAAGATTAAGAAAGTGGTCTGAATGAATCAATGTATAATAGTAACAAGATGAGGAAGGCTGCAGTGGCCAGATGACAAAACATTGTGATAAAAACAAGAAAGATGAAGAACGTGATATGAATGAATCAATGTATAATAGTAACAAGATGAGGAAGGCTGCAGTGACCAGATGACAAAACATTGTGATAAAAACAAGAAAGATGAAGAAACTGGTCTGAATGAATCAATGTATAATAGTAACAAGATGAGGCATGCTGCAGTGGCCAGATGACAATACATTGTGATAAAAACAAGAAAGATGAAGAAAGTGGTCTGAGTGAATCAATGTATGATAGTAACAAGAGGAGGAAGGCTGCAGTGGCCAGATAACAAAACATTGTGATAAAAACAAGAAAGATGAAGAAAGTGGCCTGAATGAATCAATGTATAACAGTAACAAGATGAGGAAGGCTGCAGTGACCAGATGACAAAACATTGTGATAAAAACAAGAAAGATGAAGAAACTGGTCTGAATGAATCAATGTATAATAGTAACAAGATGAGGCATGCTGCAGTGGCCAGATGACAATACATTGTGATAAAAACAAGAAAGATGAAGAAAGTGGTCTGAGTGAATCAATGTATGATAGTAACAAGAGGAAGAAGGCTGCAGTGACCAGATGAAAAAACATTGCGATAAAAACAAGAAAGATGATGAAAATAGTCTGAATGAATCAATGTATAATAGTAACAAGATGAGGAAGGCTGCAGTGGCCAGATAATGAAACATTGTGATAAAAACAAGAAAGATGAAGAAAGTGATATGAATGAATCAATGTATAATAGCAACAAGATGAGGAAGACTGCAGTAGCCAGATGTCAAAACATTGTTATAAAAACAAGAAAGATGAAGAAAGTGATATGAATGAATCAATGTATAATAGCAACAAGATGAGGAAGGCTGCAGTGTCCAGATGACAATACATTGTGATAAAAACAAGAAAGATAAAGAAACTGGTCTGAATGAATCAATGTATAATAGCAACAAGATGAGGAAGGCTGCACTGGCCAGATGATAATACATTATGATAAAAACAAGAAAGATGAAGAAAGTGATATGAATGAATCAATGTATAATAGCAACAAGATGAAGAAGGCTGCAGTAGCCAGATGTCAAAATATTGTGGTAAAAACAAGAAAGATGAAGAAAGTGGTCTGAATGAACCAATGTATAATAGTAACAAGATGAGGAAGGCTGCAGTGGCCAGATGACAAAACATTGTGATAAAAACAAGAAAGAAGAAGAAACTGGTCTGAATGAATCAATGTATAATAGTAACAAGATGAGGAAGGCTGCAGTGGCCAGATGACAATACATTGTGATAAAAACAAGAAAGATGAAGAAACTGGTCTGAATGAATCAATGTATAATAGTAACAATATGAGGAAGGCTGCAGTGGCCAGATGTCAAAACATTGTGATAAAAACAAGAAAGATGAAGAAAGTGATATGAATGAATCAATGTATAATAGTAACAAGATGAGGAAGGCTGCAGTGTCCAGATGACAATACATTGTGATAAAAACAAGAAAGATAAAGAAACTGGTCTGAATGAATCAATGTATAATAGTAACAAGATGAGGAAGGCTGCAGTGGCCAGATGACAATACATTGGGATAAAAACAAGAAAGATGAAGAAACTGGTCTGAATGAATCAATGTATAATTGTAACAAGATGAGGAAGTCTGCAGTGGCCAGATGTCAAAACATTGTGATAAAAACAAGAAAGATGAAGAAAGTGATATGAATGAATCAATGTATAATAGTAACAAGATGAGGAAGGCTGCAGTGGCCAGATGACAAAACATTGTGATAAAAACAAGAAAGATGAAGAAACTGCTCTGAATGAATCAATGTATAATAGCAACAAGATGAAGAAGGCTGCAGTAGCCAGATGACAAAACATTGTGATAAAAAGATGAAGAAACTGGTCTGAATGAATCAATGTATAATAGTAACAAGATCAGGAAGCCTGAAATGACCAGATGACAATACATTGTGATAAAAACAAGAAAGATGAAGAAACTGGTCTGAATGAATCAATGTATAATAGTAACAAGATGAGGAAGGCTGCAGTGGCCAGATGACAAAACATTGTGATAAAAACAAGAAAGATAAAGAAACTGGTCTAAATGAATCAATGTATAATTGTAACAAGATGAGGAAGTCTGCAGTGGCCAGATGTCAAAACATTGTGATAAAAACAAGAAAGATGAAGGAAGTGATATGAATGAATCAATGTATAATAGCAACAAGATGAGGAAGGCTGCAGTGGCCAGATGATAAAACATTGTGATAAAAACATGAAAGATGTAGAAAGTGATATGAATGAATGAATGTATAATAGTAACAAGATGAGGAAGGCTGCAGTGGCCAGATGACAATACATTGTGATAAAAATAAGAAAGATGAAGAAACTGGTCTGAATGAATCAATGTATAATAGCTACAAGATGAAGAAGGCTGCAGTAGCCAGATGTCAAAACATTGTGGTAAAAACAAGAAAGATGAAGAAACTGGTCTGAATGAATCAATGTATAATAGCAACAAGATGAAGAAGGCTGCAGTAGCCAGATGTCAAAATATTCTGGTAAAAACAAGAAAGATGAAGAAAGTGTTCTGAATGAATCAATGTATAATTGTAACAAGATGAGGAAGGCTGCAGTGGCCAGATGACAAAACATTGTGATAAAAACAAGAAAGATGAAGAACGTGATATGAATGAATCAATGTATAATAGTAACAAGATGAGGAAGGCTGCAGTGACCAGATGACAAAACATTGTGATAAAAACAAGAAAGATGAAGAAACTGGTCTGAATGAATCAATGTATAATAGTAACAAGATGAGGCATGCTGCAGTGGCCAGATGACAATACATTGTGATAAAAACAAGAAAGATGAAGAAAGTGGTCTGAGTGAATCAATGTATGATAGTAACAAGAGGAGGAAGGCTGCAGTGGCCAGATGACAAAACATTGTGATAAAAACAAGAAAGATGAAGAAAGTGGCCTGAATGAATCAATGTATAACAGTAACAAGATGAGGAAGGCTGCAGTGACCAGATGACAAAACATTGTGATAAAAACAAGAAAGATGAAGAAACTGGTCTGAATGAATCAATGTATAATAGTAACAAGATGAGGCATGCTGCAGTGGCCAGATGACAATACATTGTGATAAAAACAAGAAAGATGAAGAAAGTGGTCTGAGTGAATCAATGTATGATAGTAACAAGAGGAAGAAGGCTGCAGTGACCAGATGAAAAAACATTGCGATAAAAACAAGAAAGATGATGAAAATAGTCTGAATGAATCAATGTATAATAGCAACAAGATGAGGAAGACTGCAGTAGCCAGATGTCAAAACATTGTTATAAAAACAAGAAAGATGAAGAAATTGATATGAATGAATCAATGTATAATAGCAACAAGATGAGGAAGGCTGCAGTGTCCAGATGACAATACATTGTGATAAAAACAAGAAAGATAAAGAAACTGGTCTGAATGAATCAATGTATAATAGCAACAAGATGAGGAAGGCTGCACTGGCCAGATGATAATACATTATGATAAAAACAAGAAAGATGAAGAAAGTGATATGAATGAATCAATGTATAATAGCAACAAGATGAAGAAGGCTGCAGTAGCCAGATGTCAAAATATTGTGGTAAAAACAAGAAAGATGAAGAAAGTGGTCTGAATGAACCAATGTATAATAGTAACAAGATGAGGAAGGCTGCAGTGGCCAGATGACAAAACATTGTGATAAAAACAAGAAAGAAGAAGAAACTGGTCTGAATGAATCAATGTATAATAGTAACAAGATGAGGAAGGCTGCAGTGGCCAGATGACAATACATTGTGATAAAAACAAGAAAGATGAAGAAACTGGTCTGAATGAATCAATGTATAATAGTAACAATATGAGGAAGGCTGCAGTGGCCAGATGTCAAAACATTGTGATAAAAACAAGAAAGATGAAGAAAGTGATATGAATGAATCAATGTATAATAGTAACAAGATGAGGAAGGCTGCAGTGTCCAGATGACAATACATTGTGATAAAAACAAGAAAGATAAAGAAACTGGTCTGAATGAATCAATGTATAATAGTAACAAGATGAGGAAGGCTGCAGTGGCCAGATGACAATACATTGGGATAAAAACAAGAAAGATGAAGAAACTGGTCTGAATGAATCAATGTATAATTGTAACAAGATGAGGAAGTCTGCAGTGGCCAGATGTCAAAACATTGTGATAAAAACAAGAAAGATGAAGAAAGTGATATGAATGAATCAATGTATAATAGTAACAAGATGAGGAAGGCTGCAGTGGCCAGATGACAAAACATTGTGATAAAAACAAGAAAGATGAAGAAACTGCTCTGAATGAATCAATGTATAATAGCAACAAGATGAAGAAGGCTGCAGTAGCCAGATGACAAAACATTGTGATAAAAAGATGAAGAAACTGGTCTGAATGAATCAATGTATAATAGTAACAAGATCAGGAAGCCTGAAATGACCAGATGACAATACATTGTGATAAAAACAAGAAAGATGAAGAAACTGGTCTGAATGAATCAATGTATAATAGTAACAAGATGAGGAAGGCTGCAGTGGCCAGATGACAAAACATTGTGATAAAAACAAGAAAGATAAAGAAACTGGTCTAAATGAATCAATGTATAATTGTAACAAGATGAGGAAGTCTGCAGTGGCCAGATGTCAAAACATTGTGATAAAAACAAGAAAGATGAAGGAAGTGATATGAATGAATCAATGTATAATAGCAACAAGATGAGGAAGGCTGCAGTGGCCAGATGATAAAACATTGTGATAAAAACATGAAAGATGTAGAAAGTGATATGAATGAATGAATGTATAATAGTAACAAGATGAGGAAGGCTGCAGTGGCCAGATGACAATACATTGTGATAAAAATAAGAAAGATGAAGAAACTGGTCTGAATGAATCAATGTATAATAGCTACAAGATGAAGAAGGCTGCAGTAGCCAGATGTCAAAACATTGTGGTAAAAACAAGAAAGATGAAGAAACTGGTCTGAATGAATCAATGTATAATAGCAACAAGATGAAGAAGGCTGCAGTAGCCAGATGTCAAAATATTCTGGTAAAAACAAGAAAGATGAAGAAAGTGATCTGAATGAATCAATGTATAATTGTAACAAGATGAGGAAGGCTGCAGTGGCCAGATGACAAAACATTGTGATAAAAACAAGAAAGATGAAGAACGTGATATGAATGAATCAATGTATAATAGTAACAAGATGAGGAAGGCTGCAGTGACCAGATGACAAAACATTGTGATAAAAACAAGAAAGATGAAGAAACTGGTCTGAATGAATCAATGTATAATAGTAACAAGATGAGGCATGCTGCAGTGGCCAGATGACAATACATTGTGATAAAAACAAGAAAGATGAAGAAAGTGGTCTGAGTGAATCAATGTATGATAGTAACAAGAGGAGGAAGGCTGCAGTGGCCAGATGACAAAACATTGTGATAAAAACAAGAAAGATGAAGAAAGTGGCCTGAATGAATCAATGTATAACAGTAACAAGATGAGGAAGGCTGCAGTGACCAGATGACAAAACATTGTGATAAAAACAAGAAAGATGAAGAAACTGGTCTGAATGAATCAATGTATAATAGTAACAAGATGAGGCATGCTGCAGTGGCCAGATGACAATACATTGTGATAAAAACAAGAAAGATGAAGAAAGTGGTCTGAGTGAATCAATGTATGATAGTAACAAGAGGAAGAAGGCTGCAGTGACCAGATGAAAAAACATTGCGATAAAAACAAGAAAGATGATGAAAATAGTCTGAATGAATCAATGTATAATAGTAACAAGATGAGGAAGGCTGCAGTGGCCAGATAATGAAACATTGTGATAAAAACAAGAAAGATGAAGAAAGTGATATGAATGAATCAATGTATAATAGCAACAAGATGAGGAAGACTGCAGTAGCCAGATGTCAAAACATTGTTATAAAAACAAGAAAGATGAAGAAATTGATATGAATGAATCAATGTATAATAGCAACAAGATGAGGAAGGCTGCAGTGTCCAGATGACAATACATTGTGATAAAAACAAGAAAGATAAAGAAACTGGTCTGAATGAATCAATGTATAATAGCAACAAGATGAGGAAGGCTGCACTGGCCAGATGATAATACATTATGATAAAAACAAGAAAGATGAAGAAAGTGATATGAATGAATCAATGTATAATAGCAACAAGATGAAGAAGGCTGCAGTAGCCAGATGTCAAAATATTGTGGTAAAAACAAGAAAGATGAAGAAAGTGGTCTGAATGAACCAATGTATAATAGTAACAAGATGAGGAAGGCTGCAGTGGCCAGATGACAAAACATTGTGATAAAAACAAGAAAGAAGAAGAAACTGGTCTGAATGAATCAATGTATAATAGTAACAAGATGAGGAAGGCTGCAGTGGCCAGATGACAATACATTGTGATAAAAACAAGAAAGATGAAGAAACTGGTCTGAATGAATCAATGTATAATAGTAACAATATGAGGAAGGCTGCAGTGGCCAGATGTCAAAACATTGTGATAAAAACAAGAAAGATGAAGAAAGTGATATGAATGAATCAATGTATAATAGTAACAAGATGAGGAAGGCTGCAGTGTCCAGATGACAATACATTGTGATAAAAACAAGAAAGATAAAGAAACTGGTCTGAATGAATCAATGTATAATAGTAACAAGATGAGGAAGGCTGCAGTGGCCAGATGACAATACATTGGGATAAAAACAAGAAAGATGAAGAAACTGGTCTGAATGAATCAATGTATAATTGTAACAAGATGAGGAAGTCTGCAGTGGCCAGATGTCAAAACATTGTGATAAAAACAAGAAAGATGAAGAAAGTGATATGAATGAATCAATGTATAATAGTAACAAGATGAGGAAGGCTGCAGTGGCCAGATGTCAAAACATTGTGATAAAAACAAGAAAGATGAAGAAAGTGATATGAATGAATCAATGTATAATAGTAACAAGATGAGGAAGGCTGCAGTGTCCAGATGACAATACATTGTGATAAAAACAAGAAAGATAAAGAAACTGGTCTGAATGAATCAATGTATAATAGTAACAAGATGAGGAAGGCTGCAGTGGCCAGATGACAATACATTGGGATAAAAACAAGAAAGATGAAGAAACTGGTCTGAATGAATCAATGTATAATTGTAACAAGATGAGGAAGTCTGCAGTGGCCAAATGTCAAAACATTGTGATAAAAACAAGAAAGATGAAGAAAGTGATATGAATGAATCAATGTATAATAGTAACAAGATGAGGAAGGCTGCAGTGGCCAGATGACAAAACATTGTGATAAAAACAAGAAAGATGAAGAAACTGCTCTGAATGAATCAATGTATAATAGCAACAAGATGAAGAAGGCTGCAGTAGCCAGATGACAAAACATTGTGATAAAAAGATGAAGAAACTGGTCTGAATGAATCAATGTATAATAGTAACAAGATCAGGAAGCCTGAAATGACCAGATGACAATACATTGTGATAAAAACAAGAAAGATGAAGAAACTGGTCTGAATGAATCAATGTATAATAGTAACAAGATGAGGAAGGCTGCAGTGGCCAGATGACAAAACATTGTGATAAAAACAAGAAAGATAAAGAAACTGGTCTAAATGAATCAATGTATAATTGTAACAAGATGAGGAAGTCTGCAGTGGCCAGATGTCAAAACATTGTGATAAAAACAAGAAAGATGAAGGAAGTGATATGAATGAATCAATGTATAATAGCAACAAGATGAGGAAGGCTGCAGTGGCCAGATGATAAAACATTGTGATAAAAACATGAAAGATGTAGAAAGTGATATGAATGAATGAATGTATAATAGTAACAAGATGAGGAAGGCTGCAGTGGCCAGATGACAATACATTGTGATAAAAATAAGAAAGATGAAGAAACTGGTCTGAATGAATCAATGTATAATAGCTACAAGATGAAGAAGGCTGCAGTAGCCAGATGTCAAAACATTGTGGTAAAAACAAGAAAGATGAAGAAACTGGTCTGAATGAATCAATGTATAATAGCAACAAGATGAAGAAGGCTGCAGTAGCCAGATGTCAAAATATTCTGGTAAAAACAAGAAAGATGAAGAAAGTGTTCTGAATGAATCAATGTATAATTGTAACAAGATGAGGAAGGCTGCAGTGGCCAGATGACAAAACATTGTGATAAAAACAAGAAAGATGAAGAACGTGATATGAATGAATCAATGTATAATAGTAACAAGATGAGGAAGGCTGCAGTGACCAGATGACAAAACATTGTGATAAAAACAAGAAAGATGAAGAAACTGGTCTGAATGAATCAATGTATAATAGTAACAAGATGAGGCATGCTGCAGTGGCCAGATGACAATACATTGTGATAAAAACAAGAAAGATGAAGAAAGTGGTCTGAGTGAATCAATGTATGATAGTAACAAGAGGAGGAAGGCTGCAGTGGCCAGATGACAAAACATTGTGATAAAAACAAGAAAGATGAAGAAAGTGGCCTGAATGAATCAATGTATAACAGTAACAAGATGAGGAAGGCTGCAGTGACCAGATGACAAAACATTGTGATAAAAACAAGAAAGATGAAGAAACTGGTCTGAATGAATCAATGTATAATAGTAACAAGATGAGGCATGCTGCAGTGGCCAGATGACAATACATTGTGATAAAAACAAGAAAGATGAAGAAAGTGGTCTGAGTGAATCAATGTATGATAGTAACAAGAGGAAGAAGGCTGCAGTGACCAGATGAAAAAACATTGCGATAAAAACAAGAAAGATGATGAAAATAGTCTGAATGAATCAATGTATAATAGTAACAAGATGAGGAAGGCTGCAGTGGCCAGATAATGAAACATTGTGATAAAAACAAGAAAGATGAAGAAAGTGATATGAATGAATCAATGTATAATAGCAACAAGATGAGGAAGACTGCAGTAGCCAGATGTCAAAACATTGTTATAAAAACAAGAAAGATGAAGAAATTGATATGAATGAATCAATGTATAATAGCAACAAGATGAGGAAGGCTGCAGTGTCCAGATGACAATACATTGTGATAAAAACAAGAAAGATAAAGAAACTGGTCTGAATGAATCAATGTATAATAGCAACAAGATGAGGAAGGCTGCACTGGCCAGATGATAATACATTATGATAAAAACAAGAAAGATGAAGAAAGTGATATGAATGAATCAATGTATAATAGCAACAAGATGAAGAAGGCTGCAGTAGCCAGATGTCAAAATATTGTGGTAAAAACAAGAAAGATGAAGAAAGTGGTCTGAATGAACCAATGTATAATAGTAACAAGATGAGGAAGGCTGCACTGGCCAGATGACAAAACATTGTGATAAAAACAAGAAAGAAGAAGAAACTGGTCTGAATGAATCAATGTATAATAGTAACAAGATGAGGAAGGCTGCAGTGGCCAGATGACAATACATTGTGATAAAAACAAGAAAGATGAAGAAACTGGTCTGAATGAATCAATGTATAATAGTAACAATATGAGGAAGGCTGCAGTGGCCAGATGTCAAAACATTGTGATAAAAACAAGAAAGATGAAGAAAGTGATATGAATGAATCAATGTATAATAGTAACAAGATGAGGAAGGCTGCAGTGTCCAGATGACAATACATTGTGATAAAAACAAGAAAGATAAAGAAACTGGTCTGAATGAATCAATGTATAATAGTAACAAGATGAGGAAGGCTGCAGTGGCCAGATGACAATACATTGGGATAAAAACAAGAAAGATGAAGAAACTGGTCTGAATGAATCAATGTATAATTGTAACAAGATGAGGAAGTCTGCAGTGGCCAGATGTCAAAACATTGTGATAAAAACAAGAAAGATGAAGAAAGTGATATGAATGAATCAATGTATAATAGTAACAAGATGAGGAAGGCTGCAGTGGCCAGATGACAAAACATTGTGATAAAAACAAGAAAGATGAAGAAACTGGTCTGAATGAATCAATGTATAATAGCAACAAGATGAAGAAGGCTGCAGTAGCCAGATGACAAAACATTGTGATAAAAAGATGAAGAAAGTGGTCTGAATGAATCAATGTATAATAGTAACAAGATCAGGAAGCCTGAAATGACCAGATGACAAAACATTGTGATAAAAACAAGAAAGATGAAGAAACTGGTCTGAATGAATCAATGTATAATAGTAACAAGATGAGGAAGGCTGCAGTGGCCAGATGACAAAACATTGTGATAAAAACAAGAAAGATAAAGAAACTGGTCTAAATGAATCAATGTATAATTGTAACAAGATGAGGAAGTCTGCAGTGGCCAGATGTCAAAACATTGTGATAAAAACAAGAAAGATGAAGGAAGTGATATGAATGAATCAATGTATAATAGCAACAAGATGAGGAAGGCTGCAGTGGCCAGATGATAAAACATTGTGATAAAAACATGAAAGATGTAGAAAGTGATATGAATGAATGAATGTATAATAGTAACAAGATGAGGAAGGCTGCAGTGGCCAGATGACAATACATTGTGATAAAAATAAGAAAGATGAAGAAACTGGTCTGAATGAATCAATGTATAATAGCTACAAGATGAAGAAGGCTGCAGTAGCCAGATGTCAAAACATTGTGGTAAAAACAAGAAAGATGAAGAAACTGGTCTGAATGAATCAATGTATAATAGCAACAAGATGAAGAAGGCTGCAGTAGCCAGATGTCAAAATATTCTGGTAAAAACAAGAAAGATGAAGAAAGTGTTCTGAATGAATCAATGTATAATTGTAACAAGATGAGGAAGGCTGCAGTGACCAGATGACAAAACATTGTGATAAAAACAAGAAAGATGAAGAAAGTGGTCTGAATGAATCAATGTATAATAGTAACAAGATGAGGAATGCTGCAGTGGCCAGATGACAAAACATTGTGATAAAAACATGAAAGATGCAGAAAGTGATATGAATGAATGAATGTATAATAGCAACAAGATGAAGAAGGCTGCACTAGCCAGATGACAAAACATTGTGGTAAAAACAAGAAAGATGAAGAAAGTGGTCTGAATGAATCAATGTATAATAGTAACAAGATGAGGAAGGCTGCCATGGCCAGATGACAAAACATTGTGATAAAAACAAGAAAGATGAAGAAAGTGGTCTGAATGAATCAATGTATAATAGTAACAGGATCAGGAAGGCTGCACTGGCCAGATGACAAATCATTGTGATAAAAAGATGAAGAAACTGGTCTGAATGAATCAATGTATAATAGTAACAAGATCAGGAAACCTGAAATGACCAGATGATAAAACATTGTGATAAAAACAAGAAAGATGAAGAAACTAGTCTGAATGAATCAATGTATAATAGTAACAAGATGAGGAACGTTGCAGTGGCCAGATGACAAAACATTGTGACTAAAACAGGTAGGATGAAGATACTGTATTGAATGTCGTTAACAAGTTGAGGAAGGCTCAAAAGTCAAGACGACAAAAAACAGCAAAGAATGTACAAGAAAAATGGCGAGATAGGCGTTCAAATATGTCCACATGTTGGCCAGACTGTTTAGGCTAGCAAAAGATTATATAAATCGAAAGTAGTCACTTATTACATTATAGACACTTTCCGATGAGATCTGAATTCTTCACTTCTGTCTGAACAGATTTGTCTTTGTTTGCAGTCTAGTCAAAAGCTTGCGTATGGGTCAAAGTTTCAACCATGATGTAGCCCTTCTGTTGTCTCATATTTGGCAGGAAACGACACATACATTAAATAGGCATCGTGCCTAATTGACGATTAGGGATTTTCCCAACGCCTTGGGTTATTCGCTAAAACTACTAATAATATTTCGCTACAAAAATTCAGAAAAGAAAAATAGCCGGGAAAGAAACGTGAGCAAGACCTAAAGATGAAAACAAATCCAAATGATTCAAGACAACAAATTTTCGGATATTCAGAAGAAAAAAAAAGATGGACGGAAAGAAGAGTGATTAAATAAGAAAACGGAAAAACACAAGGAAACCCGTTTGAATAAAACACATCGTCTCATAAATTCAGACAGGAAGAAAGCCGAAGAATGTAACGATCAAAATATTGGGATAAAAACAACAAAGATGAAGATACTGGTCTGAATGAATCAACCTATGATGGTAACAAGATGAAGAAGGCTGAAGACGACAAAACATTGTGATATAAACAAGAAAAATGAAGTTACTGATCAGAATGAATCAATGTATAATAATGACAAATGGAAGACGGTTGGTAGACAAGCCATGGGAAAAAAAAAACAATGATGAGGGAAATTGGGTTGAATGAATGAATGTTTGGATGATAACAAAATAAGAAAGGCTAGAGAGTCATGATGGCAAAATATTGTGTTAAAAACTACAAAGACGATGAAACTGGTCTGAATGAATCAAAGCATAATATTACACATTACAAAAACAATCTGTATTACCTGCAAGAAAGAGGTATATCTATCTATCTATCTATCTATCTATATATCTATCTATCTATCTATCTATCTATGTCTTCTTTTCTTTCTTTCTTTCTTTCTTTCTTTCTTTCTTTCTTTCTTTCTATCCCTGTCTGCTTTTCTATCTATCTATTTATCTATCTATCTATCTATCTATATATCTATCTATCTATCTATCTATCTATCCCTGTCTGCTTTTCCATCTATCTATCTATCTATCTATCTATCTATCTATCTATCCCTGTCTGCTTTTCTTTCTATCTATCTATCTATCTATCTATCTATCTATCTATCTATCTATCTATCCCTGTCTGCTTTTCTTTCTATCTATCTATCTATCTATCTATCTATCTATCTATCTATCTATCAATCTATCTATCTATCTATCCCTGCCTGCTTATCTATCTATCTATCTATCTATCTATCTATCTATCTATCTATCTATCTATCTATCTATCTCTACATATTCGTTAAGCTCTTGACAATCGTTGTTTCCAATTCTCCTGCTCACCTGCGACTATGATCAAAAATTCACCGGAAATCAAAATCTAGAACATGTCACTCTTTATTAACAATCACATTTTGTCCATTGCCCCATTTTTATAACGTCTCCAGAGTCTGGTTGTTTGGTCGATGAGTCGGCTATAAATATATATCAGCAATGTCTCTTCATCGATAACGCCAAACAAACGACAGGATAGACGAACGCTCCGTCTCATTAAGCTTCACTTAAATTAATTATTTTTCTTAATTAACCGCCTTAGTATGTTGTGGATGGAATACTTCACGTTTAGTGATAGTAAGAAGAGAGTAAGTATCGTCAGCTTGAAGTAGTTTGAAAATATCGGACACAAAAGTCCGCCATTTTGTAAGTCCTTCACCGTGACAATTATTTACTAGATTTAAAACAAAATATTTGGATTATCATTAGAAAAAAAAAGACACGTTAATTCTTAGTTTATTCAGTTCAAAGCCGTGGAAAGAAAATTAGATTGATTTGGTTTGGTTTGTTTTGTTTTACGGCATATAAAACTCAATCGGTTATTTAATGCCGACAATATTTTTTATTGTTGGTAATATTTTTTCCAAATATGTATTGCTGGTAATATTTTATTGTCCAAAAATATACTGTTGGTAATATTTTTTCAAAAAATGTATTGCTGATAATATTTTTTGTTCAAAAATGTACAGCTGGTAATAATTTTTTCTTCAAAAATTTATTGCTGGTAATATTTTTTGACAAAAATATATTGCTGGTATTAAAACCTATTTTTAAACTTTCATAGTAATTTGACCCCAGTTTGAGGGTTAACTATTTGCCCATAGTTTGGACAACTAACAGGTGCTACCACCTGGGGTCAGGGTGGACCTGGTAAGACCAGCAATTAAGAGGTGGTTCCACGCTCCTCAAAACATCCTGATCAAGAGGCCTTGCTGTTGGGCGTAGTTTATCGTCATACCCTGGACGAATAAAATCGGTATTAAGAAAAAGAAAAAAAAAAAAGATGGAGACGGATCTTTATTTTAAACTTTCTGATCCTAATTTAAAATAGGATCACCTTTAGAAACGCCCCAAGAACATATATTTTTTATAGTCATGTTCACCCAGTATAATATATATATATATATATATATATATATATATATATATATATTATGGCAGAGAGATACTGAATATATTACCTCAATGCTTCGTGCTTTCCAGTTTGTTGGAAATCCTCGTATAGATAGATAGATAGATAGATAGAAAGATATTAGGTTGGTGCAAAAATAATTACGTAATAATATCGTTTTTTGACGTATTTTTTAACGTCAAAAAACGACATTATTACGTCATTATTTTGGCACTAACCTAATAGATAGATAGAAAAGCAGACAGGGATAGATAGATAGATAGATAGATAGATAGATAGATAGATAGATAGATAGATAGATAGATAGATAGATAGATAGATAGATAGATAGAAAAACAGACAGGGATAGAAAGAAAGAAAGAAAGAAAGAAAGAAAGAAAGAAAGAAAGAAAGAAATGCAGACAGGGATAGATAGATAGATAGATAGATAGATAGATAGATAGATAGATAGATAGAAAAGGAGACAGGGATAGATAGATAGATAGATAGATAAGCAGGCAGGGATAGATAGATAGATAGATAGATAGATAGATAGATAGATAGATAGATAGATAGATAAGCAGACAGGGATAGATAGATAGATAGATAGATAGATTGATAGATAGATAGATAGATAGATAGATAGATAGATAGAAAAACAGACAGGGATAGAAAGAAAGAAAGAAAGAAAGAAATGCAGACAGGGATAGATAGATAGATAGATAGATAGATAGATAGATAGATAGATAGATAGATAGATAGATAGATAAGCAGGCAGGGATAGATAGATAGATAGATAGATAGATAGATAGATAGATAGATAGATAGATAGATAAGCAGGCAGGGATAGATAGATAGATAGATAGATAGATAGATAGATAGATAAGCAGGCAGGGATAGATAGATAAATAGATAGATAGATAGAAAGAAAAGCAGACAGGGATAGATAGATAGATAGATAGATAGATAGATAGATAGATAAGCAGGCAGGGATAGATAGATAGATAGATAGATAGATAGATAGATAGATAGATAGATAGATAGATAGATAGATAGATAGATAGATAGATAGATAGATAGATAGATAGATAGATAGATAGATAGATAGATAAGCAGACAGGGATAGATAGATAGATAGATAGATAGATAGATAGATAGATAGATAGATAGATAGATAGAAAAACAGACAGGGATAGAAAGAAAGAAAGAAAGAAAGAAATGCAGACAGGGATAGATAGATAGATAGATAGATAGATAGATAGATAGATAGATAGATAGATAGATAGATAGATAAGCAGGCAGGGATAGATAGATAGATAGATAGATAGATAGATAGATAGATAGATAGATAGATAGATAGATAGATAGATAAGCAGGCAGGGATAGATAGATAAATAGATAGATAGATAGAAAGAAAAGCAGACAGGGATAGATAGATAGATAGATAGATAGATAGATAGATAGATAGATAGATAGATAGAAAAGCAGACAGGGATAGAAAGAAAGAAAGAAAGAAAGAAAGAAAAGAAGACAGAGATAGATAGATATACCTCTTTCTTGCAGGTAATACAGATTGTTTTTGTAATGTGTAATATTATGCTTTGATTCATTCAGACCAGTTTCATCGTCTTTGTAGTTTTTAACACAATATTTTGCCATCATGACTCTCTAGCCTTTCTTATTTTGTTATCATCCAAACATTCATTCATTCAACCCAATTTCCCTCATCATTGTTTTTTTTTTCCCATGGCTTGTCTACCAACCGTCTTCCATTTGTCATTATTATACATTGATTCATTCTGATCAGTAACTTCATTTTTCTTGTTTATATCACAATGTTTTGTCGTCTTCAGCCTTCTTCATCTTGTTACCATCATAGGTTGATTCATTCAGACCAGTATCTTCATCTTTGTTGTTTTTATCCCAATATTTTGATCGTTACATTCTTCGGCTTTCTTCCTGTCTGAATTTATGAGACGATGTGTTTTATTCAAACGGGTTTCCTTGTGTTTTTCCGTTTTCTTATTTAATCACTCTTCTTTCCGTCCATCTTTTTTTTTCTTCTGAATATCCGAAAATTTGTTGTCTTGAATCATTTGGATTTGTTTTCATCTTTAGGTCTTGCTCACGTTTCTTTCCCGGCTATTTTTCTTTTCTGAATTTTTGTAGCGAAATATTATTAGTAGTTTTAGCGAATAACCCAAGGCGTTGGGAAAATCCCTAATCGTCAATTAGGCACGACGCCTATTTAATGTATGTGTCGTTTCCTGCCAAATATGAGACAACAGAAGGGCTACATCATGGTTGAAACTTTGACCCATACGCAAGCTTTTGACTAGACTGCACACAAAGACAAATCTGTTCAGACAGAAGTGAAGAATTCAGATCTCATCGGAAAGTGTCTATAATGTAATAAGTGACTACTTTCGATTTATATAATCTTTTGCTAGCCTAAACAGTCTGGCCAACATGTGGACATATTTGTACGCCTAAATTCTCCATCTTTCTTGTACATTCACAAAAACATGTCCAAATACTGGTCATTGAGCAAAAGAATATTGTCTCATCTATAAGTCGTGTATATGGAGGGATATTTTGTTTTGTTTTACGGCATATCAAATTCAATGGGTTATGTAATGCCGAGGTGATTTTTACAATAGATTCGTATGAATGCAATATGTATTATCTTTACGATACCAATTTGTAGCTCAGTTTTCACTGACGCATTTTTGGAAAGATGATTTTTCTCGATAGTCATATATGTTGCCGGTAATATTTTTTTCAAAAATGTATCACTGGTAATAATTTTATTTCAAAAATCTATTCCTGGCATTTCTACTATGAAATCCCATTTTTATACCTTCACGGTGTTTGACCCTAGCTTGGGGGCCAACCACTCGCCAATAGCTGGGATCCCAATAGGTGCTACCACCACGGGTTAGAATGTACCCTGGAACAACAGCAACATTCATTCTTCGGCTTTCGTAGTTGGCATTTTCAGAAGTCCTGCTGCCCGTTGTAGTTTATCGTCATACCCAGGACGCTTCATTTGGTGGGGGTGGGGGGGAATCTTATCTCTCTACAGAGATGTAGTTGGCATTTTCTGAAGCCTCAACCGACAGGACGGTTCTCACTGGCGATAAAGGAAGAAGAAAGAAAAAAATAAAAGGGTTGGGTGGGAGGAATTTGGACAAAGCATTTCGGGATAGGGTATGTTCTAATGATCGTTTTTTTTTTTTTTCATTCCTTTTGGCTGAATGGTCGAGTAACGTAGACGAAGTTTCAGTGAAGGATAGAGCGGAGAAATTTTTTTTTCTTTTTTTCTTATTTCATTTTTAATTTTATTTTTTTGCTTGTTTATTCTGTATCTGTCTATATTTCTGAGACACGGAACGTGGAACTAGAACAGTCTACACCAGTGAGCGAAATAAAGTGTTCAGTTCGACATTCCAACCACCTGAAGAAGGCCGGAGCGTACAACGGCCGAAACGTTGTGATAAACATGGCGACAAAGATGAGGACATTGGTCCGAATAATGTAAATAATGTAAATAGTGTTTGTTTATTCTGTATTGGATTTTTTTTAGTTCAATGTATACATTTTTGAATGGGCCAATATATGATTTGGCTTCAAATCATATTTGCGAGTCTAAATAGTTTCACCAAAATTTGGTATCATTTGTACGTATATCTCGCCATTTTTCTTGTACATTGTCTTTTCACAATAAATAAATAAAAAATAAAAAATAAAATAATATTAATCCCCTGCCCGATTTTATTTTGATAGAGGATATTTGAAATTAGGATTAGCTAAATCTTAATAAATACGTCTATAACCGAATATAATCCTACACTTAATCCTCTCCAACTCCAATCTTTAATTAGCACATGATGCTCCATGGGATTATTATCATTATTATTATTATTATTATTATTATTATTATTATTATTATTTATTTTATTTTTTTTAAGCATTAAGCCCCGAGCAAGGCGTGAAGCCACTAGGATGCAGGGGGTTGCAGAAGATTTGGAGCGAGAGCAGATAGAAGTGATCGAAGAAAGGATGAGGAGAAGGATAGTGGATAGATCAAGGTAACTGGAGATGTCGATTGACATTACATTTGAATAGTTGGAGATTATAGCTCCCAGGGAAACAGTAATAGGGAAGGGTGTTCCACAGGCGAGAGGTGCGAGGTATGAAGCTATTGGAGTAGAAGAGACGTCTACATTTAAAAGTTTCTACAGTGAAATGGTGAGAGCGGGATGCCAGCCTTGTAGGGCGCTTGAATTCATGGAGTCTGGGAACCAGTGAAAGCAGCTCATCGGAGCAATTACCATGAAAGTATTTGTAAAAAAGACAGAGAGAGGCGACGGCGCGTCTGTGAGAGAGTGACTGTAGACGAGATGCCAGATCAGGGCCAATTATATTACATATCCGTCTCTGGATCTTGTCAAGAACTCCGAGGTAATCAGAAGGGACTTCAGACCATATATATATATTTTTTTGAAGCTTAGCGCCCCGAGCAAGGCATGAAGCCACTAGGATGCAGGGGGGGTTGCAGAAGATTTGTAGCAAGAGCAGATAGGAGTGATAGAAGAAAGGATGAAGGGAAGGATAGTGTGTAGATCAAGGTAACTGGAGATGTCGATTGACATTACATTTGAATAGTTGGAGATTATAGCTATCAGGGAAACAGTAATTGGGAAGGGTGTTCCACAGGCGAGAGGTGCGAGGTATGAAGCTATTGGAGTAGAAGAGACGGCTACATTTTAAAGTTTCTAAAGTGTAAGGGTGAGAGCGGGATGCCAGCGCTTGCATTCATGGAGACTGGGGACCAGGGAAAGCAGCTCATCGGAGCAATTGCCATGAAAGTATTTGTAGAAGAGACAGAGAGAGACGACGGTGCGTCTGTGAGATAGTGGCTGCAGGCGAGACGCCAGATCAGGGCCAATCACATTACATATCCGTCTCTGGATCTTGTCAAGAACTCCGAGGTAAACAGAAGGTGCCCCAGACCATATATGGCAGCAATACTCCATGCAAGGACGAATGGTCGTTTTGTATATTTGAAGTTTCGATTCAGGGGAGAAACATTTCCTGGCGCGGCACAGAGAGCCAACTTTCCTCGCGGTGGATGATGCAATTGACTCAATGTATTTGTTCCATCTCAGGTCAGCAGTCAACGTGAGACCGAGCAGACGCAGAGAGTTACTCACAAGAAGTTGACTATCAGACATTCTAATGGGGGGCAGTTAAGGATATCTATGGTGGTTAATGGAGAGTAGTTTAGTTTTTGAGGCGTTAAATTTGACCATCCACTTGTTGCCCCAGTTAACAACCGATTGGAGGTCCATTTCAAGACGCGCGGCCAGGTTAGTTTTGACCGTGACACTAGATTTGGTTTTGAGGCAGGAGTAAATTGTAGTGTCGTCCGCGTAGATGCCAACTTGGGAACCTATGGCGTCAGAAAGTTCGTTGATGAAAATAAGGAAAAGTGTGGGGCCAAGAATGGAGCCTTGGGGAAAACCTTCGTTCGTGGGATAGGAACTGGAGGAGAAACCGTTGAGAACGACCTTCAATTCTCGGTTTGACAGGAATGATTGTATTAGATCAAACAGTCGACCAGTAATACCGTATCCCTGGAGCTTACGAAGAAGGCCGGCATGCCAAACGCTATCAAACGCTTTGGAGATGTCTAGGGCCACGGCACGAGCCACACCATTATTTTGAAGTGCTTGGTAGACGTTTTCAGTGATGGCCGTAAGCAATATATGGCAACGATATTCCATGCAAAGGCGAATGGTTGAGTTATCTCCTCCTGTCCAAGTCTACTTGTTGCAATTCGACTTAAAATGTACTTTTTAATATTTGACTAATAAAAAAAAAACTTGTTCGAGGTTAACTGCATTTATTGTATGTGCAATCAAACTGGTCATTTCAGTGACAGTTGTAAGAACGAACGAGGGAAAGAAAAATGTCTTTGAATTTCTTCTTCAACCAGAATTTTAACTTGGTAAGTATATATTTTTTCTTATATAATTGACCTCTCAAACCGACGCAGGTAGGAAAATATGAAATTTATTCTAATAATAAAAAATATAAGACTCCTCCATCCCTCCTTTTTAAGTGACTCCGTCAGTAGCGTACATAGTTACCTATATATATATATATATATATATATATATATATATATATATATATATATATATATATATATATATATATATATGTGTGTGTGCGTGTGAGTGAAATTTGGAGATATATATATATGTGTGTGTGTGAGTGAAATTTGGATATATATATATATATATATATATATATATATATATATATGTGTGTGTGTGAGTGAAATTTTAAGATATATATATATATGTGTGTGTGTGTGTGTGTGAAATTTGAAGATATATATATATATATGTATATATATATATATATATATATATATATATATATATATATATGTGCGTGTGAGTGAAATTTGGATATATATATATGTGTGTGTGTGTGTGTGAGTGAAATTTGGAGATATATATATATATATATATATATATATATGTGTGTGTGCGTGTGAGTGAAATTTGGAGATATATATATATGTGTGTGTGTGAGTGAAATTTGGATATATATATATATATATATATATATATGTGTGTGTGTGAGTGAAATTTGAAGATATATATATATTTGTGTGTGTGTGAGTGAAATTTGAAGATATATATATATATATATATATATATATATATATATATGTGTGTGCGTGTGAGTGAAATTTGGAGATATATATATATATATATATATATATATATATATATATATGTGTGTGTGTGTGTATGTGAGTGAAATTTGAAGATATATATATATATATATATATATGTGTGTGTGTGAGTGAAATTTGAAGATATATATATATATGTGTGTGTGTGTGTGTGAGTGAAATTTGGATATATATATATATATATATATATATATATATATATATATATATATATATATACACAAATTTCACTTTCATGTATGTATATACATATATATATGCAATTTTTATATATATTATTTATATAATATACATACGCGGTACTTATTGGAAAGCGCTTAATATCAGTGATAGAGCTAACATATGTAGTTGCATTGGTGTGAGATTGTGATCCTGGGTTTTCAGGCTATTTGCGATTGTCAGACAAAATGATTAATTTTTAAATTTTGGATTTATATATGTTTGCGTGTATCGGTGTTTTTATGGAAGTGGGAGGGAAAATTGTCGTCGGGACGCCACTCATACTTACTCAAACATACACGCACATACACTCATCGATGTACGCAGACACACACACACACGCACGCGCATTCACCGGAGCTCACAAATTTTTCGTAAGAATCACTGAAAAAAACTTTCAGTTATTCAACTACAAAGAGAATTAGGCCTTCAGTAATGTTACCAACATTCATACTTTTCCATCTTCAAAGTTCATTCAACAAAGCAATCATGAGAGTGGTGAATTAAGTGAAGAAGCAGTAAGAGAGGAAAACTGGATCAGAATGTCACACCAGCAAGAGGTATCATCATTTCAGCTTAGAGCTTAAGAGATCAATTAGAAAAGATCCAACTCAATTCATAAGATGTTTGGCACGCGAGAGAGGTGTTTCGGCTATGACAGTCCAAAGAGCAGTGAAAAAAGACTTGAAAATGAAATCCTACGTGTAAACTCTGAGTGACGTTGTTACTCCAGGACCCAATGTTAGAATGCTGGGCAGGGCGTAATCATCTTGAATAGGTTGGAAACGACCCTGAAATAATATATATATATATATATATATATATATATATGTATGTATGTATGTATGTATATTTGAACTATATTTCAATCCTTCATAATTAATTATAATCTACATGTCATTTTCGTTTATGATCGATTTCATCACGATTCTTCTGTTAAATTTAGAGAGTAATTATACATTCATATTTCTCAAAGTAGTGCCAAATAGTGTTATAAAAATCTCGGAGAATTCCAGTAAAATATCTTTAATCATTTCTAAGATACAGCGGTTCAAATCTTAATCTACGAAATGTACAATTTTGCTGTTACACGATTTGCACAATTTTGTTGTTGTACCCGATATATATATATATATATATATATATATATATATATATATATATATATATATATATATATATATATATATACTACATGAACACACACACACACACAGACTTGTCTTAAGTAAGTTTTAAGACAGAAATTCCAAATGTGCAGAAATAGATAATTTTCGCAAGCTTTTGTTTACAAATTAACTTCAACAAATAAAAATAAATCCAAATAAAGTTGAAATGTTTTGTATTGAATGGAAAATATATTTAGACCAGAATTCTAATTATGAATCATCAGAAGCAAAATATTTTTTATTTTTTTCGGATAAGTAAAAATTGGAAAAATTGTAGATCACAAAAAAGGTTAATTAATGAATAAGATTATACATCATTTGCTAAGTCATAATTAATAAAAACAAAAATTACATGAAAGTATTTATAACACCTACGATACTGCTAGGCACAAATTAATGACAATATGTTTTAAATTTGCATTGTTTATTGAAAATCGTACTAAAACCATTGCACTGTTTAACATATTATATCACAATACAACTAAATTATTCATGATAATCTCCCTTTGAAGTAAATGAAGGTCTTATTTGATGGCACAATTATTTTTTATTAATATTTTAATCATGTCACCCAAGGTAATAAAAACATTAAGATGCAAGGGGTTAAAAAAGAAACATTTTTAAAGAGCAAGAATAGAATATTAATCAAGACGACAGTAGATAACGATTGACATTGCAGTTAAATTTTTCATGATCTAAGTTAGCTGGAAGGCAAGAAACCGGAATGAAAGTTCCACTAGCAAAAAGTGCATGAAAAGAAACAGTTGGCTTAGAACTTACGGTTACATTTGGCTAATTCTACTGTGTATGTATGAGACCTTGCCGCGCATCTAGCATTGCGCTTAAATTTATAAAATCTAGATACTATTTAAGAGCTCCTCCGAACAATTACCATGACATATTTTTTTATAGAAAAGGCACAGGGAAGCTACATTACGCCGGTGGGAAAGAGATTGAAGTCGAGACGCCAGCTCAGGGCCAATAATGTTGCTCATTCTTCTTTGGATTTTATGAATATTCTCTATCTATAAAAGGCAGGGTGTGTGTGTGTGTGTGTGTGTGTGTGTGTGTGTGTGTGTGTGTGTGTGTGTGTAACGAATGCACGGCCGCAATTTTCGACGGATTTGCACCAAAATTTACATGCACATGCTCCAAGTTAGCGGGGAAGGCCAAGACCGGCTTTGCATTTCCCAACTCCCATCGATAGTGGAAATAATCGATTTTTTCATGCTTCTACGGAACTTTTCATGTAGTTTGCGGCCATTTTCTACTGGCCAGAGTGAGAGCCAATAGCTGGCTGCCACGAACAGGCAGGAAGATTCTATTGGCCAGCGTGAGAGCCAACAGCTGACTGAAACGAATGCTAACTAGCATGCAAAAAATATCGATAGCTTCATTCATCACAAGTGGGAAAAATTTAAATCTGTATGGCACTTTACCTCAATTGGCTCATTCGCTTGCTTAAACTCAACGTTGATTCTGATTCCGCAGAACTGGGTTGGGTGTGAAAAAGTATTTGTTGTTAACATTCTTTTTTCATTCGGTTTTTCCAGTTACGAGTCCTTTTTTAAAGCTGATCGTTTTGTGTTCATTTTGTTTAGTTCTTTTTTCGTAACAGATTTAATGTTTAGTATAGAGCTTAGAAAAAATTTGCAGTGTGAGATAGACAAGAAGTAAGGCATGTAGCAACATCAGCACGGCAAAGGACACTCCTTTAAAGGCAAGGAAGGGCAAAAATATTTTAAGTCAAGTGATAGCGATTGCTGTATGAGTCGTACGACATTTGAATCAATCACGAGCAACGCTAGTTTCTAAATATATAGCAAGATCTCTAGAGCAAATATGGCAGAAATATTCAAGACAGGAACGAATGATAGACTTAAAAATATGTAAGATAGACTCTAGAGACAAAAAAATGTCTCGCACGACACATTAATCCAAATTTCTTACTTGCAGACCTAGCAATGGATTAAATGTCAGACAAGAATGTTAGCCTAAGAAGGTACAACGTGTCACTCCTATGGAGGTTATGCTGATGGGAGGTAGGAAAGTGTCTCTCAGGTGAGCAATAGAGAAAAGTGTCGTTTGGGAAGCGTTAGCAGTAACAAGTCATTCCTTATCTGTCTATATTTCTGAGATGAGGTATTATTTACACTATTTGCATTATTCGGACCATTACCCTTATCTTCGTCGCCATATTTATTACATTTCGGCCGTTGTACGCTCCGGCTTTCTTACGTGGTTGGAATGTCGAACTGAACCCTTTATTTAGCTCACTGGGGTAGACTGCTCTAGTTCCACGTGCCATATTTAATGGATGTCAGTTATCAGTTATCTCCTGTTAATTCCCCTCTCCAAGTTCTCCACTACCTTAACCGGGTATTGAACTCACACTCTTTGGGTCTTGTCACTAACCAACGCCTTTATCCTCAATGACACATGGCACAGAAGATGAGGATAACAGTCCGAATAAAGTAAATAATGCAAGTAATCATAATACCTCATCTCAGAGATCCAATCACCAGAAGAAGGCCGGAAAGTACAACGGCCGAAACGTTGTGAATATGGCAAAGAAGATGAGGATAACAGTCCGAATAATGTAAATAATGCAAGAAATCCTAATACCTCATCTCAGAGATCCAATCACCAAAAGAAGGCCAGAGATTACAACGGCCGAAACATTGTGAATATGGCAATTAAGATGAGGATAACAGCCCGAATAATGTAATTAATGCAAGTAATCATAATACCTCATCTCAGAGATATATACAGACAATGAACTGTATATATTTCAATTATAAATTTCATAAAGCTGTACTATAAGGCTTTTGCTGACCAACGGAATTAAATATAAATGCTCTAATTTTGAACCTAATTTTCATATTTAAACTCGGTTCCTCAAAAAACACGAACGGTTTAGTAAAAAATATTTTATCTTAGTGTTTATCATGTCAAACCATAACTTTCAAATTGAGTGCAATACCACATTTCCAAAATCAACCTTGTCTATTGTATAATATATATATATATATATATATATATATATATATGACCCGTCTATTAGAGCGACTAGCCAATACCTATTGTAAACGCATTTGTGTTTATTCACAGAACCCACCTATGACTTACACTGCAACTATGCTGTGCAGACCTTAATTACACTTTCTAGAAAAGAGCGTGTTATCTAGCATATAAACAGTTTAAATTCAGAACGCTCAACCCCTCGGCCACGATGACACGTGACTTCGTGCTAGCACAGCTATCGACGGCTCCCAAATGTTCCGTCTACCCAATTTCACTCACAATACACATGCTATGGTTTTTAGGCACTTTCCAAAGATGCTGCACGCTGGGATTGACCCCCTCCAGTACGATAAAATCAGGAAGTCTCCTTCCTGACAAATCGAACATGTTGAGATTCGAACCCGGTTCTCATGATTATAATGCGAACGTATCCTATTGTAGAAGTACATTAAAATACCACGTGACGCTGTACGGTTTTCCCGTAACAAAAGCTTGGTAGTTGTCACCGCCTGGCCCCTGACTTCTCGCACTAATGCTAAATGCTAGTCTAAAATTATCATTATCGTCGTCACCTAGTCTGACCGACCAACTAGTCAGCAGTGATGATTTGGCAACTAGTTTTTCTCATTTCTCTCTGTCCCAAGTATCTCTTAGGGCATCGTTAGAACTAATTTCTGTCCATTCTTGGGATATTGTCCTTCCCTATCTTTCTCTTTCTGACTCTCCTTTTCCCTCCTTCCGCCGTGTGCCTTGAAGAACTGCCTTTGCAATCCCTAGATGATCAAGAGACGTGCCCATATATTAGTTTGAGTTTTTTCACTGGACATCGGAGGTCTTCATATCACCCGATGGCTTCTAGTATTGTTTCACGTTCATTCATTGCTAATACACTAATTTATAGGTGTTTGTTAGGAGATTCTGAAAGCAATCCCATCTCTACATATTCGTTTCTATATCCGCTCAAAATGTTTATGAATCACAAGCGTGTGTTAATACTGAGATAACTAGGAAGTGCATCACTCCGAGCTTTGTACTGAATGAGATCTTCTTGTCAATTCAGATAGCCTTTAGGTTTTTCCTTGCTGATGCTGTCGGTTCAATCTCAAACGCTATTTATGTATTTAATCTTTTCTCTGTTAAAATGGCTGCCAGCAGTGGAATGTATTTCTAAGAAACATTACTTAGTATATAAATATTATTCCGTTCAAAAGTAAAAATATATATTTATTGTGCTTAACTACTTATTTATATCAACTGTATTACGACACAGCACTTTAGAGAAACTCGGTGAATTTATACTTGAAAACTCTAGGTATGAACAAGTATACCCCACCCTACATCGTTAATTAGTTCCAGAGGTCACGACTTAGATCGAAAAACGACTTAAGTCGAAATAACAACACTATAAACAGCGAATAAGCACACCTTATTGACTAATACACTATTTATATGTACGTAGAGTATTCTGAATAAAATATTTAATTTACACCCTATCTTCCAGCTATATAGCTTTACGCTTAGCATTAGCATTTGCATTGGGAATTTTCTTCGGAGCCATGGACAAAAACGTATTCCAAACCACAAATGAAATGTAAATGAAAGAACGTCAACGTCAGAGCACAGATGTAAACAATTCAAAATTGATGTTCAAACGGAAAACAACCAACGAGTGCTGTCTGTCGGCAGAAATTTGAAATAAGAACATCTGCTGAACATATTTTATTATGTTATTTTTTGTTTTTGATTATTTTTATGATATATATAGAGTATATATAGATTTTTCATTATTATTCTGTGATATATATATATATAGTATATATATAATATATAGTATGTTTGAAACAGTACAAAAACGTATTATGGCATAAAAAGCAAGAAATTTTATATGATAGATTTAAAATAAAAACAAAAACACACCAGTCGACCGGTACGTCCCCTTTCATCATTACTGTTAACGGGGAACACAAATCATGATGAAAACAAAAAATAAAAGAAGAAAGTCTGTCATGGATGACGTGAATGAATGGACAGGGAGAAGAAAAAAGATTCTAGAAGCGCAGCACAACAAGTCCAAGCAAACACTCTCTTTGTTTACAAAGAGCAGGTCACCTGGACCTGATGTACAGCGTCTCCAACACCTTAAGATGGAATAATGAGTGTGCTCTGGCCAACACGGAAAACCAGTTCGCACTGAAATCCATCGCACAAGTGGGATTCTTTATAAAGTGATCCGCAATCGAAGACCCATACGTGTTACGAATGATATCGCCCAACGAAAATTTTTTATTCAGTATTATAGCAGGTACGCGTTGTTTAATTCTAACGTCCAACCGCTGTGTCATTCTACCTATGTAGTCGCATCCACAACTACATTTGAAATGGTAAATAACAGAATTAATATGGTGGGGGGTGGGTGGTAGAACATCTTTACACATAGATGAAAGGACTTGCTGTGCTGCGCTTCTAGCATCTTTGTTGGTATAATTTTTATAATTATATTTTTTCTTCTCCCTGTCCATTCATTCACGTCACCCATGACAGACTTTCTTTTTTTTTTCTCTTCATAATTTGTGTTCCCCGTTAACAGTAATGATGAGAGGAGACGAAACCGGTCGCCTGGTGTATGTTTTTGTTTTTATTTTAAATCTATCATGGCCTATAATATAAAATTTCTTGCTTTTTATGCCATAATATATAGTATACATAATATTATTTTTACATTTATTTAAATATGATTTTATATGTGTTTAATATTATATTAGTGTTTTGACACTCTTAATATTTTTAACGGCCGACGTAAACTCGAGTAAAACGACCTAAAGCGACTTTTATTTTTCCCTATCAGATTTAAGAAAAAACCGACGTATCTTCGAAAATCTTCTTCCTGAGAACTGCTATTTTGTGAAACAGACTCCCGAGAGGATGCTTCCCAAATCACTACAATCATAACCACTTCAAGTCTAAAGCTAACCGTTACCTTTCTTTCGTATCCTCATAAAGTGAACATTTTTACCCTCCTCCTCTTGCAACAATCTCATTCAGTAATCTTCTACCTTTAGGGGCTCTTGGGCCTTTTACTGGAGAAAAATTTGTAAAAAAGAAATTAACTATTAAAAAAAAGGCTTTAAACGAATAAATCTTTTTAAACCTAAAGAAGCTGATACTTTACCAGAAATCCCAAGTCATAGTTTCTCAAGTAGACAACTGTGTGGACGATTCTATTATTTACTCCTGCCTCAAAAACAAATCTAGTGTCGCCGACAAAACTAACCTGGCCGTTTGTCTTGAAAAAGACCTCGAATCGGTTACGAATTGGGTCAGGAATTGGCTGGTTAACTTTAATGCCTCAAAAACAAAACTGCTCTCTATGACTCACCAGAGAGAACCATCCCTGCCTCCCATTAGAATGTCTGACGCTCAACTCCACGAGAGCACCTCTTTGCGACTGTTCGGTCTCACATTGTCCGCTGACCTGAGATGGAACGAATACATTGTCAATAGCTTCGTCCACCGCGAGGAAAGTTGGCTCCTTGTGCCGCGCCAGGAAATTTTTCTCGCCGGAGTCGATCCTTCAAATCTACAAATCAACCATTCACCCTCGCATGGAGTATTGCTGCTTCTAATTGTCTCAAGATCCTTGATAAAATCTAAATACGGATATGCAATGTAATTGGCCCCGAATCTGGCATCTCGTTTGTGCCGTTGCCTCCCTCTGTCTTTTTTACAAATACTTTCACGATAACTGCCCCGATGAGCTGCTTTCGCTGGTTCCCAGACTTCATCAACTAGGCTGGCATCTCGCTTTCACCTTTTCACTGTCGAAACTGTTAAATGTAGCCATCTCTTCTACTCCAATAGCTTCGCCTGTGGAACTCTCTCCCCATTTCTTGTTTTCCTGATAACTATAATCTCCAACTATTCAAATGTAACGTCAATCAATGCCTCCAGATACCCTGACCTATCCCCTAACTTACTCTTTATCATTTCCTCTATCACTGCCCTGTTCTCGCTCCAAACAAAAAGAATATCGCTTAAACAGTTTCTAAAAGCAGCAACGGACAAAATGGCTATCAAATTTGACTAGAGTAGAAAATAGTCCTGTAGTCAAGCTTTTAACTTTGCAAATAACCTAGAATAAAAACAAAAAGAAGCATTAAAAGAAAACCTCCATAAATTCTGTCATCCGGCAGTTATGCCCCTGATCGGGAGATTGGAGGTTTTGAGGTGCATGGTACCACCTCTTAATTTCTGTTAGTCCGAGCTTCACCCTGACCAGGGGTAGTAGCACCTGTTAGGGACCCAGCTATGGGCAGATAATGAACCTAAGCAGAATATTAAGAGACATCAAATTTTCGTTAGAAACAAAGAAAAAAGTACTGATATCTGTCTTCCTGTATGGCGGCGAATGCTGGACAATCTCCTCAAAGATGAGGAAGAGACTTGAAGCAACAGAAATGTGGTTCTACAGAAAGATGCTGAGGATAGCATGGGCTGAACACGTGAGCAACGACGAGGTTTTGGAGAGAATGGAAACAAAAAGGACATTTATACTTGACAACAGGAAGAGGCAGTTGAAATTTCTGGGGTCACATAATGAGAAAGGAGGGCTTGGAAAATCTGATACTCACAGGACAGATTGAGGGAAAGAGGGACAGAGTAAAGCAGCGCGTAACATACTTGATGAACTTGAGCAAATGGATGGCAAAACAGGGTTTGGGAGAATTAAGAAAAAAAGACAAAACTTATTAAGAGCATCAGGAAGAAGTGGAGGGCCATGATCGCCCACATCTTGAAGGGATACTGCACATAAAAGTAGATCAATGAGCTTCAGTAAATGGATGACAGAAGAGGTTTTGGGAGAAATAACAAAAAGACAAAACTTATTAAGAGCAACAAGGTACAGGAAGAAGTGGAGGGCCATGATCGCCTACGTCTTGAAGGGACACTGCATGTAAAAGAAAAAATATGAATGAGTTGAGTAAATGTATGACAGAAAAGGGTTTGGGAGAAATAACAAAAAGACAAAGCATAAAGAGCAACGAGGGACTGGAAGAAGTGGAGGACCATGATCGATTACGCCCTGAAGGGACACGGCTCATAAAAAAAGAAGAATAAGTTTCGGCTTTGTGTCATTAGTAAGCCATATTGTTTTAGTAAGAGGTAACTTATTTAAAAAATTTTCCCCGCTGCATTTTTCGGTAAGCAATGCTTCTTAAATCGTTATCTCATCATGACAATTGTAAGGAACACTTGAAAAGTTTAAAAAGTTCTTCGTCTCCGATAATATCGACATCTTATACGCAAAAATCATTGTTTTTTGTGGGGAATGTTGCCCTTAACGTCGTCGTTTTTATTTGTGCTAAAAACAACAAATATGAGAATTATAGTCCGCGTGTAAAACTATTTATCTGTAAATATATAAAAAATTCTGTGACTTCTGTCCGTCTGTCATACCCTCTGAAATAGCCAAACCGATCGAAACCAAATTTTGGGAGAAGTGCAATCAAATCATGAGGTGAAAATACAGTTCATTTTACTAGATTATGTAGCTTAGTGCAATAAATTTTCATTCATTTTTTGGAAAAATTAAAGGTTTTATTATTTAACATTCAAAATACTCCCAGTATTTTAAAAAGCATTTTACTTATTTAATACTTATTTAATAAAAACACAATACTGTTTTTTCTGCATATCTTTTCTTTAAGTATTTATATATATATATATATCATTCTAGTAAAATATAATGCCCAGTAGTAGGGTCGGAGTTAACTCCACCTTAATTTTCTAAATATTTCACTAGGGCACGCTCTCCCTAAACTATAAATAACGGGCGATTTCTTTTCTCGTTCTCTTTCTTTCAGCGGACACATTTAAAGGATGTGATCTCTCGCAGAGATTTGCGTTTTTGCCCACTCGTGGAAAAAACGCCATGAAACACACATACACGTACGTACGAACATTCACCAAGTTCTTTACGTTCACACACAAACACAAATGTTAATGTCTATGTCCATTGTAAACTTTGTTGTTTAATACATATACTTGCTTGTATATATATATATATATATATATATATATATATATATATATATATATATTAACATACAACGTGTGTTAGAATGTGCGATACCCTGTCTTCATCAGCCGCCGACCAGGGGTGATATCACGGTTTCGGTGGCTATGGCGGGACCGCCACCCCTGGTGCCACCAGCAGCGTTTGCCACCAGGAAGGGTATGAAGATAACCTAACTAACTGTTCCTTTAAGTAAAATCTATCTGCAATGAAAGTTTCTTGAACGCGTTTGCCGTTATTGACGCGCTCGTAAAAGTCGTTATAGACGACCACGCAAATATCTCACTTGCGCATGTTAGGTCGTGATGTTGCGCGCATTTTATTTGCTTGTTTTGATCTCGACCAAATCCAACTGACGCGTGTTGAACAGTTTTTTGAAGGCGATGCGAAATAATATATAATAATGGTTTCGACGTATGAGGATCTGACAGCTTATTGATTATGACATTTTGTGCGATAATCTTAAGTAGCATTTGAGACCCTCTAGTGATTTTCAAAGGCCAGATGTGGAGCAAGTGTGAGGACTGTGAGATGAGGTCACTGTTAGCTTGGCTGACCTTTTAAATCTTGCTCTCGCTTCTTGAAGATGATTCAGACAAGCAGATTGAAAATTCACTAAAGCACGTTGATCTCCATTCTAATTGCTCCAAGGCTAAGCGCTTAATGAATGTGGTATATTGACTGCTGACAAGTTGCTTTTCAGCTTGTCTTTGTATCTTAGCCAGGGGCGTCCTACATTCCTGTAGCCCTGATCTAACTGGCTTGTTGGTTTACTTTACACTTCTTTATGGTGAATTCAATCTTTGAGTCCGCCATGTTCTTGTAGTGGACCCTCTTCTAGCAGGAATAAACGCACGTGTTCCTAATTTAACAACACGTAAGCACACGGACCGCTACAGTAGCACTGTAAATATAAACATAGCAGGGAGAGTAGAGCTTGCAAATCTCGACATGGGTTCTGTCTCACCAATTTTATTCACAAGTCTTGGATCAATATATATATATATATATATATATATATATATATATATATATATATATATATATATATATATACCCAAGTATGTGATTGGTGTATATGGAATGAATTCCAATAACCAACAATTACTATTCTTAAAAGAGTGCTCAATACAAAGTAGAGCAGATATAATTATTTATTTTTAAAGAAAAAAAAAATTTATAACATAAATATGTTATAAAATCACTACAAAAATAGCCATTTTGTTTCAACACCCTCGGTGTCTTATCAAGTGATAAACAAAATGGCTATTTTTGTAGTGATTTTATAACATATTTATGTTATAAATTTTTTTTTCTTTAAAAATAAATAATTATATATATATATATATATATATATTAAAAGGGCTCTGGTGAAATAAATTTTTATATTGAGAACCTTACAGTGGTCTGTTTTTCTTTAATATATATATATATATATATATATATATATATATATATATATATATATATATATATTATAAATTAATTGATTTAATTTTGTAATTAAATTAAAGACATTAGTTTCATTTCATCCTCAAGCGAATTTTTCGCTTGAGGATGAAATGGAATTAATGTGTTTAATTTAATTACAATGTTTTTAATTTAATTATAATGTCTTTAATTTAATTACAAAATTAAATTCGGAGCTTTCAGCTTCCATTTTTGAAACATGGTCAGAACTGTGTAACGATAAAAACATATTTTAAATCAATTAATTTATAATATTAATGCTCTGTAAATTTACATTGAGCACTATTTTGTAAAAATAAAAATATCTATAAGAACACCGGATTATATATCTTACTGTTCTTTCTTTTTCTTTATATATATATATATATATATATATATATATATATATATATATATATATATATATATATATATATAGTGTTAAAATTTGTTTGTACTTTTGTATAATTCAATTTTTTCTTTCCCCTTATTGAATTTTTTACGGGTTAGCAAAGTAAATAAATCATCCTCTTGTTCTTTTTCGCCATTTCTTGTTTTTTCTTTTTCTTTTCTTTTTCTTTTTTCCTTTTTCTTTTCCTTTTCTTTTATTCTTTTCCTTTGCTCTTCTTTTCTTTTTCTCTTTCGTTTTTTCTTTCTTTTTAAATATTATTCTTTTCCTTTGCTCGTCTCTCCTTTTCCTTCTTTTCTTTATTTTTCTTTACTTTTTTCCTTTCTTTTCTTTTTACTATTCTATTTCTTTTATTCTTTTCTTTTACTCTTCTTTTTCTTTTCTTACTTTTCTTTTCATTTTCGTTTTCCTTTCTTTTTCTTCTTTTTCCTTCTTCCTTATTTTTTTTTCTTTTATTCTTTTCTTTTCTTTTTCTTTGATTCTTTTCTGTTACTCTTCTCTTCTTACTTTCATATCTCAGCCTTCTTTTCTTTATTTATTTCCTTTTCTTTTCTTTTTTCTTTATATCTTTTTCTTTTTCTTTTTTTCTTTTTGATTTTCTTTTCTTGTTTTAATGATTGAATATCGGGCTTGTTGTTGGCTTTAGATAAGGTTTTAAAGATTTTAAATTTGAAAAAGAACCTCGCAATGATAGATAAAAATAAACAGAGCCGGATGAGAAGGAGAATGAGTGTTAGTAATTACGCTCAGTTAGAAGTTAACCATATTATCTTCATTTATTTTATTGGTACCAATTTAAAACGCAAACAACCAAAATAAAATAAGAAATAAAATTCCTGATAGATAAATTTAGTCCGTCTCTGTTCATTCGACCAGTTTAAATTACTTACGTAATTTTCTAGTGATTAGCAAAGATTGAATTTAATTTTTAAATTTTTTTTTTTCTCGCTATTTTTTGTTTTTCCTGTTTCTCGTTGTTGGATGTAAACTTTAGAAGCACATAAACAGCTGAATGGGAAACAGAAAATCGCTTCCTATTGTAATGAATCGAATAATTAGTACGGCTAAGAAGATAAAATAATAAATACAGTGAAAAATACATTTGGAACAGTTAAAACGGCCACGTGAACGATATAAATTCTCTTCGACGCTTTTAAAGTACAGCCTCATACACACACAAACACTTATATATATATATATATATATATATATATAAATATATATAAGTGTGTTCCCACCACTAAAAAAGGTCGAGCAGTGTGTCTCTTTTAAGGCAAACAATTTTTGTAATTAAAGTGGTCACTGTTAATAGAATATTAATAGTAAACAAATGAATATTTTAAAAATGTTCAAAAATCTATCTTCCCTATTCAAGTTGCGAAGATGACATCCGCTCAACACGGGGTTAGTCAGTTCAACTGAAATTATTAACTATTATTATTGTCTAACCAATTGTTATTATTAATTCACTTATGAAATATTATTAATATCTGGCCACCAGAGGGCTGATGCTTTCTGCGAAACTTATGATCAGAGTTGTTTTTTTGAATTTTTATTTAATGTTTATGAATATAAGCGTGTTTCCCCCCACCAAATGAAGTCATGATTGCCCCCTCTCTCTTTTCCCCCCCTCTCTCTCTCTCTCTCTCTCTCTCTCTCTCTCTCTCTATCTATCTATCTATCTATCATTAAATAAAAACAGACCACTTTAAGGTTCCATGTAATAATGGAACCTTAGAGTGGTCTGATTTTATTTAAATTATTTGCTCTGGATTTACATTGAGCTCTCTGGATTTTATCCTCCTTGGGTCTACCCATACGGATTACCTAGTTTTTCATAAACTATATATATATATATATATATATATATATATATATATATATATATATATACAGTGTAAGCCGGATATAAGAGTTGTCTGGACCAGAGAAGTATCTTATACCCGGGTTTCTCTTATATCCGGGTTTGGTCTATTTTGTTTAAGTAAGTATGGCTCTAATTTGGGACCAGATAAAATCTCTCTTATATTCGGGTTTCTCTTATATCCGGATTTCTCTTATATCCGAGTTACACTGTATATATAAACATATATATACTTACATCAATCAGTAGTGATTTAGACGTATGTTAACTCATTTTTATCAGTATCTCACTAATTTAAACCGTTATCTAACTACTCTCTTTAAAATTTCTCTCTTTTAAATTTTATTTCGCACCCTCACCTTAAGGCCTTTCCTGTTCTTCTTTCTCCCGTTACACCCTCTCTCTAGAGCTTTCATACATTTCCCTCTCACCATGGTTTCTCACTCTCACACATACACTCTAACTGAAATTTTGTTTTTATACCCGCAGTTATATTTTCTGTTTTCTTTTTGAATTTGTAGGTCTGATGAATTGGATTGTGATTACAATTCCAATGTAATAAATTATAACCATGGAATATTAGTGTTTGAGCCTTTTATATTATATTCTTGCTCTGTCTTGTACATTGAACTGTATCTGGATTTATCCTCTTTGAAATACATATATATTGACCACTAATATTATATATATATTTTCGATCCTAGCTAGAGGCAACCAGATGTCTAGCCACACTGATGAGCTGTGATACAGTGAAACAGTCTGTCAGTGGATAACAATATATGCTCCTGAAAAATGGAGAGGAAGTGTGGGTTTGTAAACAGTGACTATAACAGCTAATAATACAAGACTCTTCGGTAATTTTGTTAAGCAATGTCGAGCCTGGTCAATACATTTAAGTAATAAAATCTGTCAGATTAATATCTAACCCTTTCTTTAGAAATTGTGTGTATATATATATATATATATATATATATGTGTGTGTGTGTGTTCGTGTGTGCGTGTATATATATATATATATATATATATATATAATTTTCCAAGAAGATAAAATCTAGGTAGAACTCTACATCGAAGACAGAGCAAGAATATAATATAAATGGTTGAAACACTAATATTTCATGGTCATAATTTATTACATTGGAATCACGATCCAATTCATCAGAATTTTTGAATTTGTAGGTCTGATGAATTGGATTGTGACTACGATTCCAATGTAATAAATTATAACCATGGAATATTAGTGTTTGAGCCTGTTATATTATATTCTTGCTCTGTCTTCTACATTGAACTGTATCTGGATTTATCCTCTTTGAAATACATATATATTAACCACTAATGTTATATATATTTTTTCGATCCTAGTTAGAGGCAACCGGACGTCTAGCCACACTGATGAGCTGTGATACAGCGAAACAGTCTGTCTGTGGATGACAATATATGTTCCTGAAAAAATCATTTCGGTTACGCTCTCTGGGGAGGAAGTGTGGGTTTGTAAACAGAGACTATAACGGCTAATAATGCAAGACTCTTCGTTAAATCGAATCGAGTTCTCTCAGTCACTGTGTATTTATCTAAAAATAAATACGCTTAAATTCAACTTCATCCCTTCCGTGCGCCAACGGCTTAGTGGTAGAATCCCCGACCAATGCCAATTCACTCGGGTTTCGATGCTAGCTAAAGGCAACCGGACGCTTAGTCACATTGATGAGCTGCGAAACAGTCTGTCTGCGGATGACTCTCTCTCTCTCTATATATATATATATTTATTTATTTATTTCCAGCACCCTACTATTTGTAAATAAATGCATAAAAGAAAACTGATTTTTTTTTATTTAAAACAAAACTTACAACCATATCACATCGAAACCCCAGTTCTCATACGGTCAGTTAATGTCGAAACTGGTCAGTACCGGGTTGGATAACAACTTGGGAATACAAGGTGCTGTAAGCATGTATGTGTAGGTAATGTAATGGATAACGTCTCCAAAATGGCTCTGCTTATATATATATATATATATATATATATATATATATATATTTCGAGCACCCTACTTTTTAAAAATTTGTTAAGCAATGTCGAGCCTGGTCAATACATTTAAGTAATAAAATCTGTCAGATTAATATTCTAACCCTTTCTTTAGAAATTGTGTGCGTGTGTATATATATATATATATATATATATATATATATATATATATATATATATATATGTATATATATATATATATAATTATTTATTTAAAAAAATTATATCATAAATATGTTATAAAATAACTACAAAAATAGCCATTTTGTTTCTAAATGTTTGAAACAAAATGCCTATTTTTGTAGTTATTTTATGTTTTATTTATGTTATAATTTTTTTAAATAAATAATTTCTCCTCTACTCTGTATTGAGCACTCTTTTAAGAATAGTAATTGCTGGTTAGTGGAATTCATTCCGTATACACCAATTATATACTTGGGTATATATATATATATATATATATATATATATATATATATATATATATATATATGTTTATTTTAGTTTCAGTCAAGGTGAGACATTTATTTGTTTGTAAAGGAAAATGGCAGATTTCAGCGTAGGAACTGTTGAGCAATTAAGTAAAACTAGACCAATACGATGCTTTGATTTTTGCTTCTCTCCAAGAAAATACCCGTCTACCGCATCTTTGCTGGCCAACCTAAAGGTCACCATTTGGCGTGGAAAGGTAAAAGAAAACCGGACATTTCTATTTTATGAGCTTTCATTAATATTAATGAATTAGCTGAAAGCTTAATTAGCTTTTCTGTGGCCGCCACTTGCAGACATGGCTCAGGAGTAAAGCTGACAGTCCTAAAGTGGGCAGTACCGCTTCGCTGAGAATGGGGGAAGATCTAGCGGGTTACAAGGAACACCTAGAAAGTTACGAGGAAAAAGAAGCCGTTAATAGGAGGATTTCTTTGATAACAAAGAAAAGAGTACTGAGCTGCTACGTGACATCTGTCCTCCTTTACGGCAGCGAATGTTGGACGGTCTCCTCAAAGATAAAGAAGAGACTCGAGGCAAAGGAGGCATGGTTCTACAGAAGGTTGCTAAGGATATCGTGGACCGAGCGTGTGAGCAACAATGAGGTTTTGGAGAGGATGTAAACATAGAGGAAGCTTATACTTAACATCAGGAAGAAGCGGCTGAAATTTCCGGGAAACGTAATGAGAAAGGAGGGCTTGGAAAATCTGATACACACGGGTCGAATAGAGGGAAAGATAGACAAAGGAAAGCAACGTATGACATACCTAGTTGGCTTAAGCAAGCGGATGACAGAACGTGGTGTGGGAAAGGCGGCAGAAGGAAGAAACTTGAAACTGCAAGGAATAGGAGGGAGTGGAGAGCCATAATCGCTTACGTTCTGAAGGGACACGGTACATAAAAAGAAAGAAGTGGCCAGAAAAAAAGTAGTGGTGTTGGAACCTAAGGTTAGCAGTAGAACCAAGTAATAACACCTTTTTTGTATAAAAATACAGGGTGCGGGTTCAGGAGCAGTTTTTTTTAAGGGCAATTGCAGGGGTGCAATCAAGTCTACATACTTTTGAGGAATACAGTTGAGATATTATATCGGAAACCACGGACTGAGTTATATGCATATCCCACAGCAGAGGATCAGTTATAAGTGGACAGTCAGACGAAGATTATTCAAGAATAGAATTGGAAGAGAATTTACCATTCGCGCATACGCTAAATATTGCTTCCACCTGTTATGCATTTAAAAATTCTTGATAAATCCCAAGAAGAAGCTGCAATGTTATCGGCCTTGACCTGGCATCTCGGCTTCAGTTATTTCTCCTCCACCGTAACTTGGCTTCCCTCTGCCTTTTCTAGAAATATTTTCATGGTAATTGTAGTTGGATACTTTAACTTTACGAATTTAAACGCATTACTAGATTGGAAACTAGGTCTCATCATGCTACAGTTATTACAGATGTTACAGTTGTTACAGATGTATGCTAAAAGTGTCTCCTCTCGTACTAATCACTTGTAGAAATCTCTTCCATATTCTTGCTTTCAAATCAACTTTTAATTTAAATGCTATGTCAATCGTTATCTTCTTCGTTTTAGTCCAGTTCTTTTATTGTTCTCTCTCCTTAATAATGTTTATTTCTCATATTCTTTAACACTTATTACCTCCTCACATCTTAGTGGCTTTATTGCCTTTCTTGAGGTGAAATGATTAAAAAATCCATATGACAAAAATCTGTCACTTAAATGTAAGGACCAGGTATGTTTTACAAAGTATACAATTAATATAAGAGTTATACCCGAATGTATATTTCTATTTTATTTTGTTTCATAGAAACCTAGTGATAAACTGATATATAATACCTAATCTGTTATATGCCGGTGAATACTAGACAATCGCAGAGAAAAAACAAACTTGAAGCGACAGAAATATGGTTCAACAAATGAACGCCTAAAAAAGAAACAAAGAAAGAAATTCTATATAAAAAATGCAGACCAGGTTCTATTGAATGTCCTAAGAAGCAAATGAAAAAGTGCTGCATTATTTACATTATTCGGACTATTGTCCTCATCTTTGTCGCCATATTTATCACAACGTTTCGGCCTTCTTCAGGTGGTTGGAATTTCGAACTGAACCATCAAACATGGCACGTGGAACTAGAACAGTCTACCACAGTGATCGAAATAAAGGGTTCAGTTCGAAATTCCAACCACCTGAAGAAGGCCGAAACGTTGTGATAAATATGGCGACAAAGATGAGGACAATAGTCCGAATAATGTACATAACACCTCATCTCAGAAATATAGACAGACTATAATGTAATATTTAATCTCCGATAGAGCAATAAATGCTGGACAATCTCCTCGCAGACGAAGAAAAGGCTAGAAAAGACTCTAGCAGAACGACGTACTCAGAAAACAAAAAAGCAACATTACTTGCTTAACCTTGTTCTGTCGGTAACTCTTACGTATTGTGTAATAATCACTAACAATTTACTCCTGGGTATGACGATAAACTACTTCCGGTAGCAAGGTCTCTGATCAGGAGACTGGAGATTTTGAGGAGCGGGCTGCTGAAAGTCCTCAAGTGATGTGCTTTCTGTTACTTGGTACTGTTCGTTGTTTGTGATTCTGTAGTGCCAGTTCACATATATTAGTAAACACTAAATACTTCAAATACCCCGGCACATAAATCAGTTATAACAAATTTAGTATAAGAAAACCAAATTGAACATAGAATGAATCCGGCAGCAAGGCCTCTGAAATGGAGATTGGAGCATGGAACCACTTCTTAATTGTTGTTGTTACCAGGTCCTGTGTTGGTAGCACCTGTTAGGGTCTCAGCTATGGCAAATAGTGGACCGCCAAACGCAAGCAAAAGACTATGAAAGTATAAAAATACATTTTCATACTAAAAATACGATAAGAAAATATATTCTTATATATGTATAAAAATTTCCAACAATACCTATGTATAGTAAAATGACCCAAGATACATTTTATCTGTAATTAAAAGCATACAAATGCGTTCAAATATTTATCATATTATTGTTGGTAATTTTAGTATCAATAGGTGTTGGCATTTTTTATATAAAAATATGTTGCTGGTATTTTTACTATAAAAATGTATTGCTGCCAGTTGTAGTTTATTGTCATACCCAGGATTAATTCTATGTACTATTTATTTTATACTAAATTTGTTATAACTGATTCATACGATGAGGTATTTGGGGTGTTCAATATTTTATTAATATAGGCTGTAGAAAAGACCTGGCTCTACAGAATTACCAACAACGAACGCCATTAAGTAAAACCCATCACTTGAGGACTTTCAACAACCATAACAACTAAAATGGATAGCTCTTGTAATTCGAAGAGAAAATAATGATATTATCGGAGTTACCTCCTCCTTAATTCCCTAATTGTTCGCTAGAGGACGCTCTCCCTACACTACTGGTCGATTTCTTTTCTCGTTCTTTTTTTCACTTTCAGCGGGCACATTTAAAAATGTGATCTCTCTTAGAAAACAGCGTTTTCGCCCACTTATGGGAAAACAACATGAAACACACATACACGTACGTACGAACCTCTACAAATATACAAACACTTTACGTGCACACACAAATATTAATGTATTTGTCACTTGTAAATTTGTTGTTTAATATATATATATATATATATATATATATATATATATATACACACACACATACACGTACGTACGAACCTCTACAAATATACAAACACTTTACAAATATACACACACTTTACGTGCACACACAAACACAAATATTGATTAATGTCTTTGTCACTTGTAAATTTGTTGTTTAATATATATATATATATATATATATATATATATATATATATATATATATATATATATATATATATATATATATATATATATATATATATATATATATATATATATATATATATATATATATATATATATATAAAAGGCACGGTGGAGTAATGGATAGTGGCTTGGATTGAGGAAATCGGAGAGCCGAGTTCGAGTTCTAGCCAAATCCATTACATACACTTACGTGCTAATACCTTTGGGAAACGTCTGAATCCTCTTCTTCTCCCTCCAGCTAGGGGTAAATGGCAGGGCGGACTGGGTTCTATAGCCTTGGATGGCAACTGGTCTAGGAGAAGGACAAACTCTGAATTCAAAACCTGCGGAGGGTCGTTTGCGGACCTTGTGGCACGTAGTGCACCAGTTCTCTGTATTCGCCCCTTAAAAAAGTGTGGATGGTCCTACACGAAACCTTCATTACTCTAATCAAATCTCATATGCTGTTGTCGGGCTGTCGGTTATCTGCTTGACCCTCATACGTCGAATTTGACGGAAGAGTCGAGTATACACTTACATACATATATATATATATATATATATATATATATATATATATATATATATATTGGTCTTGTTTGTTTTCCTTACATCTTCGGTTGGACTCAACTTGAGTCCGCCATGTTAATGTAGTTGGACCTTCTTCTAGCAGGAATAAACACACATGTTTCAAATTTAACAACTCGCAAACCCACACGGTCCACTGAAATATAATCAAGATACTGGCATTCCACATGACTTCAAACAAAAATTTAGGGTAAAAAAGGCCCCGCCAGTTATGGAAAGACTGATAAGTGTTAATTAACTTGAGAAACTTATTTTCCTGGGAAAATGTTTTAATAGAATGGCTTTATACATTTCAACCACTAGTAGCACTGGCTACTTGGTCAATGGATGCTGAATGTCCTCATATATGCAAACGCCTAATATGACTATTACCATCTGAAGTCTTCAGTAACTCATCAACGGCCTCACTTAATTATCAATGGCTTCATTAATCACAAACCATAATGTCAAATATGATTAATACCTTCAAGTCAGAAGGCGTCCTCAGTGGATTTCAATGGTGCTTTTATGTCGTGAATATTCTTCGCAATTCCTCTACAGGGAAACTTGTTTATTATCACTATCTCCAAGACATAAGAGGTCATTTTTACAAGAATCCATAGAAGCTTAAACTATCGGAAATTGTTAATGTCCACACGATTTTTATGTACTAAATAAAAATGTTATTTTCTATAGAAAAAAAAGAGTCGTTAATCTCATGCGAAAGCAAAGAACACAAGGTCTTTAATACGGGAACTTATTTTCACGCCTCAATTTAGGAGCAGTTTGTTGCAAGACGATTAAACTTTCCACAAGTCTTTGAACGTGGTCGATCGCAGCTGTTACTTACTTTTACTTTCTCCCCAATATTTCATTTCCTTTCTCCGTAGAGTAAAAGAAGCAGGCCCCATGGCCTTGTGCATACTGTGAAGTGTGTCAGTAAATGCCAGGTTACTAACATATTGTCGAATACATAAACCTTAACATAGACATTTCTATAGAAATTAATGAGTGCAATTTTGCATTGTCTTATGTATGCACTTTGTGTATGAATTTGTTTTATAAACCTGGGTATATATTTATTATATTATTTTTTATACGTTTTTTTTTTTTTTCATTTATTTCATTATCTGGCGTGTGTATTGTCATGTCTCCAGAATTACATTGTGTTCTGTATAGTTTACATAGTATGAGGAAGAATTCATGTATTTATTGCATTGCCTTTTGTATGTATTATATCGTATTAGGATGAATCCATGTATTTATTACATTGCCTTTTGTATGTATTATATCGTATTAGGATGAATCCATGTATTTATTACATTGCCTTTTGTATGTATTATATCGTATTAGGATGAATCCATGTATTTATTACATTGCCTTTTGTATGTATTATATCGTATTAGGATGAATCCATGTATTTATTACATTGCCTTTTGTATGTATTATATCGTATTAGGATGAATCCATGTATTTATTACATTGCCTTTTGTATGTATTATATCGTATAAGGATGAATCCATCTATTACATTGCCTTTTGTATGTATTATATCGTATTAGGATGAATCCATCTATTTATTACATTGCCTTTTGTATGTATTATATCGTATTAGGATGAATCCATGTATTCATTACATTGCCTTTTGTATGTATTATATCGTATTAGTAAGAATTCATGTATTTATTAGAGTGCCTTATGTATGTATTACATCGTATTAGGAAGAATTCATGTATATATTACATTGCCTTTTGTCTGTATTACATCATATTAGTAAGAATTCATATATTTATTAGAGTGCCTTTTGCATGTATTACATCGCATTAGTAAGAATTCATGTATTTATTAGCGTGCCTTTTGTCTGTATTACATCGTATTAGGAAGAATTCATGTATTTATTAGAGTGCCTTTTGTATGCATGTAATGTATTGCTTTGTACATGCATTCATTGCACTGTCTTAAGTACGCTTCTGTTACTTTACTTTCGATATGAAATTTCTGTGTCCGCATTATCATGCCTTGTGTATGTAGTTATTATCATGTGTAAGCATTATATTAACTTGCATATGTATTTATGTTACTATAATTTTGTAGTCGTAATATTGACCATTGCAGGTAGCATTATATCAAATTGTGCATATATTTCATATATTGTCTCGTGTATTATCTTTCTTTTCCATTTTATCAATTTCTCTCTTAATAAATCTGTTTATTTACGTTTGATGTGGGTAAAAGCATTTATTTGGGAATTTTTTTTTTTTTTTTTTGTAAGCATTTCACCCCACTAGTACGCAGGGGTTGTTTTTGAAACTGTTTATATCCTTAGGAATAACCCGTTGAGATATTGCATTCGTGTTTTATTAAACTGAGCATTTCATTGGTTACAAAGACACTCATATATTTAATTGTATTCCCGTCTTCATTTGAAATTTTAGTTTACCATTTCACATTATGGCGATATAAATTTAATTTCGATTTTACGAAACATTTGTCTGTTCTTTTACAAGTGTCATACCAGGAGCCTACTAATATAAAAGCAATGCTTGATTGGCTGATTTGTTTTTTTTTTACGACATACCAACATTTCTGATTAGTCGTTTTATCCGAAACAAGGCAATAGAGCCACTAAGACACAAGGGGGTTACTGAGTGTAAAAGAAAAAGAAAAATGATAGCATTATTTAGGAGCGAGAACAATAATAAAAAGAGGAATCAAGAAGACAGAAGATGATGATTGATATTGCATTAAAATTTTTGAAGACCAAAATTGGCTGGAGAACAAGAAGCCGGAAGAGAGTTCTACAGGCAAGAAGTGCAAAAAAAGAAAATGTTAGCAAAGAACTTACGGTTACATCTTGCCAATTCAACTGTAAAACAATGCGACCTTGTTGCCAATCAAGTAATGCGTTTAAATTCATCTGCAGGTTATTCAAAGGCAGAAAATATTTTTAGAGTGTAACAATTTTCTGAAGATAATAATGATTTACTGTTACAAGTCCTACTAATAACCCATAGCAAGTGGGAGAAGAGGTGGATTCATAACTTTCCCAAAAGTATTTGTGTGTACGTGAATACAACAAACCCAACTAGGATTTGAACACGGCAATCTGATTTTTCATTCCGTGCCGTTATCCATTACACCTCCCGCACCATATCAAGCTTACAGCGAGAAGTACTCTGCCATACGGTGTTTCAACGTGATGTTACCGAACGGTGAAAACAATTAAGGAAGGGAGAAATTAATTAGTCATTTTTATGTTAATTTTTCCTTGTTTACGGCGTGGAATGACAAAGTCGTTTGAAGGAAATACACTTTGAAAGTTGGATTTCTTCTGCTTTCCTTTTCCTTCTTCTCTTTCTTTTTTTTTTCGCTCCTCTTAATATTCTTTTGTTTCTTTCTTTCCTTTTTTTCTCGTTTCACTTTTCTTGCTATCCTTTTGTTCTACCCATTCGTAAAATTCTTCTTTCTTTCTTTCTTTCTTTCTTTCTTATATTCCTTGTAAAAACTATGCCTAATGCTTCCTGGCATTTTTATTTCATCTTACATCGCCTCTTCTTTTTCACGGTTATTATAACAGTAATTGTTATTTTGTTAATAGCATTTTCTAGTATTGTTTTTAGATAGATAAATAGATAGATAGATAGATAGATAGATAGATAGATAGATAGATAGATAGATAGGAAAAGAATGATACACACACACACATACACACACACACACACATATATATATATATATATATATATATATATATATATATATAGATAGATAGATAGATAGATAGATAGAAAAAGAATGATACACACACACACACACACACACATATATATATATATATATATATATATATATAGAGAGAGAGAGAGAGATAGGAACAGAACGACACACATACACACACACATATACAGAGAGAGAGGGAGAGAGAAAGATATAGATTGATTGATAGATAGAAACAGAATGATATATATATATATATATATATATATATATATATATATATAGAGAGAGAGAGAGAGAGAGAGAGAGAGATTGATTGATAGATGGATATGAACAGAATGCCATATATATATATATATATATATATATATATATATATATATATATATATATATATATCCTCTATAAATATATCCTCTGTAAATTAATATTGAGCACTGTTTTTTAAAAATAAAAATGTCAATAAAAACACCGGATTATATATCATACTGTTCTTTCTTTTTTACTATAATATATATATATATATATATATATATATATATATATATATATATATATATATATATATATATATATATATATATATATTATAGTTAATAAATAAATATATATATACATTATAGTAAATATATAATATAATATATATATATATATATATATATATATATATATATATATATATATATATATATATATACATGCTCATATACGCCTAAATGCAGACACCCAGACTTACTCTCACCTACAAATGCGCATACATAAATCTATATATACTCTCTCACACACACGCACCAGGGACCAAATATAAACATACATTTATGTATAATTTCATCGCATTTACTGTATATATGCATAAAAATCTGTAAATGAAGCAATTAAAATATTAATTGGGATGCTCTTAATAATAACTGATTTTTTAATCTCTATTTTCACATAACCAGCCTCTGTCTCTCACGCACATACTTGCATATCTATAATAAATTCAGACACACATACACACATACATATATATATATATATATATATATATATTCACACATAAACACACAGACGGATACATATACCACAGCACATACTCAACCGCTCTATCTCTCTCTGTCTCTTTCTCACGCACATACTTGCATATCTGTAATATATATATACATATATATATATGTGTTCAGACACGCATACACACACAGACATATATATATTCAGATATACACACAAACACACACGCACAAACACACACACGCACACACACAAACACACACATATATATATATATATATATATATATGTATGTATATATATATATATATATATATATATATATATATATATATATATATATATATATATATATATCTTTGCTCTGTCTAACCACATCGAGCACTATTATGTTTACATCTAATGTATAAATTTGATGATTATTTATCTGCGTGCCCGCGTATGCACACCAGCACGCGCGTATACGCTTGCTTATATCTGCTCGTTTGATATATATATATATATATATATATATATATATATATATATATATATATATATAAAGTGTGCGTGTGTTTGCATACATGAGTTACTGATTGTAAACTGTAAATAAGGCAGGCTGGCTTAAGTACACACCTGGGATTTGCTTTGTAAACAGGTGTTAATGAACTGTAAACGCATGTAGATAATTGTGATGCTAAGATCTGTCAACTTCTGATTTCTGAAACACATTAAGGTCTCTTGGCACTCAGTCACCGAATTGCAGCACATTTCTATTAAATTGGCTCTGAACGCGACTTACAAGGATTTTTTTTCTTAATTATCTACTCGTGGAGTGACTAATATTGATAGAACCGTCCTAAGAATATTTCTGATCGAATGAACTGACTTTCTTATTTAGCTTAGCGTAGTCTGGCACAAGTTAATATTATTGAGCATACTGTAGTAACTAACTGAGCTGTGTGACGAGCTTGCAGTCCCCTCGGGCTATTTGTATATACTTATGTTATTGAAAAGGGGAAATAACCATGATATTTGGCACATACACATGCACATACACAAACGCTCGTGCACAAATACACATACACGCTTACGCACCAAGAAAATTAAAAATTAAAAATCTGTTAATATTAAAAGCATCCCAAGTAGCACGTGAATGAATTACATAAAATATAAACGAGGAAAACAGCAGTGAATTGCTGAAAACCTCCTGAAGAGTAGACTCAAAAATTATGGAAAAGTTCGTCTCTGACAATGAGTTGCTGAATATAACATCAATCAGCTGAGTGACAAATTTTATTGCGTTAATATATATATATATATATATATATATATATATATATATATATATATATATATGTATAGGTAACTATACTCGTTTCGAAAAACCTTCGAATTTTTGGTTTGCCAATAATCAAATCAATCTCGAAGGAAAAAAGGTTTTTTTAAAAAAGAAAGAGCTAGAAACATAAAAGTCTGTCGAAAAATATCGCACAGATACAGGTTCAAAGCCCAAAGAAAAAACCCCGACACGAGTAAACACTTTCCCTGGCGAATCTCTTAGGTGAAACCTAGGTAGGTTTGTCTGGCTCACTAGGTTTATATATATATATATATATATATATATATATATATATATATATACGATCATGAGGATCATGAGGTCACAAGAGCAAGAGGGGTCATCATTTCAACTTAGAGCTGAATACATTCTTATTGCTCAAAGTAGAGTCCAATAGTGATATTAAAACATCGGAGAATTCCAGTAAGATATCTTTAATCATTTAAAGATAAAACGGTTCAAAGCTTAATATAACAGCTGTGCAATTTTTCTATTACACCCGCTATATATATATATATATATATATATATATATATATATATATATATGTTTATGAATAAAAATGACAATAGAAAAACTAGTAATTGCTGACGCGTTTCGTCCAATGTGGACTTTATCAAAGCAAAATACGAAAAAGTCCACATTGGACGAAACGCGTCAGCAATGACTAGTCATTTTCATTCATAAATAGTGTCTTCTCTACTCGTTAAATCGGAGAAATTTTCAAATATATATGTATATATGTATATTATAATTTCATCATATAGACAAAAACAATTATCGCTCTACTATCGGTATTGAGTCCTCTTTTGAATTAATTCTCTGAACGTTAGAATTTATATATTACTTTCGTTCTCATCGCATCGGATATATATATATATATATATATATATATATTTTTTTTTTCAATATATATATTTTCATATATATATATATATATATATATATATATATATATATATATATATATATTCAAATTATTAACGAAATGACACTTTTCCATGCTATCCAAAATGTACTGTTTGGAATATAACGAAATTATCAGAGAATGATGACAACATGTATATAGTCTGTAAAGAATTGTAACGTTCCAAAAAAAAAAAGGAACAAAAGTTATGGTCATTTACTTAAATTATTAGTGTGTCAAATTATTAGTGAGGTGTAATAAAAACCTCATGTATTAAAAAGAAAAAGAGAAAATAATACTTTAATTACTTCATTTACAGATTTTTATGGATTTTATGGATTTTTATGGATACATACAGTAACTGAGATGAAATTAAATCGAAATAAAAAAGTAAACAAATTTTAAAATGACAATTGGATTTGGTTAATATGAGATATGTGATCTCTTTTTGAAAAGACTCGGAGAAGGCGCTGGTCCATCGAACATGTCAATTTCTGGATCTCCTCTGATATAAATTTCCGTGATGCGTTGACTTTTTCTTGCCATAAGTCATCATTGCTTTATATTGTCGTTCATTCTCATAAAAATGTCACTTCAGAATGCTTCACAAGTTTTCATTTGGAGAATTAACTGGCCAGTTCGCTTTCCAAGCTCCAAAGAAGCATAATTTCTGCAGCTAACCCGTAGTTTTATGTGCTAAATGCGAAGTAACATTATCTTGCATAAATACGACGGTGCTCCTGAAGGTGATTCTTTGCTTTTTTTAGTCAAGATTCCAGGAACTCTTTGAAAAAGGATATAAGCATCTGCGGGTATTTTCCTGCCGTCAGGCACTCTCCGCAAACCAACAAAGATACCTAAAATAATACCAGCCCAAATTATAATAACTCCTCCTCCGTGTCAAAGGTTGATGACGATATCGTCCATTTACGACTCAAACTTTGCTTCAACCATCAGAGCAATCAAGCGTTGCATGACTTTCATCTGTGAACAGAACTTACGAGAAATTGGTCTTCGTGTTATCCTTTGCCCATTTCAAACGCATTTGCATGTTTACTTTTCTCAGTCGAGGCTTTGTCACTTGTCTCACTGATGTCCCGACCTTTTTCAGAAGACAATAGCGAGTCTCTTGAACACTACTTCTCCAATACTCCTGAAAAGTGATTCACTAGCAAGACCTGGGTTATTTACAGTTTTATCTTTCCTTCGTGACAAAGAACGTCGGGAATCAACACTTGAGTGATCCTTATCGGCCCTCTTACGTACCTTTTTAGGAGCTGCAAGAATTCTTTTCACAGTTTGGAGATATATTCCAATTATTCTGGATATTTCTAAGTTCAGATCTTTCTCAGAAGGGGTCAGGTCACATTTGCGATCCATAATTGTACGATTATAATGACGCTCGTTTATAGTCTGGAACACTTCTATATCGTGTTAATATTGCAAATATTGTTTCCTGTTGCGCGGAACAATACAGTTTTTATACATCATGCGCATATACCTATTTCCATTATAATGTTAAAATTTCGTTAAATTCCGACTGGTAGTTTTTAGAGGAAATGAAAAAATCTCACCTTGTTAATAATTTGAAGAGCAGTCTGTGTATATATATATATATATATATATATATATATATATATATATATATATATATATATACTAGCAGTAGAGCCCGGCGTTGCCAGGGGTTGTAACAGTAAGAGATAGATCAAGTATCGACCATCATAAAGACTGAAAAATAAAATTGACAAAGATTATTGTTTAAGGTTGATGGACACGCATGTCTTAATTAGTTTTTTTTTTTTTTTTTTTTTGTTTTTTACGAATTGGTCAAACCCAAACTCAAACAAAAACATTGTTTTCAATCGTTATGAGTCTACTGATTGATTAGAATTTTATTATAAACAATTGTCTTGTAAATGGAATTTTTAAAGCATTCTGAATGTAAAAATAAAGAAAAAAGTGTGCAAGACAATAAGAAACACTACCTGCCAAAAACAAAAGTGAAGTTTTGTTGAAATCGGTTGAAAAATGTAGGAAATCCGATCTCATATATAAACGAACACACACTCACACACACACACAACCAACCTGGGTTTTATAATAAGTATAACTCGATAACTCGATATTAATAAGTATAACTCGATATGAGTTGTCCCCCTTTCATTAATGCCTCTTAATCGTGTTTTCAAATTGATTTCGTGCAAAAAAAAATTGTGTTTTTCCAATTTTTAGCGCTGTCAGAACCACCGCAAGGTAATTTTACGTAGTCCTGTGAAGTTTTGTTGAAATCGGTTGAAAAATGTAGGAAATCCAATCCAATATATAAACGTACAGACACACACAATCTGCGTTTTATAATAAGGAAGATATATATATATATATATATATATATATATATATATATATATATATATATATATATATATGTGTGTGTGTGTGTGTGTGTGTGTGTGTGTGTGGTCGAAATGGCTAGATGTCATTGATACTCTCGCCAGTCAAATTTGATCTTCAAAAATCTAAATTCTCTGTCAATCGTTACCTTTCGGTCCTAATTTCCGTTGTCCTTTTTTTTTCTTTTGTCTCTCCTTAATAACGTTTTTCTCCTATTCACATACATTCAGTAATCTCTTTGCATCTTATTGTCACTATTGTCTTACTTGGGGCGATATATATATATATATATATATATATATATATATATATATATATATATATATATATATATATATATATATAAAGATATTTTTGTAGGTACAAAATTTAATCACAGAAATAAAAGTGTGAAGCTTAATATTACTAGACATACTAAAAACGAAGCAATCGATTTCGCTTCCGTTCTTCCGGCTTCCGCGGGAGATTTAACTTAAATTAAAAACACTAGAAAATGTCCAATGAAAAGGAAATGAGGAAGAAAAAAAAATGAACACAAGGAGCAAGAGACAAATAACAGCGAGTCCAAAGAAACATTCACGCTATATATGTTGTGTATATTTTGGCAGCATGTGTTCATTCAGACTTGTCACATTGAATAATTTAGACAAGTTTTGCCTACTTATTTTCAATAGGATCTTCTCATATTCACGGACAACTTTCTTAGTGTCCTTAATAAATATCCTTATTAAACGAAGAGAGAAAATCACCTGCACAATGTTATGATTAGGGTACTGCTTTTTTTTTCTAATCGCAAATGAAATTAAATAGGCAAAATATTCAAAGGAATGTAAATTTTATTGTAAATTCTTTGAATTTTATCAAGGATCTCCAAATGTATAGCAGGAAAACCAGGCCAGATGTGGTAGCAATATTCTTATAGACTTATAAATATAGAAGATGGATTCTGACAAGAAAAATTGTCTAGAACAAACCAACCAACTTTCCTAGCAGCAGACCTAGCAGCTGATTCAATATAATCGTTTCAATTCCTGTCAGAGGAAAAAGAGCAAATGTTCACTTTCTTACTTCTCGAATATTTACATTTCTCTACTCCCGTGATTTTGGCATCTCCAGCTCGCATCTTTGGCTCTTATTTTTTGCTGACAACCAGAAATTCTGTTTTCGCACAAGTGATTGTAATTTTTTTAATTGATGTTTTTCTTCTCGTTTTTTATTTGCCTCTTTGTTTAGCGCTTCCTGTAGTTTTCTTTCTATCAAAGACTTTCAAGATTGTACCCACCAATAATAAATCCCGACAGGACTTCTAGTTGTCTTCGGATAGCCTCAATAAGGGTTAAATAAATCCGCTTAGAAGACGCATCCTTTCTATTTTTGTGTATTTACTTCATTTTCTATCTATAAAGCAGGCGCTTTGCTGCCGGTTTGTATCCTAGACACAGTAGTAATGGGGAAAGAGACAAGCTTCCTCACAGCGAAACGCCAAATGAATGCTTTCAATTGTCGGTAAATCTTTTCAAAAAATCAGTAGCTTTAAACTTAATCGGCAAAATTCAAAGGGTCTGTAATGTCAACAACTCTTGCCTGGCATCTCAACTTCACTCACTTTCTCATCGATGCGACGTGACCTCCCTCTCTTGCGGGAATATGCACATTGAGTGTTTAAGTTGAGAAACACGCATTCCCTGGAATGTTTATTCTACAACAAAAGTGACGGACTAGATGTGTGAGTCCTGGTAATAAAATACAAAGAAACAACTAAAACCAATATAATAGACTCTCCCGTCGGATTCGACGTATGAGGATCAGACAGCCAATTGATTCATTTATGAAATTTTGTGCGATAATCTTAAGTGATTTACAAAGGAAGCCGCATATGGAGAAAGAGTGAGGATTTTGGGTTGAGATCACTGTTCGATTGGCTGACCTTTTAGATCTTGCTCTCGCTTCTTTTCAGATAGAAAACTGCTGAGTCCACAAATTTGTTCATCTTTAAACTTTAATATTTACATTCTCTTTCACCCCAGTAACTTCTTGTGGCATTATCGTCATCTTATGTTTTCCTGAAACCTGTTCTATTATTGTCCTTCCTCACTAAACTCGTCTCTTTCTCTTTCACTCCCTGTAACCCCCTGTAACCAGAACAATACTCGGAAAATTATTAGCAAAGTGTGTTGTTTCGAAAAAAAAGTTCCCTTTCGTGTTCATATAATTTTTATTTAAATTCCTTAAGGTTTCTCCAATGCATTCCTATTGGCAATTATTACAGGTGATAGACTAAAACACTATTTTTGTTTTGTATTCATTCTTTTATTGTTTAAGAATTAGTTCTAACAAATTTCATGTTAAGCTGAGATAACCCCTTTTCAATTGTAGTTGTGATAGGTAGGTAGAGTAATATATTTTGTTTCGTTGAGCTTGTCACATGTCGAGCCTTTTGTTTCGTGTTGAATATGGAATAATTATGATATTGAGGGAGCTTAAAAGTATTTTCAATGTATTTCTCCTCATCACGTAAATATTAAGGGTTGCAAATTCGGAGTACTCTTTCAGAATTCTAAAAAAACACTGTGAAATAATTACCGCAAGGAACCTGTAAGAGAAACCTCGAGGAGATTAAATGAACATAAAAGGGACCTCTTACAAAACAACACACTCAGTGCATTAGTTTCTCACCATAATGAGTTTGACCATAATTTGAATTATAAAAAACAGCTACTTTAATTAGAAGAAAAAAACAATTTGGTAAGACGAATGTGTATAGAATGTGCTTTAATCGCAAGATCATCCACAGTAAATTTGTTTCCAGGTTCTTATATTTCAGCCTTCTTGGCAGATCTTCTATTATCACAATGTATAACTGGCCACTCGTATATATTCAATCCCTATTGCAGACGCTTGCTCAGGCGCATTTTGTATTTATTCAGAACCCACAGAGCCTACTGTGGTTTATGTTGAATAGACCTTAGTTAGTTTCTGGGAGAGAGCCCGTTATCTGGCGTGATCAACAATTTGAACAGGGCTAGCGCGCTCAACCCCTCGGCCACGATGACTTATGACTTTGTGCTAGCACAACTAGAGTTTCGTCTACCCAGTTTCACTCACAAGATTTGGGTCAACTCGTGGTATGGTTTTCAGGCACTTTCGACCCCTCCAGTGCGATAAAAATCAAGAAGTTTTCCTTCCTGACATATCGGCAAGGGTGAGATTCGAACCCAGGTCTCAGAATGCGAACGTTCTAACCACTCAGCCACAGCGTCTTCTCTTCTTCGTTTATTCAAATCAACGTAAGCTTCACTTAGTCCTATAAATTCCCAAAATATGTAAACACGGCCAAACGAAAACTGGTGTCCGACTTTGTCAACAATTTTTCTAAAGTAAATCTTAGTGAAATAGCGTTAACTCTGAAGCAAGATTTGATGTACACTTTAAGCAATGAGATTTGGCCAATCTTAAACGAATACCCTTCGTATATCAATAATTTTAGCCTATTCCGATGCGCTGCATACGCTGATTTACTCTTCTCACTTCGCAAAACTTCTGTGAAACTCTGGTGTTAATTATGACTCTTCAATGACAAGTCCTTGTCATATGACCATTCAATTAAACACGTCTTTCTTCCGTTACTGTCTGACTAACACGATTAAGTTCAGGCATTTACAGACAACCTCAGAGTCTCTACTACAGATGTCATTCAGAACTAAACTGTATGCATTAAATTTTGGAGGATTTTTCCCATTAAAACATCTTAAACAGCTAAGTACCAATTTTTATCGTGTGTTGATGACACAATACTGATAGCAGACACAGAAAAGAAATTACAAAACCTCCTACAGAAGGTAGCAAATGAGAACGAAAAGAAAAGGACGAAGCATAAACTACAAGAAAATAGAATGCATGGTCATCAATAAAAGGATAAGTTTCAAATGCGATTTGCAGGTCGGGGACACTAAAACCAGGCAGGTGCTGTTATGGAGTGGTTTCACAGTGGAGGCTTGTATTTGTACTAAGTCGGTCCTAAAATAGGTTCGATGTAAAAAACGTTAGGAACTTGATATAATAGGTAATGACGCAGAGAAATCTAGTTGTGGTCGCTGATACTTTAGTATCCGACTAACGGTCGTCCGACATCGACTGACTGACCGAACTCACTGAGCGACTTCTGCTACTCCTACTTATTATAGGTGGGAGAGTCTATTAACAATAGAATAGGTGTGTTCCCCTATAACATCCCCTCCCTAAAATTTTACTCTGTATGAGTAAACAATTTTCTTTATTTATTTTTCATTTTTTTTATATGAAATATGAAGAGAAAACTCATTTTTCAAATTCATTTTTTTTCATAGCAACGTCGTAGCGTATCTCCTACAATTTTTTGATCCACTTTTAAATGATCAGTTGCCTTTCTTTTTTCTTCTGGGTCGACGTACCTCAGGTAAAATTGTTGCAGGCGTTGTTAGATCAAACGTATTGAAAATCACCTCCATTGGCGTTTTCTCCGCGGGACCGCTGTCAACCACGTCTGAAAAACGTCGTCTGATCTGGTTACTGCACGTGAATTTTTCGCCTTTCACCAAGTACATCATATTGCCAATCCGCTTTTCTATTTTTTCGGTACCTCCATAGTGTTACCAGAAACAACCTTCCGCTTTGAGCTTCTTAAGGATGGAGTCACAGTTTCTGTAGGTTATTCTTGTCGTTCTATTTGTTCAGCCTCTAGCTTCCCTTTTGTTGATCTTGTGCTTCTTGACGTTTTCTGTGGTGACTTCAGTTGACTTAAATCATCTAATAGTACTGCATGTCCTTGGCTGCGGGTAACTCTCTCCCCAGTTTTTCTCGGTGTCGGCTTCATCTTTACTTTCTGAAGCTTGTTTTTCCCATATATTGTCGGTGTTACGCATTCAACTTTTTTTTAAATACACCGGTTTTCTCTAATCTGTCCAATTCTTTATCTATCTGTTTAACTGAAGCAAACAGCACATTCCTTTTCTTTTTGAATACCGCCTGGGCGTTTTCTTTTGGCTGGAATTTTGCCTCCAACTTGGTACACGTTCCCAAACCAGGAGAAAAAACAGTAGGAAATGTTTCCTTAAGTTTCCTTACTAATTTTTGGGCTTCTGAGTTTAAACTTTCAACCTTGTAACAGAAAGAATTTATCGGTAGATATCATAATTGAAATTCTGTTATCCAATTCGTACCAAGTTCGTGATATTTTCTATGACAAATAGTTTAGCTTTTCGCGTTTTTTTATTTAACGTGACGTTTGTAACAAATTCTCCAATAAATTGTATTTTTTCTTCTGTCACTGACCTCGTGATTTTATTTGTCTTCATTAAAGTTGGTTTCCCCAACTTCTTCCACGTATGTAAATTTATGATAGATAGGTCGGAACCAGTGTCGAGTTGCATTTTTATTTTTTTTATTACTTATTTTGACGGTAACAAATTTTCTGGTTATTCCATCGTTCACCTTGTCGGACTTTAATTTTCTTATTTTATTGTCTTTATTTTTTGACCTGCAGTGCGAGCTTTTATGACCCAGACTTTTACAGTTGAAACATTTTTTTATTCCTAAAATTGCAATATCTGTACCAGTGAAGTTCACCGCAAGCAAAACATGGCTTCGGGAGTTTGTTTATTTTTCTCTGGTATTTCACTTTTTGTTTGATAATCCGCAATTTTAGAATTCTTTTTGGTAGACTGACTTTCTTTTTTGTAGCATATTTTCCTTAAATGCGAAACGATAGAATGTTCTATCTTTTTCGAATCTTTCTTTACGCTAACATATCTTGTGCAGTCTTCTGCCAACTTCCGTATCCTAATTCTTGGTTCGTTTTCCAATTTTGACGGCACTAATTTTCTCAACTCTGCGTCTCTTTCCGATACCAGCCCCTGAACAAACACCAAGCACTTAAAATTGTCAGCGCTTAACTCTGCAAGCTTGAATTCTTCACAATGCTTATTCACATTGGCTGCGTACGTTATATAGTCTTGTTCGTCATCTTTCATGCGATTCAAACATTTCCACCTCTTGTGAAAGAAAGATGTCTTTTTACTAAATAATTCACTTAATATATTTACCACCGGTAAATGTCAACTCGCTAGTTTTTTCGGTAAAATGTAGTTTACCAATTTGTTATGATCAGCGGTTCCTAACTTGCTTAAAAGAAGCCTAACCTTCTTTCCTTCAGACCACGAGTCGCAGTCCTCATTATACACGTCCGTATATTTTTTTATAATACTCCTCAAAAGTTATCTCTTCATCTGGACTGTACGTGAATATTTCAATTGAATTCCATATTGTATTCTCAGGGAAAGAATCATTTTGTAGATTTTTCTCTTTCCTCTTCTCAGTTATTTCCAGAATTTTGTTTTGAAACTCCTTATGCATCTGTTCCATTTCTCGTTGAAACTGCATTTGTCTATTAAAATTTTCCTCCTGTAGTTGCATCTGGAATGTCTTCTGTTGCTCTAATATTGTCATCTGTTGTTCCGTCTGGAACTTTAAAAATTCCTGGAATATATTTTTGCATTCCTCCATCTTCGCAAAAGTTTACACAATGCTTAAATATTGTAGAGGTGGGGGGTCCTACGAATTTGCAATTCGTGACCTATTTGAGCAAACTGTCTTATCGAGAAAAAAATTCTTTTCTCAGTTGAGAATACGACTGATTTTTTTCGTCACTAACTTGACGTCTTGTCTTTCGAAAGACTTTGCCAAGTTTATTTTTTTTTTTTTTTTTTTGTGACGAGCAAATTTTTTCTTTTTCTCTGTATGAGTACGAATTTCGTCACCAAATGTGGCGAGCGAATTTTTTTTATTCCGCCGTATGTATCCGAATCCCTTCGCCAAATTTGTTATGGCGGGTGATTTTTTTTTCTCTTCCAACGTATGAATCCGAATACGTTCGTCGCCAAGTGTGTTATGGCGAGCGAATTTTTTTTCCTCCGTATGAGTACGAATTCCTGGTCGCCAAATTTGTTATGTGGCGAACTGAATTTTTTTTCTTCCTCCGTATGAGTTCGAATACCTCGTTGCCAAGTGTGTTATGGTGGGTGAATTTTGTTTTTCTCCTCCACCGTATGAAACTGAAAACCTCGTCGCCAAGTGTGTTATGGAGTGGTTTCACAGTAGAGGCTTGTATTTGTACTAAGTCGGTCCTAAAATAGGTTCGACGTACAAAACGTTAGGAACTTGATATAATAGGTAATGACGCAGAGAAATCTAGTTGTGGTCGCTGATACTTTAGTATCCGACTAACAGTCGTTCGGCATCGACTGGCTGCCCGACCCACTGAGCGGCCCCTACTACTCCTACTTATTATAGGTGGGAGAGTCTATTAACTATAGAATAGGTGTGTTCCACTATGACAGGTGCAGATGTTTAAATATCTTGGAAGTGTTTTGACAGAGAACGGTAAGTGCGACGCTGAGATTCGAAGGCATATAGCGATGGCCAAAGTTGCATTCCAAAAACTAGACAGGAGGATTTCTTTGGTAACAAAGAAAAAATTACTGAGCTGTTACGTGACATCTGTTCTTCTTTACGGCAGCAATTGTTGGACGGTCTCCTCACAGATGAAGAAGAGACTCGAGGCGACGGAGATGTGGTTCTACAGAAGGATGCTGAGGATATCATGAATCGAGCGTGTGAGCAACGATGAGGTCCTGAAGAGGATGCAAACAATGAGAAGGCTTATACGTAACATCAGAAGAGACAGGTGAAGTTTCTGGGACACGTAATGAGAAAGGAGGACCTGGAAAATCTGATACTCACAGGTTAAATAGAGGGAAAGAGAGACAAGGGAAAACAACGCATAACATACCTGGTGGGCTTAAGCAAGTAGATGACAGAACGTAGTCTAGGGGAGGTAGCAGAAGGACGAAACTTATTGAGAGCTGCTAGGGATAGGAGGAAGTGGAGGGCCATGATTGCCTATGTCCTGAAAAGACAATCACATAGAAAAAAAAAGAATTAACAGAGTATATAGTGATTATGAGAATGAATTGAACCTAGGTATTTCCACCATAAAGATCCTGCTAATAAACCTTTTAGGTGTATTCTACGATATTTAAATAAAAACTAGTTTCACTGTGGCTGTGACGCCATTTTTGGTGCGTCCATTCGGCTAAAGGATTATCGTAGTTAATATCAAGCTCATGATTGGATTTATAATTACTATATCACCGAATTCACAGTTCACAGCGTTAATACTTTCAGCTACACGCAGGGTAATACTCCTGCAGGGAAAGCGGGGAGAGCAATAAATGGGTAATGTTGAATAAGAATTAGATGAGATATATCTAAACATAGTCAGTTAGAAAGTGAACAATCTACCTCCGTAAATTAAGCAAAGGGTTCAGTTCGAAATACGCTGAAGGACATCCGGCAAGCACCAGATATATAAAAAATATATATAATTTTTCGCCCAAAGCAAGGCTCAGGAGCCACTCAAAGTAAGCGGTTACCGAATATGGTTTTTTTGTATAAGCGTAAGAAGAAGATATCCTGAAAAAATAACGGTTAACTCTGTGACTGGTTCGAAATAAAATGGTTTACACGGATCCAATTAAATTAATAACCATTTTTTGGGGGTGGGGGGAATCGTCACTTAATCTCGAACCTGCGTAACCAGACGATTCCCTCGAAGATAGAAAAAAGTTTTTTTTTTCTTCTTCTTTAAATCAATAATCGAAAACAAACAGAAAGAAAGATTTTTTTTATATCAGTGCGTTGACATTTTCGACAGAAATCTTTCTTCTTTTTTTTTTCTTAATCAACTTAAAAATTGTTTTACTGTCGCATTTTGTTTTCTGACCTCTCAAAATTACTTCTCCCCTTGAAGCTCTTGTAAAAAAAAATAAATAAACAGTGTTTATTTATTTATCTATTTATTTATTTAATCATTTATTTGCCATTCTCATCTGTCTGTATTCGTCTGCTGAGGGGAGGATGTTTACGTATTTGGTGTCAGAATAACTGACGTTGTTTGAAGGTGTTGTGACTCTGGCTGTGTGGGTCGGGGGAAGCTCTATTCTGGACATTTTAGTTTAGAAGGTAAAATTATGGGTTGGACAAAGATGGCAGAGAGTAGAAAAATGTTTATAATGGCATGAACGCTGGTAAAAACAGAGACTGACAAAGAGAGATTTAAAAAGAAAGAAGGGCAACAAGGATTTAAGCGTAACGGTGTCAGCAATCAAGAGTCTGAACAAGATGGACTTAGATAAGAAAGATTGGCAAAATAGAAACTTAAAAACGTTATTTAAAAAAGCGACTAAAACAGAAAGACCTAAAGAAGAGAGACTGAAAAAGAAATACCTAAGGAGGGAGACTTAAAAAAAATTACCTAAGGAGGAGAGACTGAAAAAGAAAGACCTATTGACTGAAAAAGAAAGTCCTAGGCACTGAAAAAGAAAAACCTAAAGAAGAGAGACTGAGAAAGAAATACCGAAGGAAAAGAGATTGAAAAAGAAAGATCTAAGGAAGAGAGACTGAGAAATATTTACCTAAAGAAGAGAGACGAGTAAAGAAAGACCTAAAGAAGACACACTGAAAAATAAATACCTACAGAAGAGAGACTGGGAAAGAAAGACATATTAACTGAAAAAGAAAGACCTAGGGACCGAAAAAGAAAGAGCTAAAAAAGAGAGACTGAAAAAGAAATACTTAAAAAAGAGAAACTGACAAAGAAATACTTAAGGAAGAGAGACTGAGAAAAAATACCTAAAGAAGAGAGACTGGTAAAGAGTGACCTAAAGAAGAGAGACTGAAAAAGAAAGACGGGAAGAATAGAGATTGAAAAAGAAAGACCTAAAGAAGAGAGCCGGCAAAAGAAATACCTAAAAAACAGAGACTGAGACAGCAATATCTAAAGAAGAGAGACTGGGAAAGAAAGACCCAAAGCAGAGAGACTAAAAAAGGAAGACCTAAAGAAGAGAGATTGTATATAAATATCTAAGGAAGAGAGGCTGAAAAAGAAAGACCTATTCACTGAAAAAGAAAGACCCACGGACTGAAAAAAAAGATCCAAAGGAGAGAGACTGAAAAGAAAGAAAAAATCTAAAGAGAGACTGTGAAAGAAATACCTACAGAAGAGAGACTGTGAAAGAAAGACCTAAAGAAGAGAGACTGAAAAATAAAGACCTAAAGAAGAGAGACTGAAAAACAAATATCTAAGGAAGAGAGGCTGAAAAAGAAAGACCTATTAACTGAAAAAGAAAGAAATAGGGGCTGAAAAAGAAAGATCTAAAGAAGAAAGACTGAAAAAGAAATACCTAAGGAAGAGAGATTGAAAAAGAAAGACTTAAAGAAGAGAGACTGAAAAATAAAAACCTAAAGAAGAGAGGCTGAAAGAAATACCTAAGGAAAAGAGACTGAAAAAGAAAGACCTATTGACAGACAAAGAAAGACCTAGTCACTGAAAAAGAAAGACCTATCGAAGAGATATTGAAAAGAAGTACCTAAGGAAGTTTGTTTTAAAAAGAAAAAACCTAAAAAGAGAGACTGGAAAGAAATACCCAAGAAAGAGAGACAGAAAAGGTGACTGAAACAATGATAAACGAGAAAATGAGGACTAAAAAGCAATATGAGAGGAGGAAAAAAAAAGTTAAGTGCCTCCCCCGAAAGCGGCGGCCTTTTTCAGATTAATGCTTGGAAGTAAGTCTATGTCTCTTGGCGAAGACCGCACTTCTTGGAGTCTTGTGGGCTGGCGCTACAGAATCACAAAGAAAGAACAGTACCAGACAACAGAAACCGCATCACTTAAAGACTTTCAACAGCGGAAACTACTAAAATGAATAGCACATGAAAATGATGACATAGTCAATGGGCTGACATTCAAAACCACTTCCAACAAAACTTTAGGAACGAAACCCCCATCAATACTGGGAAGGGAGATAACAGCTACTGCACTTGAGAAATCTATTTTCCTGAAAAAAAAAAAATGTTGTAAGAGAAAGATTTTATGAATGTTAGCCGATAGTCGTAATGGCATTCTTTTTATAGATACAAATATTTAAGTAAATGCTCTGTTTATAATAAACAGTATTAAACAACATTTACCGGACTGAATGTCCGAGAAATTTTCACAGAAAATATTCATCTACCCACAGGATTCGAACCTGTATCCTATACGGAACCGTCATTTAGCCTAACGTGCTTTTACCGATTTGGCCACAGAGGAGCGTTCGGTTAGCAAGGTCGATTTTACTGTATTTAAACTTCAATCGTCTATGAATCTCTCACGTACATTCATATCTTATCAAGGCTTATCAAATGTAAACAAATGACGTCACACATTATGAAATGGAAAATGTACGACATTTATTTTAAGATAATTTAGCTTGACATTCCTTTACCGATTTATGTGTGTGTGTGTGTGTGTGTATAACTAAAAAATACGTGAAAGTTACGAGAATTTAATGTTTTTTTCGAGCTAGCTGAAATTCTGCCAGAAAGTACTCAAAAGTTAACTAGAGATATAATATTGAATTAATCAAAATTCTAAATTTATTATAGATAGATAGATAATCACCACACGGACATAGATAGATAGATAGATAGATAGATAGATAGATAGATAGATAGATAGATTTAGCGTTATAACCTAGAAAGGGTTACTGAATGAAGAATAACCAAAACGGAGGTTGGAAATGAAATGGTAATCTTTATAATATCATCAAAATACAATACTCGCCAGCAGCGTGAAATAAGTAAACCACTACTAGTGGTAGACTAGTAAGACAACATATTACACCCCCCCCCGGTTCAACTTATAATAATTTCCAATGTATTTATGAGGATTGGGACATACCCATTAGTGTACATAGGTACGGTATACAATATAATATATATATATATATATATATATATATATATATATATATATATATATATATATAGATAGATAGATAGATAGATGAGTCAGTTATGTGCCATGCGTGATACACGCTTAGGCGATCATATATCTTTCGATACACGACTGACGAGGCAGGTAATTTTCCCGCAGTAGTTTGCCATTTCTTTCTGTAGTAGACCAGTTGTCATCCAAGGCTCTAGAACCCGGTCTGTCTTGCTATTTACCCATAGCTGGGAGGAGAAGAAGAGGGTTCATACCTTTCCCAAGGTAATTAGCATGTAAGAGAATGTAATGGATTCGACTGGAATTCGATCTCGACTCCTCAGTCCAAGCAGCTATCCATTACTCCACCTTGCTAGATAGATAGAAAGAAAGAAAACGAAAATGTTCTCGGTCTGATACGTTTCCCAATATTTAAATGAAAAAACATCAAAATATTGATTTTTACTTTGGGATTTCGGCCCAAGAACTTCTCAACACTTTCTTATCTATCTATCTTTCGTATCTATCTATCTATCTATGAGAAAGATATATAGATATATTTTTCTTAATTCTTCAGAAAAATCCAAACCCCTAAGGTCTTACGGTTCACATTAAAAATGACATGATTGTGACATTTTCACCAGCAGCATGAAATCTTCTCAAACTTCAAGCGTTGTCTTCAACGAAAGTTCAAAATATGACATATGATGTCTAAATAATCATAATTTGAAACCTGCCATCTCAAGAGACTTTCAACGACATTGCTTCCACAAGGCTTCCTCGCTCCATGACCCAGCATGGCTAAATCAACTATCCTTTTGACCTAAGAGCTATCGAAAGCTATCTTCAGCAAGTTCCCTTCCAAGTGTGTTTGGCGAGATTTGAAGCAACGGCTTTGTGGTTAAGAGAAAGACATATATCAGTGAATACTTCAGAAAGTTGTTTGACTTACCATAATACGCCATGCATAATACGCCTCCATCTATAACACGCACACATAAAATTGTGCTCAAAGTGTGTGAAAATGTTTCTACTCATGCATAATACGCACACCTTAAGAGGGAGGGATAGGTGCTAGCACCGAGGCCTGCGCAACCGACGGTTGCGGTGGCTGAGGGGAATTTTTGACCCTGCCCGAGTGCACGCGCTCAGGTCCCCACATTAATCCGACCTTGTGTCACATCTCATTCTCGAATGAGTAAACACCGCATAATACGCACTCCTTGTTTGGGAATTAAACCCTATACCTTCTCCAATTTTATTACGGCCAGCGATTCCTGCTCTTATTTTTTTTTAAAATGGTTTTAAACATAGAATAATATTATTTTAATTTAGTTTTATGATAATTCTTATTTTATTTTACGGCAATTTTTTCAAGATTTTTTTGTAGTTGTGCGTAATAAATACGCACCCCTGATTTTGTTTATTATTTTTTTAGAAAAAAAAAATGCGTACTACACATGGGGAATTATGGTAATATATGAGTTCGTTTACTGATATAGATAAAAGATGAGCAGAGTAAAATTCATGTCAAGTCCGATTGTATTATTGGTGTAAACTTAAACATAGGTTAAGTTATCTCGATAAATGAATAGATATGTTACAAAATGGCAGTTGGCTAAAGTATACAAATTAAAAGAATATAAATATTCATAATATAAAATATAAAACAGATAAGGCTTTGCGTATTGTATTCGAAGTTGTGGCTAAAAGGTCGGAAGTTTATATTTTGTTATTTTTGTTAAAGTATTAGGTTGGTGCAAAAATAATGACGTTTTTTGAGGTAATTTTTTAACGTCAAAAAACGATATTGTTTTTGCACCAACCTAATACTTTTGACTGTCTCGATTTGGGTCTTGTCTGGTCCTGTCGCTGTCCCTGTTGCAGACGACTTCCGGCCACCCGATATTGAGGATGTTCCTGAGACATCGGTTGCTAAATGACATCAAGAAACAAAAATGGGGATAGATCAGCCACACATTCCGCAAGACTGCTACTAATATCACCAGGCAGGTCCTTGACTGCAATCCACAATGAAAGTGAAAAATGGTTTCGGCCAAAACAGACTTGGCGTTGAAGTGTTGGCACAGAGATGAAGTCAGTCGGTACGAGATGGGCCGAGCATCACCCGGAACCGCGTCCGTTGAAGGGATATTGTTTCGGCACTATGTCCCCAATGAATCAAGAGGCATAACAACAACTTTTGACTATCGCAGTGATTATCAAAAACCAATGTGGCGCTTGTGTGGTAGTAAGAATTCCTTTGTCTGGCTTTCTGAAATTCTTTGCGTAGCTGAAAGTTTGAAATGGTCTGGACTGCCGTCATGTGAAACGGCTATTGGGAACCACCATTTTGTATAATAATAGTTTCTATTGTTTTGGTTCTTTCGTGTTTGAAAATTGTAACTTTAAAATCTTTTTCTTCTTGCTTCAATTTAGTCACAAGGTCTACTAATAGATAATAAATACAATATTGTCATCATTTTGTTATTTCATTAACCGGACTATTAAGTTATGTTGCCAGACATTGTTTCTTCCAGCAGTCACCCTCTTGACCCAGGTCAGAACTACATCCTCAAAGGCTCAGTGTTGAGTCTGGGGCCATCACCAACAATTTTGGAAGTTCTTTACTTATCAAAATGATCAGAGTGATTTTTTTTTTTTCGTAATCATCCTACTCTTTCCAAATTCTCTGCACTCTCCTCAGATTGAGGCCCTAATATTCTGAAATGTTCGTATTCGAGCTCCGGGTCCGAATGCCAATCAGTTTTTAAATATTTAAAATTTTTAAGATTACTGGATATCTAAAAAAAAAAAAAAAAAAAGAAAAAAAGCAAAAAGACATTTATATTGTATTCATCATGTAATTTTATGTCCATTATCTCTTCCTTAGATAAAATCCACAAAGATCAGCAGACTGTCAATAAATGTGTCAACATCTCGTAAAAATCCCCACTCCGTGATAAAAAAAAATGATTTTCTGAAATATTTTCAACTACAAGTAAGTAATATGTTTCAATTTAGATTTGTTGATAAAATCTCCCCACCGCCACCCCAACCGAGAGACTGGTCAGGTCGAGCAAATCAAAGGATTATCGACTGGCCCGGAAACTCTCTTGATTTAAATCCAATTGAGAATCTGTGATCAATCTGCAACGAACGACTTCGTGGAATGGACATACGAAATGCTAACATGTTCACCGGGTCATGTTTCATTGGAAAAAAAAGTAAATAATAACGGAATTATTTGTTTTGTTTCAATTAATTTGCACACGAGTGTAGTTCCCCAAGTCATAGGAGCGTGCAAATCACTCCACCATGTCAATGTATTTAATTATGTTGTCATCGGTAGTCTCTTTGTTCGTTGCTATTAAATAATTTTCTTGTCAAACATCTTATCGAGCTTGAAGTGGTTAACTTTTAAGAAAAAAAAAATTATTTTATTTGTTTTATATTGACAAAATACATTAGATTTTATTTTTCAAGTTCTTTCTTTGTTTGAATAAACAGTTTTTCTTTTTTTCAAAAAAATCCCAACAGAACAGTTCTGCTGACAGACAGAATATGGTTGAAACCAAACGGAAACTATTGGTACCATCAAATCTGCAAAAATTTTGTAAATTAAGGTCCTAAACTAGTAACGTTTTGTTTGTTTTTGTTTTTTTGTTTGTTTGTTTTTTTTTGTTTTTGTTTTTTTGTTTTTTTGCTTATTTATACATAAATATGTTTTACTTTCTTCTTTTTTTTTTTTTTCAGTTTCTATTGATAGATCTTTGTATCATGAAAAACATCAAAACAGGAACTGGGGACATTTTTTTTAGATCTCTTTTCCCCCCAAATTATTTCAACTTTAGACTTTTTCCACTTGTATTGACATTATTCGTTTTTTCTTTTCACGTTGCATTGTTAAATTATATTTTTTCCCCAATGTTCTCGATTTGAATAGTACCTATATTATATATCTGAATAGTTATAACAATAATAACAACAACAACAATAATAATAATAATAATAATAATCAGTAATAATAATAATAATAATAATAATAATAATCAGTAATAATAATAATCAGTAATAATAATAATGATAATAATAATAATAATCAGTAATAATAATAATAATAATAATAATAATCAGTAATAATAATAATAATAATAATAATAATGATCAGTAATAATAATGATAATAGTAATCAGTAATAATAATAATAATAATAATGATAATAATAATAATAATCAGTAATAATAATAATAATAATCAGTAATAATAATAATAATAATAATAATAATCAGTAATAATAATAATGATAATAATAATAATAATCAGTAATAATAATAATAATCAGTAATAATAATAATGATAATAATAATAATAATAATCAGTAATAACAATAATAATAATCAGCAATAATAATAATAATAATCAGTAATAATAATAATAATCCGTAATAATAATAATGATAATAATAATAATAATAATAATAATAATCTGTAATAATAATAATAATAATCAGTAATAATAATAATAATAATAATCAGTAATAATAATAATAATAATCAGTAATAATAATAATAATAACAATCAGTAATAATAATAATAATAATTATCATTAATAATAATAATAATAATGATAATAATAATAATAATCAGTAATAATAATAATAATAATCAGTAATAATAATAATAATAATAATAATAATAATAATAATAATAATCAGTAATAATAATAATAATAATCAGGAATAATAATAATAATAATAATAATAATCAATAATAATAATAATAATAATAATAATCAGTAAAAATAATAATAATAATAATAATAATAATAATAATAATAATAATAATCAGTAATAATATTCAGAAATAAAGAAAGCCAATAATTTCAAAAGAGGATTTCATGTGGATGTAGAAGAGTAAGTAAATATCGCAATGCATCTAATGGCAAAAAGAACGTAAAAAGAAAGCAAATGCACTGTGGACCAAATGTACCTAAACGACAGCAAGGCAAGCATTTTCATGGTCAATAATCTGCCCCTGTCCCACAAGCTGATGTAGAAAAACGTCATGCCCATCGGTCGTTGAAAGGTGCATGATTAAAAGCTGAAACCGAAGGTTTTTACTTTTGACTGTACGGGATCAATTCTTGCTAAGTACAAATTATCAAGCAAACATATTGATAAACTATGTTACCAGAAATGCAGATTCTGTAATGAATATCCAGAAACCATTGACAATCTTGGATCACGCTGCACAGTATGAGCATCCAAAGAATGTAAAACCTGACATAACAGGCTGGGCCAATATCAGCACTGGGAAATCTGCAACCTTTACCCGAGGGGAAAGTTACTAAAAAACACCGGATTTATAATCCGGTGTTTTTAATTTTCTTTTTTCTAATTTTTATTTTATTATTATTCTTTCTTTCTTCTTCTTCTTTCTTATTTTTGATTTTATTATTCTTCTTATTATCATTATTCTTTCTTATTATTTTTCACTGTTCTTATTATTGTCATCCACAGACAGACAGTCCACAGCTCATCAGTGTCGCTAGACACCTCTAGCTCGGATCGAAACCCGACTGAATTGATATCAGCCGGAGATTCTACCACTAAGCCGTCGGCGCACGGCAGGGAATGCATATATATATATATATATATATATATATATATACACACATACACACACACACACATACACATACACATACATATAATTATTATTTATATATATATATAATTATTATTTGAAAATTATAACATAAGTATGTTATCAAATCACTACAAAAATAGCTATTTTGTTTCAACACTTCTGGTGTCTTATCAAGTGATGGTGCTGAATTTTAGAATAAAGAATATTATAATTTTCGAATAAATAATTATATTTGCTCTACTCTGTATTGAGCACTCTTTTAAGAATAGTATTTGTTGGTTATTAGAATTTATTCCGTGTACACCAATCCTATTCTTGTATATATATATATATATATATATATATATATATATATATATATATATATATATATATGAATATTGGAAATATATAACGGTATGTAATTTTATATATCAAGAAGAGTATTGCGGAAATTATATGACAAAGTAGAAAGTTGAAAAAGTTTACCTGTGACGCGTTTCGTCTTTCAGGTGATCATCAGACTAATTTTGTTATGTTGGTAGCACTATACAGGCACATATCAAAGTATTGCTGGGAATTTTAGAATTTTTTTCCAGCCGAATCCATAAGAGTCAAGGAGCAGATTTATTGTAGATGACCTTTTGATTAAGGCATTCTCTAGACATTTATGTCTAGTGAATTATTTTCTCCTTTGATCATGGAAGCATTTTTTTTGTGTCGAAGTTGTAGTCAGTCTTGTTACGATGGACAACCAACATGCATTTGATCTTTTATTTGATTTCTTATACCCTGCCAATATCTCATAAATAATTTACTAGTCGTTTTTGATGGCGTGGAAAGAGAGAAAAAGACACTACTTGGTTTCAATGAGATAAAAGAAAGAAAGAAAAAAAGAAAGAAGGAAAGATAAAAGTGTTTAACGTCTGTTTCATTGAAATGGAAAAGTTGTCAATTTAAAATATTTTCATTTGTACCCACTTCTGAAAATAACTACCAACATTCGTAATTATGATGGTTATTGCAACATTTTGTTAAAGTTGTTAAGCTCAAATAGTTAACGATACGAGGGGAAAATTTCTATGGATATTTTATTGTTATAGAACTCGCCATGAGCTTGATTCAATCATTAACTGAAGAATTAAGATTGATCAGAAAATACAAATAGGAAAACCGTAAAATTTGCACGGTCCTTTCTCGTTACGAACAGAAGAAAAATGCGTGAAAGATCTTCGTGGCAAAGAAACCCATAGGAAAATAGACCATCCCACTTATTATCCCACTTTAGATTCCTAGAACCTGCTGTTTATTTCCAAAATAGAAAAATGTCCAGAAAATATAAAGTTTTAAACTCGATGAGTCGAGTTCGAATCCCAGCCCGGTTCGTTGCATTCATACTTATGCGCAAATGCCATTGGGAAAGATATGACTCCATCTCTTCTCTACCGAGCTATGGGTTGAATAGCAGGACAGGCCTGGTTCTATAGCCTTGGTTGGCAACCAGTCTCCCGCAAAAAGAAGTGACAAACTCCAGCGGGAAAATCTTCTGCCTAGCCAGTCATGAATCGAAAGAGACATGATCGCCCATGCGTGTATCACGTACGGTATTTAACTGAAAGAATCAACAGCGATTTAGGCGAGGAAGCAGTGAAGAGACATGATCGCCCAAGCGTGTATCACATACGGTATTTAACTGAAATAATCAACAGCGATTTAGGCAAGGAAGCAATGAAGAGACATGATCGCCCAAGCGTATATCACGTACGGTATTTAACTGAAAGAATCAACAGCGATTAAGGCGAGGAAGCAGTGAAGAGACATGATCGCCCTAGCGTGTATCACGTACGGTATTTAACTGAAAGAATCAACAGCGATTTAGGCGAGGAAGTAGTGAAGAGACATGATCGCCCAAGCGTGTATCACGTACGGTATTTAACTGAAAGAATCAACAGCGATTTAGGCGAGGAAGCAGTGAAGAGACATGATCGCCCTAGCGTGTATCACGTACGGTATTTAACTGAAAGAATCAACAGCGATTTAGGCGAGGAAGTAGTGAAGAGACATGATCGCCCAAGCGTGTATCACGTACGGTATTTAACTGAAAGAATCAACAGCGATTTAGGCGAGGAAGCAGTGAAGAGACATGATCGCCCTAGCGTGTATCACGTACGGTATTTAACTGAAAGAATCAACAGCGATTTAGGCGAGGAAGTAGTGAAGAGACATGATCGCCCTAGCGTGTATCACGTACGGTATTTAACTGAAAGAATCAACAGCGATTTAGGCGAGGAAGTAGTGAAGAGACATGATCGCCCAAGCGTGTATCACGTACGGTATTTAACTGAAATAATCAACAGCGATTTAGGCAAGGAAGCAATGAAGAGACATGATCGCCCAAGCGTATATCACGTACGGTATTTAACTGAAAGAATCAACAGCGATTAAGGCGAGGAAGCAGTGAAGAGACATGATCGCCCTAGCGTGTATCACGTACGGTATTTAACTGAAAGAATCAACAGCGATTTAGGCGAGGAAGTAGTGAAGAGACATGATCGCCCAAGCGTGTATCACGTACGGTATTTAACTGAAAGAATCAACAGCGATTTAGGCGAGGAAGCAGTGAAGAGACATGATCGCCCTAGCGTGTATCACGTACGGTATTTAACTGAAAGAATCAACAGCGATTTAGGCGAGGAAGTAGTGAAGAGACATGATCGCCCAAGCGTGTATCACGTACGGTATTTAACTGAAAGAATCAACAGCGATTTAGGCGAGGAAGCAGTGAAGAGACATGATCGCCCTAGCGTGTATCACGTACGGTATTTAACTGAAAGAATCAACAGCGATTTAGGCGAGGAAGTAGTGAAGAGACATGATCGCCCTAGCGTGTATCACGTACGGTATTTAACTGAAAGAATCAACAGCGATTTAGGCGAGGAAGTAGTGAAGAGACATGATCGCCCAAGCGTGTATCACGTACGGTATTTAACTGAAAGAATCAACAGCGATTTAGGCGAGGAAGTAGTGAAGAGACATGATCGCCCAAGCGTGTATCACGTACGGTATTTAACTGAAAGAATCAACAGCGATTTAGGCGAGGAAGCAGTGAAGAGACATGATCGCCCAAGCGTGTATCACGTACGGTATTTAACTGAAAGAATCAACAGCGATTTAGGCGAGGAAGTAGTGAAGAGACATGATCGCCCTAGCGTGTATCACGTACGGTATTTAACTGAAAGAATCAACAGCGATTTAGGCGAGGAAGTAGTGAAGAGACATGATCGCCCAAGCGTGTATCACGTACGGTATTTAACTGAAAGAATCAACAGCGATTTAGGCGAGGAAGTAGTGAAGAGACATGATCGCCCAAGCGTGTATCACGTACGGTATTTAACTGAAAGAATCAACAGCGATTTAGGCGAGGAAGCAGTGAAGAGACATGATCGCCCAAGCGTGTATCACGTACGGTATTTAACTGAGAGAATCAACAGCGATTTAGGCGAGGAAGCAGTGAAGAGACATGATCGCCCTAGCGTGTATCACGTACGGTATTTAACTGAGAGAATCAACAGCGATTTAGGCGAGGAAGCAGTGAAGAGACATGATCGCCCAAGCGTGTATCACGTACGGTATTTAACTGAAAGAATCAACAGCGATTTAGGCGAGGAAGTAGTGAAGAGACATGATCGCCCAAGCGTGTATCACGTACGGTATTTAACTGAAAGAATCAACAGCGATTTAGGCGAGGAAGCAGTGAAGAGACATGATCGCCCAAGCGTGTATCACGTACGGTATTTAACTGAAAGAATCAACAGCGATTTAGGCGAGGAAGTAGTGAAGAGACATGATCGCCCTAGCGTGTATCACGTACGGTATTTAACTGAAAGAATCAACAGCGATTTAGGCGAGGAAGTAGTGAAGAGACATGATCGCCCAAGCGTGTATCACGTACGGTATTTAACTGAAAGAATCAACAGCGATTTAGGCGAGGAAGTAGTGAAGAGACATGATCGCCCAAGCGTGTATCACGTACGGTATTTAACTGAAAGAATCAACAGCGATTTAGGCGAGGAAGCAGTGAAGAGACATGATCGCCCAAGCGTGTATCACGTACGGTATTTAACTGAGAGAATCAACAGCGATTTAGGCGAGGAAGCAGTGAAGAGACATGATCGCCCAAGCGTGTATCACGTACGGTATTTAACTGAAAGAATCAACAGCGATTTAGGCGAGGAAGCAGTGAAGAGACATGATCGCCCTAGCGTGTATCACGTACGGTATTTAACTGAAAGAATCAACAGCGATTTAGGCGAGGAAGTAGTGAAGAGACATGATCGCCCTAGCGTGTATCACGTACGGTATTTAACTGAAAGAATCAACAGCGATTTAGGCGAGGAAGTAGTGAAGAGACATGATCGCCCAAGCGTGTATCACGTACGGTATTTAACTGAAAGAATCAACAGCGATTTAGGCGAGGAAGTAGTGAAGAGACATGATCGCCCAAGCGTGTATCACGTACGGTATTTAACTGAAAGAATCAACAGCGATTTAGGCGAGGAAGCAGTGAAGAGACATGATCGCCCAAGCGTGTATCACGTACGGTATTTAACTGAAAGAATCAACAGCGATTTAGGCGAGGAAGTAGTGAAGAGACATGATCGCCCTAGCGTGTATCACGTACGGTATTTAACTGAAAGAATCAACAGCGATTTAGGCGAGGAAGTAGTGAAGAGACATGATCGCCCAAGCGTGTATCACGTACGGTATTTAACTGAAAGAATCAACAGCGATTTAGGCGAGGAAGCAGTGAAGAGACATGATCGCCCTAGCGTGTATCACGTACGGTATTTAACTGAAAGAATCAACAGCGATTTAGGCGAGGAAGTAGTGAAGAGACATGATCGCCCAAGCGTGTATCACGTACGGTATTTAACTGAAAGAATCAACAGCGATTTAGGCGAGGAAGTAGTGAAGAGACATGATCGCCCAAGCGTGTATCACGTACGGTATTTAACTGAAAGAATCAACAGCGATTTAGGCGAGGAAGTAGTGAAGAGACATGATCGCCCTAGCGTGTATCACGTACGGTATTTAACTGAAAGAATCAACAGCGATTAAGGCGAGGAAGCAGTGAAGAGACATGATCGCCCTAGCGTGTATCACGTACGGTATTTAACTGAAAGAATCAACAGCGATTTAGGCGAGGAAGTAGTGAAGAGACATGATCGCCCAAGCGTGTATCACGTACGGTATTTAACTGAAAGAATCAACAGCGATTTAGGCGAGGAAGTAGTGAAGAGACATGATCGCCCAAGCGTGTATCACGTACGGTATTTAACTGAAAGAATCAACAGCGATTTAGGCGAGGAAGCAGTGAAGAGACATGATCGCCCAAGCGTGTATCACGTACGGTATTTAACTGAAAGAATCAACAGCGATTTAGGCGAGGAAGCAGTGAAGAGACATGATCGCCCTAGCGTGTATCACGTACGGTATTTAACTGAAAGAATCAACAGCGATTTAGGCGAGGAAGTAGTGAAGAGACATGATCGCCCAAGCGTGTATCACGTACGGTATTTAACTGAAAGAATCAACAGCGATTTAGGCGAGGAAGTAGTGAAGAGACATGATCGCCCAAGCGTGTATCACGTACGGTATTTAACTGAAAGAATCAACAGCGATTTAGGCGAGGAAGTAGTGAAGAGACATGATCGCCCAAGCGTGTATCACGTACGGTATTTAACTGAAAGAATCAACAGCGATTTAGGCGAGGAAGCAGTGAAGAGACATGATCGCCCAAGCGTGTATCACGTACGGTATTTAACTGAGAGAATCAACAGCGATTTAGGCGAGGAAGCAGTGAAGAGACATGATCGCCCAAGCGTATATCACGTATGGCACTTAATTAACTAAATTAAACGCTATTTATGAATCATATTAACGAACTATATACTCAGTGTCTATAAATAAACAGAAATCTTAAGATATCGGAAGTTTTTGCTTCCTATTACGTGACTTGGCTTTTCAAGACATGAGCAGTCATGGTCCGCCATAACTTCCTTTCCATTGTAGCTCTTGTCATTTTACTATCCTCCATCTTCTGCCACGAACTGTTTAGATAGGTAACTCGCCGTTTCCCTTTGTCTTGAAGACTAGACAGCTCCTGTCCATATATGGTAGTAGAACTCGACTTTTGGCTTGATCTGGCTCTGGATGAGAAAAAAAGGCTTAGAATACTTTGCCGTCAGTACGTCCTACGGCAACGCTTTGTAAGCCTTTTTTTTTTCTCATCCAGAGCCAGATCAAGCTGAAAGCGGAGTACTACTACCATATATGGACTGGAGATGTCTAGTCTTCATTTTCCATTCTCGATAGAGCCCAAAAGTGTCTCTGTGTCCTTGTGCGTGCTAATCATTTTCCACCCTACAACCACTTTCCTCACAGACGAAACGTCGCAAGTCGCTCGCTGCTCTATCGCTATATCCATGGAAACGGTTCAGAAGAACCACATTGCTTCGTTCCACAAGTTCTAAATTTCACGTCATGTCATGCATTTTGTATTCAACCCACCCCCATTCCCTTCGTATCCAATTGAACAGCTTCTGCCAGTCAGCTGTTGCTTTGTGGATAACAAGTGGAACAGCATATTTAAAAAAAAAAAAACTGAAAGAAAAATTACATTAAGTCATTTCTATGGTAAATCTAAAGATATAAAAATGAAAAAAATGCGTCTTAAAGAATCAATAGTGATATATGTTCGATAGTCTGATGAATTATACAGTAATGTTAGATATTGTTCGATTAAATAAAAATGCGTTCTGGTCACTGAATCTAAGCGCACGTGTAATTATATGCTTTCGACGAAGACCAAATACAACATAGAATATTTGGTCAATTCGGGAAATCGATGCTCAGCTCAATGGGAAAGAACCAGCCAGTGTCAAGTTAGTGAGCAGAAAATAAGAAAAAAAGAAAGAAAGAAAAAAAGAAAGAAAGAAATCCTAGGTCCATCCTAAAGGTGTGGTTAGATTTCCCTTTGGATCCTGTCAGCGGTACGGTTGTCAGACAATTTGACTGAAGAAGAAGAAAACTCTCCCAACCTCTCAATCTCTCCCTAACCAAAATTCTACATAAAACAAAAAGACAAGTTAAAATTAAGGATGTTAAAGTTGTACGTCACCGGTCGAGCCACGAAAAACAACGATCACCTGTCAAGGATGTAAGAAAATGAAGCAGTTTTAGTGCATTATTATCCAAAGAAATATGAAGAAGTTCTTTATCTATAGTTTATGATGATGTTATTGATGATTATGAGCTGGATGATGATTTTTAAGATAGTATTGCACTATACAGAGGTTTCGTAACTCCATTTTAGTGAAACTGGAAAGCATTCAAAGAGCGTATACTTCCGCCACCACAAGTCTTCCTAAAAACTGAACATTCAGGTGATGTACTAAAAGCTTGTAATACAGAGTGAGTACATCAGTTCTGCAATCGCACTAAACGTCCCTTATGATGACATCACCATGAAGAGGGCATTACTGTTTTATTACATATAAAAAGCTGAACAACGTCCTACCTTCAATGTTACGGTAATAAAGTCCACAATATGATTATTACACGTTGTATTACAATAATTTATTACATAACATGAATGTTAAATTTTTAGAAAGATTTGTGGTGGCGGAAATATAAGCTCCTTGAAACACTGAAGAATTCATCTATCTATTCACCACAAATTGTATTTATTTAATTAATGTCATTGCATTAATTTCTGGTACAAAGCCGAAGGGGAAGTTGAGAAAGGTTTGTCAACACTGTCTATCCTGCACCTAGCTAAACCATCTCACGACCCGTTCAGTCTAACAATTTTCTCAATCTCCACAAGAACCCATCCTTCTAAATCCATTCCATACCCATCTTATCGAGGATCTTAATATAACATCCGTGATGTTAAAAATTCAAATTCACCTCAAACTGTGATCTATTCATAAACCGGCTTAACTAGGAGTAGAACAGAAAGTATTGACCAGCCGTTTCCCCCTAAACCTTTGGCCTTGTACCATATTCAAATGTACTTATTTGGAAAATAAACAAACTGTAATCTACTCTTACTTCGACCCTGGAATAACTTTCCAGAGAATTTCATCGAAATTCATTAAGAACGTTTGGAGATATTGTAAAGAAAAACAGAAAATGGCTTAAGACAAACAAAGACGATTTCAATGCCTATTTTAAAAAAAATTAGTTTTAAATGTAATATCAATGGTTAGAATTTAACATGATTTTTCCACGGCATTTTTTTCAGAATCTAATTGAATATCTTTTAAATAAGTCCTACATTCAAGCAATTTAAAATAACCTCCTTATAACGACAAACCATTTTCTCCTCTTTTCTACGCAGACTAGGTCATATTAAAATAAAAACTATGGTCGGGGTGTAAAAGAAAAAGTTAAAAAAAAAACACATATTCCTAAAGTTTGTTTGTAGCATTATGTAGCCATCTTGTCACGTATGTTTGCCTCAGTGTCTGGAAGGAAAGAGGTTCACCTAGGAAGCCATTAACGCCCATGTTGGCGGGAATGGTGTGTCCGCGCAAACACCACAGTGACCATTCTAATATCCTGACTGCTCTCTTTTATATCCTGTGTGCGCGGTTTACAGACAGAACGTTTGCAAAAAAGGAGAAACAAAGAAAAAAAAAACGTGAAAAAGGCAGATGAAAAATAAAATAAAATTTGTGGCAAATTGAGTTTGGGTCTGTGGTGGAGGGTGGCTAAAAGACAATTAGGATGGTAGACATCAAAGGAAATTATGATCATCAGTCGCTGGCTAGACGATTGTTGACTTCCGGCCAAAGTCGGCTTTTAATATAAACAGTGTCGGTCTTGATTATAGCCACTGGAATCACTAGATTTCATCTGATGACCAAACTTAACCCTTTGGATCTGGGAAGCACTTCAAAGTGTGAGCAAAGAATAATTTTGAAAATTACACAGTAATAATTAGAGTAATTAAAAATACTATGACTTCTTTCTTCAGGTTTTTCTTTTATAAGACAACATACAATTAGAAACTTTCTTTTAGGTTGGTTAATTCAAAGTGATATAAACCCTTGTCAGACCACAATGATGCTCACCCTGCGCAAGAACCTAGAGCCACTCGAGCTAGAGGGTTACAGAGACACAACCCCAAACAATGTAATAATGGCATCAAGGGGCCACCGAAATGGAAGGTGAATAATAGGAAACCTAATTGTAAAAAGGAAACAATGGATGAACCGCAACTCCTGTTCAAAAGACCGGAGTGGAGTATGAACCGAACGACAGGCGGACCTATTTACTTCTGTTGAGGAAAAAAGGAAATAAATAGTTGCTATATACCGTACCTATGAACACTAATGGGTATGTCCCAATCCTCATAAAGACGTTGGACACTATTGTAAGTGGGGGTAATCAGGTGAGCTATCAGCGTATGAAGCTCTTGCCGTGTCGAACTCTCTGCCTTCGGACAGAGAGGAACTCGGACGAGGCTATGCCGAAGGGCAGAGTCTCGTTCGGGGAGGTAGATTACCCGATGCGGAGTCTACGGGCAATTTTTGCCCGAGCTCACGGGCTCGGATTTCCACACATTAAATTTGGCCTTGTGACGCATTCTACCTCGTGGGGAGGAAGGTGAATATCGTAATATGCTGTCAGAGTGAGCTGTCAGCGTGGGAAGCTGTTGCCGTTTCGAACTCGGACGATGCTATCCCTAAGGATAGAGTCACGCCCGGAGAAGGAGACAGATTACCCGATAACGCTTACACGGGGTCTACGGGCAAATTCTGTCCGAGCTAACAGGCTCGGATTTCTCCACATTAAATTTGGCCTTGTGCCGCATCCTACCTCGTGGGGAGGCAGGTAAATATAATATTCTGTCTAAGAAGTCCACCACCAGTAGTGGTTTACCTATTTCACGCCGCTGGCGAGTTTGTATTTTGTTGATATTATAAAGATTATCATTTCAATTCCAACTTCTATTTTGGTTATTCTGTAACCCGTTACAATAATAGTAAAGAAAACTTTTTAAAAGATTTAAGAGGAGACTTTATAAATATAAAATTAGAATGTAAAATGAACTGGAAACCCAACTCTAAACAGGAAACAATGGATAAAGCTCTATAACTAAAAAAAAAAAAAAAAAAAAAAAAAAAGACCAGGGCTGTTTAAAAAGGAAACGAAACACTGAAATCGGCTGGTCTATATTCCCAAAACATATATTTTAAAAAAATAACTTCAATTTAAATTCTCGGTGTCGACTCTCCTTCATCTTCACATGTAGTATATTTAGCTACCCACCACGAGGGTTGCATGTGGCACAAGGCCGGTTTAAAGTGGGTTCTCCGAGCCCGTAGCTACATGTGGTAGCATCAAAGTAAACATCACCTTCCTGAAGGACGAAATGCGCCACACAAAACCTCCTTACAACCCTGTTTTCGTTTGTCCACTTATTACTGAGAGTATAAACAAGAACACAATCTATTTCATACCTGAGGATGTCTGTAGGAACAGACGAAAGCTTGTAAAATAAAAAGATCTAATGCAACGAAAATTTATAAAACAGGATCTTTTCATTCATAAACAGATTCGGGTTTTTTGTATATTATTGAATTGTTCGCGAAGATGGATTTCTCGCCATTTAATCATTAACCTTTGTATTTGTTTTATGTATGAATAATTCATGAATTTGTAAATTAATTGCACCTTTATTGAAATTAAAATAACTGATCCAAGTGCAACTTTCGGATAAGTGCGACATTACTGTAATTATTGAACAATATAGTTCATGCCACTTTGACGGAAAATTTACCAGTAAAAAAGAATTCTCTTATCACTACATTTGTACATAAACGCAGAACTTTAACCTTAAAATTTAAATTCAAACTCAGCGTTGCGACTGCACGTTCCAAACAATAACACACATTTCTCATAGCATTTTTCGGATTACAACCTTGTGTTCGTTTGTCCACTTATTACTGAGAGTATAAACAAGAACACAATCTATTTCATACCAGAGGATGTCTGTAGGAACAGACGAAAGCTTGTAAAATAAAAAGATCTAATGCAACGAAAATTTATAAAACAGGATCTTTTCATTCATAAACAGATTCGGGGTTTTTGTATATTATTGAATTGTTCGCGAAGATGGATTTCTCGACATTTAATCATTAACCTCTGTATTTGTTTTATGTATGAATAATTCATGATATATATATATATATATATATATATATATATATATATATATATATATATATATATATATATATATATAATGAATATAATAAAAGTTGACTATTTTTTTATCTTCCATTCATTTTGAAAAAAATAATTCAATAACAAAACATATAAAATGTAATAAAAAAATAAGCATTTTATTAACCCAAAAACAAAAATTATATAACCTTAATCTTTACAAATGATTCCTTAGTATGGCCTGGACACTGGCTGCGTACCGGTAGCTGATGATTCGCGTACCGGCACCGGTCCGCGGACCACCACTTTCAGAAACACTGGAATAGGCGAAACTTTGTATAAACCTAGATTTGAAATAGGCCTAATATGAAATGTTAAATTAATTAGAGTTTAATTAAACCTTATCAATTCTAATTGACATTAAACTTTTATAAAATGTTGTCTTTTTTATTTTTTTAACTGTATTTACATATTTGAATTAATTTATTATTTAATCTGATTCGTTTATGCTCTCGGTAACCGCGGGCCGTTTGTTGTTAACAATAAATTACTATTGATAAACGAACAAAACCTTATATAAATCCTAAAACAATCGACTAAATTCGACCTTTCTTCGATTATAGGTTAACACCGGACACGAACAAACCTAATCCGGGGTTATTTCGCCATTAAAGACTTTATTTAAACACTTAATTCGTCATAAGCTATCTTCTTATATGGTATACGTTGCTTATGTATATTTTGGGCGCAAACTTGAAAAAAAAAAAAACACTTTATAAGGCCTTAAAGTATTGTTGAGAATTGAAAAAAAATCGATAGTTAATCTCTATGTTAAAGAGAGATGGAGAAACCATGTTAATATTGTCCTGTTTCTTCTTACCTCTGACTTTTTTCTGTGACCTTTTTACTTGTGACCTTTTTACTTGAATTCTACACATTGATTCTTATTAATTTTATCGTAAAATAAAGTGTTTTGGATTTCCGTTAATAAAAGTTTACATGTTGATTGCCATATTTATTGACAATATTTTAGATATATTTAAAATTCAAAATGGCCAGCCTTTGCTTTCACATAGTCATTAATCTCTTCTCAACGAAATTTTCGATCGGATTATATATGATCTTTTCTTTTCTGGCTTCTTAAGATCTTGTTCGTGCTAATCACCATTTATTCGCTTGCTTACATTTTCGAAGCAAACTACTGTTTTTATTTTTCGATGTTTGTCAACAATTTATTTGAGCAAACCTTTCAGATATTTTAGTATTTGGAATCATTACGGCAATAATTAAGAGAAAAGAGTAGTTAGTTTCTAATCTTGAATGTCTTGAAATGTTAAAAAATAAACTATAAAAAAAGTACTTCTCATATTGTACATTCTAAACAAGTTAGAAAGCACTCTGCCAACGTCATTCTTGAATAACGAACAATATAGTTATTAGACCCAAGACTTTGAAAACAAAATCTTGTTATAATTATTGTTTTTATACAGACTGTAAAAATCATTAACTCTTATTATGTTAATTTAGATTTATTTTACTTTTAACTTTTCTCTTTCCTGTTTTGTTAATTTTTCTGTAAATTCGAGAAAATGTGAACATTTTGTTTTATTTGTATATACAATCAATGTTTTTTTTGTTTTTTTTTTACTTACAAAGACGACTTCCTTGCTTTAAAAGCGTCTTTTTTTTTTTTGGAAGCGGGTGTGTGGCGAGATACAATATTGTTCATAAGCACAACTGGCTGAAGACATAAGAAAAATCTTTCTTCTTTTAAATTTTTCTTCGGTTCTTATCAATGTTTCTTAGGCGAGTTTAAACGTAAATTGTTGGCGGGGCGGGGGGCTTTCGGGCGTCTTCGGCTTTCACAAATTATTATCAAAGAATTTTTGTATTGGATTAATGAGAGAGTGTCTGAAGGTATGCAACGATTTGGTTGCGTTTTCTAGTATCGCGTCTTCACGCGTTAACTTGTGGCATATTGGCATTTATTCTTATTATGAAATATACTAAATATATACAGGTAAAACACCGATGATCTATTATCTGATTTAATCGGGTTAAAACTTCCAAAAAATTTTAATTATATGACACTGTCAGTATTATTCACCAGACGCTCAGTAGTGACACTGTGCGTAATATAAGTGTAGTGTAAGTGTAGTATGAGTTTCAAAATATCGTTAATAATACACTTAATGGAAGGAAGAGATGCAAAACAAATGTGTTTCACTAAAAATACAAGCATTCCTAATAGAATATGTTAATTATATGTATAATGAAAATACATTGCTACTACAAGAACTCAAGTATTATAAAAAAGAAAGGAATAAATACATTGAATAGGGTTATTTAAAGTATAATATAATATATTATAATATAATATAAACGCATTACTAATGATTTTATTAACGAAATACATTGAGAAATCCGGAAGAAATGTTTGTGAGAATTAATACAAGCGTTAATGTTAGAATAAGGCTTTTATATCTTTAATGAAAATGCATTGCTAATGATTCTATTATAAAAAAAACATTGAAAATCAGAAAGAAATGAAGTGTCCGTGGTCAGGAATAAAAACAAGAAATACTGCTAGAGTAGGGCTATCATATGTATAATGTAAATGCATTACTAATGATTCTATTATTTTAAAAAAAACATTGAAAATAAGGAAGAAAGGGAGTCAAGAAAGGTCAGGTTTTAATACAAGTTTTACTAATAGAATACGGCTATTATATGTATAATGTAAATACATTGCTAATAATTCTATTATTAAAAAACATTTAAACCAGAAAGGAAGGGATTGTCAGTGGTCAGGAATGAATGAAGGCAAGCATTTTTAGATGTGCGTTTATTATTCGAAGACGTGTTTGGACAACTGATCTTATATCTTTCTATTGCTTTTGTTGCATCTCCAACTTCTTAGCTGATCTAAATGATGATATTAGAATTAAGAATATTTATCAGGTTGGTGGGGAAAATGCGAAGTAAGAGATTCTTAGTGAACAGAAAACGCAGCAAATATTAGTGGCAGAAAAACGGAATTGTTTATATAATAAATAGTAAAAGTTTTGACGTGTGAATTTGTGGTACCGTATTATTTAATTTCTTTTTCTTTAATCATGAAATACAGTAGAATCCCTAATATCCGGAATCTTTCCTATCAGGAATCCCCTATATCCGGAGTGCCTCATATCTGGAATCCTGCATATCCGGACATGAATTGTTGCGTATATTTGAACGATTTAGGTGATATGTAACTGATTTGAAATTTCTGTTTATCAGGAATTTTACTTTGGATAATTACTTATGTTTATTTCACCATAATGTCTTGTATTGGTGCAAAAGATGACGGGAATAAGAGGAAAGGATGACAACGAGGCACATCTGCAACAAGATTGTGATGAAACTTGGAATGAAATTGAAAAAAAGCTATTGAAAACGTTGTCAGTTTTATGGAAAGAAAGGCGGCATTCAATTATGACGATTGCAATAACGCACGCAGAGTTAAAATAAAAAGTATCTTTCGTTTAAAAAAATTTCAAGAACAAAAGCAAAACGAAATGCAGAAAAAGTTGAGAATGACATTAGAAGAGAACGAATCATCATGCAACAGCGATTAAAAAAATCCTCGTTACATTATTTGTTTTGCATACGTGGCATACTTAATTTAATGAATTTTCATTAACATTACATAATTTATTTATTTTTCCTTAAAATCAATTCTGTTATATTTCACTCACCATTAGCTTATTTTGTTTACTATAAAACATTGAAAATAAATGTTAAACCTGATTTCTGTTCTTTTATTTTAATCTAAATATAACACCTCATATCCGGACTTTGTGTCCAATTCCTCATATTTAGTCCGGTTTTCAGGGATTCTTCTGTAGATCTGGAAAGAAATCGTATAACCCAGCAGCACTATGTAGAGACCAAGAATTCCGGAAAACCGGAAAATTGGTGGTATGCATATATATATATATATATATATATATATATATATATATATATATATATATTGTAGGTAATAGATCTGTTATTATATAAGGTAGGTGATTACTAATAATATAAAATATAAAACTGATCCACAAAGAGAGCTCAATGTATTTATTAATACAGGGCATATAAATTATACAGCAGAAAAATCCTCCAAAATAATATATATATATATATATATATATATATATATATATATATATAATCAGAACGAAAATAATATATAAATTCTAACGTTCGCAGCATTAATTTAAAAGATGCCTCAATACCGATAGTAGAGCAATAATTATTTATTATAATTTTTTCATATAGATAAAAACAATTTACTAGTTGTTCATAACTATTTCGGTTCTCACCAGTCGAGGTGCAACTAAATGCACCGAAACCAAATTGCATCTTTGTCGTGAGTAAATTGTTCTTGTCTATATTAAAAAAATTATAACATATATATATATATATATGTGTGTGTGTGTGTGTATATATATATATATATATATATATATATATATATATATATATATATTATGAGATGCAAGGGGTAACTGAGTATGAAGGAATGTAAGAAATTATTAGTAATGAGAGAAAACAATAAAAGAAAAGGAATGGTGAAGAAATATGGCTTTCTCTTCTCTAGGACAACTGCTGAACGAATTTATGAAGCTTTAGAAATGTTGAAGCTCGGGCTGTTGCGTTGGATATCTCGTAAACTTTTGACAAGGTTTTGTATAGTGCTCTTCTTCACAAGTTGAAAGATTGTGGCATTTCTGAATCAATTTTTGAACTGATTCAGTCTTTTTTTATCAAATCGCGAAATGAAAGTCATTTTGAATGACCACTCTTCTAGATCATTTTGCATTAATACAAGTATTCCCAACACTCTAGCCTTGGATCTCAGTTGTTCCTAATTTCATAAATGACCTTCCTAACGCTATTAGTTCTCAGCTCGGTATCTATGACGATGGCACAAATAATAACTCCCGTCTTAATAGTAAGTTTGATTGGTTCACTAAGGTCAAATTGGCAGTTAATCTACAATGTGTTGTTAAATGGGGCAAGTATTTTTTTTTATTTTAATGCCTCCAAAACGAAATTAATTTCTTTTAATCGTCCGAGAGAACCCGTTTTACCTTCTATTACTATGGCTGATGCTAACCTCCTGAAGAGATATTCATTGCGTCTTTTCGAACTAAAGTTTTCTGCTGATAAGAAAAGGAAAAATATCTTGAATCAACGGCTAAGTCTGCAGCTACCAAAGTTGGTTCACTGTGTCGAGACAATTTTTTCTCGCCAGAATTTATCTTGCATATTTATAAGTTTACCATTCGTCCATGCTTTGAATATTGCTGTCACATATGGTCTGGTGCTCCCGCTATATATTTAGAGATTCTTGATAATATCAAAAAGAGGAATCTGCAATGTTATTGGTCCTGACGTGATATCTCGACTTTAGTCACCTTCACACCCCTGTAATATAGATTCCTTGTGCCTTTTCTATAAATGGTAATTGTTCTTATGAGCTTTACTCATAGACTTTACGAATTTAAGCGCGATACTAGATTGGCAGCAGAATCTCATCATTTTATATTTGAAATGGCTAGATGCAACCGTAAGTTCTATGATGACAGTTTCTTCTATCGCAATTCTCGCTTGTAGAACTCTCTTCCGGTTTATTGCTTCCCTGTCAACTTTAGTAATTTTTCTTGACGAACTTTCCTGTAATGTACCTAGACTTTATGAATTTAAGCGCAGTACTAGATTGGTAGCTAGGTCTCATCATTTTACAGTTGAAATGGCTAGATATAACCGTAAGTGCTATGCTAACAATTTCTTCTATCGCACTTGTGGAACTCTCTTTTTCCTTCCCAGTCAACATCTTCAAAAATTTAAATATAATGTATATCGTTATCTTCAGTCTTTTTAATTCCTGTTCTTTTATTGACTTCCCACCCTGATAGCATATTTTCTTATATTCTCTAACACTTAGTAACCATTTGCGTCTTAGTGTCTTTATTATCTTGCTTGGATTGAAATGATTAAAAAAAAAAAAAAGACATTGCATTTAAATGTCCTGAAGATCAAAGTTGACACCTCCACATATACATTAAAAAGGGTGTTGACAATTCTTGGACTGACCATGATACACTTACAAAAAAAAAAAAAAAAAAAATAGAGATCTTGTTTGTTCATTTCGTCAGATTTGGAAAAATGGGTCAAGACAAGAACCTTTAAACACTTTCTCATATATAAAAATGTATGTGCGTAAATGTATATAAATGTCTCTTTTCACATACTTACGAGCACACACACACATCTCTACGACTTTTCTGACATAAAAACAATCTGTAAGGTATATATGTCTACGGCTAAATATTTTCTGTCAGACTTTATTGTGTTGTTCAGCGTATGTTTTGATATTAATATAAACTCGATCGCATTACGGCCAAACAATGCCTGATGATAATAGATTTCTAATCTACAAGAACTGATAAAGTGCTGTCTGATAGCAAAATGTACAAATCAGATCTTAGTCAGTTGGACATAATTTGAACAATAGACTTAATTGAAGTTAGGCCAATACGGTAAGTCTGTAATATAAAAGAATGGTCGTCTACAGCAAAGCAAACAAACAAGCAAAAAAAATAGTTGATGAAAAATAAAAGATAACAACAATAGTCAAAAAATAAGTATGGTAGCCTCTAGAAAGCAAAAGGGTACATAGCGTAAACACCTTTACTGCCTCATCAAACGCAGTATTGATTATGAATCGGGGGATTTTTTTGCCGCCTATTTTGTAATTTCTAAGATTTTTAGATTTGTTTTTTTACGTTGGGTGCATTTTAGAGATCATTGTCAAATTAAAAATGTATAGCTATACAAGTAATATGAAGAGGTCGCGGTATTGTAAAAGCATGAGTGTATCATCTGTTACAAGAAAACTCTAAAAAAGAATTTGGGTGGGCTTTTGCTCTTAGTCTCCTGCCAAAAATTAACTTCCATAATATTAAATTACGAAATCCTAAACAAGTAGAAAGACTGCGTTTGTTTTATATGGCTGGATGGAAATTCGACTCAAAATACTAGTTATTAGTGATATATTTTTTTCGTTTTGACCGATCTATTTTACGGCTTTCTTCAGGTGTACAAACCCGACGAAATATGCCTTGTAAAATTTTCAGATGAAGAAGAGACTTGAAGCAACAGAAATCTGGTTCTAAAGAAGGCTGCTGGGAATACCATGGGATGCACAAATGCAAGGACAAAGTTTTAGGCAAAATGGAATCAATGTGGACGCTTACAATTCGAGTCGCAAAGAGTCAGTAGAAATTTCTAAGGCAGATAATGAGGAAAGAGGACTTCGAAAATTTGACACTCACAGGATAAACTGAAGACAATAGTGGTAGAGAAAAGCAGTGCCTAACTTGTCTGATGTGCGAGTGTAAATGGTTGACAGAATTAGGATTAGGTGAAATAAAAAAAAAAGACAAACTTTACTAAAACTACAAAAAACAGAAAGCGTGGTGGAGAAAAACGGTCCACCATATTTTTTGTTGCTTTATCTTAACGCTCAGCTGAGCCAAATTTTGATATTGAAATTAAGAATATTTATCAGGTTTAGGCAAAAAAATAATTTAAATAATGCGGCAATCAGATTTGCGAAGAAAGGGATTGTGGAGACCAAAAATCGACGGAAACATTACTGGTAGAAAAAGGGAATTGTATATATATATATATATATATATATATATATATAAATATATTATGAATATTTTTGTTGTAATGGAATGTCCCACACTCCCTATCGCCTATGTGGACTGATTATATCAATAGCTATATATAGTGAGCACCGGATATACCTAGTGGCTTCCTTCGTGAATTAGTTGGATATTCGTCTCCAGCTTGGCTGGTCAAACTCTCTGCCGGGAGGCAGAGAGGATCATCAGACGAAGGGCAAAGTCTCTTCTCGGGAAACAGCTACCCAACCCGTTTTATACGGGGAATTTTTGGCCGAGTTTACTGGCTCGGATACACATATGACCGCGTGTGGCGGTTGGTAGATATCCTTGCTCCAGGAATTACTAGCCTGCCACCCGATTCCCTGTCTTTCGGGAGTGTATTCTCTTTTACAATAACATCTCTTCTTTCATCTACACGTGTGTTGTTGTTCCTTCACTCGAGTACCACCTTTGTCTGCCTGTAACCTCTTTAAGGATACAACAGTTTTACTATAGAAATTTTAGAAAATCAGAAAAATAAGAGGTAAACATTCCTAATAAAATATGCTAATTATATGCATAATGAAAATACATTGCTACTATAAAAAGCATTGAAAATCAGAAAAATGGACTATCATTGGTCAGGAATTAATGAAAGCATTACTGATAGAATATGGTTATTATATGTATAATGTAAATTGCTAATGATATTACTATAAGGATGCATTGGAAGTTGGTCAGGAATAGGGTGATATAATACAGTTATAATATAGATAATGATTGTACTATAGAAATACGTTGAAAATCAGGAAGAAAGGTACTCTAGGCTTCGGTGTGCGGGTGGTGCAATGGATAATGGTTCGGGATGAGAAATCGGAGATCCGAGTTCGAATTCCAGTCGTCTGCGTTAAATTCACTTAAGTAAATTCCCTTAGGCGATCATGAATCGAAAAGAGACAACCATGTCAGGTTTCATCCCTCGGAAATGCTCGGGCTACTTAGACATGAAAAGACAGTGGAGCTTCATAAAATTCACTTGCGAAATGTATAAAACCCTGAGTTCCTCAGTTATGGGTTAAATAGTAGGATAAACTAGGCTCGTCAGTCTAGGGAGGCAACTCTAGACTGAAGAGCCTTTAGGAGGACAACTCGAAATTTAAAACCACCATATGTTGTCCTGCCGAAGCACATATCACACTGTAGATAACGAAAAGATTGTGGAATATACAATGACTTTATGATCCTGACACTGGTCTGGCTTGATTGAATGCAGGAAAAATAGACATAATGATCGTTAACAAAGAACTTTCATTGGTCTTTCTCAAGACTTGTATAAAGAAAAAATTAGCCGAATACATCCCATATATATATATATATATATATATATATATATATATATATATATGTGTGTGTGTGTGTGTGTGTGTAAGTATATCAGTTTATGATCCTGGGTTTCACGCTAATTATTTATTAATTTGAATATATATATATATATATATATATATATATATATATATATATATATATATGAAGAAAAATATACGGAAAAAACAAACAAAAATCCTAATATGCAATTATGCAGTTTTAATGTTAATATAATGTCAACGTCGGACGTTTCGGTCTAATAGACCATCTTCAGGACATATTCATAAAATATAATAGATTAGACCGAAACGTCCGACGTTGACATTATATTAACATTAAAACAGCATAATTACATATTAGGATTTTTGTTTGTTTTTTCCGTATATTTTTCTTCATACTGTCGGATCTATATCCATATATTTACTTACATATATATATATATATATATATATATATATATATATATATATATATAGTTCTATTTTCTGGATCTGGCTTTCACATTTTTGAGAACATCAGACAAACTCAGTTTGTTTTATGATCGCAAATGCATGAATGAAAGCCAGTGTCATAAGCTCATATCCATACAAGTGAATATGTTAGCTCTATCTCTGATATTGACCACTTTCCAATAAGTACTGCGCAACTTAAATAATATATATATATATATATATATATATATATATATATATATATATATATATATATATATATATATATATTTGGTTGGATTGATGTGAGTTTGTGACCCTGGGTTTCACGCTTTTGACCCAGGGTCACAAACTCACATCAATCCAACCAAATATGTTAGCTCTATCTCTGATATTGAGCGCTTTCTAATAAGTACCGCGCATATAATATATAAATAATTATATATATATATATATATATATATATATATTTATATTTATATACACACACTTTTCACACACACACACACGCACAGACACACACACACATATATATATATATATATATATATATATATATATATATATATATATATATATATATATATATCGTGATAAGAAAAACAGTAAACAAAATTTCCGAAAGGGGACAAAACTCCAGTTTCATAAAAAAAGTCTCATATATTAAAAGAAAAAAAAATTACATTGAAAATTTAAGAAACGTTTAATTCAATTTTGAGGTTAATTTGGGACATGAACAAACCCATAAAAACTTTATTTAAACCCTTAATTCGGTGTAATCTATCTTCGCATTTCATTTACTTTTTGTGTTTACGTATTGTCGCAAACCTAAGAAAAGACCCTTTTTATGGCTTCAAATAAAGTTGGGTCTAATGGGATATATCAAATATGTGACCGTAGCATTGTTAAAAATTTTTACGCCTTAATCTATCTTCGTATACGATCTCCGTGCTTTGTTTCCGTTTTGGGGAAAACTTACAAAACACATATTTTTCAAGACCTTCTTTACATAAAGTCTGGACTTATGGGATACTAGGACCCACTAACTATGAAATATACCGAATATGTGACCGTAGGCTTGTTAGAAAACGTCTGTTTTAAAGGTTAGCTCGATTTGGATTCCATTTAGTAGGACCCTTTAAGAATTCATTGGAAATCAGGAAAAGAGCCTTGAATTGACATAATTCAAAGAATTGTCTAGAATCTAGTCACTTTCTCGTCGACATAACGTGGCTCCCTGTGTCCTTTCTATAAATATGTCTGAAGATCGTTGTACGGCCTACTCGAAGTAGCCCCAGGTAGAATTCTATAATTTCCATAATCCTATACACCCCCCGCTTGTTATTTTTGTACCGTCGAATTGATATTATATATATATATATATATATATATATATATATATATATATATATATATATATAGAGAGAGAGAGAGAGAGAGAGATTAATTATTAATTAATTATTATTTGGAAACAGACAACTAAGGTTTCATGATGATTATAATCTATTTCCTTAGGATAGATATCCTAATCCCTTTGATCGACCATATTTATACAAATAAGTGGGTGACAAATATTCCAGGCATAAGAAGAATTATTATGTATTATCATTTTTAATTTATGCACAGATTTGTTTGAGGAGGTAGGTTTAAATTGGTGGCAGGAGGGGTTGAAGGAGATATATATCTCTCGAAAGGAATAAGGTGATTGAGAGAGTGGAAGACGAAAGATAAGCAAACAATGACATCGATCTCCCTGGATTATATCCTCAACTGGAATTATCCATACGGGTTACTGTTATGGTAATTTACCCACGCATGCATGGACTCTCCCAGCTATAAATAGGAGCAGGTACTGCCTTTTGTTGAAGGGTGAAGTTTCCAGCAGTCAGCTCTGACAGTCCGACCGAACATTCTTGCTGTAACACTCTCATTTGTATTACTGTTAATATATTTTTTAATTCAATTCCTCTCTTGTATCTTTATTTCTGGCCCTAACAAGGCTACAACAGTTACCGAACACATCATTAACTATATATATATATATATATAAAGAAATATAGTCTTAAGGTGTGCTATATTTATGGAATAAAGTGCTCAATATCAGAGATAGAGCGTGTGTAAATATAAAAGTGAACATAGAAGTCAACACTTAGAGGCGACAGTCTGTTTCATGCTATATGCAATCGTCAGGCCACCTGACCATCTGGCCTGACGATTGCATATAGCATGAAACAGACTGTCGCCTCTAAGTGTTGACTTCTATGTTCACTTTTATATTTATATATATATATATATATATATATATATATATATATATATATATATATATATATATATATATATAACAACAGATACACTGTTTCGCTGTACCACAGCTCCTCAGTGTGGGTAGACGTCTGATTGCTTCGAAACCCGACTGATTTCACATCAGTCAGATATCTTACATCTAAGCCATTGTCGCACGGCAGAAAGGAAGGAAATTTTAATATTTATCAATATACAAAATACGCCAACCACTCGAAGAACTCAGTTCATATTTGAAGAGTAATGCACAATACCAGTAGGAGCCACTGTTTTTAAAAAACCTTTCCCTAGAGAGGTCAACTGAATTTTCGGGAGAATATATATATATATATATATATATATATATATATATATATATATATATATATATATGGTTGGATAGATGTGAGCTTGTGACCCTGGGTTTCACGCTTTAGCAATCGTCAGACAAACTGATGTATTTAATATATATATATATATATATATATATATATATATATATATATATATATATATATATGACATGTATACATTCACGAGACATTTCCGCCAGACTTCCAATCTTTAAATTTCAACATACAAATGCGTATGTATAAACACAACACCACCCGTATACATACATATGTCATATCCGAAACTGCCCACATATGTTTATATATGTATGAGTCCCGACGGACGACCAAGTATGTATATGTGTCTGCATACATCGATGTTTGCGTCAGTACGATGAAAAAACGACGAAGTTTCCCCCACCACTTCCACAATAACACCAATACACGCAATCTACATAAAACCAAAATTTAAAAAAAAATTAATCAGTTTGTCTGACGATGGCTAAAGCGTGCAACCGAGGGTCACAAGCTCACATCTATCCAACAATATATGTTAGCTCTATTTCTGATATTGAGCGCTTTCTAATAAGTACCGCGCATATAATATATAAATAATTATACACATATATATATATTTATTTATATTTATATACACACACTTTTCACACACACACACACACACACACACACACACACACATATATATATATATATATATATATATATATATATATATATATATGAGGCAGAATGTGTGTGTGTGTAACGAATGCACGGCCGCAATTTTCGACGAATTTGCACCAAAATTTACATGCACATGCTCCAAGTTAGCAGGAAGGCCAAGACCGGCTTTGCATTTCCCAACTCCCATCGATAGTGGAAATAATCTTCATGCTTCTACGGCAGTTTTCATGTAGTATTTTCTACTGGCCAGAGTGAGAGCCTATAGCTGGCTGCAACGAATAGGCAGGAAGATTCTATTGACCAGCGTGAGAGCCAACAGCTGACTGACACGAATGTTAACTAGCATGCTAGCATGCAAAAAAAAATCGATAGCTGCATTCGTCACAAGTGGGAAAAATTTAAATCTGCATGACACTTTACTCCAATTGGCTCATTCGCTTGTTTAAAATCAACGTTGATTCTGATTCCGCAGAACTGGGTTGGGTGTGAAAAAGTATTTGTTGTTAACATTCTTTTTTAAAGCTGATCGTTTTGTGTTCATTTTGTTTAGTTCTTTTTTCGTAACAGATTTAATGTTTAGTATAGAGCTTAGAAAAATTTCGCAGTGTGAGATATGCAAAAAGTAAGGCATGTAGTAACATCAGCACGGAAAAGGGCACTTCTTTAAAGGCAAGGAAGAGCAAAAATATTTTAAGTCAAGTGATAGCGATTCCTGTATGTGTCGTACGATTTTTGAATCAAGCACGGGCAACGCCGGCCATACTGCTAGTATATATATATATATATATATATATATATATATATATATATATATATATATTATATATATATATATATTATATATATATATATGTATATATATATATATATATATATATATATATATATATATCTTGGGTCGTACGTTTAACCTTCTATAAACTATGTACCATGCGTGAACAAATATGTTGTCGTCATAACTTTGTACAACCTTATTTCAAAGATATTTAAATTTATAATGAAATTTCTATCATAGACGCACATGCAGACACTTTAGAAATGAAGCATTCTCATTTCATATTCAACGCCCACTCGGCAATTCCCGATACTTGATTTATAAATAGATTGATTTTGTTTTTTTACGGTTTATCATTTTTTTTTTGTAGGTTATTTAAAGCCAAAAAATATTTCGAGCTTCTAAAGAAATTGGGGATATTAGGTTGGTGCAAAAATAATGACGTAATAATGTCGTTTTTTTGACGTTAAAAATACGTCAAAAAACGACATTATCACGTCATTATTTTTGCACCAGCCTAATGATATTGATTTACTGATACATGTTCTATTAATTAACCTACAGCTTTGGCAAGAATTTTTTCATACCTTTCCAAGGTTGTCTGTGCTCAAGTAAATATAAAGGAGCTGGGATTAGAACTCGGCTCTCCGATTTCCAATTCTGAGTTGTTATCTATTATTTGTTACACCACCCGTACATCCTAGCTCATAGTACCTGATATTCCCAAGCAGCCACCGATTTAGGTATGGAACAGTCTTGATCTTGCTTAAGTTTTGTGTTCGTACATGAACCAATGTTTCAACGTGATATGGAAGTATGCCCTGATTTATAAAATATAAATAAATGAGGTTGATGTTTGTTTCCCATAGGTATTTCCTCTCTTTTGTTTGGATTTTATTTTGATCTGATTTTTGTTTTGTTTTTCCTGCTGATGCATCAAAATATGACTTTTTCTTGCAGTTTCATTTCTATCAAATTCTTCTCTGTGTTTGCAGTCCGCTCTCTTTTAACGTTGGCAGCAATGTTATGTATCATTTATACAGGACCACCATATATATTTTCACATACCATTCCGTCATTCGAATAAATGAAATTCTAGACTAATCCTGCCCACGCTTCAGGTTTCTTTTTTTACAACACCAAATTATTTCACCTAATACGTTTATCGGAATTTGATAAAAAAAAAATTATCAACCCCTGTTTATTCCATCCCCACCCTTAATTCCTGACCCAAGAGTAGTGTCACTCCTTTTTCTAAGGTTTTCTTTTTTGTTCTTTTAGTCTCTGAATTCTTAGTTTTTCTGCCATTTCAAAACAGATCAGATTTTTTTTTTAAAGTCTGTCATTCCAGTTGATACTAGAATAGACATGACTATATAAGGGCAAAGGCTAATTAATTGGAGATTTTATTTTAGCATTCATTATCGATGCTTAATTTTTTTTTAAACAAAATTAGAGATATGATGAAAAACTCTAAGCCAAAAGTTTGGACAGTAAAGTGTAAATTGGTTACATAATGTAAGCTATGATGTACACTTACAAAACCATTGAACTCATGAAATCGCTTTTAACTAAATTTCTAAACATAAAAACATCAGGGTAAAGGTCAACGTCAGAAAGAGGTCAACATGGTTCAGATAACATATCAAGATAAAAGATATCACAGAATTATTTTTATTCCTTTATGGACAATATGCTTTCAGGACGTGTCTGACAATAGCTCTCAAAAACTTCCTGCCTTTTGACGCTCTGAGTAATTTTTGACACTTTGCTATTCTTTTTTGTCCCTGTTCTAACTGTCGAACTCCCTTCCGGCTCCATGCTTTCCAGTCAACTATAATCTGCAAAAATTTAAATGCAATGTCAATGGCTAGCAACTGTCCTCCTGGTTACTCTTTTCTCTTCCCGCTCATTAATAATGTTTCTGTTCCTAATTCTTCCACATCCTGTAAACCCTTGTGTCTTAGTGGCTTTACTGCCTTTCTTATGGAACTCCCTTCCGGCTCCACGCTTTCCAGCCAACTTTAATATTCAGAAATTTAAATGCAATATCAATCGCTATCTACTGTCCTCCTGATTATTCTTTTCTCTTCCCACTCATTATTAATATTTCTGTTCCTAATTCTTCCACACTAAGTAACCCCTTGTGTCTTAGGAGCTTTGCTACATTTCATGGGGTGAAGTTGATTAAAAAAAATATATACGTTAATCGCTATTTCCAACTGCTTCTCTTCCCTTCTGTATATCCAATGAATAATGTATTTGCCAAGCCGTTTTTATACATTATATTTCGATCGTTCGAGAAAACACTTTCTGCTTTTCATCAGTATGGCTAATGTTAACCTCCAGGAAAGTCACTGGTCGTACCTTCTCGGACTGACGTTTTCAGATATAATAAAGTGGATAGATTATATTTAGTCATTTTCTCACTTCCATAATGTACCATTCCTGTCTTATTTCTATAAATACCCTGGTAGTTGTTCTGGTGAACTTTCGTCTATAGTATGTAGACTTTATGAATTTAAGCGCAGTTCGAGATTGACGGCAAGGCCTCATCATTTTCCTGTTTAAATGGATACAAATAACCTCGGGAATGCATGAATCCACCTCTTCTCCCCCAGCTATAGGTTAATTAGTAGGACGTATCAGTACATCAATATTATCCCCAAAAGATTCTACCTTCTAGAAATATATTCTTACTTTAAATAACCTGCACAGGATTTGAAAAAAACCCAAAAAACCAAATCAATAAATCATTGAATTTGTACTTTATCCGTAAGTCGACATTTTCTCTCCACGGAGAAGTTACTCAATGACCTTGAGTCTGGTGTATTTTACGACATATGAACATCAAAGTATTATTTACTGCCGACAAAATTTTAAATCTTGGTAATATTTTTTTTTTTCAAAAATGTACTGCTGGGTGAAGCTCGGTGGATTCGAGTGGAATTCGAACTCGGCTCTTCGATCCCTCAATCTGAGCCGCTATCGGTGGAGTAATGGATAGAGGCTCGGATTGAGGGATCGAAGAGCCGAGTTCGAATTCCAGTCGGATCCAATACATTTACTTACGTGAGAAAGGTATAAATCCTCTTATTCCCCTCCCCACCCCCAGCTATGGGTAAATAGCAGGACAGACCGGGTTTTTTAGCCTTAGATTACAACTGGTCTACCACAGAAAGAAATGGCAACCTACTACGGGGAAAAATCTGCCTCATCAGTCATGTATCTACAATTGAATAAATTTTTATAATCTACCCCAACGTGGTTCTACAGAAACACGCTGAGAATCTTATGGACTGAGCATGTGAGTAACGGAGAAGTTTTAAGTAAAATCAAAATAGAACGAACGCTTCTACTTAGAATCAGAAATTATGATATTTTAAAAAAAAAAATAAAACAGCCTTTTTTAATTTTTATTATTAAAAATGAATATAATTTACTGATGCGAAGATGAATTGAAAATATCATGATTTGTGAACACTTTGTGGTTAATATAAAATCAGGCATTTTAAATCATTTCAACTCAAATAAGGCAATAAAGCCACTAAGATGCAAAGAGGTTACTGAATGTGAGAGAATACGAGAAAAATAAAAACTTATGTAAAAAGAATAATAAAAGACCAGAAATTAAAAAGAGAGAACATAGCGATTGACACTGTATTTAAATTTTTGAAGATCAAAGTTGACTGGAAAGCAAGAAGCCAAGAGGCTTATCACCTGTTCTTACTAAACTGGCGCTGAAACTATTACTATTAAAGTTATTAAAGGAAATTAACTAAAAGCATCCAAAGGCACAGCCCGTGGGATTAGAACAACCAATCCCCGTTGAATAAATAAAAGATTCGATTCGAAAGAAGGCCGGAGCGTACAACAACCCAAACGTTGTGAAAATTGCTATAAAGGTGATGAGAATAGTCCGAACAATGTAAATAGTGTAAACATTTTTATTATTTCAGTGAATTTTCAGAATTGAATGAACTATAATAGAAAGAAGTTTTACAATATGCATCAATGTGGTTCTACAGAAACATGCTGAGAATTTTATGGACTCAGCATGTAAGCAACGGAAAAGTTTTAATAAAAATCAAAATAAAAAGAACGCTTCTACTTAGAATAAGAAATTGTGATCAATTTTTAAAAAATAAAACAGCATTTTTTTCAAATTTTTATTATTAAAAATGAATATGATTTACTGATGCGAAGATGAATTGAAAATATTATGATTTGTGAACACTTTGTGGTTAATATAAAATTAGACTTTTTTCTAATCATTTAGATGGCAATAAAGCCACTAAGATGCAAGGGGGCTACTGAATGTGAAAGAATAAGAGAAAAATAAAACCTTATGTAGAGAGAATAATAAAAGAACAGAAATTAAAACAGAAGATAACGATTGACATTGCATTTAGATTTTTGAAGATCAAAGTTGACAGGAAAGCAATACAACAGATTACTTCAGTTTATAACCTGTTCTTACTAAACAAGCACTGTAACAATGTTGAATATAAAAACCTTATATCAAGCCAAAAATGAACTTAAATTAAAGAAATTTCATTTAAAATGCGATTCGGTTACAGTAGGAAGTCAGATTATTTGTGGATCACCTTGTCTTGCGATAGTGTGGATTTAGCTGAAATGGCGTTTCTGATGATGCTGTTTGATCGGTGAGACATGTCAACATAAATTCTTCTCGAAATTTTCCGTATTTAGAATTTCGTTGGATTCTCATCAAAATTTATTTAAATCATTTGTGTGAGTGTATGACCTAAGCACTTCAAAGGAAATATTATATAACACGTTTTTTCTTCTCCTGAAAAGTTTCTGCTATTAATTTTTCACAGATTTAAATTTTCCATAATTTTTTCGTCAATATAAAAAATTACTTCAAAAAGTTTATCTTATATTCCATTTTTCTTTTTCTTTTTATCATTTTCCTCTAAATTATCCCGTAATCGTTTATCTTAAAAGAGTATTTCTGTAAACATCACAATTGGTGTGAGAGACACGAGTACTACTCACTATTAAGAAAATAATTTCATTTCTTTTCGTTTCATGGACCTATTTTTTTTTTATTTGCGCTCAAATATGTTCGTGAAATAATTTCATTTTTTTTTTAAACATAATTGATTATAAGGTGAAAGCTTTTTTCTGTCTTTACACTTTGTGCTTTAAATAACAATTTTCTGCGACTGTGTCTCGATCTGTCTAGTACGACATGTATATGTTTTCTTTTTCATTGTAATATCTTGAACTTTCAATATCGTCGATGTCATTGTTATAACAATGGCGGACTGTTCGAATGATGAATGCTAACAACCATCGCGGTGAAATCTAGAAAAGATAAAACGATTAAAGGACATCGGTGTATGGAAGCCCAAAATGGTTACAATATAAGTATTAGAGAAAATAGGTAAAGACTAATATATGAAAAGCTTTTAATAATAATTTATTTTTTATGACAAGGGAAAACTATCATTAATATAAAATTCTACTGTGAGATTGTTTTTTGATGGTAATTGATAATGTATATCTATGTATTTATTTTCATTTATATATTTATATCGAGATCGAGTTTCGTGGTCATAGTAATGATGATAATGGCCGTTTTGTCGGAGTTAGCTCCTCCTTAGTTTCTTAATCCGTCACCAGGGGTCTCTCTCCTCTTGCTATAAATACTGGGTGACCGTTTGCCTCGATCTCTTTTCCCCCTCAGGCCTTGGGCCGTATACCACCTCGCGTGGAGGTGAGGTAATTCTTTCTCTTCTTTCTTCATTTCAGCTAATAACAATATGTGAGCTCTCGCCAATACAGCGTTTCCTAAATTCTGAGAATACGCTAAGAACAATACCAATACACGTACATACGAACACTCACCACAATACACACACATAATATTCGCCACACAAACTCAATGTAACTGTCCATGTGCTTGTAACTTGTTATCAATACATATATTTGTTTATATATAATTATCGGTCTTGTTTGTCTTCTTTGGACTTAATGAAAGTCCAACATTCTCATGTAGCTGGGCCGGCTAGCAGGAAATTTTAACCTACGTGTGTTCTTTACATTTTCACCTAAATGTCTTCTACAGTTTCCATACAAAATGCTTTCAGCATTCATTGACCGGAAGTTAATATTACTATTGGCTGAAATTTTTAAAATATTTATTTAAAAACAGTTTTTCAGGAAAATAGGTTATCCCTTTTTACATTACTAATGCGGCGTTTCCGTCCTAAACTTCTACAGAAGACATCTTGTTATATAATATTATTTTTCTTCTTGTTACATGTGCTATCTATTTTAGTTGTTGCTACTGTTGGATGTTTTCAAATGATGGGGTTTTATTATTCGGTAATTATCTGTCATTCTGTAGTGCCACTCTATAAAAATACGACGAGAAACAGTCCTCTTCAAGACCCGTAAGGTTCATTCAATTAAAGCCATTTTAGTCATAAATAGCTAGAATATAACAGGTGGGAAAATATTTAAAGAATCACGTTACTACATTTTCATAATAATAAAAACTTAACAAAATATACTGTCATTTTCATAGAAAAGGAAAACTAATACTGATATTAGATTTATATCCGATTTTACTACGGTGTTGTTTTTTTTTTCTTTATAGTTACGAGGGTCATTCAATAAATAAATTCGGTATGAGGACTTCTAATACATATAGAAGCTTACTTTTATTTTTCAACGTAGTCTCCCAGCGCTGTCACACACTTTTCCCATCTATGCACAAGCTTCCGTATTCCGTCAGCGTAAATATCTTTGGACTGATGTCTCAGCAAGTCGCTCACAACACTTTTGACTTCATCGTCACTTTTAAACTTCGTGCCTCTCGTGAACGCTTTCAAGGGACCAAACAGGTGAAAGTCTGAAGGGGCGAGGTCTGGGCTGTAAGGGGGATGAGGGAGCAGTTCCCAGCCCAGCTCGTTGATGGTCTGAACTGTTTGGGCTGCTGTGTGAAGCCTTGCGTTGTCATGATGCAAGATGACTACTTCTGACCAATGACCCCTGCGTTTGTTCTTTATGCCTTTCTTGGCCTGCTTCAGCAGTTTACAGTAGTTCTTCTGGCAAACGGAATGAGGTCATTGACTGATTTGATCACCTCAGGAGATCTCACTTCTGTAGGCCTCCTAGGCCTGTCTTCATACTCAACACTGCTCCGTCCTTCTTTAAACAATTTAGCCCACTTGTAGACATTTTTTGGCTGAAACATGTAGCACCATACACAGTTGACATTCTCCTATGAATTTCAACTGGTTTGCACCCTTCAGGAACCAAAAACTTGATAACTGGCCGCTGTTCAATCCTGGAACATGCTTCTTGGTCGGCCATCTTTGTTAATCGCCAAAACTCTCAAAGTTTTTTTTAATCTGCAAAAGAAATTAAATCCATGTGAAAAAGAAGTAAAACAAAAAAACAAAAAAAAAGTAAGCCTCTATCTGTATTAGAAGTCCTTATACCGAAAAATTCACCTTATTTATTGAATGACCCTCATATTAAGGATGTATACCTATGCATTTATTTTCATTGATATATCGCTACCTTGGTAGATGGTAATAGTGAGAAACGACCGTTTCCATACAGGAAACATTCGGCTCTCATTGACAGAAACGAAGCGTTATACTCAGCTGAAATAAATATCCTACCGTTATAAAAGTAATTCAGTAAAATAGGTTTCACTAATTGTTATTCCCCTTTGCAATATTGATCGATGTTTCCTTTTCTGCTTTGCGCTTTCATATAGAAGGGCCGATATTATATAACAGTTAAATACTCTTTTTTCGATTTTTAATAAGTTTTTTCTTTTTCTCAGTGTGCTTAGCTTTTAAAAGGTCCATTTCGCTATCCCAATAAGCGTTCGGGTTTCGCTGGCGTTCTTTGCGTCCTCTGTTAAAACACTTCTTACATATTTCGATTTTTGTACTTGTTTGATTTTGGTACCTCCAATTCGCATTTCACGTGTTGCGTTGTTCTTCTTGCTGCTCTTCTTTCCTTCCCGTTTTCCGTCACTAATTTCTGTTGGAATTATTATTTTTTCTTTCCGCTTCTGCTATCGACGCTGTGTCATCTGCATATCTTATGTTGTCAAGATTGTGACCGCCCATAATGAGTCTAGCTAGGATGTTTAATTCTCTCACTGTAAATGTTGAATAAGTCCGGTGAGAAGACACTTCCTTGTCTTACCACCCCTTTCTGTTTGTGTATGTTAACTGAAGTCATTTTCTAGCCGATCCGTATACAAACGGTTTGCTCCCAGTTTAAATTCTGGATTATTCTAATATTCTACCCAAACATATTTTGCATACTAGTAAAAATAAAATTAAATTAAAAATAAATTACTAGTAAAAATAAAATAAAATACTAGTAAAAATACAATACTAGTAAAATACTAGTAAAAATAAAATTAAAATCAAATACTAGAAAACTACTAGTAGAATTAAAATAAAAATAAAATACTAGTAAAAATAAAATATAAATACTACTAAAAATACAATGTTAGCAAAATACTAATAAAAATAAAATTAAAATAAAATACTAGTAAAATAAAATAAAAATAAAATACTAGTAGAAATAAAATAAAATACTAGTAAAAATAAAATAAAATACTAGCAAACTACTAGTAGAATTGAAATAAAATAAAATACTAATAAAAATAAAATAAAAATAAATTACTCGTAAAAATAAAATAAAATACTAGTAAAAATAAAATGGAATACTAGTAAAAATACAATACGAGTAAAATACTAGTAAAAATAAAATTAAAATAAAATATTAGCAAACTACTAGTAGAATTAAAATAAAAATAAAATACTAGTAAAAATAAAATAAAATACCACTAAAAATACGATGTTAGCAAAATACTAGTAAAATAAAATAAAAATAAAAATGGAATACTAGTAAAAATAAAATAAAATACTAGTAAAAATAAAATGGAATACTAGTAAAAAACACAATACTAGTAAAATACTAGTAAAAATAAAATTAAAATAAAATACTAGCAAAATACTAGTAGAATTGAAATAAAATAAAATACTAATAAAAATAAAATAAAAATAAATTACTAGTAGAAATAAAATGAAATACTAGTAAAAATAAAATAAAATACTAGTAAAAATACAATCTTAGCAAAATACTAGTAAAATAAAATTAAATTAAAATACTAGCAAAAATAAAATAAAAATGAAATACTAGTAGAAATAAAATAAAATACTAGTAAAAAATAAAATGGAATACTTGTAAAAAAATACAATACTTGTAAAATACAAGTAAAATTACAATAAAAATAAATACTAATAAAATACTAGTAGAAATGAAATACTAGTAAAAATAAAAAAATACAATGCTAGTAAAATACTAGTAAAAATAAAATTAAAATAAAATATTAGTTCATTGCTAGTAAAATTAAAATAAAAATAAAATACTAGTAAAAATAAAATAACAATAAAATACTAGTAGTTTTTTCACTAATCTAAAATTTTCCCTTTTTTTAGTGGTTACAATATAGTATCATGTTTTCACGTATCACTTTATGTTCTTTCTTTTTTTTTAAATACATCTTTTTCTTTTTAATTTTTTCATACCAAACAAGGCGACAAAGCCACTAAGACGCAAGAGGTTCCTGGGAGTGAAAGAATCTGAGAAGACCTTAATGAGCAGAAAGGAAAATAAAAGAACGGGATTAAGATAGCGATTGATCGATTTAAATTTAAAATCGTAGTTGACAGAAAAGCAATAAACCGGAACAGATTTTCACAGCCGAAATTTGCCAGAGAAGAAGCTATTAAACGAGAAGTTACAGATAGATCTAGCTATTTCAACAGTAAATGGGTATGATTAATGCTTCTTTTTCACAATTTATATGATATCCTATTCTTGTGTTGTTCGTAATGATTTATCAAACTTTTTGCTGTTCTGTTGGTTAGTGATAAGAGATTTACTTGAACAATTATCAGATAAATGGCAAGTTAATCGGCATAATAATGTAGTGGTTATGTAATCAATATATGTCATTTTAATTAATGTTCTCCATATTGGCTAGCGGATTCATAGACAACATTTCTTTGTTCAAATTTTGATGGAACCTTTGGAGGGGGATCATGTGAGAGTTGTTTTGTTTTTTTAGTAAGTGATGCGTTTAATCTGTTTGTTTTGTCAATAGATGAGGTGCCGATATATTCGGATGGATTATATATAATACAAACCGAATTACCCGCGCCTTGCGGCGTGTCACATCTTTTGTAAGAAAATGATGATTGATTTTAAATCATTCCTATAAATTGTGGAAAAAATGATGCATATCGGTATTACTCAATGATCTTGCCGATGTGACCTCCATCTTCTGGCTTTCTCCTTCTATATTTTGGATAGGAGTCATTCTCTTCTTCAAATTTAAATTTAATTTAAATCAAAGGAAAAATGTTTTCAGTGGGTGTTTATGCCTCCCGAGGACCCTCTTTGATCAAAATGAAATCTACTTATTTAGGTAACTAGATGTCATTCCCTTGTTCAACTTTAAATTTAATTTATATCAAAGGGAAGAAAACAGTGATGGGGTTTGTGAAAAGGTACCCACTTTAATTAAAAGAAATACATTTATCCAAGTACCCTGGTTAATTTCGTTTCAGAATATATATAATTATAGGGATCTATCTCCAAAACCATGGGAGGAATTCGATAACAAACAGACAGAGGTTACAACTTTATATATAGATACATTCTAGCAGTATAACCCGTCTTTGCCCGGGCGTTTCATTACTGGGAATGTTTGCCGTTTATTTGGAGCAGTTTTAAGTTTAAAGTCAGCCCATCCGAAAATCAATATTAGTAACAACAATTGGGTACCACCGAGGCACATCCCCAAATGGTGCGGTTAAAAATTTGAATAGGGGGATGGCACTGAAAAGGGCCGTTTTTGCGTTCTCAATCTTGCAAGGAAGGGACCTCTTCCATGGACCGTCATAATAATAATATACGATAATTTTTATTTATAATATAATTTTTTTTTATAATTCTAATAATCTTTTGCTTTAGATTTCAACTCTCTAAGTTGATTGTACGCTGTTTTTTACAGGCATTAAATTTTGCCTTTGATTTTTACGCAAAGTGTAAAAAATCAGTTATTTCGATTTTTTTACCTTCAGGTTGTAATTTTTCCAGCTTATTTGGACTCAAATCCGGTACTGAAGAATTATCTATCAAACAAAAAAAAATTCATCGAAATCGGATGAAAACTGTGGAAACCCATAAACAACACCCGATCACACACATACACATACATACATACACACACATCTTGAGAATTATAGATATAGATACTTATATCCAAGTCTAACTTGCATTTTTTAAATGGCTAAAATTTTAAAGAAATAAAAAAATACAAATAAACTTGAGAACAAATGGATATTTACCTTAGAAATATTGCTACTCTGTATCTACAGGGTGTCTCAAAATAATATATACACTCTTTAAATATTAAGAGTTAATAATACATTATCGCGATGTGAGAACTTATATGGATGAAAATATGCAAAACAGATAGATTGGAAGAAGGACAGTTGAATACCCACCTAGATCACCAGATTTGACACCCTTGGATTTTTCTGGGGGTGGTTTCTAAAATACAAATTTGACAGCAGGAAACCTGAAACAATTGCTGAAATGAGAGTAGCATTTGAAGAAGAATGTGCTCAAATACCAGAGGAAATGATACTGGACGTTTGGAGGTCTATTTCTTCAAGATATGAAAAGTGTATTGAACAGAACGGCAACCAGTTTGAGCACTTGATGTGAACTCATCATTATATGAACATTCTGCCATTGCCCCAAGTAGCTTTTATTTTATTAAAGTTAATTTTCTATGTTTTTTTTTTACTCTCAAATTCTTTAAATGTGTATTCCTTCCCTTGTATTAATCTTATTTACAAGTCAAAATACATAAATTGAATAAGTTATAACGATTCAAAGAGTGTATACATTATTTTGGGACACCCGGTATATTTTATGGTGTTCAATCCTTTGTCATTGTCCCGCATCTAAGCTACGCTAAGTAAATCTCTGTACTTATATTTTATGAAAAGACAGTAATAATTCTCAAGGTTAATTGCTTAATATGGAGGAACTTCCTTTAATTCGCTGTTGGCGCTAATTCCCAAAGCAAGCATTTGGCATTTGTTTGTACATCAAACACTTTCCACTCCGTTTAATAAAATCCATTCCTGCTTGCAAAGGTTATGTGTTCATATAATCAGATCTTATTCTTGATTTCCTTATCTCAAGGTTGGTTTGAAAATCCCATGTGAGGGCCAGACTCTGTTGCTACAGGTCATATTACGACCATTTCTCCAGTGTCTTTTCAGTCTTTCACTTGTTGGTGGTCATGTTTGTCTGGGTTATTTGTTAGGCGTAAAGAACAAAGGTCAGAACGAAATAGAAAAAGAAAGACTGGACAAGCAATTCGATGGATCAGATAGAAAGTGCTTGACCAACAAGATCTCATATCCGTCTTTCTCAATGCCTGATGATTTCCTGTGGCTCATTACACCGCCTGTAGATCAGCATGATCCAACAATCACCCTAACAGTGTTTGTACGCATTCTATCTTGGATTGCATGAAACTGAAGCCAAGCATGGCTATTATATTTGTTCAGTGGTCCAGAAGTACAAATCTCTATCGATAAACGAATTCTTTGTGCTGGCATTTACTCTTGGTGGATTACTGATTCTGCTTATAAAGAAGTCAATGATGTGTGGCAAGGAGCAGACATTGAAAGTAACAAACACATCTGAATTGTCTTCCCCCTTCCACCAGCCACTTTTTTTTTATTTTTTTTTTTTTTATCAAGGCACATCAGGGTTGAGGATTGCTTTAGAGGCGAATGGGCCTTATAAGTCGATTGGAAGAAATCTGGGAAGGTGGCTAGTTTTCAGATTCGACCCGCTCCCATCTCTCGGTCAAAAACTGGACAGTTGCGAAGAAGAGTCCATCACAATGACCCTCCAGTTGCCTACCACGCATAAAAGTAATTTGCCAATGTTCGCATTCGCAAAGAAAGATGATAAATCTCGTTCACAGGTCAAAATCAAATTAGGCAAGGCCGATAACTATGACGATTCATGCGATTAGCTTTCTGGAGGTGGGGGAAAAAACCTGCATTTGCTAAGAAATGCCGGGAAAGAGATTAAGAATTGGAACTTGTTAGAAAAACGGGA
>OZ010580.1:97351276-97378776 GCA_963932145.1 Acanthosepion lycidas
AGCGACGTCTAGCCTAAACAAAGTGGGGTTAAGGATAAAGAATTGAAATGGTACATCTAACTCACTCATGTCTTCTCTCCTACCTCACTTCCTCACTTCGTTAATTTTACATATACTTGGTCCGTCAAAAATGTGTGAATTTCTTTTTCATTTCAACCTTTGGAAGTAAAGTCTGATGATCCAGAGCCCTTTAAAAGGGTTGTGGTGAAATAACTTATTACATGGAACCTTAAAGTGGTCTGTTTTTATTCAATATATATATATATATATATATATATATATATATATATATATATATATATATATATATATATATATGCGAGTATAGTTTCTTATACTTATAAGATTTCTATTAATATATATATATATATATATATATATATATATATATATATATATATTATTAATTATATATATATTATTAATAGAAATCTTATAAGTATAAGAAACTATACTATATATATATATATATATATATATATATATATATATATATATATATATTATTAATAGAAATCTTATAAGTATAAGAAACTATACTCGCTCGGAATATATATATATATATATATATATATATATATATATATATATATATATATTTTATATATATATATATATATATATATATATGTCTATCTTTATGAGATGAGGTATTATGTACACTATTTACATTATTTGTCGCCATATTTATTACAACGTTTCGGCCATTATACGCTCAGGCCTTCTTCAGGTTGGAATGTCGAACTGAACCGTTTATTTCGCTCACTCGGATATACTGGGATAGACAGTTCTAGTTTCACGTGCCATGTTTAATGGATGTCAATTATTAGTTATCTCCTGTTAATTCCCATCTCCGAGTTCTCCACCGCCTTACCCAGGTATTGAACTCACACTCTTTGGGCTTTGTCACTGGATCTAACTAACGCTTTTATCCACTGTATGAATTTCTGGGTATTACTTTTTTTTTACCAGTGCTCATATTAGAATTTTTGATGTTATCATCGCATGTTTCCGACCATCTGTAAACGTGTAAAACGGCTGAAACGTTGTAATAAATATGGCGACAAAGATGAGGACAATAGACTGAATAAATCACGGACCAGGTTTTCATTCTGATGAGATGAACATCTTGGTGTTCCTGAATTAAAAATTATAAACGAAATGAATAATTAAAGTCTCCGGCTAATTATCATCACTATGTCTATATATATATATATATATATATATATATATATATATATATATATAATGAAGGAACTTTTGTTGTTCATCTCTGTACTTCCTTGCAAATTCCAATCTGATTCTTACTGTTTGTATCGTGTGCTATGGTCTTTATATTTCTGTTCTCGAAGTCTTCGAACGGTCGATGTTGTTGGTGATGTCATTGACAGTTGTGTTTTAGGTTTTTCTTCACGGCTTTCCTCAGTGTTTCTGTCATCGACTTCTGTTATCTTCCTTAGCCAACCTTATTTATGTCTGTTGCTCAGAACACCAGTACTTCCTTTCTTTTTCAAGATATTCTAAATTGTTGTTTTCGCTTTGCCAAATGTTTGTTCAATGGATCTGACCAGCTTCAAAATACCTTGTGTTTTTCTTATAGACAGCTCTCTCGTCTTCATGTTGGTTTATCCTTTTTAACAAGAAATGCAATCTTTACAGGCGAAAGCCAAGGATAGTCATTCAGAGCTATTTAATTCTTAATCAATGCCTGAGCAACAAGAAATACCTATTAGTCATGTGTTTCAATAGTTTTGCTGACTTGAAAGGTTCAAACAAAAGGTGATATGACCTAAGTTATTTAACACATCTAAATGTAAATACCAGGGAATAGAAGCTGAAATTCTGAACACTTGCTTCATATTCATCTTTTGATCTCAAACCGAAATATCTTCAGTGAACAACAAAAATAAAGGAGTTGGTCTTGTCGTTCTAATACATTTGAAGCGGACTATATATATATATTTATTCAGGGAAATTGCTACTTACAGTATAAATCTGGGACACATAAAAATGCGTATTTACATTCTAACAACTATACACATACGCACACATATACACACTCACATATGTAGATTAATATTGATCCACGTATGAATACATATGTATCCAAATATGACAAACACACACATGCCCAAGAGAGCAGATACAATCGCAAAACGCTCACATTTTTTGTTCCGTAACTATATGTTGTTTCTTCATTATTATTTTTGTAACAATCGCTGCGATGTCCCTAAAACGCGCCAAGTCAAAAGGACTGACTTTATAAAACGGAAAAGACTCCTTCAAATTATACTGCACAAATCCTGCATTGTCTTCATATCCAGATTGAAGGAGAAATTAGTTTATTACACTCGTTCCTGTGCAAAATGCATCAATTTTTTAAACGGGTGATTTCATTCTTTTTTTTTTTTTCATTTACTGACTAATGCACCAGGAAAAACATTTCTTGCAAAGCAAATATGCGTGTGCGTAATAGAGAGAGAGAGAGAGAGAGAGAAGGAGCGAAAGAGTGGGAGAGAGAGAGAGAGAGAACATGAACGAATATACAATACATACATCGGTTGAAGTCAAAAGCCAATATCATACAATTATTCTGGGAACATATTTTCACAAAAACGTTTTAATCTGCATGACCACATCTACAAAACGCATGAAGTCAAATTGACGATGGTTACATCAGAAAAATAAAATGTTTTGAATGTTATGCATTTTTTCACCTTTACTTTTGTGAATGATGAAACCGTTTAAGCCACTTTAATATCAGGATCAGTTCAGTTATCTTTGATGTTCAGCTGTACACCTGCAATGACTAAAATTCCTTTCATCTGCATTTAATGCGCTTGGGACGAACATTTTGACGCGATTTTGACATTATTTCACATAGCGTAAATGCAAACGCCTTCTTAGGTAATTATTTGATTGAGAAATAAGATTTACTTTAAAAACATTAAAAAAATAAAACGAATATCAAAATAAGTGTATCATGAACGTTTGCATTCATCTCACCCCAAGTATGTTTTACAGTAAACAAATATCCTGAAAGTGATAGATATTTATGCTTGATATATATATATATATATATATATATATATATATATAGTGTGTGTGTGTGTGTGTGTGTGTGTGTGTGTGTGTGTGTGTGTGTGTGTGTGTGTGTGTGTGAATAAAAAGACAACGAAAAAGTATTCTTAACCGACGTGTTTCGTCCTCTGAGGTGCTTTATCAAGTCAAATCCTGACCCAGAGGGCGAAACCCGTCGGCTAAGAATAGTTTTTTTATACTCTTGTCCATTTTTCATTTTGTTCCTTCACAGATATACTCTGAAAATAATTATATATATATATATATATATATATATATATATATATATATATATTATATTTTTTATTTTGTGAAAAAAACCCAGATAATTATATATATATATATATATATATATATATATATATATATATATATATCATTTTATGTGCTGGACTCTCCCGTTGTTTTTGAGATATGAGGGTCTAGCAACTCAGGTCTTAGGAACCGACAACCAGACATCTGCACAAATCATTTGATTATAATGGTGAAGGTCTGTGCAGAACCAACCACACTTTTTGAAGAGCCGAATACAGAGATCCGGTGACCCGTGTGTCACAAGTTCCCCAAACGACCCTCCGCAGGTTTTGAATTCAGAGTTGTCCTAGACCAGTTGACATCCAAGGCAATAGAACCCAGTCTGCTCTGATCTTTACCAATAGCTGGTCGGGAGAAGAAGAGGATTCATACCTTTCCCAAGGGTATTAGCACGTAAGTGAATGTAATGGATTCTACTGGAATTCGAACTATCCATTATTCCACCGTGCTTCAATATATATATATATATATAAAGTGTAGCTATGCTCGAGCAGTTCATACCAAGGTTGAAAGCACACAAATGGGGTCCCGAGAGTTCTGGAAGATCTCTAACCAAATTATGAATAGAGACAAAGCATCAGTGCCTACTTTTATAAATCATCAGATAAGGCGAGCTCTCCGCCTTGATTTTTGACTCGAATTCAACGTTCAATTACAAAGGCCATCCCCTTTCCGATTTCTTGCGTCTCAGTGGGCACATTCTCAGTATTATTTACATTACAGCCCGAAAAGTCTCAAGATTATTTAACCTCTGAAGGAGTGATCCTTTCCAAGTCTGTGGAAGTTGTCGTATACTCGTTTTTCAAGAATGCGAGTGAGCGCTCATCGCCATCTCTGTATAAACCCAGCAGTTTCCTCGGTGTCATTAGCAAACTCTTTGAAGCTCTAATCAACAAAAAAGATTGTTAATCACCTCAACAGAAACAACCTCTTGAGCGACAAGTAGTACGGTTTTCGATCTGCCTCGTCCACTGCTGATATCCTAACTGCGATTACTTACAGAATTAGCGAGGCGCTTGACAATAAATACATTTCAAAAGCAGTAAATATTTCAAAGATCTTTTACAAGGTGTCACATAAAGGGTTACTGCTTAAGCTCTGTAGGTATGGAATCATTGGAAAAATTTTCTGTTATAAAGTCCTTCTTAAGAGTAAGTCACTGAAGGTAGTTGCGTCCCCCAATGTTCGCTTCTCGATCAGCTCGCTTCCTATTCTAAGTAAATGATCTGCCCAAGAATATATTCCGATCATTTGTGAATATCTATGCTGATGATACAACGATATATGGGTTCCCCTCCAAAAATCATGATGATCAGAGATTTTCAGCTGATCTCTCTTGCGATCTAGCTTTAACAGCTCAGTGGCGTCTATTGGGTCTTAAACTCAACTCAAACATGAACTCCTACATAAGATCGATCGTTAAAGATGCTGAGAAAATGGTCGGTTCCCTGTACCTCTCTAGCAAGTACCTCACTCTACCTTTGCAAGAGCCAGATCAGGCTGAAAATGGAGTCCTGATGCCATATATGAGCGAGCTAGTCTCCAGCTTCTACTGCTCCAGCCGTCACCAGCTCCTGCCACTCCAGCCTTCTTCAGGTTCTGCGCTACAGCCATCACCAGCTTCTCTATCTACAGCCATCTTCAGCTCTTGCCGCTACTGGCATTTCCAGCTACGGCTGCTCTAGCCACCTTTAGCTCCTTCCCCTAGAGCCAACTCCAGTTCCTACCACTCCAGATTCTGCAGTTGCTCCAAACATAACAACATCCAGCCACCTTCAGCTCCTGTCGCTTCAGCCATCTCCAGCTCCAGTCGTCTTCAGCTTTTGCCACTCCAGCCATCTCTAGCTCCGGCCCTTTTAGCTACTCTCGTCAACGACATGCAATAAACTGTCCTTTTCTAGACAAGGCTCTCTAACAACGAAAAACTTCAGGAAAACGCTATTTCTCACCCTCTACATGAGCTTCCTTTGTTCACACTATTATTTTTATTTATGTATTTTTTAACAAAAGTAAACTTCGCAATGTTTAATATTTAATTTTACTGAAGTCTTCGCTTTGTTTGTTGTTGACTTCCGTCGTTCAATATCTGTTTGCGAGCCAATGTACCACCTGCAACGAAGTGGTGATCACGATGCCATCACTTTGTTGAGGGTGTTATATTGGTTTGCTAAACAGTTATCGAATAACGGATAGAAGATTCGTTTTTACCGTAGATCTTATTAGGACACAATAAGAGATTAACAACAATAACTAATAATAAAATAGAACAATTCTAATAATAGACTGTAATAAAAGTTATGCGACGGATAGAAGATTCATTCTTACCGTAGATCTTATTAGACACAATAAGAGATTAACAACAATAACTAATAATAAAATAGAACAATTCTAATAATAGACTGTAATAAAAGTTATGTAATGGATAGAAGATTCGTTCTTACCGTAGATCCTATTAGGCACAATAAGAGATTAACGACAATAACTAATAATAAAATAGAACAATTCTAATAATAGACTGTAATAAAAGTTATTTTACGGATAGAAGATTCGTTCTTACCGTAGATCTTATTAGGCACAATAAGAGATTAACAACAATAACTAATAATAAAATAGAAAAATTCTAACATCAGACTGTAAAAAAATTTATATGTCAGACCAGAGATTCATTTTTAGTGTCTTCTATTTAAGACGCAATATAAAAAAATTACTCCGGTTGTAAATACTTGTTTTTACTAAGAATTTTCTGTTTCCATTCGAGCTCTTGTCCCTATCTTTGTTTTTATTATCCCAACTTTTCAGTCGCAGTCGCCTCCGGCCTTCTTCAGGTACTTGTCAATCCGGTTAAGCAGACGCGAATTTCGAACTGAAGCGTTTATTTATCCTATGGCGATAGATTTGTCTTGACCACATCTAGGGTTATCTAATTTTTAGTTTTCGGTCATTACTCACCCTGTTTCGAGTGAATTTAAATTTTCACTACTGCGCTCAAAGATTGAACCGTCTAATTACTATTTGACCAAAGTCACGAACCAATGTTTTAATCCGCTAAGCTAGGAAAGAATTTTCTGCGAGAGGTGTCCTGGTTGTGTAAAAAAGCGCAAACGTCAATGAATGGAACCAACTGCCAATACGCAACTACCTTGATATTTCTAATAAGCTTTGTTTTGTTTGGCACAAGGCCAGACAGAATGAATCTGATACTGAGAATAAAGAGAGGGCCGCCATACTTTCATTTCCACCACATCGTTTCACATTAAACAGTCTCGTTCACTTGACACGCTTGATAAAAATATACCTGAGCTCAGGCAGTGAGCAAAGTTCACATGAGCAAGAGAGGCTCTAATAATTCTAAGTAGTGTCAAACATGGATAAGTGCGAATGGTCGTATCCCAGTGGTCAAAGAGAGCTCACTGGGCAATTTAATTGAGTTGTTTTGTCTATGTTCCAAACTGGCTCATGATTTTGGCACAAGGTTTTGTTCGACATCTCCCTATGGGCCAAGGGTGGATATTTGACTGACATGGCTGGCTCCAAATGGCAAAGATGACAATAAAACATTTCCAGATCAAGTAAGACGATAATAACCAGCATGATCTACTCACCTAGAACATATGCCAACAGCACCATCAGGTTTTTCATTGATTTCGAAACTGGGAGATAACAACATTAGTCTTGTTGTTTAATGTTCACAGCCCCCGATAAAAATGATTTTAAGCATGAAAATATAATTGTCATTTTGTTTAATGTTTTAGGAAGATACTTAAGCTTAGCTTAGACTGGTACAAATTCATAATTGTTTTGCTCACAGTGAGATTCGATCTCAAATAAATAGTATCAAAACTGAGCTTGTTAACCATCACTCTACATCAGTTATCCTTAATGCCTGGCACAAGGCTAAAAGTGAGAATTGATTACACTAAAGGATAGTATACACGCTAAGCTTGTTAACTCTAATCTGTCTTCAGTATTCTGCTAATCTTAGATAAGTCTGGCACAAGGCTAAAAATGTAAAGCTCCGGTGAGAATTGATGCCATTACACTAAAGAATAGATTGCATTCTAAGCTTGTTAACCATTACTCTACATCAACTACACTACAGAATAGTAAGCTTGTTAAGCATTACTCTAGATCATCTATTCTCATTAGTTTTGCTATTCTTAGTCATCAAAAATCAGGTACCGATACGAACTGATCTCCTTGTACGCAGTATAAGCTTGTTATCCACCACTCTACTTCAGCTCTCCTCAATATTCTGCTATTCTTAGATTAGTCTGGCACAGGGCCACAAAAACCAGGTGCCGATAAGAATTGATCTCACTACAAGATAAAATAACATGCAGTCTTATCATGTTAACATCACTACATCAGCTATCCTCAATGTTTTTGCTATTCTAAGTCTGATGAAAGGCCACAAACGTCGGGCGCCGGTGAAAATTGATCTCACTACACTATAGAATAGTATGCAGTCTATGCTTATTAATCATCATCTGCAGACAGCTATCGTCAATATTTTGCTATATTTAGCTAGAGACTGGCACAAGATCTTAATAGAGCAGTTGTGAGAATTGAATCCACTATATTATCGAATGATATAAAATGTTAGCTTGTTAACCAGCACTTAGTGATGAGGATCAACTCCCCGTGAGCGTCTCTCTGCGACTTCTCGGCCTCACGTTTTCTACTGACTTGAGGTAGAACAACTACATTGAATCAATAGCTGCATCTACTGCAAGGAATGTTGGTTCTCTGTGTCGCACCAGAAGGTTTTTCTTGCCTGAGTCCATCCTTCAAATCTACAAATCAACCATTCGTCCTTGCATTGAATACTGTCGCCATATATGGTCTGGTTCCCCAGCTGTTCATCTCGAGGTCCTAGACAAAATCCATAGACGGATATGCAATATGATAGGTCCTGATCTGGCATCTCATCTACAGTCACATTTTCACAGACATGATGTGGCTTCCCTCTGTCTTTTCTACAAATATTTTCATGGCAACTGCTCTGACGAGCTACTTTCACTGGTACCACATCTGCATGAATTTAAGCGTGCTACTAGGTTGGCATCTCGTTCCCACCCTTTTACTGTCGAAACAGTTAACTGTAACCGCCTTTTCTACTCCAACAGCTTCTTCTCTCGCACTTCCCAACAGTGGAATCCCTTCCTCTTAGTTGCTTCCCTGATAGCTATAATCTTCAAATCTTCAAATTTAATGTCAATCGACATCATCTAATGCCTTGATCTTGATCCCACCCCTTCTCTTTATCCTTTCCTCAAACACCCTCACTTAACTCTTGCTCTCACTCTATGGAACCCCTTGTGTGCTAGTGGCACTCCCGCCTTGCTTGGGGTGATATGCTTAAAAAAACATCTTGTGGGATTGATGAAAATGTTTTACATTTTAGATTTTTAGATGGACCGGACATGTAACCAACGACAAAAATTTTTTTAGAGAAAATGGAAACAAAAAGGACATTTATAATTAACATCAGAAAGAGAGTTTGGAAAATCTGACACTCTCAGGGCGAATTGCACTGAAGACGTACAGAGGAAAACAATGCATAACCTATCTAGCCTGAGTAAATAGATGACAGAACAGGGTTTAGAAGAGACAACACAGAGCTACAAAGGACAGGAAATTGTGGAGAGCCACGATCGCCAACCTCCTGAAGGGACACGGCACATAGAATACTAAGAAGAAATTTCTTAATTCCCCTTGACAATAGACACAGGTAAAAAAAAGAATAACCCAAAAACATTAGAGCCTTAAGGCCATGATTACGATTAGGACTACTGCACTCCAAACTAATTAATTTCAGATATATACTTAGAACACATCTATCACCATTTTTGTAACTTGTAAAAATAAGTGCGCTTTATACAGAAGGAATTGCGGTATATTTTACGTTTGTGCAAGGGTCAAGAATTAGGACCGACTTGATTCAAGTCTAATTAACTTCAAATAAACACTTATGCATCACGATTTTTCATCGTGCAATATGCCGAAATAAGTGCGCCTTATACAGAAGTAAATACAGTATATTTTTCAACTTTGCAAGGGCCAAGAATTAGGACTGACTTGATTCGTCTAATTAACTCCAAATAAATACTTATGCATCACGATTTTTCATCGTGCAATATGCCGAAATTAGTGCGCCTTATACAGAAAGAAATACGGTATATTTTATCGAATTTGGAAGGGCCAAGAATTAGAAACGACTAGGTTCATGTATAATTCATTTCAGATAAATAGTAAAGCCAGGAGACCATCACCATATTTCATGGCATCGCTGCCCAGTATATCTTCGCCTTATACAAAAATAAATGTTATGTACTTTGAAAAGGTCGAGTATTAGGAACGACTAGACTCAAGTATTTATTCGAAGTAAATTAAACTTAAGGCAGGACACATCCATCACCATCTTTCATGGCGTAACCTGCCAGAATGGAGAGTTTTGATATAATCAAAGTTGCCCGTAAAGCTGAACCTGATAATGGTCTCTACATCTTTCTTGATTCTGAAATCATTTTACCATGTTAATCTTTCTACTTTTTTCTCGTTATTCTTTTCTTATTTTTATAGAACTAGCCACATGATTAGGTAATCAAACAGTACGATTTTCTGTAAAACGCTCTTTAAATATAGTTATCTAGAAGTGACTTACTCGTAACCAATGTCAAGTGATAACTATTTGCCCTGAAGGTACTAATTTATATCGAGTAGATACTTTTTTGCAACAGAATGAAGACCTCCATCTTAAAAAAAAAAAAAAAAAAAATGAAAAAATAATAATAAATTCTTTGCAAAATTGATTTATATCCTCACAAAACTAATATCTTCATTTTCTCCAAAACTTTCAGTTGCTACCTTCTCTTCCCAACCAAACGATCTTCATTAGTGACGTACGGAATAAAGAGATTATCTTGAAATGAAGAATCTATCAAATCACCAAAGAGGAGAAAATGAGAAACTGGTGTTGCCTTCTTTTTAACTCAATCTGTCAAAGGTCGTGACATAGTGGCTCGAAAATTACACTAACAGTGATTTTAACACGCCATCATATTTTGCAAGGGGCATTTGCCGCCCTCTTCCGAAAATCATAACTTAGTTTGGTGAGAAATCTTATAAAATTCCAATATGGCGATGTGTATGCAATCCTTTCCATCATATTTTGTCTCATTTTTGCCTGGAAATGAAATGGTTCAATGATTTCTAACAAACATTCAGAAATCCTTGTCCCTCCGGCTCACACACTTATTTTTCTTCCTCCAAGTGGGTCATCGTAGCTCTCCACAACTTCCTATACTTCGTAGCTCTTAGCAGCGTTTCTTTCTCTGCCAGGCATCCGCCCCAACATCCATTCACATATACAGTGTAACCGGGATATAAGAGAGTTGTCGGGACCGGAGAAGTGTCTTATATCCGGGTTTCTCTTATATCCGGGTTTAGTCTGTTTAGGTAAGTTAAGTATGGCTCTAAGTTGGGACCAGAGAAAATCTCTCTTATATCCGGGTTTCTCTTATATCAGGGTCTCTTATATCCGGGTTACACTGTACTCGTCGTTTAGTCGCTTTGCTGTCTTTTCCTTTCTTACCCTCGATATGCCCTGTGAGTCTTTCCTCATTATGTTTTGAAGAAATTCAAGCTGCCACTTTCTGATTCTGAGAATAAGTGTCCTTTTCCTGTAATACATCCTTATTGGTTAACTAGCCCCGTCTATATATATATATATAGGATTGGTGTATACGGAATAAATTCCAATAACCAACAAGCTTATGTAACAGCGTTTTCCTCTGGCGAAGGATCGTTAATTAATTTGAAACCTTTAAAACCATTTATCCTACATTCAACATCATTACTTGATAAGTCACCGGAGGTGTTGAAACAAAATGGCTATTTTTGTAGTAATATTATAACATATTTATGTTATAATTTTTAAATAAATAATTATGTGTATATATATATATATATATATATATATATATATATAGATAGATAGATATGGATGCGCATATATGCCCAGTTCCACACTGTTCACATATGTTTATGTTTGTGTGAGCTCCAGTGAGTGAGCGTGCATGTGTGTGTGTATGTGCGTACGTCAATGAGTGCACGTGCGTGTATGTATGTTTGCGTAAGTATGAGTAGCGTTCCGACCACAATTTTTCCGACCACTTCCATAAAAACACCGATAGACGCAACCATATATAAGACCAAAATTTAGAATAGAGTGAAACCCAGGGTCACAAACTCACATCAATTCAACTATATATATATATATATATATATATATATATATATAGAGAGAGAGAGAGAGAGAGAGAGAAAGAAAATGAAACTTCTCTATTTTAATAACCTTACAGAACCTTTTTTACCTTCCATTATTATGGCTGATGCTAACCTCCAGGAGAGCAACATATTGCACCTTTTTGTTCTCACATTCTCGACTTACATGAAGTAGAACGATTATATTGAATTAATTGCTAGTTCTGATTATTTGAAATTTGTTTAACTGTGTCGTGCTAGATAATCTTACTCGCCAGAATCTAATTTGCACTTTCAAGTTTACAGTTCATCCGGATCTAAAATGTTGGCGTTACATCAATTCTGATGCTTCTATAGATTCTTGCGAGATTTTTAAAAATATGCAAAGTTATCGGTCTTGACCTGATATCTCGGCTTCAATCATCTATCCATCCACCATAACGTATCTTTCCTGTCCCTTTTCTACATTGAGAGCTATGTCTCATCTCTCTACTATTGAAATTACTATATGCAGCCGCAAGTTCTATGCTAATAGTGTCTTCCGTTGTTTTTCTCTAGTGTAGAACTCTCTTCGGGTTACTTGCTTTCCTGTCAACTACGATCTTCAGCAATTTAAATGCAGCGACAATTGTCATCTTCTGTATTCTAAAATCCTGTTCTTTTATTGTCCTCTTACCTGAAAGTTATTCTGAGTTACATTCACAGTCAGTAACGCATTGCGTCTTAGTTGCTTTATTGTCTTGCTTGGGATGAAATTATTAAAAATATTACTGATGATAAAAATTAATCACCATCATCATCATGTCGAGAATTCTTGGATTCTCCTGACTCGTTCCTTTCAACCATCCCTGTCAGACATCGGTGTCAGCAGATCCTACAGATGGTATCCAGATTCACCTACTAATTGGTCAATATAGCCGTGATGAGGTCTTCCAACCGATCTTTTGCCGCGCAATGCGTTCCATAGGACAGTGTCACTCACAAGAACTAACTTACTTCTCCAGGAGTGACCAGCCAGCCAAAGCCATCTCTTTCTCTCTCTTAGCGAAACTGAGATAGGAGGAAGGTGTCCATACAGGCGTTTCTTTGTTGGGTGTTTCTTCCAGATGATATTCAATGCAACTCGTAACATCCTTGTGTATGTTCCGTCAAGTGAAACTTCTTGGTGTTTCGTCAGTGTTCATGTTCCATAAAGAAAGACAGATTCTACCGTAGCCTTAAAGAAGTCCCTCTTAAGATTGTCAGTTTGGTTTGGTTTGTTCTAAGGCATATCAACCTCAAATGTAAATAGTATGAATGGTTACAATACCTCATTTCAGAAATATAGACAGATCCTGAAGAAGGCCGGAGTCTCCAAAGACCGTAATGTCGTGAATATGAGAATAAAGTTGACGACAACAGTCCGAAAACTGTAAATAGTGTGAATGGTTACAATACTTCATCACAGAAATATAAAGAGATCTTCAAGAAGGGCGGAGCATAAAACGGCCGAAACGGCGTGAATATCATAATAAAGATGAGGACAACAGTCCAAACGATGTAAATAGTTTGTTTGTTTGTCTGTTTGGGTTTTATGGCATATCAACCACTGTGGGTTATTTAATGCTAAATCCAGTTTATATGAATTTTAAATGCCTATTTTGTATGGAATAAAAAATGTATAGCTGGCAACATTGTTTCAAAAAAAAAAAAACATACAGCTGGCAACATTATACCTTTACAAAAAAAAATAACGTACAGCTGGCAACATTACTTTCTACAAAAAGAAACGTATAGCTGACAACATTATTTCTTTTACAAAAAAAAACGTACAGCTGGCAACATTATTTTTTTTTTTTACAAAAAAACGCACAGCTGGCAACATTATTTTCTTTTACAAAAAAACGTATAGCTGGCAACACTATTTTTTTACGAAAAAACGTATAGCTGGCAACATTACTTCTTTACAAAAAAAACTTAGAGCTGGCAACATTATTGTTTCAAAAACTTAGAGCTGGCAACATTATTGTTTCAAAAACTTAGAGCTGGCAACATTATTTTTGTGAAAACATTATCTGAGACCTTGCTGTTGGATGCAGTTTACCGTCATACCCAGGACGCGGATGTAGTTTACCGTCATACCCAAGACGCGGATGTAGTTTACAGGACGTGAGCAAAACCTGGAAAACTAGGAGTTCACTATTTGCCCATAGCTGGGACCCTAACAGGTGCTACCACCCCGGGTCAAGGTGGACCTGGGAACACCAGCAATTAAGAGGTGGTTCCACGCTCCTCAAAACCTCCAGATCAGAGGCCTTGCTGTTGGATGCAATTTAATGTCATACCCAGGACGCCTCATTGGGGGGTCTTACCCCTCTACAGAGGTGCAGTCGGCGTATTCTAAAGCCCCAGCCGACAGGGCTTGATGTAAATAGTGTAAATAGTTACAATACCTCATCTCAGAAATAGAAACAGTTCTTAGTTTATAAATTTCAACCGAATCTAACGTTAACTTTTCGGTTTAGGAATGTTTTTTGTATTACCATTGCGGTTATATCTAGCCAGAAATTTTTGTTCCTCTTATTCTCGTTCTTCTTTTGTCTTTAGTCCCGGAGTCATTGGTCCGCCGACGTGCTGAGCTATCCACGTCCATCTGTCGCAGTCGTGTGTCAGAGCCTGGCTCTCCGCGAACCGTTTCTTGATGTGTTCATAGGACGGCTTTTAAGCTAGCTTAAAATTTTAGCTAGCTCAAAACTTTTAAGCTAGCTGCAATTTTGGATAAAAAAAAGTTAAAGAGTTACTTCTCTTGAACCCTGAAAACAACGATAATGGCTAGTATAATATATTAATATATATATTTTTTAACCTCGCATAATATGGCAACCCTGAATCTGAGTTCAACAAAAATCGTTCCTTGCGCCTAACTTTTCTAGGACTTTTGAATGAACTATGAATCATTGAAATCGGACGAATGGGAGTGGAGAAGCTGCTTGGACACACGCACGCACAAAGACACATACACTGTACTTTATATATAAGGTGAGTAGAACATCTCTCCTTTTCATATAATACTCAGACGGTAGCGTCACATCGTAGATTCCATGATATTCATTTTTTTATGTTTCTTCTAGAAGATTAGCCGAAATAGCTAGAGAGTTGTCACGTAATCAACACCTTCTAAAATGTTTCGTAGACGTAGACACTTTCAAACAGAAACAGTTGTAGGTTTTCAGATATGACAATTGTCAAAGTAATTCTATAAAAACTTAGTAACAGAATTTATTCGTGGTTTATTGCTTCCAACGTCTGTAGTCGGGAAAAAAAGCGTTCATCATTTATGATTGATTTCTCAGATTGATTTTTGTTTTGACTTGATTATAAATTTATTATTTGAATTTGATTTATAGCATCAAGAAATAGTTGATAACAAATTGATTTAATTAATTAATCAAGATATAAACAAGCCGAAAAGTCAGGTAAACAAAACTACCAATCAACGCAATTACACTGTTTTTCTTTTTAGATTGGACCAAAAGTTTCCAATATCTCTTGATTAAATATTTTAGTCGTATCGAATTCATAGCATCATTATTCAGTCATCAAAGTATTTTCTGATTTTCTACGACCTTAAGACAACATTCAGTTGAAATGTTTAATCCACTATATTAAGCTGATGCAAAGGTTGTCAGCATTTTATTTCTGTAAAACACTTTAGTCCTATCGATTCATAGCATCATTATTCAGTCATCAAACTGTTTTCCCTCACTTTATAAAATCTTATGACACCTTTCAGCTAAAATTAATATTTTCACTCTATGAGGTTGATCCAAAATTTTTCTCTCCTTATAATTGCTTAGCATCATTATTCAGTCATCAAATTATTTTTATAAACTTAAGACAAATTTCAACTAAACTGGTTATTACGCCATATTAGGCTGATGCAAAAATTTTCAGCAATGTGTTTTGGTAAAACGCTTTAGTCATAAATGATTTCTAGCATTATTATTCAGTCATCAAACCATTTTGCTTTGTTCTCTAAGACGTTATGTCACTTTCCGCTAAACTGATTATTCCACCATATGAGGTTGATGTAAAAAAGTTTAATCATGAAAGAACTGTAGAATTTTTCGAGGAGCTGCATCTGCCACAAGGAAAGTTGGTTCAATGTATCGCGACAGAAGGTTTTTCTTGCTTCAGTCCATCCTTCAAATCTACAAATCTACCATTCGTCCTTGCAATGGATACTGTTGCCATATAAAGTCTGTTGCCTCCGCTGTTCATCTCGAGGTCCAAGACAAAATTCAGAGACGGATATGCAATGTGATAGATCTGGATCTGTCATCTCGTCTTCAGTCACATTCTCACAGACGTGATGTGGCTTCCCTCTGTCTTTTCTACAAAGTATTTTCATGACAACTTCTCCGACGAGGTACTTTCACTGATACCCCAACTGCATTAATTTAAGCGTGCTACAAGGTTGACATCTCGGTCCCACCCTTTCACTATCGAAATGGCTAAATGTAGTCATCTCTTCTAATCCAACAGCTTCTTATCTCGAACTTCCCGACATTGGAACTCTCTTCTTCCTGCTTGCTTCCCTGATAGCTATAGTCGTCAAATATTCAAATGTAATGTCAGTGGACATCTTGATGGCTTGATCGTGATCCCCGTCCTTATCTTTATCCTTTCCTCAAACACCCCTCTTTGCTCTTGCTCTCACGTTCTGTAACCCCTTGCGTGTTAGTGGTACTCCCGCCTTACTTGGGGTGAAATGCAAAGAGGGAGGTGCAGCTGTAGGATTGGAATCCCCAGAACCAGGCCTTCCCTTCAAGGTAACTTGGTTTTTGCCCTAGCCTGAAGGCCAAGATCAAGAAAACCATTTGTGGACAGTTGTTTGGGGTTTAAGATGGAAAGTCAGTGATTGGTTGAGGTTGCACATAAATTGCGACTATGATCTCTATATAAACCGAGAATTCACGTGAAGCTTCCTTTTTTTTTTTGCTGGTAGTTACCACACGACACCCTGTCACCTTTTTTACATGGTAAGTCATCATTTTCTTCACCACAACCATCCATTAATGAAGAAGTAGAAACAGTGAATTTCAGCCATTATAAATACAACAGAGGTTGAAAACAGTCTAAGATTTTTTAGTGTTTTAGAAATAATCTTGTAAAAGAGACACTTGTTGGGACAGTATTGAACTTGGTATTCGGAAAATCCCCAGTTATTTGGTCCAATGATTTTATGACACCCTAACTAAATGGGATAGAACTTTAGTAAAAGAAAAAGCATAAGTACTCACACACGCTTTTATTTCTTTCTAATTTATTTATTTGAAAATACAAAAAACATTTGTAAAAGTATATTTATTCTCTAGGGAAAAATAAATGCCATTGACTTTTCCTGGTTCAGAAGCAATATTTGTTTACGAGTATGATCTTCCTTAGTGAAAATGGGTTAAAAATGCTGACAACGTTACCTCCAACGAAAAGTTACAGAATTCAAGAAACATTATAATTTATTGCTGCTAATGTATGTATTAGGTTGGTGCAAAAATAATGTCGTTTTCTCACATAGTAACATATGTGAGAAAACGACATTATTTTTGCACCAACCTAATATTTATGCATGAGAGAATGTGTGAGTGAACAAGTGGAAACGAAAGGAAAAACAAACATTTCAATAAACGTTATTTTCATCACGGATTTAAGCGTGCCTTTCAGAAGGACAATCGGGTCGTATGTTGCTCGCAAGCCGCAATTTGCCCATGACTGGCCGAAAGCAATGTTTTTTCAACTGTTTTGATCTCACGGCACACTTGAACCTAGAGTTAAACTTTCGCTGCACACTTAAATTATGATGAGAAAAACAAAGAGTAGTAAAATTCCCACAACATTTCTATCACTTGTATATCCTTGCTTTCCCCAGATAATGCTCTGGGGGGGGATTTCTAAGGGGAAGGAACACGTGTCTATTGGGACACAAGCCGTTGGATTTCGAATACTTGGAGTATTTGTTAATAGCGTCGCTATATCGAGTCTAGTCAGTCAAAGTCCATTGGTCCAGTGGGTATGACGATTGTGTTGTATCGTAATGGTTCAGGTTCGATTCTCGGTAGTGGATCAAAATTGCTGATGAGTCCCAAATATAGGATGAAACGGTCGTCCAGTGCTTTCTGCATTCTATTGGGGATTCATCTAGACTATGAATTACTTAATTATAATTATCTCAAATTGTCTTAATAATTTCTATTGTATATCCTTGCTTGAACCGGCTTTAAATGCTCTGGGTGGAGCTGCTTGGTGATAGTAGTCGTGGCTCGTGGGGGCACAGTCCTATGAGTAAGGAGAAACTCAAATGAGTTCGACCACGGAATATGTGATCGAGCGGCACTATATCTAATCTAATTCGTTGCAGCTTCGTCACCGGGGCCCTTTGGTACAGTTTGGTATGACGTGTGCCTGATAGCATAACTGTCCGGGTATCAATTCTCGGTAGTGGATGTCTTCTGCTAATGAGTACCAAATATAGGATGAAACGGCCGTCCACTGTTTTCTGCATTCTGTTGAGGATTCATCTAGAAATGATTATTCTATTTCTTAAAGTTTTTTCACTTAATAAAAACTGTACATTTGTTTTGTTTTACGGCATATCAACCTCATATCAACCTCAGTGGGTTATTTAATGCCGACAAGATTTTTATTGTTGGTAATTTTTTTTTGTTTTGTCAAAAGGTATTGCTGGTAATACTTTTCTTCCAAAAATGTACTGCTGGTTTTAGTAATAATTTTTCTTTCAAAAATGTATTGCTGGTATTTTTTTTTTTTCAAAAATTTGTTGCTGGTAATAATTTTTTACAAAACCGTATTATTGGTATTAAAACCTATTTTTGCACTTTCATGATGTTTTGACACTAGTTTGGGTGTTAACTATTTACCCATAACCTGGATCCTAACAGGTGCTACCACCCCGGATCTGGATTAGGATCAGGGTGGACCTGCGAACACCAGCAATTAAGAGGTGGTTCCACGCTCATCAAAACCTCCTGATCAGAGGTCTTGATGTTGGATGTATATCGTCTTACCCAGGACGGATTTATTTATTAACACAAACAAAACAACTTATCATAATTTGTAATATAACATTAATAATTAATTTTTTTTTAAATTATACTTATTTTCCTGATTATTATAATTTAACATTTAATGAAGTACCTGAGCTTGATGTTTTTTTTAAGAATATCTTCTTTGAAAGGTTAAATTTTGGACAGGCATATTCCTGAATATTCTTCGAATGATTCTAGCCTTGATCGAATTGTGTTTTAATATTGTTTGTCGCAGAAAAACTTGCTTCACACAAATATGACGTTGAGAACGAAAGTATAAATAAACAGGGTGTCCTCCAAAATTTGACATCATTTCACAGGCCAATAATTTTGTCAATTGTTGTTGCAATAACCTCAAATGTTCACAGAATGTATGAAAACAGATCAAGATTTTATATTTAATAAAAGAGGAGAGTCCGCCCTTATCTCAATGAGAATCTGCCAGAGAGATGGATCGGGCGTGGTGGAGATGAAGACAGTTTTCTGATGAAATGACCGCCGCGGTTACCGGACCTGTCCCCATTTCATTTCTTTTTATGAGGATATGTGAAGGGAATAGTTTATGTTCCCCACCTCTTCCTGCTAGCATTGATGAACTCAAGCAGAGAATCACTTTCACACTGGAAGACATGCTATAGTGTGTTTGGGAAGAGCTTGAATACCGACTTGATGTGTGCCGTGTTACAGGCGAGGCACATAAGGAACACTTATGAAATCGGTCCCATAATAAATGTTCAAGACCTAAAGAGTTCAATTTCATTAAGCTTGACTTGGTTGTTTTCAAGATAAGTCCTTTTAAAATTGTCAAATTTAGGGGACACCATATATATATATATATATATATATATATATATATATATATATATATATACATACATATATATATATATACACTGCGTGCCAAATTATTATTTATTAATTATTTATAATATTTCAAAAACCGTCCAATCAGTTCACGCAAAATTTTCTTTACTTTGCGCAGATCAGGTCGAAAATTTCAGTGATTACGCAGGTCAGTGTTGCCAACATTGTGTAAAAATTTTGTGTGAATTAATTGGACGGTTTTTGAAATATAAAAAAAGATATTTCGATAATAATTTGGCACGCAGTGTATATATATATATATATATATATATATATATATATATATATATATATATGAACGAATCATAACAAGTGATTTGAGTAAAGCCATTTAGATTACGGCTACAAGGATGTAGGACGCCCATGGCTAAGATACAGAGACAAGCTGAAAATCAACTTGTCAGCTGTCAATATACCACATATATGCTGATCTTCCTTAGTGATCTTCTCAGCGCATAGAATGGAGATCAACTTGTTTTAGTGGACTCAGAAGTTTTCAATCTGCTTGTCTGAATCATCTCCAAGAAGCGAGAGCAAGATCTAAAAGGTCAGCCAATCTAGCAGTGATCTCATCCACCAATCCTCACTCTTGCTCCATATGTGGCCTCCTTTGTAAATCACTAGTGGGTCTTAAGTGCCAAAAATTTTATAACTGAATCAATTAAACTGTCAAATACCCATACGTCGAAACCGACGGGAGAGTACATTATACATACATATATATATATATATATATATATATATATATATATATATATATATATATGTGTGTGTGTGTGTGTGTGTGTGTGTGTGTGTGTGTATGTATGTACATTAGATTGGTGCAAAAATAATGACGTCTAATGTCGTTTTTTGACGTATTTTTTAAGTCAAAAAACGACATTGTTACGTCATTATTTTTGCACCAACCTAATATATATATACTTTTAATAAAAAGATAATAATTAAACTTATTAAGAAAACTTGTATTTATTTTTTTTCTGTTTAAATAATTTAACATTTAATGCGATATTTGAGGTAGAGACTTTTTTAAAAAATATCTTCTACCCTTGCGGACATAGACGGGGCTATATCCGTAAAAATACTTATGTAGGAATCTCAAGACGAGTCATTACAATTGAAGTAATTATGAATCAAATCGAAAATAGCTTAGCTCTTTGTTGTTGTTTGGAGTGGTGGTCAAAATAAAAACTGTTCTATGATAATTTTTTTTTCTTTACAAACAAATCTACTGAATGCTAAAAGTTGGGGTTTAGCAATGGTAGATTCAGTAGATTCTTACAACTGAATTTCAAACATGTTTACTTCTTTGTGGTGAGATATTTGAAATTCTATTTTTCAGATAGTTCCTTAATACACAGAGAAGTTGTCTTACCTGAGAGCGGAATTTTAAAAATTCCTTTTCGCATTCTTTCGGGTCGGTAAAATAACGGATTTTGAAATTGTATGAGATTTTTCCCCTAGTAAATTCTGTAACAGCATCTTGTGTTTTAGTTTATATCGTTCTGCAACTGCATTTTGTGTTTTAGTTTATATCGTTCTACGACAGCATCATGATATCGTTGCATATTTGGTCCATATTTTTGCTTGTTTGGTATTATTCAGTGAATATCGTTTCAAATATCCCACCGGCTTTTCGGACAAGTGGAAATGTCCGGATTGTAAATGTTCCTTTAATTTGTGAGGAACCATAGCTTCTCTTCGCATTATTTACATTGTTCCGACCGTTTTGCTCACCTTTATTGCCATGTTCACGACGTTTCTTCAGGCGATTGGAATTTCGAACTGAACCACCGGGGAAGATTGTTCTAGTTCCACATGCCATGTCTCCTTTTAATTCAACTCTCCAGGTATTGAACACTCAACTCTTTGCATCAAGGTATCAAGTCATTGAGGACATCAGTGTATGAATTGTGAGGACTTGTAAACTTAATGTCTCTGTAAGCATTTCTTACCAGAGCTCATATTGCAATTTTGTTATTATTGCTTTTCTCTATCATTCTGTATTACTTGTTCCCATATTGTATTTATTTTTATGCTTGGCCGGCTTAGGAGATTTCTGTGGAGTAGCATATGTGTTGATTCAGTTTAAATAATGTAAATAATTACAATACTTATAAATATAGACATAACCCATAGCTTCATCTACTAATGTTTTGACACAAATTACACATATAAAACGCAATGGATTTTTCTTCCGTAGGATAAATAATCTTTATTATATTGACGAATAATTGTTTTTTAATATCTGTCTATATTTCTGAGATGAGGTATTATGTACACTATTTACAATTTTCAGACTATTGTCCTTATCTTTGTTTATATTTATTACAACGTTTCGGCCGTTGTAAGCTCTAGCCTTCTTCAGGTGGTTGGAATATCGAACTGAACCCTTTATTTCGCTCAATGGGTTAGACTGTTCATGTTTAATGGATGTCAGTTATCAGTTATTTCCTGTTATTTCCCCTCTGAAAGTTCTCCACTTCCTTAACCGAGTATTGAACTCACAATCTTTGGGTCCTGTCACTGGATCTAACTAACGCCTTTATCCACTGTGCTATGTGTCCTTGAGGACATCTGTGTATGAATTTCTTCAGCCATCATTTTTTACCAGTGCTCATATTGCAATTTTTTGCTGTTATCATTACATGTTTTTACCAGATCTCATATTGCAATGTTTGTTGTTATTATCGCTTTTGCCTGGCACTCCTTATTACTGGTTCCCATATTGTATTCATTTCTATGCTTGGTCGGCTCAGGAGATTTTTGTAGCCTAGCATATGTGCTGATTCCTTAAGTTTACGAATTTTCCAATGGTGTTCTTTGTCTATGATCTGAACCTGATCTCACAGAGGGCGGTGATCTCCCTTCCCACTCCATATGTAGTCATATATGCCACAGTGTATAAAGGCGTTAGTTAGATCCAGTGACAGGACCCAAAGAGTGTGAGTTCAATACCCGGTTAAGGCATTGGAGAACTTGGAGAGGGGAATTAAGCAGGAAATAACTAATAACTGACATCAATTAAACATGGCACGTGGAACTAGAACAGTATACCCCAGTGAGTGAAATAAAAGGTTCAGTTCGACATTCCAATCACCTGAAGAAGGCCGGAGCGTACAACAGCCGAAACGTTGTAATAAGTATGTCGACAAAGCTGATGACAGTAGTCCGAATAATGTAAATAATTGTTTTTTATTCAGTTACTGTTCTGCCGTATGAAGCTTTCTTCATCCCATTAGCTTAGTTTTCTAATATTTGTTTCTTGATAAAAAAAACTTGTCCATTGTAATTGAACACTGTAAAAAAAAAATATAAAATATACCTTCAGTACTAGCTCCACAGCCTCACTACTTCAAACAGAATTCAATACGTGCACAATAGGAGATTGGAAAATATTAGGTTGCTGCAAAAATAATATCGTTTTTTGACGTTAAAAAATACGTCAAAAAACGATATTATTTTTGCACCAACCTAATAATTCTCGATATCAACTTTACATTTTAATATCAGGTTGGTGCAAAAATAATGTCGTTTTCTCATATAGCAACATATGCGAGAAAACGACATTATTTTTGCACCAACCTAATAGTAGATCCACATCGCTGACAAAACTAGCCAGGCCGTAGACCTCGAGAAGGACCTCCAATTTGTGGTTGGCTTGTAAATATTAATGCCTCTAAAAACGAAACTGCTCTCAGTTACCCACCATAGAGAATCCTCCCTGTCTCCCATCAGGATGGCTGATGCCCATCTCCAAGAGAGCATTCAATATGTCCTTGTCAAATCACGTCACGCGAGATCTCATTTCGCACACCTCACCTGCTTTATATATTATATATACATTTATTATAATAATGATATACTCGGATATCCATTTAAAGGTGTTTTTATTTTTATATATATAGGTATTATGTTTTGGCCTTATTTCGAAATTAATGACCTTATTGTGTTTTGACCTTATTTCGAAATTAATGATCTTATTGTGTTTTGACCTTATTTCGAAATTAATGATATTATTGTGTTTTGGCCTTATTTCGAAAATAATGACCTTATTGGATTTTAACCTAATTTCGAAAATAATGATCTTATTGTGTTTTGACCTTATTTCGAAAATAATGATCCTATTGTGTTTTGGCCTTATTTCGAAAATAATGACCTTATTGTGTCTTGGCCTTATTTCGAAATTAATGACCTTTAAAATTTTTCACGGCACACCTATGATCCTCATACGGAACACAAGTGTATTGAGGTACATCGGTTAAAAATCACTGTTTTAAATGAAAGTTAAAAACATTTTAGACGGCAAAATATTAAACCTTCAAAATAAAAATATATATTCACCACTCGTATAAACTTGCAAAACCACGTCATCTGCACCTAATGTCGTGATTAGCTGCCTCAGATTATACACAAGGATTGGATTTTTGCCCATTTCTCAGACATAAAATAAGTTCGTTTATATTCTGTTCGACCTATATACGAGTACGTTACAGTAATTTGTAACAGTTATTATTTTGACGCGTTTATTTAATCATTTCTGTCCGTGACATAACGGCTAATCTCCAAGCAAAGACCACTGGCAGTTTGATGTTTTAAAACTTAACAAGGAATTAAAAAAATAAATATGTTGAGAAAACGGATCCAAAATATTTCCGATCTTCATTGTACTTTTGTAACAGGAACAATGGAATACGTGCTTTGACAATTCCACTTGAACAGCTATGAAAAGTATAATAATTGCGAAATGCATTGAATCCAGACGACACCGAGTAATCTTGCTTTTCTGAAACGAAATATAATGTGAATATAAGTTCAAATTACTTTAAAAAAAAAAAATAACATGGTCTCCAGTCATTGTCGACGGGCGGGTATTGCAACGATTATTTTAAGATCCGCAAGTTCTTGGATAGACGCAACTTGAGGATAGGAAATAAATATCTACTAATTCCAAAAGATTTATCTGCAATAACTGTACAAGTATTAAAGTAACAAAATACAATACCCTACGGGAATATCAATTGACAATAAAATAATCTTTTATAATAAATTCATACAAGAGTAATGAACAATCATGCGTCATTGTAGAATATATCGAATATATCGTGTGTAATCAAATGAAAATCTAATTTCGGGATCTTCTCAAGAACAGCGTTTCATGTACGGGCGGTCCTAGCATAGCGAGGCGGCTCCATCCGAATATTAAACGAATTATGTAATCTTAGCGCCTATTTGTGGTGTTTTGCTCTGTCGGTGGGACTTAGAATGTATTAACTTTATACAGCGAAAAGAGATAAGAACACTCAAACAAGAGTAGGCTTCCGGACTTTCAGACTTGATTATAAATCGGCCATATTTTATCTTTATTTTACCTTCATGTAAATTAGACCTACGATTACGTTTTTGACACAAGTGTAAATTGGATTTATGTCTATCTTTTTCATTTTAATAAAAAGTGAACCTATGTCGACGTTTTCGACTCTTATATAAACCAAACCAAAATGTCTACATTCTTCATTCTAGTGCTAACCGTTTATATGTCTACATTTTTGATTTTAATATAAACCTATGACTACATTTTTATTCTAGTGTAAATTAGACCGATGATTAAGTTGTTGAATCTAGTTTACGCTAGTTCTATGTCTACGTTTTTTGCTCTAATGTAAACGGTCATATGACTACTTTTTTGATTCTAGGGTAAATTAGACCTATGACTACATTTTTGACACTAGTGTAAACCGGTTCTATGTCTACGTTTTTGATGCTAGTGTAAATTAGACCTATGTCCATGTTTTTGAGATCTAATTTAAATCAGTCATATGACTACGTTTTTATTCTAACGTAAATTAGGCCTATGACTACTATTTTGATACCAGTGTAAACTATGATTACGTTTTTAATATTAGTGCAAATTAGACATTTGACTACATTTTTTACACTAATGTAAGCAGTCCTATGTCTACGTTTTTGACACTAGTGTAAATTAGACCTATGGCTATGTTTTCGACGCTAGTATAAACCGGTTCTGTGTCTATGTTTTTGACTCTAACATAAACTGGTTCTTTTGACTATGTTTTTGAGACTAGAGTAAACTAGAACTATGTATACGTTTTTTTATTCTAATTTAAACCAGTCATATGACTACGTTTTTGACTCTGGTGTAAAAAGGTTCGATGTCTACATTTTTTACTGTAATGCTAACCGGTCCTTTGACTATGTTTTTGAGACTAGTGTAAATTAGACCCATTACTATGTTTTTGACTCTATGATTAGCCGGTTCTATGTCTAAGTTTTTGATTCTAATGTAAACTGGTTTTTTCACTATGTTTTTGAGATTAGGGTAAATTAGACCCATGACTAAGTTTTTGACTCTAGTGTAAGCCGGTTCTATGTCTACGGTTTTGACTCTAATGTAAACCGGGCCTATATCAGTTTTTGTGACGCTATTGTAAATTAGAATCATGACCCCGTTTTTGACACCAGTGGAAATCGACTCAATTTCTATCCTTCTCTTAAGCTTACAATCAATTCACACTGAAGACACCCGTTCACGTTCATTAGGAGTTCTTTTTCTATTAGTTCATTGTGATTTCTGCCCTATTAGACGTATATTCGGCATTATATCTGCCAACAAGCTTCAATAAAAATATTCCGGTTTTCCTCACGGCCCTGTTTCCGTCAAGATCTGTATCTATTCGATTCCATGAAATTGTGAGAGATTATACAAGGAAGTGGATAGCCGCCTCTTAAAAGAGCTATAGCTTAGAGCAGCGTTACTCAAACGTGGTTCCGCAAAATCTCCCCAAGAGTTCTGCAAGAACATGTGAGATAAGCTAATGCACTTTTAACTTAATTTCATAGATGTAATATTACTAAACACACACCATATATTATTGGTTATTGTAATATAGACATCAACCTATCTAACCTATGATATTATTAGGTTGGTGCAAAAATAATGTCGTTTTCTCACATAGTAACATATGTAAGAAACCGTCATTATTTTTGCACCAACCTAATATTAGGTTGGTTCAACAATAATGTCGTTTTCTCACATAGTAACATATGTAAGAAACCGTCATTATTTTTGCACCAACCTATTATTAGGTTGGTTCAACAATAATGTCGTTTTCCCACATAGTAACATATGTAAGAAACCGTCATTGCACCAACCTAATATTAAAAAATATAACAACCATTAAGAATATATTTAGTGATGTCCATGTTTTTTGGAGTGAATGAATCTCCCTGATGAAGTATTATAAACAAACAGTAAGAATTTTATTTAGAATTACCGAAAAATTTGACAAAGAAGTATTAATTTTTCCTTAAACAAGTTACTGAAAAAATATATACTATGATATTTATCACCTGAACTACGATAAAAATAAAATGATGAAGATATGGCATATCATTTTGTTTTTGCGCAGGGGTTCCTTGAAACATTTAATTTATTTTAAGGGTTACGCAAGGGTAAAAAGGTCGAAAAAACTGGCTTGAAGAGTGAAGCTGAAATCAGGCTCAGCTGATCCTATATTGAACTAAAAACGTAATCATCTACCTATCTCGAATGACGTCAAGATAACAGAAAGAAAATAAGGCTGGTGAATAGGAGGTTTGAAAGAATCAGCGCACACGTCACACGCTAACAATCTCCTCAGTAGACCTAGCGTAGAGATGCATACCACGGTGGAAAGTGGAACGAGAACAATTCATCCGGTGGGTTGAAAAAAGTGCTTGAAAAAAATATCGAGGTTACCGAGTACGAGAGACACCTGATGAAGAGTGAAGAGTACAACGGTCGAAACGTTGGGAGTACATCAACTATCGCGTTCGAACAGTAAGGCGTATAATGATGATAATTTCTCATCAGAAAGATTCCGACACAAA
>OZ010580.1:97383776-97431276 GCA_963932145.1 Acanthosepion lycidas
TTCAAAAATATATTGCCGGTATTATTTTTTTCCGGAATGTATTGCTGGTAATATTTTTTCAAAAAATATATTGTGAGTATTAAAACTTATTTTTACATTTTCATATTTTTTTTTGACGCCAGGTTAACTATTTGCCCAAAGCTGGGAAGCCTAAAAGTTGCTACCCGCCCCGGATCAGGGTGGACCTGGGAACACCAGCAATTAAGAGTTGGTTTCACGCTCCTCAAAACCTCTTGATCAGAGAGACCTTGCAGTTGGATGCAGTTTATCGCCTTACCCAGACCGTGGATGTAGTTTATCGTCTTACCCAGGACGGAGGGAGAATTGGAAATGTGATCCAAATTGTAGACCTCAAAAAAAAAAACAAAAAAAAAAACAGTCATCATTTACTTTGCGGGAATTTCTTCAGTTTTAAGGGCTCTTGTTGACATCATGCGTCGAGAACAGGATTTCCATTCAATACTTCAATTTTCTACACTAACATAATAATAAATTGACAGTGCATTCATTAAAAGTTGTTTTGTGTTGTCAACGAACACTCGTTGCCACTGTTGTAATGTCAACGTATAATCGTTGTCACTTTCGTAATTCTCGTTGTAGTAGAGGGTTTGTAATCGCAGATACAACTATAGTAACGCCGTTGAACAATACTGGTGTCAGATTGCCTTCGAATATCACTCGCACTAATAGTAGTAAATAGTAATTTCGATGAGTGTGTAGAAATAGTGAGATATTCACTAACCGCCCCACGTGGCGAGATACAGCAAAAGGCTAAGTTTATAGTCGGATATCCGAGCCCATAGGCTCGGCTAAAAATTCCCCGTAAACCCCTTAAAAACGGGGTCGGGTAGCTGCCTACCACCTCAAACTAGACTCCGCCCTTCGGCATAGCCTTGTCTAAGTTTCTCTTGCTGCCCGGAAGCAGAGAGTTTGACAAGCACACTTCCGAAATAACTCGTAGAGTGTGTAGAAATAGTGAGATATTCACCTATCGCCCACGTGGTCGGATGCGGCACAAGGCCAAGTTTATAGTCGGATATCCGAGCCCATAGGCTCGGCTAAAAATTCCCCGTAAACCCCTTAAAAACGGGGTCGGATAGCTGCCTACCACCTCAAACTAGACTCTGCCCTTCGGCATAGCCTTGTCTAAGTTTCTCTCTGCCCGGAAGCAGAGAGTTTGACAAGCACACTTCCGAAGTAACTCGGAGAGTGTGTAGAAATAGTGAGATATTCACCTACCGCCCACGCGGTCGGATGCGGCACAAGGCCATGTTTAATGCCGGATATTTGAGCCCGTAGGCTTGGTCAAAATTTCCCCGTAGAGCCCGTAAAAACAGAGTCAGGTAGCACTCCAGACGAGACTCTGCCCTTCGTCTGAGTTCCTTTCTGCACAGAGGCAGTGAGTTTGACAAGCAAGTAATTAGGTGAGTTTATAGAAATAGAGATTATTAATTAGTGAGATTATCAATTAGACGTCATGTTAATTCACTTATATCCATTTCATTTGCCATCACGTGGTCTATTTATTAGAAATGGAATCACCTGTGTTTGCTCACTGGTGAACTGTGTTCAAACTCCAGAGTCGGCAGCGACACTTTATTCCTATATAACATTATGTTAATAGTATATTAGATTACACGCTGAACCCTGAACCAGTTATAAGAGGCCATGAAATCACTATTCTTTGCGTTTTAGTACTGAAAACGAGAAAAGACCAAGCATCAATTATAATAAAAAAAATTTAAAAAAAAAAACAGAATGTATGCCAAAAGAAAGAAATCCCAAGATTCGAACTACCAAATTTTAGATATCTAGAAAAAGTTTCAACAGAGGACGGAAAGTGCGAAAGATGCCTTCCAAAGATTAAGCAAAGTATTAAGAAACAGGAACATTTCGTTAGAAACAAAGAAAAGAGTACTGAACTACTGCGTAATATCGGTCCTTCTATATGGAAGTGAATGCTGAACAATGTCCTTACAGATGAAGAAGAGATTTGAAGCAACAGAAATGTGGTTCTACAGAAGGGTACTGAGAATGCCAAGGACTGAACATGTGAGCAACGAAGTCGTTTTAAGGAAAATGGAAACAAAAAGGACACTTGCACTTAGAATCAGAAAGAGATAGTTGAAATTTCTAGGGAGCATAATGAGGAAAGAAGGCATGGAAAATTTAACACTCACAGGACATATTGAAAGCAAGTGGGAGTGAGGAGAGCCTAGAATAATTTAACTAACAAATTTGTGTAAATGGCTGGCAGAACAGGGTTTAAGAGAGATTGAAAAATGACAGCAAAGGGACAGGAAGTTGTGGCGAACCATGAAGAGACACGGCACAGAGAAGAAGAAGAAGAAGAAGAAGAAGAAGAAGAGGAGGAAGAAGAAGACGAAGAAGAAGGAAGAGAAAGATAAAGAAAACAGAACTTTCTCTAAAGCTCTAAAGCTTTCTTCGTTTAATTTCTTCTTCTTCTCGTCTTTGTTTTCTTCTTCTTCCTCTTCTTCTTTGTCTTCTTCTTCGTCCTCGTTTTCTTCTTCCTCTTACACTTCTCCTTCCTCCTCCTCCTCCTCTTCTTCCTCTTCTTCTTCTTCCTCTTCTACCTCTTCTTCTTCCTTTTCTTTTTCTTCTTCTTCAATAAAAGCAAGTAGGAAAATAAATTCTATTATTTCTTCGTTCAAAAAGTTGTCGATTCTACAGTCGAGTTGATGTAGGTAAAAAAAAAAAATGGACGGAAAAGTCTGGAGAAAATAATGCGTCCAAAAAGGCATCTATTTTCCTAAGTACAAATTGATTTTTACAGGTCAACGTTTAAATATATAATTTCAGTTTATTTGTCCCTATTTTATTATCTTCTTTTTACAGTTTTAACGAACAATTGCAACAATTGTGACGAATGCAGACGACTACATAGAAGCACATGCTGTTTATTAGAAAATGGGCATGCGCACACAAACATTAACTATTTAAGCTTGATTGAACGGCTGACAAAATTCTTGGATGATCTATTTTCGGTGGTCCAAATTGGATTTTGTCAAGAAAAGACAATTTTGGCAGCCGGTTAATGCCAAAAGAATTAAACGAATGGCTATATTTAAAACACCGAATGACACTTGGGTTAAGTGATGTTTCAGATGGACCAGTTGTGATAGAGTTGTCAGTGGTTAAGATATGATTGACCGTTGGTAAGTAATGTAGTCAGGGTTTTGTTGTTGAGTTAGAAACTGTTTAGTTTGGGGTGGAGGACTTTTAGGGGATCTTGAAGAGTGTATAATTGAGGTTGATTGGGGTTCCCGTCTTTACATGCCCGCTCCACCTATTTTTTTCTTATTTTTCGTTGTATTTTAATTATGGTCGTTTCTTTTCTGCTACTCGTTCTTTTGGGGTTTTCTTTTATACATTTTCCTAATTTTTAAAAATCATTTTATTTGTTTTTTTTTTTCTAATTTTTTTTATAGGAACAGAAGACGATGGATCGATACACACCAATTAAGATAGAGAGAAAAAGATATAAGAAAACACGAGTCTAGATTGATAGATAAATATGTATAGACTGAAATATATATATACATAGATATGAATAGACTCAGATAGATAGATAGATAGATAGATAGATAGATAGATAGATAGATATGAAGAGACTAATACGTATTTACATAGAAGTGAGAAAACAGATTAGCAATATAGATATATATTGGTGACTAGCAGTAGAGCGCCGCGTTGCCCGGGGATGTAACAGTAAGAGATAGATCAATTATCGACCATCATAAAGACTGAAAAATAAAATTGACAAAGATTAAGTTTAAGGTTTAAGGTTGACGGACACGCATGTCTTAATTAGATTTTTTTTTTCGAATTGGTCAACTCAAACAAAAACATTGTTTTCAATCGTTATGAGTCTACCGATTGAATAGAATTTTATTATAAACAATTGTCTTGTAAATGGAATTTTTAAAGCATTCTGAATGTAAAAATAAAGAAAAGGTGTGCAAGACTACCTGCCAAAAACAAAAGTGAAGTTTTGTTGAAATCGGTTGAAAAATGTAGGAAATCCGATCCCATATATAAACGAACACAGACACACAACCAACCAACCTGGGTTTTATAATAAGTATAACTCGAAGTGAGTTGTCCCCCTTTCATTAATGCCTCTTAATCGTGTTTTCAAATTGATTTTGTGTAAAAACAATTGCATTTTTCCACTTTTTGGCGCTGTTAGAACCACTGCAAAGTAATTTTACGTAGTCCTGTGATGTTTTGTTGAAATCGGTTAAAAATTGTAGGAAATCCGATCCAATATATAAACGTAACAGACACACACACACAATCTGCATTTTAATGAGTAAGATATGTGGATACATACTAATATATATATATATATATATATATATATATGTATACAACTTTATCTCTGCCGTACGTCGACGGCTTAGGGGTAAAACCTCTGACTGACGCCAATTCAGCCGGGTTTTGTTCCTAGCTAGAGGCAACTGGACGTCTAGCCAACACTGATGAGCTGTGATTAAGCTAAACAGTCTATCTGTGGACGATACTGTATATATATATATAGAGATATTTATTAAAGACATTTTTTTATGTTTAACGTTCTTTTTATAGATACAAGTATTTAAGTAAATGCTCTGTTTATAATAAACAGTATTAAATAACATTTACCGGCCTGAATGTCCGAGAAATTTTCATAGAAAATATTCGTTCTTTGACAGGATTCGAACCTGCATCCTATACGGAACCGTCATTTACGCTGACGTGCCTTACCGTTAGGGCACCAAGGATCGTTCGGTAGGCAAGGTCGAATTTACTGCTTATAAACTTCAATCTTCCATGAATCTCGAATATTCATAACTGCCTATCAAATGTAAACAAATGACGTCATATATTACGTCATATATTTAAGTAAATGCTCTGTTTAAATACTTGTATCTATAAAAAGAACGTTAAACATAAAAAAAATGTCTTTAATAAATAAATTGTCGGACTTTGTCCATTTCGTAATATATGACGTCATCATATCTATCTATCTATCTATCTATCTGCTTATTTTATATCTATCTATCTATCTATCTATCTATCTATAAATCCTATATTGCCTGGATAAAGTTCCTCAGAGAACGAAACGCGTCTGCTAAGTATATTTTTTCTTGTTTCTTTTTCTTCATATATTTTTGTTTCTTTTTCTTCATATATTCTTATCTTTCTATCTATCTATCTATCTATCTATCTATCTATCTATCTATCTATCTATCCCAGTCTGTTCATATCTATCTATCTATCTATCTATCTATCTATCTGCTTATTTTCTATCTATCTATCTATCTATCTATCTATCTATCTATCTATCTATCTATGCCTGCTTATTTTCTATCTATCTATCTATCGCTGACTGCGTATTTTCTATCTATCTATCTATCTATCTATCTGTCTATATATATATATATATATATATATATATATATATATATATATATATATATATATATATATATATATATATATATATATATATATATATATATATATATATATATATATATATATATATATATATATATATATATATATATATATATATATATATATATAGTGGTTAGCGGCCTCGGATTGCAGAATCGGAGAGCCGAGTTCGAATTCCAGTCAAATCCATTTAATTCACTTACGTGCTAATACCTTGGGAAAGGTATTAATCTTCTTCTCCATCCAGCTATAGGTAAACAGCAGGACAGACTGGGTTCTATAGACTTGGATGGTAGCTGGTCTAGGAGAAAGACAACTGTGAATTCAAAACTCGCGGAGAGTTGTTTGGGGAAATTATATATATATATATTATTTCAGACATTATAGTAAAAACTTCGTATTTTAAACAAAGTCCTTATTTTTATTGATTAAATGCAGTATATTACATTTATCGGCCTGTACATTCGTGAGATCTTAGTAAAGAAAATATGTTCTTCAAAAATCGAACCTAAGTCCATCTTTGAACAGCAACCTTTCTTCCAAACATGTTACGTCAAATATGAGAGACATAAAAATTTGATGAGTGACTTTTTCTAGTATTCTTTAGTTGTTCCTGTTTGTTGGGGGCAAGGATGTGTAAACATTGTCCGTAATGTCTATTCTCCCAATCGCATTCGGCCACTTATTTAGCCATTTTCAAGGGGTCGCTTGTTAATTTCTTTTCACGGTTGTCTTTTTAAGATATAATTGTGTGATGCATATTGTATGATAATAGCTTTTATTCCAAGACCCCCGAAAAGAAAGTGAATCGAATTTAAGTTGTCATCCTTCAATTTAAAAAAAAAACTTCACCCCATTGTTTCCATTGATAAATAATGTAAGTTAAATACTGGGTACCAGACGTTTTATATAGAATGCTTCTCTCACAGCAAGATGTTTTCGGTTACGGGATTTAAAAAGAATGGTCGTGTTAGCAACTAGAATTTTTCTTGTGGATTCTTGTATATTTTGGGTAGCTAAATGACTCTTTATGGTACTTGTCTGCTCCAGGAGGTAGTCATGTGACCAATATAGCTAATTGTTTTATGACAAGAAACACAATTTTGTACAGAGCAGTTGAATTGATACACTATATTGATCATAGTTTAGATATAATAAGGTTGTTTTGATTACTGATGGTGAGGTTGGCGATTTTTAATTTTCTTTAATGCATAAGTTTTACCTGTTTGCCGGGATTTACGGCTAAAATATGGTGTTTAATAATTCGTCCCAAGCTGATTTCGTGATTATTTGGCTTGTCATTATTGCGTGTCTCGTTATCGTAAAATATGTCGATGTTTTGTTATATTTTACTTTTAATACTGCTGTCATATATTTTTTGTGAGTATAGTTTTATTTGTTTATTGACGATGGACTTGAGAAAATTATTGTTAACTAATGTTTATTTTGTTTTTTCACTCAGAAATATTCTCTGGTAAGAATAATTTAGGTCTGCTATATTTAGGAAGTTTTTTTTTTTTTATCACTGCTGTTTTATATCTTTCAGAGCGTTGGCTATCATAGTTTAGAAAATTAGGAATACTAGTGAGATTTTTATACGATCCGGTGGTAAATATTAGGTTGGTGCAAAAATAATATCGTTTTTTGACGTATTTTTTAACGTCAAAAAACGATATTATTTATGCACCAACCTAATACTTTGGATTTTAGTTGTATATCAACATCAAGGAAGGTTATTTTATTAAAAACCATGAGGTCCTACGTAACATTTAGTGTGGAGTTTCTTTTTAAAGTTGATTTTAGATTTATAATTTTGGCCTTATTTTTTACCAAAACAAAGATGTCAACTTTGTGTATATTGTGGTTGTCTGTTGTTTTGAACACTTTCTTTTCAACATGTAATATATAAAAAAAACTAGGCAAGACTTAATGGATTTCCAAAATTGGCGCCATTATTTTATATTAGGTATTGCCATCATGATCGTACAATGGGGCTTTCGTAGTAGAGGCGAGGAATCGTTTCCGAAGAGTCGCTGGTTAAAATTTAGGAGGAGGGATTAGCGGATGATTGCAGACAAATTGACAAATTATGTTGATTCTTCTATTACATGTATGTGTGTGTGTGTGTGTATGTGTGTGTGTGTAGTACAGGTAATAGATCCGTTGGAATTTAATCGAAGTGGATTCTAGTAATATAAGATATTAAACTGATCCATAAAAAGAGCTCAAAGTATTTATTATACCAGAGTATATAAATAGAATTACATAGCAAAATCCAAAATTGCCTCATATGGGAGGGGGAATAGAGTTGTTTCAACCAACGACAACAACTACGTCAGTTTTACACCGGGATTGAATAAGACTGGCGTAGTTGTAGTCGTTGGTTAAAATAGAACTATCGTCACTCCATATGAAGAAATTCTGAATTTTGTCATGTAATTCTCTCTCTCTCTCTCTCTCAATCTCTCTCTCTCTCTCTCTCTCTCTATATATATATATATATATATATATATATATATATATATATATATATGTATGTATATATATATATATATATGTGAAGAATTATGATTTTAAGGTATGCTATATATTTATGGGATAAAGTGCTCAACATCAGATATAGATCGCCTGTAAATATTAAAATGAAAATTGAAGTCGACAGATTGTTTCATGTTAAACGCAATCATCGGGCCACATGCGTTATATTCTCGATTATTTATATATACGCGTCAGTGGTGCATTGTGAGTAATCTATTCTAACGGTTATTTTGGCGGGAGTGGTTTGTTAATTTGTTTATTATTTACTTTATTTACTTATTTGGATTAATTCAATTGTTTTTGATTATATTTATTCAATTTATATTTATTCTTTTCAGATTTCGATTTTTAAGTAACGTAGTAGAAATTCGTTTTCGTGTCAGCATTTTGAGATGAGTTATGATCGTTTATATATATATATATATATATATATATATATGACAAACACTTCCTCGAATCAAGCGCTCTCCACAAAATATTCAACAAAAACACAGTAAAAATCAGCTACAGTTCCACTGGGAACATGGCACAAATAATAAAAAAAAGCACTACAGGAAAACTATCAACAAATCCCGGAACAAATTAAACCCACTTGTAACTGAAGAATAAAGAACGAATGCCCCTTAAACGGCAATTGCTTACAAAACAATGTAATATAACCAGCTACAGTAAAATCATCAGATAAAAAAAGAAAACATATACAAAACTGAAACTGGAAACAAAGAAACTACGTACACAAAACATTTTTCACAAATATTAAATACGCAAACCGCACAGTATTTACCAAATATATATGGGAAATTAAAAACAAAAAGCAAATCACAACAAAATATGATGGAATATAAGGAAAGAAACATCAGCCTACAACAATCAATCCCAAAAAAGCAAACTCTGATTGAAGGAAAAATTGCTATAATTACCTTCCCAGATCAAAACAAACTATTAAATAAGCGATCGGAACTTATCTCAAAATGTAGACACGAAAACAAATTTTGACTTAAAAATCGAAACCTGAAAAGAATAAATAAAAAAATAAATAAAATAAGAATAAATAAGAAAAACAAGTAAAATATGTGGCCTGACGATTGCGTTTAACATGAAACAGTCTGTCGCCTCTGAGTGATGACATCAAGGTTCACATTCATATTGACACACACGCTCTGTCGTTGATATTGACCACTTTATCCCATAAATATAGCATTCCTTAAAACTATATATATATATATGTGTGTGTGTGTGTGTGTGTGTGTGTACAGCGTCTTACTATTAGGAACATCATAATTTCTCCATATATATATATATATATATATATATATATATATATATATATATATATAAAGCAAAACTTGTCTTAGCCGACGTGTTGTGGTTCGTACTCTCATGGATTTACGCGTCGACTAAGATAAAAATTTCCTTTTGTCTTTATGTATATAGTCGTTTTACATACCTATTTCTAGCTTAATCTGAAATATTTACATACGCACACACGTTCATACATACACACATACACACAAATATATATATATATATATATATATATATATATATATATATATATATATATATATATATATATATAGGAAGAGAGAGAGGGAGAGATTCTGATAGCACTTTCGATAAATTTACTTCCCGAACCAAAACGCATAACAGAAGAATATAAAGATTGAATGCTATATAAAAAACATATATTTGAGGATTTGCCAGGTAGATAAAAAAAATGGGAAACGTCAGGTGGGGGAGTACGTTGTATGTTCGTGATAAAGATCAAAGAAAAGAATATGTCAGTGAGTTCAAAAATATCTTTTTCTCTTGAATCATTAATTTGATTTTCTATTTATTTTCAAAATCTATTGCAGCCGATTTCTTTTCAGCTTAAATCGACTTTCCTGGTTCCTAGGATGTTTTTTTTTTATTATTAAATTCTTCTCAGTGGTGACTCATGGCTAAAATTATTTGGGGTGCTGCTTCAGAAAATATTTAGCCATTGTTTTAATATAGTGTAAAATAAAACAAAGATATTAAAAAGAAAATTTATACATAATCTTGATAAAATCCTAAGTGAAAAAAAATCTTTTTTACTTACTTTTAGCTTGTTACAGTTCAGGCTCGATCCATTCATTTAAAAATGAAATACATTTTTCCTTTTTTGCTTTCAGCGAAAAGATTAATAATTTTCTCTTTAATCTCTGGATAACTGTTGCGGATTTTTTTTCCCACTGAAAGCACTGCAAGTGCATTTAGTCTTTTAGGATTCCTAATGTTCCTTAGAAAAGCTTTTATTCTTTTCAGTGTTGAAAAACAACGTTCTATCCCTGATTTAGTCATGGGAATTGGCAAGAGGATTTTTAGGAGTTTCTTAATTTCACTAAGAACATCGTCTAGATTATTTTTTAAGATAAATTCTAGCAGCTCAATTAATTTGCAATGTCCATGCATATCAGATCTAAAATTGAATACTTGTAGTTCCGTTTCAAGCTTTTCATTGTCAATAAAGGGATATGGTTCAGGGGTCAGTATTATCACTTCATTTTTAAAACTAGTGAAGCTTTTCTTGTTGAACAATTCAGCAGATACTCAGTGTTTTAGTGGAAGAATATCTGTCCATTATATCAACACACATGCAGTCAAACACTTCCATTGCTTCTGCTATGAGTGTCTTTGAAGGATTTTTATAGTATTTGGAGTTTATTTCTAAAATAGCAGTTTTGAAATGTATTATATATTCACTGACTTTAAACGCACTAATTTCTTGAGATTGCATAAATTACTTCAGTATGAGACATAATCTGATGAAAATGCTCTAACCAAAACAAAATTATCATTATTATGGTATTGTAGAAGTCCTGTTGCTTCTGCAGTAGTTTTTGATATTTGATCCACATTTGAGGTTGACTGAATTTCAATAAATTTTTTAAAGGTTGCAAATTTTCATGAACTCTATTTACGTTCTGTATGTTAAAGTTCCACCTTGTAGAGGATGGACGTAGAATTCTGACGCCCGTATGCATCTGGAGAATATATCCATGTTGTGGCAATCTTGAGAAGAATGTTGGAATTGTCAAAATGTTAGAGAAAAATATTCTTACGTGGAATATTTGCTGCATTTCTCATTATTATTAAATTAAGCTGATGTGCATAAAAAGTGTATTTCTATAATAAAATGATTAGAAATGCATTTAGATTATATAGATAATAAGCCTATTCTGTCAATAATGCTTGACGTCATTCTTTCCTCATCTTTTTATAACGTTCATCCACTAGAAGCCCAAGAGCCAATCAAGGTAGATAATTACGGAATAAGTTGTGTGATATGAACATAAGAGGAGGAAGTAGGAAGTGAAGTTTATGAGGATATGGAGAATAGATAACTGTTGATCCTAGACTAGAGGTTAAGATTGCAGCGTTATGTGAAGCATGTATGAAGAGTCAACTCCAGAAAGTACCGCTTCTTGAAAATAAAATTTTGGAGTGAAACGACCTTTTTATCAAAGGAATGCGTAATGGGAAGTGGGTGATTCAAGCCTGTGCATTTAATAAAACGGGTCTTGTCCGTAAAGTTCTAAAATGGAAATCGTTTATTTGTTTGTTTGTTTGTTTATCGGCATATCAACTTATGGGTCATTTAATGCCGAAATTTAATTTTCTTGGGAGCTTTGAAGTGAGAAAAATAGGATATATGTTATCCAGCTTTTAATTTTTTTTTTTTTAAAGATAAACTCTTAAATAGGCGCCGGAGGGAGTCGTCAGTGACGCAAATTGACTTGGTTCACCAGGGAGTTTCGGATCTTTCAGCATCATACCCGACTACCACCAAGTCGACCAAGTCAGAGGAGATCAATCCCTGATTCCTCCCTTGCAATCAAACGTTAGCAAATATTCTGACCTTTTTATTAGGTTGGTGCAAAAATAATGACGTAATAATGTCATTTTTTGACGTTATACGTCAAAAAACGACATTATTACGTCATTATTTTTGCACCAACCTAATAATAAATTGGACGAAAATAGACCACGTTTTCCGCGCACCCGATTGGTTGTTTGTAACAACCAATCAAACTGCGCGAACTAATTTTTAAATGGTCCTCAGGGAGGGCGGCTTCTTTTTTTTCTTTCTTTTTTGGTGGATAGCAGCGTCAGTGGATAACCGAGGATGTAATTTAACGGTCTTAATCTTAAAACTTTATGTTATTTTCCAAGCAAGGTTTGGTGCCTTACTCTAAAAATTTAGATTTGATTTGTTAATTTCTACTATAAAATTCTATAACTTAAAACTACTTCTAAACATTATATCATTTGAACGATTATTGAAGTCAACTATTAGCAGTTGGGCGGGGGGGAGAGGAAAAAATCTAAACTCACCCCTACTATCACATTTTTATAAATATCGTTTAACCTGATTCTTAACATTATTACAGGATAATTAACTTTTAAATGGACGTATTCTCAAGTTTTCAAATAATTATTTTTAGTCTCCATAAATATGCCGTGTCTACTTCTTAACTGTACACAAATTATGCAAAGAATAAAATATACAACAATGTTCATTAAAATAGACTAATTAAATACCCTATTTACAAATTATGAAGTCAGTTAAAATACAATAAACTACGAAATACTCTTGTAAATAGGTTAGATTGTCGGAGTTAACTCCCCCTTAATTTCCTAATTGTCACTAGGGGACGCTCTCCCTACACGATAAATACTGGGCAATTTATTGACTCGTTCTCTTTTTTTCACTTTGCATTTCATCGGACACATTTAAAGGATGTGATCTCTCGCAGAGATCCGCGTTTTCGCCCACTCGTGGGAAAACGCCATGAAACACATACACGTACGTACGAACATTTACCAAAATACAAACTCTTTACGTTCACACACAAAAACACAAATGTTAAATGTCTATGTTCATTGTAAATCTTGTTGTTTAATACATACAAGCAGCAAGGCCCGGCGTTGCCCGTGCTTGATTCAAAAATCGTACGACTCCTACAGCAATCGCTATCACTTGACTTAAAATATTTTTACCCTTCCTTGCCTTTAAAGGAGTGCCCTTTGCCGTGCTGATGTTGCTACATGCCTTACTTCTTGCATATCTCACACTGTGAATTTTTCTAAGCTCTATACTAAACATTAAATCTGTTACGAAAAAATAACTAAACAAAATGAACACAAAACGATCAGCTTTAAAAAAGGACTCGTAACTGGAAAAACCGAATGAAAAAAGAAAGTTAACAACAAAAACTTTTTCACACCCGACCCAGTTCTGCGGAATCAGAATCAATGTTGGGTTTAAGCAAGCGAATGAGCCAATTGGAGTAAAGTGCCATGCAGATTTAAATTTTTCCCACTTGTGACGCATGTAGCTATCGATTTTTTTTTTTTTTGCATGCTAGCATTCGTGTCAGTCAGCTGTTGGCTCTCACTCTGGCCAGTACAAAATGGCCGCAAACTACATGAAACCTGCCGTAGAAACATGCAAAAATCGATTATTTCCATTATCGATGGGAGTTGGGGAATGCAAAGTCGGTCTTGGCCTCCCCGCTAACTTGGAGCATGTGCATGTAAATTTTGGTGCAAATCAGTCGAAAATTGTGGCCATGCATTCGTTATACACACACAGGTACACACATCCTGCCTTTTACAGATAGAGATACTTGTTGATATATATATATATATATATATATATATATATATATATATATATATATATATATATATATCAACAAGTATCTCTATCTGTAAATGTGTGTCTCTGTGTGTGTGTAACGAATGCACGGCCGCAATTTTCGACTGATTTTCACCAATATATATATATCGGTCTTGTTGGTTTTCTTTTATTATCGGTTGGACTCAACTTGAGTCCGCCATATTATTGTAGTGGACCTTTTAATTCAGTCAGGTGTTGCATACGTGTTCCTAATTCAACAGCACTCAAACCTACACGGTCCTCTACAAGATTACGAGAGGAATGGGGGGAACGTTCTGCCTTACAATATATTTCATGCTTATAACCGTTAAAAGAAAGAGAAAAGTAATAATTAAATACGAATGAAAGGCTAAACGTCTCATGATATATATCGAACTCAAAACCGATGAACAAAAAAAAATAAACGAAAAGAAAATTATAACGACTTGACAACAATATAAAGCGATGATCGAAAAAACAGACTAATTAAATACACTATATACAAGTTGTGATGGCGATTAAAATATACAAAAATGCGAAGTAATCGTGTAAATTGAGTAAATTACGAAAGGAAAAAAAAATCTATTTTTTACTTATACAGTGTAACAAGGATATGAGACCCTGATATAAGAGAAACCCGGATATAAGAGAGATTTTATTTGGTCCCAAATTGCAGTGTTAATGTATATATAATAGACCAATCCCGGATATAAGAGACTTCTCCGGCCCCGACAACTCTCTTATATCCGGGTTACACTGTATATATATATATATATGTATATACAGTGTAACCCGGATATAAGAGACCCTCATATAAGAGAAACTCGAATATAAGAGATATTTTGTCTGGTCCCAAATTAGAGTCTCTGTTAACGTATATATAATAGACCAAACCAGGATATCTCTCTTATATCCGGGTCTCTTATATCGGGGTTACTCTGTATATACATATATATATATATATATATATATACATATATATATATATATACATATATATATATATATATATATATATATATATATATATATATATATATACATATATATATATACATATATATATATACATACATATATATACATATATATAACACACTAAAAATTGACATGAAATCTTCATAGACTGTTCCTGTACAATAAAAGTCGTGTATTTAAACATTTAAAATAACATTTATATTATTTCCACATTAAATTTATATGAATTATATTATTTAAACATAGTAAATGCCCCATTATTTTAAACTATTTTGTTGCATTGGCGTCCAAGAACTGTCACGTTCAATCCATAACCATTTTCCTTTCCTTTCTGCTGTATTAGTTACGGTTCGAATCGCCTTACTTTTGTTAGCACCTGCTAAGCCAATATCAGTTAGGACATAAGGACCTTGCAGCAAAACCTCTTGCGCTCACTTCCATTGGCAAACAGCTTGCTTTCCATTCATTGTTTTTACAACTCATTAGTAACTCATATTTTTGTTTCTTTCGTTCATGGGCCTCTTCTGCATGCTCTTCCCAAGGCACTGTCAATTCTCACATTATTACTTTAGAGTAATATAGAGGAATATTATATCTGGGGGTAATGATGTTTGAACGATATGGTCAGGGAATTTTAGTCTTATTCCCAAGTCGACCCTTAATTCCCATTCTGTTGCCAGTGACAGAGTATTTGCTATATACGGTTTTCTTTTAGTTAGTTTTTTTCGCCAGCTTTAAGAAATTCTATAGATCTTTTAGCAAGACTTAAAGTATTAGTGCTTATGGGCATGCTAACTATCTTTGCTATACGCTTTAAAAATTCCTGCAGAATGTAGTTTACTCCTGTGGCAGTGGAGACTTCTGAGGTTATTGGCGTTCGATGGCGTTCCTTCGGAGGATTGGCGCGATGTCGTCTCGATTAAGGGACGAGCCTCGCGAAACGGAGTGGCTCTTACAGCGTGTCTCACTAGCGATGGTTCGAGTAATGCCTTTTCAATCATTGTGGCTGGCAGAGGATAGCAAAAAAAAAAAAAACATTTCGTTTATAGTTACTTTGTTCAAACAATTTTTCAATAAATAATTTTTTATTGTTTAAAAATTACGTCAATTAACAAAACGTTTATCATCATGAAAAAAAGTAACTTGTTTAACCCTTTCACTGTCGAAACTCCTAAATGTAGCCGTCTCTTCTACTCTAATAGCTTCATGTCTCACACCTCTCGCCTGTGAAACTCCCTTCTCTATTCCAGTTTCCCTGAGAGTTATAATCTCCAACTATTCAAATGTAATGTCAATCGACATCTCCAGTTGCCTTGATCTATCTACTATCCTTCTCCTCATCCTTTCCTCTATCACTCCTATCTGATCTTGCTCCAAATCTTCTGTAACTCCTTGCGTCCTAGTGGCTTCCCGCCTTGCTTGGGGTGAAACGCTTAAAAGAAAAAAAAAAAAAAAAACTATAAGGGCATTGAAAGTTAGTTAAAACCTAGTTTTCCTTCCTGTTAGAACTAAGGTCAGAGAAGAAATCAGAAGCAAGGTACTCGTCATCTACATTCTTGGTGGGTGCGACCCTTACACTGTCCGTGTAAAGGGTAAATCCTCAAAATGTTTTATAATCTGAACCGTTAGTGACCCAACGGTTCAGGTTATAAAACATTGAAGTTGATTTCAAGATTTTAAAATTATCTGTTTGAAGAAAATGGAAATAAATTGCTTACTGTATAAACAACACGCATTTTTAAATCTTATTCACTCAAAACATTTTTTAAATCAGATTAGCTTAAAAATATTTTTTCAATATGTCATAAAATATTTTTTAAACATTTAAAATATTGTTTGCTTAAAGAAAACTGAAATATAAATAATTACTCTACAAACAACTGGACGAAACAGCAAAGCGGGATCTCTTTGTGTCTGTCTTTAACTTAAAAATATTTCAAATTGTCTGTTTGAAGAAACAACGCGTATTTTTAAATCTTATTCACTTAAAATATTTTTTAAATCAGATCAACTTAAAAATATTTTTTTAATATGCCATAAAATATTTAAAATTCTTGCTTGTTTAAGTAAAAACTGAAATATAATTACCCTACAAACAACTGGACGAAACAGCAAAGCAGGATCTATTTGTATCTGTTTTTAATTTACAAAGATTTTAATTAAAAATTGTCTGTTTGAAGACAGTTAAAATACAAATACTGTATGAACAACTGGTAAATCATTATGCACCGGACTGACGGACACAATCACAGACCTTTAGTATTATACAGATAGATAACAGACTACGCATTACCCTAACGATGGAGCCATGGTTTTATAATTTTATATGAATTTTACCAGATTTTTCACGCTTCACATTATTAGCCAGAAATATTTTTGCTGTAATTAGAAATTATAATTACAGAACGTGCAGAAATTTTACAAATATATTCAGTAAAAACATTGAAGCCGTTTTATTTTAATGGCGACAAATTTGAAAAGATAGCATTAATATGAAATATATGCTCCATTTCGTAAAATTAATTCTAGAAGTCATTCATCCATAGATTTGTCGAGCTAATATATTTTCTCGTTTGAAAAAGGCTACAAAATATCCAGAATCGCATTTCAAATTTCCCCACTGACAAATTCAGAATATTCGATAAGTTTTCAATTGTATTTGAAACGCATTTCATTCGAATTTTCATTAGTTTTATTAACAAAAAATCAATATTCTAAGTGCGATCTGTTCGTTTTTCTCCTATTGTTGTAAAAAAAAAGAATAAAATACTGCTTTATAAAAAAAGGCGTTATACATTTTGTCGACAGATAACGTTAGAATCGTTTACTTATATTAGGTTGGTGCAAAAATAATGTCGTTTTCTCACATAGTAACATATGTGAGAAAACGACATTATTTTTGCATCAACCGAATAGCTATTTTTTAATCAAGATCCTTTACCAAGTTTTCCGAAAATAGAACTCAAGACAAACCTTTCCAAATCAGAAACTAAACTCTGAAAATTGAATGAAAGCAGTGGTGTTACTTATACTGAAACCATTAAAAAATGTCAGGGCGCGCAATTAATAAACTCTGAACACCTCAAATACCTCGGAATATGGATCAATTAAAACAAATTTCGTACAGAATATAACAAAAATGAACATAGGATAGGTTACACTAGGGCTAGTTTTGTCCAACACCAAAAGAGGCTACAAGACGAAAAGTATCAACCTTAGAACTTTGCATGTTTTTAAATTGCCTTGTCAGATCTTGACTCAAGGTGTTATGCATGGCAGCCAACTCATGCAGAATGTCAGCTATATACAATATTTTATCAATGATTACAAATTTCTTCAAGCAGATGTATTCTCAATGTTTTAAAGGAAACAATTCTTTATCAGGTCTTAGAGAATGGCGCTACACAATCGCAAACAAATAAATTTACCAAATAATAAAAACACGTCAATTAAAGAAGAATTGAAGAATTGTAAATGTAGCAAAAACTTCAATGGATAGCAAGTGTAACTAGAGGGTTGAAAACGAAAGTCTTGGTTCCCATAGGTACTTTAAAATGAACTTCGTTCTCTAACTCCACGGTAGACGAGTGTCGTCCTCTACACGACTTCCCTACTCTCTCGAGACACAAACTTAGTACCATGGCATGGGATATTTCCAGGCTCATCAAAGGCCTCAACTCTAAGAAGGCTACCGTTCTGGAAAAATCCTGGTGGTTGATTCTTAAGAACTTTATCCCGGAGATATCAGCAATCCTGACAGAATTGTTTAACCGCTACCTGAAGAAGAAATGCTTCCCAAGTCTATGGAAGGCGTATGCCCTGTTTTCAATAATGAGGGTGAGCGGTTATCCCTCGTCGCAAATTCGACCCATCAGCCTCTTTAGTGTTATCAGCAAATACTTTGAGTTTCTGATAAAAAAAAAGTTGTTAATCACCTCAGCTCAGCATAAACAATCTCCTGAGAGACAAACAGTATGAATTTCGATCTTCTAGGTCCACTGCTGATGTCGTTTCATTACACACAGAACCAGCGAGGAACAAGGCAATAAACTCATCACCAGGACAATATATCAAAGCTTATGGATAATATGTGGAATAGGGGGTTGTTACAAAAACTCTCCTGCTAGGGAATAACTGGAATAACTTTTTCTATTATCAAGTCCTTTCTAACAGGTAGTTTCATGAATGTCGCTGTTAGTGGCCAGTCTTCTGAAACTCTTCAGATCAATGTAGGTGATCCTCTAGATCTCCTTCTCGGTTTTACTATGTATCTGTTGTGGGGCTCTCCTCTTTTACATAAGATGGACTCGTCCAAAGTATACTTATACTGACAGAGAGAATACCTGCTGTTGAGATACGTTGAGATACAGTCTCGACGTCTATCGAACTCTCTGCTTTGACAGAGAGGAACCCGGACGAGGCTTTGCCGAAGGGCAAAGTTTCGTCCGGGGAGGTAGACAGTTCCTGAACCCGCTTATACGAGTTCAAAGGGGATATTTTTGGCTGAGCCTGCGGGCTCGGAGAAACCCACTTTAAACTCGGCCTTGTGCCACATATATTCTTCGTTGGTGGAATGTTAAATATTGAGATACGTTGAGATACAGTCTCTGACTGTGTGCGACGTCTGTGGAACTCTCTGCCTTGACAGAGAGGAACTCGGACGAAGATTTGCCGAAGGGCAAGGTTTCGTCCGGGTAGGTAGACAGTCCCTGAACCCGTCTACGCCGGTTCAAAGGGTATATTTTTGGCCGAGCCTACGGGCTCGGAGAAACCCACGTTAAACTCGGCCTTGTGCCACATACATTCCTCGTGGGGGGACTGTTAAATGTTGAGATACGTTGAGATACATGGAGATACGTTGAGACAGGTTGAGAGATACTGAGGGTGTTCTCAGAGAGTTATACAAGAGTCCAGAGAGAGAGAGAGAGATGATTACGGCTTTACTTACAGAGACTTGTATATATACTTTCTACTAACTCGCATTCCTGGACTACTAATCTTCACTTCAGGTCTGTATTCTTACATTTAATGCACTTATTTTTTTTATCTCAATTACTGGCGTTGTTTATTTATTTGTGCAGGATTCCATTCACGGAATCCACAACAGTATCTAAGAACAAACTCAGATCTTTAGTGAATATCTATGTAGTTGATTACAATAGGGTATGGGTGCACTTCCAAATATTTATATGACCAGAGCCTGGCAGCTGACCTGATTCGTGTTTATGTCAGCCTAAACTTAGCTGAGTTAATATTTCTAAAAGCGTACCTTGATTATCGTTGAGCTTTACACGTGCCTGAATTAAAGCAAATTCACGCAATCAGATCGCATGATTTATGCATGTGTATAATTATGTGGCTTCAAGAAAGAACACATTAAATATGTGTTCTGCTCGCTTAGGTGATTGGTGAAAACAGGAGTGAGATTTCACTCAGGAAATGTCAATCCTCTGTGATGGTCGGACAAAATGGGTTTCTCATTTAACGGAAGAAACTTCATTCCAGTTTTAACCCCTTGGGTTCTCTCTCAAGCTCTTCAACTAACATTTCAAATGAAGCGTGAACTCTCAACCACGACGACAAGAGTTCAAGTTGTACTTCAAAATATTTTATTACACTGGTGTTCAGTCAAAACGATAGTACAACTGGTCCACTCAAGACTTCAAGTGGAATTCATCTAAACATTCCATTGCTAAAGATGCCGGAAAATATTTGTTCTGATTCTATCACACTCCAGGAAATACGTGTCATCTTCTGCCATGCTTTGCCTTCACAAGGCTCCGATTAGACCAAAAATGGTTTGTTTTGTTTTGTTTTGTTTTACGGCATATCAACCTCAATGGGTCATTTAATGCTGACAACCTTTTTTTTTCCTGGTAATATTTTTGTTTTATCAAAAAATCTATTTCTGTTAATATTTTTTTCCTCAAGAATGTATAGCTGGTAATATTATTTTTTCAAAAATGTGTAGCTGGTAATATTATTTTTTCAAAAACGTATAGCTGGTATTTTTTTTTTTTTTCAAAAACGTATAGCCGGCAACACTGTTCTTTCTAAAACGTATAGCTGTTAATATAATTTTTTCAAAAACGTACAGCCGTCAATACTGTTCTTTCAAAATCGTATAGCTGTAAATATTATTTTTTCAAAAACGTATAGCTGGCAACATTATTTTTTCAAAAACGTATTATCAGAGGCCTTGCTGTTGGACGTAGTTTATCGTCTTACCCAGGACGCAGATGTAGTTTATCGTCATACCCAGGACGAGACCAAAAATGGGGCATTACTACTGTGTCTGGACTAGACCAGTTCAATTCTCACATTCCAACCTGGTCAAAGGTTTTTAAGAACTCTTAACTTGTCCTCCATTCTAAAACGCAACGTTGAAAATCTGATGCAAATGATCTCTCTTCTTTAGTTCCACAAGTTCCGATATTTGCTTCTAAGACACACCAGGCGGCGTTCACAAAGTCGAATTGTTCTCATTTCCGCCAGAGCTCTAAATATAATCTTCCACTCAGTTTTTTTTTGTTTTTTGTTTTCCTAAATACTTCTTCGTTTGTCTCCATTTCTGAGATGAGGGATTTGTAATTATTTACATTGATCAAGCTGTTGTATTAATTTTTGTTGCCATATTCACGACGTTTCGGCCGTTGTACGCTTCGGCCTTCTTCAGGATCTGTTTATATTTCTGTGATGAGGTATTGTCACTATTTACATTATTTACATTGGTCGAGCTGTTATCTTTAACTTTGTTGCCATATTCCTGACGTTTCAACCGTTGTACGCTTAGTCCTTCTTCAGGATCGGTCTATATTTCTGAGATGAGGTATCCTAACTATTCGCATTATTGTTATGGTGACATATCTACATTAGAATGAATTCTTCCTCCTTCATAAATACTAACCTGCGAGACTTCCTAAGGAGGCAGTCGGGACGCAGTGTAACCTGACAGTTCGGACGGACACTTCTATCTGCTGACTAATAATATTATTTTGTATATATATATATCTGTTATTTCAATATGCTTGTTCAACCTACCTTCTTTTTGCCGTGTCATTCTTTCTGGTCCCTAACAGGCCACAAGAACTATTTACATTGATCGGACTGTTGTCCTAATCTTTGTTGCCATATTCACAGCGTTTCAACCGTTGTACGCTTCGGCATTCTTCAGGATCTGTTTATATTTCTGGGATGAGGTATTTTAACTATTTGCATCATTTACATTGATCGGGCTGTTGTCTTCATCTTTGTTGCTATATTCACGACGTTTCGATCGTTGTACTCTCCTGCCTTCTTCAGTATCGTCTATATTTCTGAGATGAGATAAGGTAGCTATTTACATTGATCGGAATGTTGTCCTCATCTTTATTGTCATATTCACAACGTTTCGGTCGATGTATGCTCCAACCTCCTACAGGTGATATACTTTGGATTTCGAACCGAACGCTTTATTTAGTGCAGGAGGGGATAGATTGTTCTAATTCTACATGCATTTTCTGGATATCTCAGTCTCAGTTAATTGCCTTTAGTAATTCAACTCTCCAAGACAGCTTGAGAAATAATAACAAAAATTGTAATATGAACTCTAGTAAAAAATGTTTAGTGAGGCATTAAGTTTATAAACCCCCAAAATTCACATGGCTCAGAGGATAAATGTGTTGATTAAAGTAATCCAAAAAGTGACTTGACCCCAGAGTATTGGCCTGGAGAAGGGGTCTACTAGGCAGTTTCAGTTTTCAAGCTTGGACTATAGGCCTGACTGAAAGTCACCTTTCACTTCAGCTGACTGAAGCTTGGTCAGATCGAATTTTTTCTTGGAGGGCCCGCCTTTCCTTGGTTTGGATTTGAGTTGTGAGTTCAATATTCCATCGTATGTCACCTGAAGAAGGTTAGAGAATATAGATGACGAAACGTCATGAATATCACAATAAAGATTGAAATAGCGTGGAATGTCAGCATCTTGATGATATTGATTTAGTTGTTTCAAACTCTCAAATGCTGTGGTTTCTGTTATTTGGTACAATTCACGGTTTGTGATTCTATAATGCCAGTCTACAATGGTCCACACTAAAACCTCCAGGCTTTATTCAGTTTAAGCCATTTTTATTTATTGATCTGAGAAGCTATTTACCTGTAGCTGACCATTTAGATTTTTCTCAATGGTTTTGGCACCATACATAAAAGTCTTGATATAAATCATAAAAGAATGTAACTTGACAAATAAAAGACAAAATAACAGTTTTCATTATTTACATCGTTCGCACTGTAGTCATCTTGATTGGCATATTCACAATGTTTCAACCATTGTACACTCTGGCCTTCAGGATATATATGTTGGAATTTCGAACTGAACTGAACCCTTTATTTCGTCCATGATAGGTAGGCTGTTCTAATTCCACTCATTGATGCAGCCAAGGACATATGACCCAGTGGATAAAAGCATTAGTTGAAGTAATCCAAAAAGTGATTTGACCCAAAGAGTTCTCAGTTCAATACCTGGCAGAGGGAACAAAAACTTGGAGAATTGAGTTACTAAAGGCGATTAACTGAAACTGAGATATCCAGAAAAGGCGTGGCATGTGGAATTAGAATTCTGTTCGAAATTCCAGCGTATATCACCTGAAGAAGATTAGATGAAGACAACAGTCTAAATGTAAATTGTCTAAATACGTCTTCGCTGTTGAACAGATTCCAACGTGTTTGCTTCCCTGAAAACTACAATCTTACTCAGATCAAGTCAAAGATCAATCGATTACATATCCTCTTTATACTCATAATTTTAATTTTATGCTACGTTACCTTTCATTCATTTCACTGAACTCATTCGTCATAAGCATTTTAACAGTAACATTACCAAGTGGTTCTCTGGCCTTTTATTAGATGAACTTTAGGATAACAATAATAATTATTATTAAGTTGGTGCAAAAATAATAACGTAATAATGTCGTTTTTTGACCTATTTTTAACGTCAAAAAACGACATTATACGTCATTATTTTTGCACCAACCTAATATTATAGTGCATATTAATGATGACTCTTTCTCTCTCTCTCTCCACACACACACACACACACACACACACACACACACACACACACACACACACCTTTCTTTCACCATTCGGTCAGTTTTCGATCCACTGGAGTGACAGGGTGTAATCGATTTCTATTTTTCCTCAGATTAGGTCATTTGCTGTGGTGCGCAGTAATATGAGTTTTCAGTGTGCATGATGAAATTTGTTTGACCTTCAAAAATATTGCGTCATACGTGATTGCATCAGATTTTTATCATGCTCATACACTATTGTCTCGACTGTCGATTAGTTCTCCTACAGCCATTGTCTGCGATGAACGTTACTCTCAGGATGTGTACGAAAATTGTAACACTGACAAACCAGTGAGTAAATAGAAGTACTATAGACTGGCCTGCAAACACCCCTGATTTAAATCCAATGGTCAATCTGCAAGGAACAACTTCGTGAAATGGATATACGAAGTACTGTGTCATTTTCATTGGAAAAATACGAAAAAGTAAATAATAACGGCATTATTCTTTTTTTTAAATTAATTTGCACAAGGGTGTACATACATATACATATATATATGTGTGTGTGTGTGTGTGTGTGTGTGCATGTGTATTGATGTAATAAGAAAGAACAGTTAGATTAATTATCCAATGTTTTTTATTACTTATTTTTTTTTATTTTTAAAAACAGTGCTCGATACAGAAGTAGAACTTAAATTATAATTATTTTTTTTTAAATTTGATTCCATGATGGAATCATATTCTTAAAAAATAGTTTTATATATATATATATATATATATATATATATATATATATATATATATATATATATAATTTAAAGAAAAACACACAACTTTAAGGCTCCATTTGAAATAATTTATTTCACCAGAGAATTTTATTTTTCTCTGGATCTTCAGACTTCACTTTCAAAAAGTGAAACGAAAAATGAATTTAAAATTTACACTTTTGACGGGCAGTATTAAGCTCATATAGCATAGATGGTGGTGAGGGATGGTATAAGGGACATGGTCGAGTTTAGAGAGGGAAGGGAGATTTTTAAATTTATTTTTATATTCCTTTTTATTATAATACTTAATATTGCGGAAGGAGAGGGTAAGGATCAAACATTCACCTATTTAATCGGTCAACTCAACGGAATGAGAAAAAGGAAAAGACAAAAAAGGGAAAAAGAAAAAAAGGCGGAAGTAAAGAGATAAGAGGTTACGTCGGATTTTTGACGGAAGAAGACGGGTGGTATAGCTTTAGCAATTTAGATAAAAACAGATTTTAACGTTTGATATCAATTTAAATGTTTAAAAACTCAACAAAGAAAATAAATTTACTTGTTAGCAATTTAAATATTCAACTTCTCCACAAATAAATTAGGGATTTAATAGTCGAATACTATATTAATAAACAACAATAATAAAAAAAATAAAAAAATTTACTGATAGTAATATTTTAATATTGTGAATGACTGTTAAAGTAAGAGACTAATTCATGAATTTAATTTGTAGCTATTTTTAGATGGGTAATATTTCTTAATTTAAGTTTAGATTTCAAATCAAGATGGAGTAAGATTTGAAGTTAACAGTAAAAAAATGCTGTTTTTTCATACATACACCACATACATATATACGTAAAAACATACACATACATTCATGTACATGTGCAATTAGACATATAACCACATACACATGTATCGATATACATCAGCATATATGCATATACATATACAAATACTTACATATACATTTACATATCTCCACACGCATCCATATTTATACATATTCAAATTTTTACTTAAATTTTACAGTTAACGTTAGGTGGTGAATTAAGTGTTTCAATTTCAAAAAAATATTTTTAATTTTAATATTTTTATCATGACTAATGGTTAAGGAGTAGCATATTTTAATTAAGTAATCAATTTAACTAAGTGATCAATTTAAATTGAGATTATCTCCAGATGAGTAAAATTTCCAAACTTACAAGTCTAATTAGAAATTATTTAAAGAGAAAGTAAGATTAAAAGGTAATAAAGAATTTTCTGTCCTTCCATTATATTCTATATACATAAAAAAAAAACATACACCCATGTATACATATATATGCATATATATGCATACAACTATATCCTACACATATATTCATAGATATCACATATACAAATAGGTAAATACATATATATATATATATATATATATATATATATATATATGTGTGTGTGTGTGTGTGTGTGTGTGTGTGTGTGTGTGTGTATACACAAACATAAATGCAACCCCATATACAGGAATCGATACATATACACATATAGCTATCTAAATTTACGAATACACAAATACATATTTACACATGCGCCCACAATATATATATATATATATATATATATATATATATATATATATGTACATATACACATATATATATACATATACAGATATCCATATCCAAGTTCATATACACATTTATATACATATAATTATGTACCCGCACATATGTGTGCATACAATCATCCTCATATCTAAAAATAAGCCAATATTGACCATCGTATATAATTTTATATATGTATATTATGTATATATATATATATATATATATATATATATATATATATATATATATATATATATATTATGTATATATATATATATATATATATATATATATATATATATATATATATATATATATAATGAGAGTTAACTTGAGATGATTTCTATGTCTGCATTTAAAAATCATCTCGTTATGTTGGTTTAGTAATTTATCAGGGTATTTATGCTTTATCATTAGGATCTTCTCTTTAATACACAGGTCACATTGTTCTCTGAAATTTATTGGAGTTCGAACCCTAGAGATGATTCTCCATTTCACTTGTGGGGTGAAGCCGTTTTCCAATAAATCCCAATATTTTTTCGATAGTGCTGTTTGGTGTCTTTTGGATTCATTTATGAAGGACTGGCGATGGTTGTAAAAACGCTGTTTCTAATTTCCGCAGATATTCCTATATATATATATATATATATATATGTGTGTGTGTGTGTGTGTGTGTGTGTCTTTTTTGTCTTATATTTTCCTTGGGGGAAATTGTAGCTTCGTATATCACCTTTTCTACCATGTATATTCTTCCTACTGGACAATGAGATCCTGCTCTGCAATTACAGATAGATGTTTCTTTTTTCAATCGGTTTGCATTAAGATCCCTTTGTAATTTGATATTGTGAAATTCCCTAATAATGTTGCTATTGTGAGAACATTAATTTTTTTCTACATTGCTCATGCATGAATAACTAATTTTTAGATACATTTTATTAAACATTTTTTTCAATAGCTCATCTTTACTAAAATGTTTATCTATTAGCTTTAGGAAGTATTTCCCTATATTGATATTAGAAAGGCGGGTTGAACCATATAATATTCCTTTTCCTATTTTTGGACTTAGTGGATGTGTTATTAATTGGTTTCTCTATATAATGTAATGTTTGTTTAAAGTTACTTTTTAATAGGGCTTGATTATATGTCGATTTGTTTTGGTTAAAGATAGTTTTACTAGAAAACAGTTTGTTTATTTTTGTATTTACTTTATTTGGTATTTGGTTTATAATTGCTTTCAGGTGGTTTGAGTCGATATTTATGTATATGGACGATTGGTTTTCCTTTTGAAAGGCTTAGTAGGTGTTATTGTAGAGATTAAATGTAACATCTAGAAAATTTAAGACTTTTAGGTTGGATGATATTTCAATTTTAAATCCCAGAAATTTGAAGGTCTTAATTATTTTCTTCTGTAGTTGGGATGTTAGAGGACCATTGGTATCATGTATAACAATAAGTCCATCATCTCTGTACAGTCCTATGTTTTGGGGGTCTAGGAATCTGCTTAGAATATCTAAAATGTATATACCTATTAAATCTGCTATATATATGGTTTTATCTACCTTTTGTCGTATATATAAGGGAGATATATTAAATACTTAGAAAAGTGTTTGTTAATACACATAATTTTCTCTTTATCCCCTGTGCAATTTTCAAAATGGGCGTTTTGAATTCCTTGGAAGTATTCCATGGTTTTTTACCCACGTTTTGCAAAAGGAATGCGTCATTGTGCCAACAGTTCGAAATAATTTCATTCTCTTCCTCCAATAATCCATTCTCATTTTTTCAATTCTATTATTTTCCGTTTCTTCTACAGAAATTGCAATTCCATCCACTGTTATTTTTTTTTTGCATTATTCATTGCCGTAGTAATACCTACAATCGACTATAGTTCGAGTTTTATCAATGGTTTTTTACTCAAAAAAATATGGCGTCACACTATACATAGATTATTTTTTTTGATGATGTTAAAATTCCTGCATTTTCGGTTACTATATTCTCACGCTACCTTTGGTTAACCTGAACAGTACAGGTAAGCCCTTTAGTATTATGTACCTGTAATCTTGACAAAAAGATTGTCATTAGAAAGGCAATAATTCAGCGATGTAAACACTTGCGAAACGAAGATGAATATACATTTGAAAAAGGAAAAATTCATAAATTCTTAATTTACACAAGGTATTTTTTGATTTTATGTGACATAAAATGTGGATGAGGTTTTATTCTTCATGTAGCAACAATAGGGAAGAAAATTAGGCCATGTAGGAGGCAAGCTTAAGGTAAAGAAGCTACCCTAGTCAGGCATGTACGAAAACAAAATTACAATATCTAAAACTCTGTATCAAATATTTATGGAAAGTGTTTTTTCTCATTCGCCATTCTGGGATAACTTTGTATAAAAAAGAATGAAGACCATATACTTGCGATAAAATCTGACCAAGACGATGTCCAATACTACCATATTTGACTACGGTAGGCCTACTAGTATTGGTCAGACGCTGGGGTCATATTATACACAAGCTATATAAAAAGAAAAATATCAAGTTTTTCACAAAGAATTTAAGAATAGCACTATGCATGAAGTCGACTTATACACGAGTATATACCGTATATTAATTTCATATTACATATTACGAGCCAATACAACAATAAAGCACAAGATATGCAACGAATCCTTACATATAACGGACATACAATATTTTACATAAACTGTAAAAAACGATTACGACTACTAGAAGGTTTAAACATAAAAGCACGCAACCCAAAATAAAAAAATGTTATCAAATGTATCAACAAACACTAAATGTATTAAAAACGAACAAAGAAGAAAACAGAAAACGACACAATAACACTAACTGAAGATTCAATACTTCGGTATTTACTTGGTCACAACATCTTGGCGACGAGAATGAAATAAGATGTTGTGACCAGGTAAATGGTTTAAGAAATCACAACACTTTTGCAGATATATCATATATTAAACAATAAGTACAACGGAAGATTATTACACGACTAGTGAGTGTGTGTCGGTTGACCCAGCGTTCAATCTATTCGACTGTTCCCCGCAAGGCCTTCTCTCCTACTAATCTTATAGTAGGCGGAGGATTCCAACATAGACTCTTTAGAGGGAGGACACCACAACAAAAACAAAAAACGACACAATAACACGAACTGAAGATTCGATACCTCGGTATTTACCCGAAGCCCCCCGCCCCAAGACGAATAGAGTCCGTAGGCTCGGCCAAAACTTCCCCGTAGACCCTCTATACACAGGTACTAAGGCAGTAACGAAAACAAAAGTATGTTAACTAAATCTTCGGATCAGATATTTTACGGTAAGCGTTTTTTTTTTTGTTTTTGTTTTTTTTTTTACTCTTTTGGGATGTCTTTGTACAAAAAAGAATGAAGACCATTTATTTGCTATAAAATCTGTCCAGGGTTGATGCCCAGTACTGCCATATTTGACTACGGTAGGCCCACCAGTATTGCTCAGAAGCTGGGGTTCCATTATACACGCGCTATATATTTAAAAAAGAAAAAAAAACAGGTTTTTCACCAAAGAATTCAACAGTCGTACTATACATGGAGTCGACTTATACACGAATATATACCGTATATTAATTTCATATTACGAGCCAATACAACAATAAAGCACAAGATATGCAACGAATCCTTACATATAACGAACATATAATATTTTACAGAAACTGTAAAAAACGATTACGACTACCAGAAGGTTTAAACAGCACGCAACCCAAAATAAAAAAAAATGTTATCAAATGTAGCAACAAACACTAAATATATTTAAAACAAACAAAAAAGAAAACGACAGAATAGCACTAACTGAAAATTCGATACTTCGGTATTTACCCGAAGCCTCCCTACAAGGCCGGTTTTTAACGTGGGGAGAATTGAGTCCGTAGGCTCGGCCAAAAATTCCCCGAAGACCCTGTATACACAGGTACTCAGGCAGTAACGAAAACAAAAGTACGTAAACTAAATCTTCGGATCAGATATTTTACGGTAGGCGTTTTTTTTTGTGTTTTTTTTTTTGGATGTCTTTGTACAAAAAAGAATGAAGACCATTTATTTGCTATAAAATCTGTCCAGGGTTGATGCCCAGTACTGCCATATTTGACTACAGTAGGCCTACTAGTATGTTACGAATAGGGTCCGGTAGGTCTCCCTAAATATTTAAATTAGATCTAATTGAGCTATGGTCAGAAAGGTGTAGAGTGAGTCTGCGTGTCAAACATGTTGTAGTGTGGCCTATATAATTATTTACGAATTTTGATTGATCAGGAATACAATTCCTTAATGGGCATTTAAATTCGTAAATAATATTTGCCCTATTTAATTTTGTTTTTAGAGGTAAATTATTATTTTTAACTATAAGGTTAGAGGTTTTAAATTTTTTGTGATAAATAATTAATCTAATTTTTTTGCTATTGTCAACTGGTTTTGTGCAATTTTTTATAATGTTCTTAATTCTACTTTCGTCTTGTTTATAATATTCGTTCATTTGATTTTTATAAAAAATATTAATGTTATTGCATATGTTTCTATTCTTGTCGTTGCTATAAGCTACCTTAGACAGAAAAATATGGAAATCCGACAACTGATTATAAAATCCGTTATTAATAAGCGTTTGTTTTACGTTGTTTAATTCTTTATAGAAAAGCATGCGAGGGGATGAATTCTCGTGCGCTTTCTTGAGGAAATTTTTAATAACACCTATTTTATATCTAAGAAGGCATTCAACAGAGAAATTAAGATGGCAAGAGTCGTTACTACTTGGGTTTTTATAAACAAATTTTAAAAGCATTATTACTAAAATCGACGAGAACTCTAAGAAAGGGAGGTTTTTTTTTCACTAAGTTCATAAGTAAAATTTAGGAAGGAATTTTGTTGAAATGTAGCTTTCAGATTTTCGATTTCCTTCTTGTTTTCAGCTAAAATAAATATATTATCTACATAAAGGACATATATTTTAGGTTTAATAACTTTAGTAAAAATCTTGTTGTCAACATCGGACATACAATAGTTCGAGAAGCACGGCTCGAGAGAGTTTCCCATACTTAACTCCATCAGCTTGTGTGTGCCATTCTGGCAATGAAAAGGAACTCTAGTGGTGCAAACGAGCAATAGTTTTCATAAAATATTGGGCTGCATTGATGGAGGTGGAATTAAATTATTTTTGTACACCGAATTAATAACAATATTAAAGAGTTTCTGCGACGGGGGAGTTAGTAAATAAATTCCCTGCATCAAGTTAAGCAAGAATGGCTTGGTTTGTTTTTACTTTTGTGCTTTTAAATATATAGAGGAATTCATGGGTAGATTTAATGCTATAGTTAGTAGGGAGATATGGGGCAATAATATCATTGAGAAATTTTGATAGTTGAAGATGAAAACATTATATAAATACATACATACAAAAAAAAATATTTCTTTTTAAATATTAATATATTTCAAACTCGAAAATGGCTAAACGTATAGCCGAAAGCGCTCGGATAAAAAAAGAAAATTTGGACAGTTTTTATATAATTTATCACCTGAAAAGGAAAAAAAATAGATCACGTGAGAAATTGTATAAAAAATCTAAATCAAAGTACCTTGTCTGTCGTATTCAATGAAATGTGCATGAAAGAAGGATTGCTGCCTAAATACACACACACACACACACACACACACACATATATATATATATATATATATATATATATATATATATATATTATAATAAAAACAAAGATCAGTAAGATATATAATCCGGTGTTCTTACTGATATTTTTATTTTGACAAAACAGTGCTCAATGTAAATTTACAGAGCATAAATATTATACATTAACTCATTTAAAATTAACTGATTACTCTTTAATTAACTGGTTTCCCTTTAGTGATGGAAACGGATCGATATTATATATATATATATATATATATATATATATATATATATATATATATAATATCGACCCGTTTCCATCACTATATATATATATATATACACACACACACACACACACACACACATATATATATATATATATATATATATATATATATATATATATATATATATATAATATCGACCAGTTTCCATCACTAAAGAGTAACCAGTCACCGCTCTGTTCGGGAGTAATTTAAGAACCATCCGTCAGGCTTCAAGAGCCAGAATTTCAATGACAGGTTCTTAGGTGGCAAAGCCCCGACTTTGTTGGTGAGCAGGTGGTAGAGACGCTACTCAACAGGCAGGAATTTTCATTTTTATTTTGCCATTGCGCCAAAATCATCAAAACATCTGGAGAGAAAGAACAAATCATTTGATTTCAGATTTAATTCGCTTTTTTTTTCTTTTATGTTTTCGAGGAAAGGAGCCCGTCATCAAAGGCTGATTAAGTGGAATATCTTCCAGGCAACGAATCTCTCTCTCTCTCTCTCTTTCTCTCTCTCTCACACACACACACACACACACATATATATGAACATATTTCTCGGCAAAAATGTATAATTGCAGATATTTATATACATGTATGTATATACATGTGTGAATATATATACACTCAAAAGTGCGTGATTGTATATCAGTAATTACCCCCCATATATATATATATATATATATATATATAAACACACACACACATATATATACAAGTCCAAGAAAAATTTGGATTAATACTACGCACAGAAGACAATGGTTAAACATCAGTAAACAAGGAAAATTAATTCCTTTTAATATGTGGAAATAACCACATTTTGCCTGATGAAGGTCGCGAGACCGAAAACCCGTGTAGCAATAAAATGGAAAATGAACTGTAATATATATTTAAAAAATGCACATTTAACCAAAAACATTTATGGCTTCTCTCTCTTTTTAATATATATATATATATATATATATATATATATATATATATACATACACACACACACACACACACACACACACACACACATATATATATATATATATATATATATATATTATAAAATGGGCAAAGTCCAACAATTATTTTAAGACATTTTTATACATTCTTTTTTATAGATACAAATATCTAAGTAAATTCTCTGTTTATAAAAAATAGTATTAACAACATTTACCGGCCTTAATGTCCGAGAAATTATCATAGAAAATATGCGTCCGCCGACAAGAATCGAACCTGTATCCTATATAGGTCCGTCATATGAGCCTGACGTGCATTTACCGATTTCGCCACAGAGGAGCGTTCGGCCAGCAAGGTCGATTTTACTGTTTTTAAACTACAATCTTCCATAATATATATATATATATATATATATATATATATATATATATATATATATATATATATGCATGCTTCACTAAATAAACGGCATCTTGCCTGCAGGGGTTGTGGAAAGATCCTGGAGACTGTAAGGAAAAATGGGCGGTAAGAGAGAACGGTTAAAAAAAGTAGACGGTCGAAGGTGGCAAGATAGTTTTAGTGTTATGCGATGATTTTCTTGGATATTTTTCAGAAAATCTATTTGACAAAATTTAAGGAATTTGCATTACAAAGTAAAAAAATTAACATACGTGTTTTTATTTTATTTAGTTAAATGACCCAAAAACTTGTTTATGGGATAATGCCCTAGGTTTGTAGGTGTAGCGATATAGCTATGGATGTTCGTCTGGCGATATCTAACAGCAGTCGAAATGCATATGTATTCTTGCAGTATTATTATTATTTTTTTTTAATTTTGTAGTATATTTAACACCAAAAAAAGATGTGTTTTCATATAGCTGTGAGAAGGGGATGCAATACAAGAGATTTGAACTGAGAGCCAAGTGGGTGGGGCATCTATAAAATGACACTATTAATAGACTACTCACAATGCTGTACTGACCTGTATATATAAATAGACGAGCAAAAACACAACGCATAAGGCTTGTGTCTTAGCGGCATTACTGCCTCGCTTGGGTTGATTCCGATTAATACACACACACACACACACACACATATATATATATATATATATATATATATATATATATATATATATATATATATATATATATGAAAAATAATTCTTTTGACTAACCCCCGAGAGAAGGCGTATTTTTTGCCAATAGAGCACTTTCAGTATTTTTATCTTCATAATTTCTGAGTGAAGAATTTTCCATAATTTTCATATAACAATAAATCTCTCTATGTCTCTCTCTCTCTCTCTCTCTCTCTCTCTATATATATATATATATATATATATATATATATATATATAGCCTGACGTGTTTTCACCGATTGAGCCACACAACTACAATTTTCCATGATTTCCTCTTGTACATTCATATCTGCTCGATACGTATCCAAATGATACGCATCGAGCAGAGGAAATCATGGAGAATTTTTTTTAAGCATCACCCCCCCACCGAGCAAGGCATAAGCCACTAAGATGCAGGCGGTTGCAGAAGATTAGGAGCGAGAGCAGATAGGAGTGATAGAAGAAAGGATGAGGAGAGGGATAGTGGATAGATCACAGTAACTGGAGATGTCGATTGACATTACATTTGAATAGTTGGAGATTATAGCTCTCAGGGAAACAGTAATTGGGAAGGGTGCTCCACAGGCGAGAGGTGCGAGGTATGAAGCTATTGGAGTAGAAAAAGTTTCTACAGTGAAAGGGTGAGAGCGGGTTGCCAGCCTCGTAGGGCGCTTGTATTCATGGAGTCTGGGAACCAGTGAAAGCAGCTCAGCGCAGCAATTACCATGAAAGTTTTTTGTAGAAAAGACAGAGAGAGGCGACGGCGCGTCTGTGAGAGAGTGACTGTAGACGAGATGCCAGATAAGGGACAATTATATTACATATCCGTCTCTGGATCTTGTCAAGAACTCCGAGGTAAACAGAAGGTGCCCCAGACCATATGCAAGGGCGAATGGTTGATTTGTATATTTGAAGTAATTATATTGGCATATATTCTTACACGTATACACACACAGACCCTATATATATATATATATATATATATATATATATATATATATATATATAGATAGATAGATAGATAGATAGATACACCTAGTGAGCCAGACAAACCTCTAAACGGATTGTCAGGGAAAGTTCCACCTTAATGTTTTTTTTTGTTTTTTTTCCCTCCCTTCCCATTTTTGTTGAATAAATATTGACCCCCCCCACCCACTTAGGTGTTTGTGTTTGTGGTTCTTTGGTCATGTGGTATAATTTTAGCTATCGCCTATGAATATGCGTTTCTCTTTACCTTGTTAGCCGAACTTTCCCTGACGATCCGTTTAAGTGAAAGCTAGATAGGTTTGTCTGGCTCACTAGGTGTATCTAGGTCTTCTCTACGGTTGTATTGAGCTCTTTTGTTAGTTGTCTACTCGTATCGGGGTTTTTTTCTTTGGGCTTCAGACCTGCATCTGTGCGATTTTTTTCGGCACTAGTTCATGTTTGTAGCTCTTTCTTTTTTTTAAAACCTTTTTTTCCCTCGAGATTGATTTGATTATTGGCAAATCAAAAATTCAAGGGTTTTTCGAAACGAGTCTAGTTATCTATATATATATATATAACTAGTCTGAATATATATATATATATATATATATATATATATATATATATATATATATATATATATATATATAACTGGTCTGAATATATATATATATATATATATATATATAACTGGTCTGAAGCTCTCATTGAGGCGTAAAACAAAGTCACCATGCAATACTGATTCCTATGTTCACACCGTCCATATCTATAAACACTCTATAAAAACACTATCTCCTATACAAAAGACTCTTCCCATTTTCACCAGAAAATTCTGCATATATATACATACATATATATATATATATATATATATATATATATATATAATGTGTAACATATCTATGTCGACATAATTGGTGTGTATATATGGGCCTTTTGCTGCATTGTACGATACATCTCAAATTGGATGAAAGCCAAAAGTGACATCGCGATGTTTACTCGACAAGAAAAAGACCCGTCTGTCCATAGAGAGAGACCGATAACTTATCTCCGAAACCAGACATCGCCAGGAAAACCCATGCTTATGCATAACGAAAGTAAAGCTGTACCTAGAAAGCAGTATATGTCTGTAGTCACTTCATATGCGCACACATTTCGGTGATACGCTGTGAACGAAGTTAGCATCTTCTTTCATGGGCCGTGTCCCTTGAGAACGTGTGCGATCATGGTACTCTACAACTTCTTATTGTAGCATGCGGTTCACGCCAGGAAACAGCAATATATGGAAAATCCTACTCGAGAAAATATGTCTCCCGACAAAAATCGGATTTGTATTCCTTTATAATCTGGGAATGCGCGTTTCCGGTAGGTGTGCTCGGCCGTTAAGCCAGAAGACATCACAATAAAACAAGACTTAGTTACCCAATTTACGAAATGCACGTCTCTCGATAGGATATTTCCAAGTCTATATCTGTTAACGTTATCTTCTCACCTGAATCGATTTTACTGTCAAACAAGAACTTTTAATCGAAGAGGAGTTGATGAATATTTACTTGGTTCACCCTAAAGGATACCTAAGTAAACTTTGTCCTCAATATCAAACAAGAAAATCAAAACAACCAGGGCATCAGAGGTCTGACCTAGAAGGTAACAGCGTAGACATCCAGTGCAGAATCGGGCCTGAAAGGATTAAAGTGGTTGCATCGACATAAAAAAAAGAAGACCGTCTATACCCAAACAAAAAAAAATCGAATGATAAAAAATTATATAAACGTCTAACGCACAAGAGGAGGCAGAGGCTCTTGTTAGTTCGCAAGAAGATCGAGCGTTCAAATTCCCCGTGAGCACACACCCTCCATAGCCGACGTTAATTAAATCGAGAAGTGAATAAATATTTCACGTATGGAACATTTAGTTTAGGATTCTTATCAGACGTTCCTAACATACATTTATATTCCGAGATATTGGCGATCATGGTTCTCCACAGCTTGCTATTCTTTGAAGCTCAAAGCAATGTTTATCATTTTGATATACGTTCCAGTTTCTGTTTAGCCATCCATTTACAAAATCTCTAATATATATATATATATATATATATATATATATATATATATATATATATATATTCTTCATGTATATATATTTTCATATATATATATATATATATATATATATATATATATGAAGAAAGGTGTGCTATATTTATGGGATAAAGTGCTCAATATCAGAGATAGAGCGTATGTTAATATAAATATAAAAGTGAACATTGAAGTCAACACTCAAAAGCGACAGGCTGTTTCATGCTGGACGCAGACGATTGCGTTCAGCATGAAGCAACCTGTCACCTCTGAATGTTGACTTCAATATTTACTTATATATATATATATATATATATATATGAAGAAATATAGTCTTAAGATGTGCTATATTTTTGGGATAAAGTGCTCAATATCAGAGATAGAGCGCGTGTAAATATAAAAGTGAACATAGAAATCAACACTTAGAGGCGACAGTCTGTTTCATACTAGATGCACTCGTCAGGCCATCTATGTTCACTTTTTATATATATATATATATATATATATATTTATATATATATATATAATGTTGCGTATCATATTTCAAGAATTATTCTATGATGGAATGTTACATGACTCTCCTTTAAAAATAATATACCGCTGAATTCACGTAAGTTGTGTTCTGTGCCTACGGAAACCAGATGAATTCCACAGTTGTAAAACCTTAGCGTAAACGCTAACTCCCATTCATTTGTAAAGTCAACCTTCACCTCGAAACATCAATCATTCATTATTCTTACATTCAGCAAAACGGAACGAAAGAGCGAACAAAATGTTGGCACAATTTTACAACAAGAAATCTCGCCTTATTCTATTTAACATCGGGTGTACAGACCGGGTGATGTACCCTGAAATGCAAATCCACTGTCAGTTTTTATTTACGGGTCAGCATTTATGTATGATCTTCCGTGTGACCTATTGATCAACGCTAAACAGAGCAAGCAAGGCCAGCATTATTCATTTTTGCCATTATAGCTCGCTCGAAAACATTACAAAAGACCCTTTATCGAACGGACTGTGATAGGTTAAGTGAAACCGGAGCCGCTTACCAACTAATGATTGAACAAATAAGCTGTAATCTAACACATGATATAAACATGGCGGCTGCAACGGCAAGCAGGTTGTTTAATGCTATCGAAGTGCGGCCAAAAGCTATGGCTAAAACTCACACACATTCCCACACAAGAAATAACTCTCCAAACTTCAAAATCGCTTTCACTAAATCCATAGTCGCGGGGACGGTTCGAACCTCGGAAACGATTGAGCCACCCCCCTCCCACCACCGGGCATTGCTTTGTAACCCTCTCTATCTTATCAACATTTGCTTTTTTTCTATCTACATTTACACCCTTGTGCAAATTAACGGAAACAAAATAAATAATTCCGTTATTATTTACTTTTTTTCATAGTTTTTCCAATGAAACATGAGCCAATGCACATATTAGCACTTCGTGTGTCCATTCCACGAAGTCGTTCCTTGCAGATTGACCACAGTTTCTCGATTGCATTTAAGGAGAGTTTCCGGGCGAGTCTATAGTACGTTGATTTGCTCACTGGCATGGCTTGCCAGTGTGTTCGTGCAGCGTTACAATTTTCGTAAGCTTCCTTGGAGTAACGTCCATTGCAGACAATGGCCGTAGGATAACTAATCGACAGTCGTGACAATAGTGTCTAGGCGTGATAAAAATCTGATTCAATCACGGATAACGCACTATTTTTCAAGGCCAAACAAATTTCATCATACATTCCGAAAACAGATTCATATTACTGCACATCACTGAAAATGACGTCATCTGAGGAAAAATAGAAATCGATTACACCCTGTCACTCCAGTGACCGCATGGAGAAATGTAACTAAAGCTGTTGTTTCAATTAGTTTTCACAACGTTGTATATATGTTACAAATTAAACTAAGTACAACTGATGATTAAAAGATGAAAAATTTTTACGGAATTCTAATGTGAATATGGGGTCTTTTTTCCATTCAAACGTGTATGTTTTGTTTGCTTTTAAAAAAATCACTACATATATATATATATATATATATATATATATATATATATATATATATATATATATATATAATATATATATATATATATATATATATATATATATATGTATGTATGTGTGTGTGTGTACTATCCATAATATTGAATATATTAAAGTATTTAACATCTTAACAAGAAAAATCTCAAGTTAGAAATTGTCGCAAAACATTGTTGATTTATTTAAGATGGAATGATCTATTAAGGCATGTCTGTAGTTTGTATTTACATTGTTGGTTAAAAATATATGATAAAATAAAAAAAAACTTTTCTTGTGACGCATTTCGACCTTTAGGACTTCATCAGACTAAGTTTGTTATGTTGGTGCGACTGCAACATAACAAACTTAGTCCGATGAATTCCTAAAGAAAACTTTTTCACTTTGTCATACATTTCCCCTCCCCAATATTGTTCCTGATATATATCTATATATATATATATATATATATATATCGCTATCTCAGATTTACATTCTATTTATTTTCAATTTCTCTAGTTAGATTGTTCGCCGATATTGCATATGATCCATTATTGTTCATAATTAGGTTGCAATAAAATTTATATTTCATATGAATACTACATTATAAAAATTGAAATTTAGCAGAGTTCACGAGTCTCTTGCACTGGCGCTACATAGTCGTTAAACCATGTCACATGACGAAGAGGGAGACTAATAAAATCGGGGCTTCTGAAAGAAAATAAAAGTCGGCAACCGTAAAACCAGTCGACACGGTCACTGCGTAAGGATCCGCTTTCTACTGGCAACTTCAAAAGAACCGTGATCAATCGCTTACTCACGCTTATGCCCACGGAAAACGGCTGTTGATTTAATAGGCACCGGTTAGGGATTTGACGGACTCCTTCCCTTCAATGTCTATAAAAACACTTTCTTCTTTTTTTTAAGCATTTCACCACAAGCAAGCCGGGAGTGCCACTAGCACGCAAAGGGTTACAGAGTATGATAGTAAGAGTAAATTGGGTGTTTGCAGAAAGGGTAACGAGAAGGACGGGGATCAAGATCAAAGCGTCAGAAGATGTCGATTGACATTATATTTGAATATTATAGCTATCAGGGAAGCAAGTAAGAGGAAGGGAGTTCCACTGACGGGAAGTGCGAGAGAAGCTGTTGCAGTAGAAAAGGCGGTTACAGTTAACTGTTTCGATAGTAAAAGGGTGGGACCGAGATGCCAACCTAGTAGCACGCTTAAATTTATGCAGTTGGGGAACCAGTGAAAATAGTTCGTCAGAGCAGTTACTTATTCACCTACGAACATACAGACATTTTATTTGAACAACCCAACGCTTAAAAAAATAGCATTTATCTGATTCTAATTTTTCTTATTTTAACAGATTTTAAATTACTCCAGGTGACTTTACTGCCACCATATTTTAAATGTTTGCTTGAAACATGTATAAAATGATCGTTATTCTTTCTTTCTTTTTATGTGCCATGTCCTTTCAGGACATAAGCGATCATGGCTCTCCACCTCCCTTTATCCCTAGCAGCTCTCAACAAGTTCCTTCCTTCTGCTTCCTCCTCCAGACCATGTTCCGTCATCCACTTGCTCAAGCCCACAGGTATGTCATGCACTGCTTTCCCTTGTCTCTCTTTCCCTCTATTTGACCCGTGAGTATCAGATTTTCCAGGCCCTCCTTCCTCATTATGTGTCCCAGAAACTTCAGCTGCCTCACCCTTATGTTAAGTATAAGCCTTCTACTTGTTTGCAACCTCTCAAAGACCTCATCATTGCTCACATGCTCGGCCTTAGCATCCTTCTGTAGAACCACATCTCCGGCGCTTCGAGCCTCTTCTTTGTCTTTAAGGAAATCGTCCAACATTCGCTGCCATAAAGAAGGACAGACGTCATGTAACAGCCCAGTATTCTTTTCTTTGTTACCAAAGAAATTCTCCTGTCTCGCGATACTCTGATTTGTTTTTGGAATGCGTCCTTGGCCATCCCAATACCTCTAAGGATCTCAGTGTTACACTTACCATCCTCTTTCAAAACGCTGCCCAGCTTTTAGGATGTTCCCTTGGCTATCCCAGGATCGCTCTTATGAACCCTTAGATCCATTTATATATGTAGAATTATCATTATGATTACTATTACTTAATTATCTCTATTTTGGGGATATTTACATGCTGAAATTATAACACTTGATTTTGTAAAAAGATGAAATAATATTAATACACGGTCTCAATTACTTCACTACTATTAATCTCTTTGTGACATATAGTGATTTCCCAAGCATAGTTTAGATGTGGCACAAGGTCGAAAGTATGGGGCACCCAGTGAGGATCAAACTCACTACTCAGTCGTAAATGTCCTAGCCAGACAAGCTTGCTAACCCCTCTTTGTGACATATATAGACAACCCGTTATATAAAGCCCGCTAAAGGAGGAGTGGCGAATGATCTGAAGATGATTATGCTGAAGAAAGGGACTGATAGTCACCATGCAGTGTTAGGATGGAATTATGTATTATGACAATATCTCCAATTCTTAATTAGATACAATGTATTTATTTTAAATTTTTCTAGTTGAAATATTCACGTATATTACATATGATCTATTATTGGACATAATTAGGCTGTAATAAAATTTGTATTTTATATGAATACTACCTTGAAAATTGAGATGTAGTAGATTGGGCGACTCTTATCATAGATTCGTTGGGGACACACAAGACCTTTGAACCACCCCTGTATGCATATATATATATATATATATATATATATATATATATATATATATATATATCCTGTTTCGCTGTATCACAGCTCATCGGTATGACTAGATACCCTCTCTCTCTCTCTCTCTCTCTATATATATATATATATATATATATATATATATTGTGTGTGTATTTAGGCAGCATCTTTTCATTCATGCACGTTTCATTAAATAATATAGATCCATTTCAATGTTTCAGTCAGACAAAAGGCACAAGACAGAGGTCAGGCTCGAGTAGAAGGAATTTGTTTTAAAGGGAAGTTTTATAAGATTTAAAGCCCGAATATTAACCTTATGACATTAATTTGGGGTTATATGAAGGATGAAATATTAATTTAAAATTAAAAGAGGAATAAAAATGGGGTTGAAAGTAATTTTAAAATATATAGCTAAAAGGATGTAAGGGATTAATGGAAAGAAGGTTGGGGAGTTCTTGGAGTAGGGGAAAGTTTATAGATATAAATATAGTGTAAAGTGGTCATAGAGGTTATATATATATATATATATATATATATATATATATATATATATATATATATATATATATGAAGAAAAATATACGGAAAAAACAAACAAAACTCCTAATATGCAATTATGCTGTTTTAATGTTAATATAATGTCAACGTCGGACGTTTCGGTCTAGTAGACCATCTTCAGGACATATTCATAAAACATAATTAACATTAGACTATATTTAATTCAACATGAAAAGACGATGGACATAAGAGTAAGACTAATCAAAACAGACAACTGAAATTTTTCAAGATCAGCGTTCCGTTTCAATATGATCACGTCGGCGTCACGTCGGCGATGTTGTGAAAACGTATTCCTAAAATAGAGTATTTTGAATGAAAATGAAAAGAATTTTATTTTAATCTAAAACTTGTATGTACGTTTGTCGAGCATTAATCTTGCTAGAAAAGGGGAAATATTAAAGAAGCCAGGTTTAGTATTCACCGTGAATATATGATATAACAAAGCTAGCATACACAAAGATTGTTATGACTAAATACTTATCTTACACCTGGTGCATGATTTTACCTATGCATAAAAGCCAAGTCTTTGAACATTTTATCTCTATTTATTTTATTTGTTGTTTCGTGTCAGGTGTAGGAAAAATTACATCACAAGTTGCAAAAAGAGAATTTTCAAACAATCACCTTTGATTTGAGTAACTTCAAAAACCTTCAAGTTTGTATCTCCAGAAAACAGATAAATTTGGAATTTTACAACCACTCTTTTTTACGACCAATCAGTTCAATACCAGCTGCTCTACACAAATCTATGCCGAGCGATTCCCTTTACGCCGAGATAAGTCAAGCGGTGAGAGATCAAAAGACCCACCGGCGACTGTGTTTTTCAGTCCATACGCTTACTTTTCTTGTATAAACTGGTAGTAATGACATTTACGACAATATATAAACATTCTTTCTATCAGGACCAAGTCATGGACATTCAAATAATGAAACTGTTTACGGGTGAAAAGATATATTAGCAGAAAATCAAGTCACATATATTATAACTTATTAGTATGAATATAACAATGTAATAACTTTGTTTTAACAATATGAATAAATTGCAGCTTTCAAATTATTGGAAGTGAAATGTTAATGGTTAGATCTAAATCAGATGTTAAGGGTGGGGGCTAAATCAGAAGTTAAGGGTGGGGGCTAAATCAGATGTTAAGGGTGGAGGCTAAATCAGATGTTAAGGGTGGGGGCTAAATCAGATGTTAAGGGTGGGGGCTAAATCAGATGTTAAGTGGGGTGGCTAAATCAGAAGTTAAGGGTGAGGGCTAAATAAGATGTTAAGGGTGGGGGCTAAATCAGAAGTTATGGGTGGGGGCTAAATCAGATGTTAAGGGTGGAGGCTAAATCAGATGTTAAGGCTGGGGGCTAAATCAGATGTTAAGTGGGGTGGCTAAATCAGAAGTTAAAGGTGGGTGCTAAATCAGATGTTATGGGTGGGGGCTAAATCAGATGTTAAGTGGGGTGGCTAAATCAGATGTTATGGGTGGGGGCTAAATCAGATGTTAAGGGTGGGGGCTAAATCAGATGTTAAGGGTAGGGGCTAAATCAAATGTTAAGTGGGGTAGCTAAATCAGATGTTAAGGGTGGGGGCTAAATCAAATGCTACGTAAGTGAGTTAAATAAGATGTTAGAGGTGATGGTAAATTGCATATTAAGTTGTGATGGCAAAATCAAAGGTTGGGGCTAAATTAGATGTTTGGTGTGAAGGTTTAATATGTTATTTAGACCCTTGCCTATAATAACTTAACATCTGATTTAGACCCCCACCCTTAGTATCAGATTTGCACACTTCTCTGATTTAGCTCCCATCCTTAACATCTGATTCAGGTCCTTACCTATAACAACTTATTGAGCTCCAGATCTTAATATCTGCTTTAACCCCCACACATAACATCTCATTTAGACTCTCACCTATAACAATTGAGTGAGCTCCGGATCTTAACATCTAATTTAGCCCCCACCCCTAACATCTTATTTAGACCCTCACCTATAACAACTGATTTAGCCCCCACTCTTAACACCTGATTTAGCCCCCACTCTTAACACCTGATTTAGCCCCCACTCTTAACACCTGATTTAGCCCCCACTCTTAACACCTGATTTAGACCCTCACCTATAACACCTGATTTAGCCCCCACTCTTAACACCTGATTTAGACCCCACTCTTAACACCTGATTTAGCCCCCACTCTTAACACCTGATTTAGACCCCACTCTTAACACCTGATTTAGCCCCCAACCAGTAACGTCTGATCTTGCCATCATACTTCACCTTTGATTCAGCCTGTAAATTAAATTTAAATTTAAACTTGACACTTAATATTAGGTTGGTGCAAAAATAATGACGTAATAATGTCGTTTTTTGACGTTAAAAAATACGTCAAAAAACGACATTATTACGTCATTATTTTTGCACCAACCTAATAAATCAGATGTTAAGTGTTGTCCAAATCAAATGTCAAAAATGTGAGTGAATCAAATATTAAATTGGGTGGGGGTTCAATCGGATGTTACATGTGGGGACTAGATCAGATGTTAAGTGTAGGGGTTAAATCAGACGTTAGGGTTGGGGGTTAAATCAGACGTTAGGGTTGGGAGCTAAATAATATATTAAATTTTGCAGCAAAATAAGATGTTAAGTGCATAGGCTCAATTAAATGTTTGAAAGATATTACTTATGAGCGCTAAATCACATGTCACGGGTGAGAGTCTAAATCAGTTGGCAAGTGTAGAAATGAAATAAGATGTTATGTCTGTGGTCAAAATTCGATGTTAAAAGTGTGGGGACTAAATCAGATGTAAATTATGAAGGGCTAAATCAGATGTTACATATGTGGTTAAATCAGGTGTTATAGGTGAGGGCCTAAATAACATGATAATTGTGGGAGTTAGATCAGATGATAAAAGTGTGGGGAGCTGAATCAGTAAGTAATAGATAGGCGTAAATCCGATGTTAAAAGTCTGAGCTTAAATAAGTTTTGGAGCTAAATTCTGATGGTTATGGCTGTGGAATAAACCAGTTATTAATTAGGCTGGTTAAATCAGAATGAGGCAAAACAGATGTTAAAAGTCAGATGTTACGTTTTGGGGCTAAATAATATGCTAAAACTGGAGACTAAGTTGCTAAAATAGGGGTCTAAATCAAATGTTAAAAGAGGGTGGATAAATCAAATGTTAAAAGTGTGGGGGGAGGGGGCAAATCAGATGTTAAATGTGATGGGGGATAAGTCAAATGTTTAAAGTGGGTGGCTAAATCAAATTTTATGTTATGGGGAAAAATCATCTTAAAGCTAGAGCAAAATCAAATGTTAAAAGTAGGGGGGTAAATCAAATGTTAAAAGTGGGGGTGCTAAATTAAATGTTAAATGTAGGGGGCTAAATCAAATGTTAAAAGTAGGGGTAAATCAAATGTTAAAAGTAGGGGATAAATTAAATGTTAAATGTAGGCGGCTAAATCAAGTGTTAAAAGTGGGGGTGCTAAATCAAATGTTATGTTTTGGGGCTAAATCCTCTTAAAGCTGGGGGTTAAGTTGTTAAAAGTAGGGGTCTAAATCAAATGTTAAAAGAGGGGTGGCTAAATCAAATGTTATATTTTTGGGCTAAATCATGTTAAAGCTGGGGACTAAGTTATTAAAAGTAGGGGCCGAAATCAAATGTTCAAAGTGGGGGATAATTTAAATGTTAAAAGTAGTGGGGAGCTAAGTCATATGTCATGTTTTGGGACAAAATCATGTTAAAGCTGGACACTAAGTTGTTAAAAGTAGGGGACTAAATGAAATGTTAAAAGGGGGTGGCTAAATGAAATGCTAAAAGTGGGGGGATAAATCAAATGTTAAAATTGGGGGGGGGATGTTAAAGTGGCCGGGACTCCCTAACCGTGACTCCAGCTCTCTTTTAACAAGTGACTGCATCTGTCTCACTATTAACACCTGACAGCCGCTGCTTCTCTTGCTTGACTTACTCCCCTCCACTCTTTTAGCGCCTGTCTTATCCCCCTCCTCCTTCTCCTCCTCCTCCTCCTCACATCTGACAGCTGTCTTTAAAAAATTAATGAAAAATGAATTCCCTTTCTACAAATTGTCACTAAAATGCATACTGATATTTAACCAATACCCTGGATCTATCATGAAAATCCAGACTGCGGAATTAATAAACTCTAAACACGTCAACAATGTCAAAATTAAGGAGGAGATAACTCCGACAAGGGGACGACTACATAATCAAGATCTGGACATTCCACACTACCGTAAACAAAAGGTTATAAAGAAAACTTCTATCTATATTAGAAAGAGCTAACAGTTAGCGAACTTAAGAAGCCCATTTTTCCGAAAATAAAAACATTTTAAGAGAAAGCTATTATAAATTTCAACCGGCAATAACGCTAATTGTCCGACCTATGAATGTTGAATGTTTTCTGTATGGAAATAGTTATTTTCACAATTATCATTACTATATACCTGTTTAATCACCGTTAAGAACCGCATCTATTTTTACAATTTCTCTTTCTCCTTTCTTCTTCTCTCTCACTAAACAATGAGCCCTCGCCTATTCGCGTTTCAGCTTTCGCGGCTTCACACATTCGCGGATTTTTCTTTTAGAATATGTGTACTTGTTATTGGTAGAAACCCCGAATGAAAGAAAATTTACGCTAAGTGTATGGTCACCAATACTATTTTTCAAAAGTGTTTTTAAAAGGGTCTGAAATGTTTCTAAAGTGTTTAGGATGAAAATTTAAGGGTTTTAACAATCAAAACAGGTACTTACTTATAAGTACTATTTTTTTTTTTTTTTTGGTGGGGGGTTACAAGTATTCGCGGATTCTAACTATTCACAGCTGGTTCTGGTCCCTAAGCCCGCGAATACGAGGGACTCACTGTATTTTTTTTTCTTTTGATAGTGATAAGAAGATCTTTTAATTTTGCTAAAATTATCCACTCTTCAAATTCTAAAAATGGTCCGTCCATCTTTCACGCAGTCTTAACTCAACGGAGCGAAACTTCCCAGCCAATCATTAATTTGATTTGATAGTTTCTTCTAGGCGTAAAAAGAGATACTTCTGCTTGTAAAATCTAATTAACGGAA
>OZ010580.1:97436276-97473776 GCA_963932145.1 Acanthosepion lycidas
TTTAGCTATTTCAACAGTAAAAGAATGGGACCTAGATGCCATTCTAATAGCACTCTTAAATTGATCTAGTCGAAGCACTGGGAAAAAACTTGTCAGAGTATTTTCCACAAAAATATTTGTAGAAAAGACAGCGAGAAGCCAAGTGACATCGTTAAGAAAGTGACTGAAGTCGAGATACCAAGTCAGGATTGATTACATTGCAGATCCTTCTTTGGATTTTGTCAAGTACCTCAAGCTGAATAGCAGGAGCACTAGACCAGATATGTCAACAGTATTCAATGCACAGATAATAGATTTGCAAATGTGCAAGATGGACTGTGCTGTGTAACAATTTTCTGGCCTGACACAGTGACCCAACTTTCTTTGCAGCTGTTGATTCATTGTATAGACTGAGGGAGTTGATTAAATATCTCTGGACTGTTTAACATTTCACGACCCTCATCTCTTAATATATCTAATTTCAGTTTTCTAGCTCCTGCAATGTGTCATACAGTTTTTTGGGGTCAGGTGTCTATGCCATGGGGATTAGGCAAAGACTACATCTCATGTTTTATCAATTGTTTGAAGCAAGTGAAAAAAAATGGTCACATTTGAGTTTCTTCTAAGAAAAGTAAACTTGTCATTGAAAATCTGATATGGAGATAGTTTTCAAAGAAAGCATTCTGTAAAAAAAATAAAAGGGAAAATCAAAAATGTTCTGCGCACCAGGGAATCCATCTGACTTTTGTCGAAGCTTACCCTAACTAAAGGCCTAGCTACCATACAGCTTGTGTCTCTGATGGGAATCTGAAATCTATTAATCCAAAATTACCACTAATCTACAATTACAGAGAAATTATTTAGCAAGGGACTTGTTATTAATATTCAATAATTAGCTCATTAATGAGTTTACTAGAAATCATCAATTATTATTGTTTCTCATTGATCATAAAGCAGAGAAAATGTTTCCTGGATAAATCAATTAGAAACTGACTTTCATGAAAATACTCATCAGTGAAGCAAAAAAGTTATTAGGTTGGTTGGTGCAAAAATAATGACGTTTTTGACGTTAAAAAAAAAAAAATCAAAAACGTCATTATTTTTGCACCAACCTAATATTTAGAAACAAAATATGGATGCTCAGAGAAATAATAATTTTGATAACATTGAAAAGTTTTATTCTTCAATTTTTTTATCCTATTTATAATTTTAACTTTCACAAATTATTTGCTTTTACTTCATGGAATATAAAGAAAATACTTACAATAAAGTTTGAAAACAATTTAAAACCTTTGTCTTTTAATTGTCTTGAGAGATTCAAAGAGATAATAATTCTTGAAAAGTTATATCAGACAATTTCAGGTTTGCTCCCTCACTCTTTGTTTTTTTTTTTTTTATAATGCTTCTGAATTGTTAATCAGAGTAGTGAGTTCCAATTCCAATTGGGTTCGTTATATTTACTTACACACAAATACTTTGGGAAAGCTCTGAATTCACCTCTTTTCCCCCAGCTATTGGTTAATTAGTAAGAATTGTATCACTATATCATTTTTATTCTACTTATGATGTTAAATTTCACATATTATTTGCTTTTACTTCATGGAATACAAAAGAAAATAATTGTTACATTTAAAGACAACTTCAGAATCTTGAGTGCGGGTTCTTTGATTGTCTTTGGAGATTAAAACAAAGAATAATTCTTGAAAAAATATATGCAACAATTTTAGGCTCTCTTTTCATATTGAAATGAAGCATTTCAAAAACTAACACGAAGATAATTTCAAATATCTTAAAATACATTAAAATATTTGAAGATATTCTTAAAAAAATTCTGTAAGTCTTTAAATTTATCATCATCCTTTATTCAGTTAGCACATTTTGTGCTGTTGTGCTCCCCATTCCCCCTGTTGTAATTGTGGTTCAACGTGACATCCAAGGGGAAAATAGTGCAATGGCTTGCCAGTTCCTTTCTGCACTGCGGAAGTTCTTGTTAGCCATCCCTCTTTTCAGATGTTCCTCTTCCCTCTGGTAAAGAAGCTGTTGACCCCTCAGGCACAGTTCCTATGCTCAGGCTGATGACTAGCTGATGGCCATTTGGCACAGGTGGGTTGAGGAGAGGCATTCCCTTTTGCCTTCCAACTAGCCTCACACAAGTTAGCTAGCAGTTTGATGCCAATGACTGGGGTGGGGCCATGGCAGAGCAACTTCTTGGTGATATGTGTGAGAGTTAGATGAAAAGGTACTAACACCTGATGACGCACTACATGCACACCTTTGATTTAAAAACATTATGAAACATAAAAGAAACACTAAACTGGGATATCCCGAGTAAATTTTAAATCATAATAATCCTTTTTTGTTTTTCCTCAAAACAAAATGTAAGAGAAGAAAGAATTAAGAATTGATAGTGTAGGAGGTGGAAGATGAGGGAGAGGTTTTAATGAAAATGAAGAAGTCAGATAAAGTAAAAAGGGAGGGAGAAGAAATCAAATAAAAAAGAAGAAGAAAATAGATATGAAGAATTAAAAAACTAAGAAGAAAGAAGTATGATATGAGAGTAAAAAAAAAAAAAGAAAACTGAGAATAAGAATGATATGAAGGAGGAGAAAAAGAAAAAATAATAAGAAGAATGATGTGAAGGAGAAGAAAAAGAAGAAAAATAAAAGAAGTAAAACAAGTAAAATAAGAAGAAAAATGATATGAAGGAGAAGAAAAAGAATAAAACTAAGAAGAAATATAATATGAAAGAGAAGAAGAACTAAGAAGAAGAATGATATGAAGGAGAAAAAAGAAGAAAAACTAATAAGAAGAATTATATGAAGGAGGAGAAAAAGAAGAAAAACTAAGAAGGAGAATGATATGAAGGAGAAAAAAGAAGAAAAACTAATAAGAAGAATTATATGAAGGAGGAGAAAAAGAAGAAAAACTAAGACAAAGAATGATATGAAGGAGGAGAAAAAGAAGAAAAACTAAGAAGAAGAATGATATGAAGGAGAAAAAAGAAGAAAAACTAATAAGAAGAATTATATGAAGGAGGAGAAAAAGAAGAAAAACTAAGACAAAGAATGATATGAAGGAGGAGAAAAAGAAGAAAAACTAAGAAGAAGAATGATATGAAGGAGAAAAAAGAAGAAAAACTAATAAGAAGAATTATATGAAGGAGGAGAAAAAGAAGAAAAACTAAGACAAAGAATGATATGAAAGAGGAGAAAAAGAAGAAAAACTAAGAAGAAGAATGATATGAAGGAGAAAAAAGAAGAAAAACTAATAAGAAGAATTATATGAAGGAGGAGAAAAAGAAGAAAAACTAAGACAAAGAATGATATGAAAGAGGAGAAAAAGAAGAAAAACTAAGAAGAAGAATGATATGAAGGAGAAAAAAGAAGAAAAACTAATAAGAAGAATTATATGAAGGAGGAGAAAAAGAAGAAAAACTAAGACAAAGAATGATATGAAGGAGGAGAAAAAGAAGAAAAACTAAGAAGGAGAATGATATGAAGGAGGAGAAAAAGAAAAAATAATAAGAAGAATTATATGAAGGAGAAGAAAAAGAAGAAAAACTACGACAAAGAATGATATGAAGGAGGAGAAAAAGAAAAAATAATAAGAAGAATGATGTGAAGGAGAAGAAAAAGAAGAAAAATAAAAGAAGTAAAACAAGTAAAATAAGAAGAAAAATGATATGAAGGAGAAGAAAAAGAATAAAACTAAGAAGAAATATAATATGAAAGAGAAGAAGAACTAAGAAGAAGAATGATATGAAGGAGAAAAAAGAAGAAAAACTAATAAGAAGAATTATATGAAGGAGGAGAAAAAGAAGAAAAACTAAGACAAAGAATGATATGAAAGAGGAGAAAAAGAAGAAAAACTAAGAAGAAGAATGATATGAAGGAGAAAAAAGAAGAAAAACTAATAAGAAGAATTATATGAAGGAGGAGAAAAAGAAGAAAAACTAAGACAAAGAATGATATGAAAGAGGAGAAAAAGAAGAAAAACTAAGAAGAAGAATGATATGAAGGAGAAAAAAGAAGAAAAACTAATAAGAAGAATTATATGAAGGAGGAGAAAAAGAAGAAAAACTAAGACAAAGAATGATATGAAAGAGGAGAAAAAGAAGAAAAACTAAGAAGAAGAATGATATGAAGGAGAAAAAAGAAGAAAAACTAATAAGAAGAATTATATGAAGGAGGAGAAAAAGAAGAAAAACTAAGACAAAGAATGATATGAAAGAGGAGAAAAAGAAGAAAAACTAAGAAGAAGAATGATATGAAGGAGAAAAAAGAAGAAAAACTAATAAGAAGAATTATATGAAGGAGGAGAAAAAGAAGAAAAACTAAGACAAAGAATGATATGAAGGAGGAGAAAAAGAAGAAAAACTAAGAAGAAGAATGATATGAAGGAGAAAAAAGAAGAAAAACTAATAAGAAGAATTATATGAAGGAGGAGAAAAAGAAGAAAAACTAAGACAAAGAATGATATGAAGGAGGAGAAAAAGAAGAAAAACTAAGAAGAAGAATGATATGAAGGAGAAAAAAGAAGAAAAACTAATAAGAAGAATTATATGAAGGAGGAGAAAAAGAAGAAAAACTAAGACAAAGAATGATATGAAGGAGGAGAAAAAGAAGAAAAACTAAGAAGGAGAATGATATGAAGGAGAAAAAAGAAGAAAAACTAATAAGAAGAATTATATGAAGGAGGAGAAAAAGAAGAAAAACTAAGACAAAGAATGATATGAAGGAGGAGAAAAAGAAGAAAAACTAAGAAGAAGAATGATATGAAGGAGAAAAAAGAAGAAAAACTAATAAGAAGAATTATATGAAGGAGGAGAAAAAGAAGAAAAACTAAGACAAAGAATGATATGAAGGAGGAGAAAAAGAAGAAAAACTAAGAAGAAGAATGATATGAAGGAGAAAAAAGAAGAAAAACTAATAAGAAGAATTATATGAAGGAGGAGAAAAAGAAGAAAAACTAAGACAAAGAATGATATGAAGGAGGAGAAAAAGAAGAAAAACTAAGAAGGAGAATGATATGAAGGAGAAAAAAGAAGAAAAACTAATAAGAAGAATTATATGAAGGAGGAGAAAAAGAAGAAAAACTAAGACAAAGAATGATATGAAGGAGGAGAAAAAGAAGAAAAACTAAGAAGAAGAATGATATGAAGGAGAAAAAAGAAGAAAAACTAATAAGAAGAATTATATGAAGGAGGAGAAAAAGAAGAAAAACTAAGACAAAGAATGATATGAAGGAGGAGAAAAAGAAGAAAAACTAAGACAAAGAATGATATGAAGGAGGAGAAAAAGAAAAAGTAATAAAAAGAATGATGTGAAGGAGAAGAAAAAGAAGAAAAAATAAAAAGAAGAATGATATGAAGGAGAAGAAAAAGAAGAAAAATAATAATAAGAATGATGTGAAGGAGAAGAAAAAGAAGAAAAACTATGAAAGAATGATATGAAGGACAAGAAAAACAAGATAAAATAAAAAGAAAAATGATATGAAGGAGAAGAAAGATAAGAAGAAAAATAATATGACGGAGAAGAAAAGCCAAGAAGTAGAATGAAAGAAGAAGAAGAAAATCTTGGACAAGGTAGCAGAAGATTTTAGAAGTAATTAAATGGATCATTTTCAATGGCTTATGAAAACATTGCAGATTATTTAAAGCCAGAAAATACTTTTAGATCATATGAATTTTGTGGTGGAGGAATAATAATAGTTTAATGATAGAAGTCTTACTAATTAACCCATAACTAGGGGAGAAGAGGTGGATTCATACCTTTCCCAAGGGTATTTGCATTTAAGTGAATATAATGGCCCCAACTAGATTTGGAACTCAGTTCTCTGATTGACAATTCCAAGCAATTAACAATTACACGACCTGCACATCCAATCTTACAGCACCTGGTATTACCAAGTGGTTACCCATCTAGATACTGACCAGCATTGGAGTTGCTTAACTTAATTGGTTGTATGGGAACACGTGTTTCTATGTGACATTCCTGTTAACAAAAAAAAAGTAAGGGGACTACAAGCACAAAGAAAAAATTGGGAGAGTCAGAAAAAAATTAGAAGATGAAGACAAGGAAGACTATGAAGAAGATGAAGAAGAAGAGAATTTAGAAGAAGTAGAAAGCTATGAAGAAAAAGAAAAAGAAGAAGAAAAAGAAGGGTAAAAAATCTGGATGAAGAAGAAGGTAGCAATAGAAAAAAAAAGAAGCTATGAAGAAGAAATAGAAGAAGAAACCAACTACAAAACTAAGGTGAAATTTTTGAAAAAGAAGAAAATGAAGATTCAAAAGATGGTGGATAGGGCAGGTAAGGGTGAAGAAGGCAAGAAAATACTCTACTTTCACTTTCACTTTCACTTTCAAGCAACAATAACATCTCTAAATATATTTGACCTAGATCTGAAGGCAGTGGAAACTCTGCTAGTGCTTGCACTTTCATTGTTTCAACTTCCTTCTACTCATCTCCCCAGAAATGCCTAAAGGTGGGATAAACTCTGAACAATAAAATAAAATGTTTCTCTTAGAAAACTAATCATAGTCTTAACGTTGGCTTTAGCATTTGATGAACTGTCAACGATAATTCACTTTACTTAGGCTACTTTTTTTGGGTTAAGATACTTCTGTTTCATACTAGCTGTCAGGGTTCAAACTCAGATGTTTTCTCTTGTTTGTCTTTTACAAAATATTCACCCAATACCAGGCCCAAGAACCACCCAAGAAAGAGGGTTACTGAATGATGTTACATATAAATAAGAAGTGCAGAGCATATGTAGAATAGATAATATTTGACCATAGACTTGAAGAGGTTAGCATTGGGAGTCTGTTCTTTGGAAGCTGCTATCTGAGTGGAACTTCCATCTCTTCAATGGAATATGAAAAGAAAGAGGACAATTTGAACCTGTAAACATGGCATGGTGGGTCTTTTTGTGAAGGTTTGAACTAAGGCATCTAATTCATTGGAACATTTGCCACAGAAATAGCAATAGTGTAGTCATAGGCTTGTGACATTTTGTCTTTGGGAAAGGGGCTATTGGATTGAAAATAATTTATTGCACTCAGCGCCATGCAAACACCTTTGAACTCTATCAAGGCTGGGAAGTGGGAATTGTTCAGACCCATGCCAGTCATGGCAGTATTACTCATTTTTTGAACTGTTCTGATTTTTGTAAAGATAGTATATTGCAAAAAGAAGTGTTTGGAATTGTGCAGGGAACCATTTTTCTAGCATTTTAACAATGGATTAAGGATTTAAGATTTAGAAAGTTATAAATTATTCTAATTAAAATTAACAAAAAGGAAAACAATGTTTGTAAAAATTAATTTTTCATCTGCAAAATAGTTTTTCATAAGACAATAGTGTCCATAATATACATGAAGTCCCTAAAATCTGTACACAGGCAAAATGCATATTTTCAGGAAATGAAATTTTCAACAATATTTTATTGAATTGAAATATTAACAAATAATATCTCCAATATGGTTTCCATCATTTGTAATGTAAAGGTTGATGTGCTTTGCAAGATTCATGTGAATTCGAAGCAATAACTGCACACTGACGTCAATTTTAGCACATTCACTCATTATGCATTCAATCAAGTGTTTTGCATCTGTGATTTTCATTGTGTACATCTTTTAGCGTAACCCAGAAAAAGAAGTCAATTCTTTCTTTCAACAAAATCATGTTTAACCTGTGAAAGTAAAAACATAGTTAATGAGATTTCCTATGTGTCCAGACTTTAGGGACACCCTTTACTTTATTCATAAAAGTAATTAAAAGCTTTTCTAATTAAATAATAATTCAGTTTTCTTATATCATTTTACCATTTAGCACAAATTTTCAGAAACTGGGGGTCCTGTTTGAACAAAAAAAAATTGATTCTATTTGAAATCTGAGGGCCGCTTGATTGCCAGTGAACTTTCAAAGGATCGTGGTAAGAAAAAATTAACAAGGACACATGGCACAGTGGATAAAGGTGTTAGTTAGATCCAGTGACAGGACCCAAAGAGTGTGAGTTCAATACCCAGTTAAAGCAGTGGAGAACTTGGAGAGGAGAATTAACAGGAGATAACTGATAACTGACATCCATTAAACATGGCATGTGGAACTAGAACAGTCTACTACAGTGAGTGAAATAAAGGGTTCATTTTGACATTCCAACCACCTGAAGAAGGCTGAAGCATACAGCGGCCGAAGCAGTGTAATAAAGATGAGGACAATAGTCCAAATAATGTAAATAGTGTAAAAAATTAATTGAACTTCATTTTTTCTTGTGCTGTGTTAGGATTTTTTCTTGTGTCTAGTAAATAAAGTATACTGTCAGAAACCACCTGCATATGGATAGAAAATGAGTTCAGCAGATATACAAAAATAGAAAAGGGTGTAAGACAAGGATGTGCCATCTTACCAGACTTATTCAACTTATACAGCAAGGCAATTCCAAGAGAACCAGAAGTTCATAGTAGATTTCTAAAAGGACAGCATTTGAATTTTGGAGACATAAGATTGTTGAGAATAATCTTTTCAAAACATAAGTTGAAGTGGGTCTGTATTTCTTATTCGTACCATTTGTCAATGTTCAAACCCTGAAAAACAATCTTTGTATTCAGATGCTGATTTTCAAGGAAAGACAATGGAATATATGATTGTAAGCAAAAAAGACAGTCTGAGATATAAGTTACACAGCAGAGACATCAAAATTAAACCAACACTTAAATTTAACTTTCTGAAAAGTGTAATAAAGGGTGTTTCATTAAGATGGATCAAAGTCAGCAGTAAATAAATCAGTGTTATTGGTGAAAATTTATTTATTTCTTTAATGGATCATGTTATTTAAGTCATGGCAATTATGTGTGAAAAATAATATTGCCCAAATGTCCGCCAAGGTTTTGGTGGCACACCTCCACTCGATGGTCAAAATTTTTGATGACATCTCTGCATAGTTGCTCTTTGATCTCACCAATATGCCTTATTATCTCATCTTTCAGTTGTTGAATTGTTGTTGGCTTGTTGGCATAGACCTTATTTTTGAGATGACCCCCAAAGGAAGAAATTTAAAGGAGTCAAGTCACACAAGCTTGGTGGCCAATTGACTTCACTGTTTCAAGAGATGATGCGACCTGGGAGTTTCTTAATGCATTTCTTTTTGAACATCCATTTTCATAATAGGCTTTGATAAATTTAATGGATTTTTTGATTGTTAATCTTTCCATGGTTGAAATTACCAAAGACTCAAGTTGTTAAATCTGAAAGAAAAAGAAAAAAAAAATCATTAGACGCTTAAACTTAATTTACATTTAAAATCATTCCAAGTTATTGGAACGCCCTTAGACAAAAAATATTGTGACAGAAATCCTGAGGTACACTGGAATAGCAGATGTTTTTCAGAAGCTAGGCAATGTATGAAAGATTCAAAACATTATATTAGAAACTAGCTTAAATGCCACCCTATTGGGTGGTGTTTTAGCAGCTCCGGCAGAGGGGTTTTGATGGGGCCTTCATCACAATAGGTAGGGAGGAGTGGATGCGATAGGCAACAATAAACTAGAAAAGAAATCAAAATTGATTGCTGCATTTAAGTATTGCATTATTATTTAAGCTTACCTTTTAAAAGTTCAATGATAATTCTTCTGCTGCCATTTAAAGACAATTTGATGTATGTAAGTCCTTACTTTCCATACAAACAATTAATTTTATTTCATGGGTGACTTTTGCTGGATTTTGCAATTAATTTCGATTATTCCCACATTTATTTCCAAGTTATAAAGATTGTTATCGTAGAAAAAATTACCAAAAACAACCGCAGTAACAAAAACTTGCGAATCAACAATTTCATGATTGCGGGTCTGGATCTGGCTTGGAATGTTTTAATTTACTCATGATGTGCAATTTCAGTTTTGGAAAGTGTTTGAGTCTTTCATCAGGATCAAGCCATTGAGTCAATTGTTTACAATTGTCATAAGGAATCCATTTCTCCTCACAAGTCACTATCCAGTCAAGAAATGGATTATTCAAATTTTGTAAATACAACATCGAACACAATTCAAAATGTCAAACTCTTTGATTTTCATTTACTTCATAGGAAAACCATTTATCAAAATTCTTCACCCTGCCAATTTTCTTGAGATGGTCCAATATTGTTGAAATGGTAATATCCATTATCTGAAACATTTCTCTGATACTTTGATATGGGTTTTGCTTGACTAGTGTTTTCAGATGCTGATTATCAATTCTAGGTGGACATCCTCTAGCACCTTGATCTTCAAGACTCGTATCCCCACTGTGGAAATTCAGAAAACAGTGCCATACTGTCTGGTCACAAGTAGATTCTTCACTCCATGCTCTGTTAATACTGGCAGCAGTTTGATAAGGCATCATTGACCAAAGCTTGAATTCCTTCAGAAATTGTAAATATATCTCTTCTTTTTTCATGTTCGAGATGTGAGGTGTGTATAATGCTTAAGTTGAATTGAGACAGGTATAAAAATTAACAATGAGGACCTGTTAATCACTAGGAATAGGTAATATATGTTTGTGAAACTATTTTAATAATATATTAGAAAACAAAAAGTTTATTTATTCTAATCTTGGACATTGCTTTCTGATCAATCTTATACTATTTTCTAATGGACATCACATATTCAACAACAACTTTCAAAAAGAGAATGATATAAAATTAACAGAGAACACTTTAATCATTAGGAAAGAGTAATATATTTTTGTGAAACTATTATATAAATATATTAGAACACAAAGTGCTTATTCTAAAATTAGACATTATTTTCCAAACAACCTAATACAATTTTCCAGTGTATACACAAGGTGCCTTATGTATTTGAGAACAGAATTCTGAAAGTGATGGATACAAAATTAACAAAATTAACAAATATATTACTCATTCCTAATCAGTAGCAATGTGTAATATATTTTATATATATATATTTTATTTTATATTAGAACACAAAGTGTTTATTCTAAAATTAGACATTATTTTTCATGCATTATTTTTTTTGCCAACACACTGACTATATAAGACAAATGACAAAAAATGACAGTTGAATTTTTTGTCCAGTTGTGTTAAGCTGGTTAATGTCAATGAGGCACCAAGTGAGGATCATATTCTTTAAGGAACTAAGCTACTGTTGGCCTAGGTAGGTTTATTTGCTTAATATGAAATGTTTTAAGGCTAATGGATATGAAAAGGATGCTTATACTTAGACTCAGAAAAGGACAGTTGAAATTTCTAAGATACATGATCAAAGAGGGCTTGGAGAATTTGACACACACAAGACATATTGAAGATAAGAGAGATACAGTGAGTAAAGAGGGAGTGGGAGAAATAGTGAAAAGAGAGACTTTACTAAGAGCTACAAAAGAGTGGAAGTTATGAAGAGCCATGACCTCCCATGTTCTGAAGAGACATGGCATGCAGAAGGAGAAAAATGTTAAATATCTGCCTCCTTTGAGGAAGGAAAATTGAACATGATTTAAAACCATTGTTTAAATAACAATCTGTGATATCATAGGCAGGATTTTTTTTTAAATCTTTTCACACCAAACAAGACAATAAAGCCACTAGGATTCAAAAAAGTGAAAGAAATAGTGAAAACAATAAAAAAAACAGGTATTTAGGAGATAGGTGATGGTGATTGACATTACAGTTAAATTTTTGAAGATCAAAGTAGACTCGAAAGCAGGAAGCAGGAAGAGAGTTCCGTAAGCAAAAAACACGAGAGAAGGAACTATTGGTGTAGAACCTACAGTTACAACTAGCAATTTCAACAGTAAAATTATGAGTTCAAGCCTTCAATCTAATACTGAATTTAAACTTCTAAAATCAAGGTAGCAACAAAGAAAGTCATGAGAACAATTATCATGAAATTGTGTATAGGACACAGAGAAGCTCTGTTATGGCAGTGGAAAAGTGACTGATGTTTAAGATCAGCACTGGTAATGTTAACAATTCTTCTTTGGATTTTGTCAAGAATTTTTAGACACATTGCAGACGTCCGAGACCTGTTGTGGCAGCAATATTCAATACGCGGACAAATATCAGACTTATATATGTGGAAGATAGATTCTGGCAAGAAAAATTGTCTAGCACAATATAGTGAACTGACTTATCAATTGATTCAATATAATCATTCCAGTTTATGTCAGCAGAAAATATAAGACCAAAAAGGCTCAGAGAGTTACTCTCCTGAAGGTTAACATCAGTCATGCTGACGGAAGGCAAAAAAAAAAAATTCTTTAAGCTGATTAAAATACAAAAGTTTCATTTTAGAGGCATTAAAATTAATAAACCATTTCTTGCCCTAATTTACAACAGATTGTAGGTCATTTTCAAGATTTCTGCTGATTTTATTTTATTGAATCATTCAGACATACTATTAAGATATTCACATAGATACCAAGTTGGGAACTGATGACATCAGGAAGGTCATTGATGAAAATAAGGAGTTGGATTAAGAAGGGAGCACTGAAGAACACCCACACTAATGTAAAATGGTCTAGAGGAGTGGCCATTCAAGACAATTTTCACTATACAGTTTTATAAGAGATACTGGATCAAATCAAAGAAACAGACAAAAATACCATAACTCATTTTGTGAAGAAGACCAGCATTCCAAATCATTTCAATATATCTAAAGCAACAGCCTGAGCGTCACCATTCTTGTCTAAAGTATGAGAGATTATTTCAGAAACAACTGTCAACACATAAGCGGTTGACATCAAGAAGAGACAGCCATATTGTTTTTCTGAAGGTAGACTCTGCAAGGTGAGATGCTTAACCAATTTGGATCTTATTGGAAACTTTAGTACTTTGCCAAAGAGAGGTAAATACTTCAAAACCATTCTTTACTCGAAAGTTTACATATGTAGTCATGGTGGCAGAAGGGAATGATATGAATCGATCTCTTCTATTCTCAGCTATAGCAAAAAAACAATCCTGTATCTATTGCAACAAATCATAGTAGTTCAGATATATTAAAGGAAGGAAGCTGTGGAGAGCCATTATCGAATGTTCTGAGCACACATGGTATTAAAAATTGGCTACACCATACAACACCCATTGAATTACACAAAAAGCCACAGTCTTGTCTGCAGTATGTTTTATAGCAAATAAAGCATCATTCCTAAATTCCTGTGAAAATATATGTAGGTAGTAAACAATCATTGCTTCAGAAATTGTTGGTTCAGAGATGTCAGTTGCATTCAGTTTTGCACTAATGCTCTTGGAAAAGGTAAGAATCCATCTGCTGTTACTCCCCAACCAGTTATACATTAAATAGCAGGGTAAACTAAGATCTCTAGACTTGGGCAGTAACTTATTTAAGGAAAAGACTACTCTGAATTCAAAATCATAAGGAAGACAGCAGGGAACCAATCCACTGTCTTTACCAATACATTATATAATTCTGGACATATTAAATTAAAAGAAACTGTGGAGGGCTATGATAGTATGCTTTGAAAAGACATGGCATTAAAAAATGGCTACACTCTTCCCACATCCATAAAGATTCCATGTTTATTAATAATAAAATGCCATCTTCTTGAGAATTATTACAAACTAGGGAGACATATGTACCATTCTAACTGTTAGTCTTTTTTTTTGTATGGAAGAATAAAAGAAACAGAAGAAAATCAGGAAAAAGGTAGCGGCAAAAATTTCCAACATATATTTTTTTTCTTTTATTCATTTTTTTCTGTTTTTATCTTGTATTCTGTAAGAAAATAAAAATTTAGAAAGTGATAAAAAATATTTCAAACTTCATGTCTACGAGACGGTGTTATTTTTGTGGAAAACCCTGACTTCCCACGCCATCAGCTGCATGAGTCGATGAATTTCCCATGGGGAAAGGAAATACTGCTTTGCTACTTTTTAGAAACAATTTTACACTTAGTTACTTCTAACACATGAGTGTGCGTAGTGTAACGGATGTCAGTACGGAAAGTGAAACGGTTTAACTGAGTTCGAGTACCAGTCTCGTCTATTGCATTCACTTTCACACAAATTCCATTGCGAAACGTATAAATTCATCTTCTCTCCACTAGCTATGGGTTAAGTAGCAGAGTAGACTGGAGTCTCTAGCCTTGGTTCACAAGAAGTAAAACACTAAGTATCAAACTATGAAGAAGACAACTGGAAATCATTCCACAACATTTCCCAAGAATTTATGGTAATTCACAGATAATAAGGAAATGGAATCTGTCAAATAATGGTTGCCTGCATAAAAAGGTTCTCAACTGGGGTCCATATGGACCTTGTGGGTTCATCTAACACTATTGGATGTCCACACAAAAAATAGCAAATCGGGAGTCCACGGCAATATTTTATTGGTTCATTTATTGGTTCACTTGAGAATGATTGTTATAACTCAGAATTAGAATTTCTACAGTAATCTCTACACCATGTTAAAATACTAAAAATAGAATAACAACTGTAAATCTATCAGAAAATGAGATCAAGCGATGTAAGTGCGCATCCCTTTTACTCTAGCAGATGTTTTGATTTTAAATGTTGAATAAAAACTGGGAAATATATATAAAGAAAGGATTATATTTCTAAAGGAAAATGATATAAAGATTATAAATTAATTCAATATATTTATAATAAACAATAATATTAATTTTAAATATTAATAAAATAAAATACTAATAATATTAATATAAAATTATTAATTTAGTAATAAACTCAACATTTTGAAAAGGGATGATCTTTCACTGTCATTGATATCATTGGAGCCATATATATATATATATATATATATATATATATATATATATATATATATATATATATATATATATAAAACACAGAGAGTAACATCAACCACAAGGATCTCATTGAATAAATCTGAACTTCTTAAAGATTTATTAACAACTCATATATTTTATATTTTGGTTTATTATGAGTTATTTTACTAGTGTACATTAATTTTCCATAGAATTTAGTTGTTAAATACAGGTTTATTTTCATTAAATTATTTTTTTTTCAAAATAAAGCATCTCCATTTACTATTTCTATTAGGTTGGTGCAAAAATAATGACGTAATAATGTCGTTTTTTGACGTTAAAAAACACGTCAAAAAACGACATTATTACGTCATTATTTTTGCACCAACCTAATATAATACAATTCCTAAACTTGTCTATTATAAGGTTGGTGCAAAAATAATGTCGGTTTTTGACGTATATTTTTACCTCAAAAACCGACATTATTTTTGCACCAACCTAATACTAAAAAATAAAATAAGCTTTTTTCATTGAATGGTTATAGGGGGCCCACAAAAAAAATTAAGAGTAAAAGTGGTCCATGAGTAAAAAATGATTGGGAATGGTATTGGATAAAATCCTTCAGGAAACATTTTTTGTTTTGATTTTAAATACACCTTATTTTTGCTTTTCACTTATTTTCTGAAATAAAACCTATAGACTTTTTTTTATATGTATATAAGATGTAGATAAAAGTTTTAGAAGCTAATTTTTTGGAAAAACTCAGAAAATAATGGGCAGGGTGAAAAATCAGATATCAAGTTTCAAAGATTCTCAATTCTAATGTTTGTATAGTATAATAGATATCAGCATGGAAGTTGGAATTGCTGATCAGTGTTCAAATTTCAAGCTACTCTATTGTGTTCACATTCACACTAACACCCTTGAGAAGGATATGAATCTATTATGCTGGTGCAAAAATAATGTCGTTTTTTGACGTTCAAAAGAAAAACGACATTATTTTTGCACCTAATAATCTCTTCTCCCCCAAGATATGGTTTAAACAACATAGATAGGGACATCTAAATTTGGATGACAAGTGAACAGAATGATTGCTAGAGGGTCTGTCTATGAAACTCTTAGATGGCAAAGAAGGAAAGTCGATTGGAAAACAAGAAACATCTACATCTAGCCATTTCCACTGTGAATTGATGAGACCTAACTGCCAATCTAGTACTACACTTAAATTCATAAAGTCTAGACACCATAAAGAAAAGTTTCTCAGAATGTTTACCATAAAAGTATTTATAGAAAAGGTGCAGTGAAGCTATGTTACAGTGGTGGAAAAATCACTGAAGCCGAGATGCCAGGTCAGGATATTGCAGATTATTTTTTGGATTTTATCAAGAGTCTCTAAATATATAGCACCAGACAAGATGTGGAAAAATCACTGAAGCCGAGATGCCAGGTCAGGATATTGCAGATTATTTTTTGGATTTTATCAAGAGTCTCTAAATATATAGCACCAGACAAGATGTGGAAAAATCACTGAAGCCGAGATGCCAGGTCAGGATATTGCAGATTATTTTTTGGATTTTATCAAGAGTCTCTAAATATATAGCACCAGACAAGATGTGGAAAAATCACTGAAGCCGAGATGCCAGGTCAGGATATTGCAGATTATTTTTTGGATTTTATCAAGAGTCTCTAAATATATAGCACCAGACCAGATGTGGCAGCAATATTCAAAGCATGAATGAATGGTAAATTTATAAATATGTAAAATAGATTCTGGCAAACAACAACCACAAAGAAAAGTCATAAAAATTCCTATTACTGAAAGCAACAAAAGATTAGACCTTGGAGAGGACCATAATCGCCACCTCCTGAATGGACATGGCACATAGCAGGCAAAAGAGGGTTATTGACAAGTTTGAGGAAATAGATGGAGGAACAAATAACTCAAAAACAAAGATATATAATAAAAGATAATCATAGCTTAATGACCATATATTATGTATTCTTACAAAGAATAGTTAGTCTTTTCTTCTTGCTTTCCTTTAAAAACCTTTAATACCTTATCTTGAAGTTCTTACAGTTTCCTGTCTGAATCTGCTACAAACACATTATATTTGAATACTTATTTCTCATTTATATGGCCTTGTGCCTAACTTCATATATAAAATGCGTAACACTTGAAATGAAATCATGAACGTTCTGACAATTGGTTCTCTCCTCTAACATTTAAGCTATGCCTGAAAACAACCATTTCTCTTTTGCCCAGATAATCATTCAGCGCTGTCACCATCGACATGTTATTTGGTAACTTACCATCTTTACAAAATACATTTCCTGACACATTTCAATAAATATCCTGAAGTCTTTTATATTCCACAGTTAAATCCTTGCTTCAAAAAGAGAAAAGTTTAAAAAAAATAAAAATAAAAAAGGGAAATCGAAACTATTTATAGATCTCCCGCAAGTTTCTGATAGTTTTAAGCAGTCTGGGGCATAGAGTCATCTTAACTAATCTCCTCGTCAATGAATCCTGCCAAAAATGTTCATCATGACATAGTGTGCTTGTTAATCAGTACGATAGCCCAGGGCTGACCTGCCATAGTGGAACACTTACAAGTCTTCAATATATTTATCAGACAGTTGCCGAATACTGTCTTAAAAGCCCTACTATGGAAGGTATTTTATCAGCAGGCCTGATTGCTGGAGCCGAAGGGAGCCTGGTCAGGCGTCCCCATCATCTTATCAGATCTCAGATGATTGCTAGCTCCAAAGAATCACTACTTTGAGATTTACCAAAGAGACGATCTGCTGGAACATTACCAGAGAGACTTGAACTAAGGCTAAAAGTTTGCAGCGCATTTTCATGGCATCAACATGACTTAATTATTAGGTTTATTGACTGACTGTGTTTTCATTGTCTGTTTATCTTGAATAGGATGACAGATATATCTTAACTTCTTCATCTGAATAATGATTCTGGCATGTATACTATTTAAAAACAGTTACTAATGTCAGAGATTGGTGGCACACCAATCATGCAGGCTTTTAAGTTCAGATCGTACTGTGCACTCCCAAAATACAGCCTTTTACCAGGCTAAACATAGCTAATTATACAAGGATTAACATTTTTATGATAATGATAAATGTAAAATATTTTTGTTTCTGCATAAGGAATAGGTATTTTAAAACAATAAATGTATGCATATATAGATAAATATTTATTTTTTTAAGTATTTCACCCCAAGCAAGATGGGAGTGCCATTAGTATGCAAGGGGTTGCAGAGAGTGAAAGTCAGAGAAAAGACTGGGTATAGGGGAGGGGATTGAGGAAAGGATGAAAAGAAGAATAGGGATCAAGGCTGCATTTAAATTTTTGAAGATTATAGTTATCAGGGAAACAAGTAAGAGGAAGGGAGTTCCACAGTTGGGAAGTGCAAGAGAATAAGGTGTGAGAAAGAGGCAATTATATTTAACTGTTTCAACAGTAAAAGGGTGGGACCGAGATACCAACCTAGTAGCACACTTAAATTCATGGTGTTGGGATGCCAGTGAAAATAGCTCATTAGACCATATATAGCAATAATATATATATATATATATATATATATATATATATATATATTTATATATACACAAGTATAGGATTGGTGTATATGGAATTGATTCCAATAACCAACAAATACTATTCTTAAAAGAGTGCTCAATACAGAGTAGAGCAAATATAATTATTTATTCCAAAATTATAGCATAAATATATTATAAATCACTACAAAAATAGCCATTTTGTTTCAACACTTCTGGTGTCTTATCAAGTGGTGGTGTTGAATATAGAATTATTCTATATTCAACATCATCACTTGAAGGGTCACCAGGAGTTTTGAAACAAAATGGCTATTTATGTTATAATTTTCAAATAAATAATTATACATATATATATATATATATATATATATATATATATATATGAGATGATGATATGTATTTTTTATATATCAAGGAAAATATTCAGGAAAAATGTTTGGCAAAATGTAAAAAGTTTTCTTGTGACACATTTTGTTCTTTAGAATCGGATAAAATTTATGTTGGGGCAACTACACATGCTTATGAACCAGGGAGGCTGGGAATTTAATTTTTTTTATTTCTGGTTTATCCAGACGATTTCATTTAGATTCTTTTTCCTTTTCTTTCCGCCACTTTTGTTAGTAGATATCCCACACTGTGATAATAGAAGTCTGTGCCATGAATGCTGAAATGTTGTAAGAGTCCAGTCGCATATATTTAATATATATATATATATATATATATATATATATATATATATATATATATATATATATATATGAAGAAAAATATACGGAGAAAACAAACAAAAATCCTTATATGCAATTATGCTGTTTTAATCTTAATATAATGTCAATGTCGGACGTTTCGGCCTAATAAACCATGTTCAGGACATATTCATAAAATATAATTAACATCTGTTTGGATAAGTCTTGTTCTTATGTCCATCGTCTTTGTCATGTTGAATTGATAATGTTAATTATATTTTATTTAAATTTTGGGTTGAATAGGCCGTAAAACAAAACCAACCAAACCAAATGAGACATCCCATCAAAAGACCTTAAATTCAATTTCTTCACCATAAACCTTGGTATGGCCAACATGTGCCTGACTTCTGTTTGTGATATGACTTGTCATACTATGGAGTAAATTTCTCCCTTCTATCACATGTGCCATAAAACAATTGTAACCTAAAAAATACACATACTAATGCACACAATAATATAAATAAATTGTATAAAATTAACATCCAATAATTTTCTGTCAAGTATGCTTTTACCTCTGTGAACACAAGAATAATTTCTGCTGCTATTATGTGAGTAAACCCCCCACAGAATAAATAAAGAATGACCCTAGACATGAAGAGGTTAAAATTGTAGCATTCAGAGAAGCATCCATATATCGATGGGGGATCTGTTCAATAAAGCAGTTGTTCTTAGGAAGAAGTATTTTGAGTAGAACATCCTCCTTACCAATGGAATACAGAGAGGAATGACAGTGATCTGTTGATGTAGTAAGGTATGTTTTGATTATAATGGTCTTAATTTGTGGCACCTTGTACTAAATTGAATAATGTATTTACTGTCTCTAAAATTGATGTACATGCCTTTAACAGTCAGTTATGTGCCATACGTGATAAACACTTAGATGATTATGTATCTTTCGATACATGACTGACGAGGCAGATTTTTTTTCCTGCAGTAGGTTGCCATTTCTTTCTGCAATAGAATGTTACCATCCAAGGCTATAGAACCCGGTCTGCCCTACTATTTACCCATATCTGAGGGGAGAAGAAGAGGATTTATACTGTTTTCATGGGTATTAGCATGTAATTGAATATAATGGATTTGACTGGAATTCAAACTCAGTTCTCCAATCTGAGCTGCTATCCATCACTCCACCATGCCTCCTGCCGTTAACAGCTTCGTGGTATTATGTTTCTTCTTCTTCTTCTTCTTCATCTTCTTCTTCTACTACTACTCCTCCACTACCACCACCTTCTTCTTCCTCTACTCCTCCTCTTTCTTCGTTTTCTTCTTCTTCTTCTTCTTCTTCTTATCCTCCTCTTCTTTCTTCCTTTTCTTTTTCTTCTCCTCTTTCTCCTCCTCCTCCACTTTCTTCTTCTTCTTCTTCTTCTTCTTCTTCTTCTTCTAATGTGTGCCATATCCCATCAGGACATAGGCAATCATAGCTCTTCACAATTTCCTGCCCTTTGTTCTTCTTAATATTTGGTCTTTTTGTTATCTCTCCTAAATCTTGTTCAGTCATCCGTTTACTCAAGCTTAATAAGCAGGTTATGCATTGTTTTCATCTGTTCCTCTTGCCATCAATCAGTTCTGTGAGTATCAAATTTTCCAAACCCTCTTTTCTCATTATGTGCTCTAGAAATTTCAACTGTCTTTTCCTGATGGTAAGTATAAGTTTCCTTTTAGTTTACATTTTCTCTAAAACTTCATTGTTGCTCATATGTACAGTCCATGGGCTCTTCAGCATTTTTCTGTAGAACCACATTTCTGTAGTGTTCAAGTCTCTTCTTCATCTGTGAGGAAATTGTCCAGCATTCACTACTATATAGGATTATATATTATATAAGAGTTCAGCACTTGTTTCTTTGTCTCTAATTGCTATAGTGGAACACACATATTCTATAGTTAATAGACTCTCCCACCTATAATGAGTAGGAGTAGTAAGAGTAACAAGGTAGTCGACAGTGAGTTGGTCAGTCAGTCGATGTCGGACAACCGTTAGTCAGATATCAAATTATCAGCCACCACAACCAGATTACTGCATCATTACCTATTATATCAAGTTCCTAACGTTTTGTATGTCAAACCTATTTTAGGACCGACAATACAAATACAAGCCTCCACTGTGAAACCACTACATAACAACTTGGCAACGAGTGATTCGAACTCATATGGAGGAAGAAAAACTTTTCGTACACTACATAACACTAATGAAATTTTTCTGTTTCTTAATAGTCTGCTTAGCTTTTGCAAGGCATCTTTGGCTATTCCAACACGCCTTTGGGTTTCAGTATCATATATTCTGCCCTCTGTTAAAACACTTTCCAGTTATTTAAATTGTTGTAAACGTCTGAGCTGATTGGACACCAGTGTAAATCACTGATAAACAAATATAAAAGTTTCATTGGGTTAAACGTGTGAAAATATTTTTATCGATTCAGTCAAAGTGATTAATGGTAATTGTGTAATTCTAGTCTCTTACAGAATCAAGACTGAGATTTGAGTTAAACTCTGATGGCTGCAAACTTTGAGATTAGATTCCAAATTTTGAGATTAGGTTGTATGCAAAACCATGAAAGTTACATTTCACCAGACTTTCCGATATTTTCTTTACTGTGATATTTTTTTGTTTTGAAATTTCTGACAGTTGTTATTAATATATCAGGAATTGAACAAAATTTTTTAAACAAAAATTTAAAAAAAACACCCTTCAAGTTGCAACTCTCAGACTATCAAAGATTATTTCTCTTACTGTTTTTAGTTATTCTTCTGCCTCGCAATACAAACAGACACAACAATGCAAGCCTCTCACTAGTCTATCATCCTTCACATGGAAACTGTTCAGATAAACTGCACAATTTAGTTCTGCCAATTCAGATTTACAACTAGGATTCACAATGTTGCATCCATGGATTCAAATCACACTGATTTCCTTCATGTTCCATTTGTGAAGAGGAAGTTTCACTTAGCTGTTTCCTGAGAACTGGTACACCCCTATGCAAATTAATAAAACAAAACAAATAATTACGTTATTATTTACTTTTTTTCATATTTTTTTAATGAAACATGACACAGTACATATGTTAGCAATTTGTATGTCCATTCCACGTTCCTTGCAGATTGACCACAGATTCTTGATTGAATTTAAACCAGAAGAATTTCTTGGCTAGACTACAGTACTTTGCTCACTGGTAAGGTTTACCAGTGTGTTCGTACAGCATTACAATTTCCATACACTTCCTTGGCGTAAAATCCATTGCAGATAATGGCCATAGGACCACTAATTGACAGTCAAAATAACATTGTTTGGGAGGGGAGTGATGAAAATCTGATGCAATCACAGATGATACAATATTTTTCAAGGCCAACCAAATTTCATCATACACACCAAAAAGAGATTCATATTACTTTGCACACTACTGCAAATATCCTAATCTGAAGACAAAATAGAAATCAATTACACCGTCACTCCAGTGTGGCTAAATCTGACTATATGGGGAAAAAAGGAAACTAAAGTATTTTTTTCAATTAATTAAAGGGTGTACTTTGTGGAACAAACTCTTATGTGAACGCTTTTATGAACACAACATTCTTCTTCAAGTTAAGGGTCAATCAATATCTGTCCTTATCCTAACAACATTCACATCTTTCAACCTACTCTTATGTTCCTATTAGACACCTCATTCTCTAAGTTTCTGCCTTGAGTGGCTCTTGAGTCTTGTCATGGGTGAAATTTAGTATGAGAAAAATTTCAGGGTTTGCATCTTATATGATTAATATTAAGGAAATTATATTGAAAACCAAAATTTTGAGAAATTTTCATAAAATACTAATTACATACAAAATCACAATCTTGTCTACAGAATGTTTTATGGCAAGTAATGAATTAATATAATCCGTTTTCACAACTTAATTGTTCTGAAATTTGTAATCTAAGTCCAGATTCCATCCTAGTCTATTGCATTCACTTTTGCACAAGTGTCTTTAGGAAAGGCATGAAACCATCTGTTTCTGTAGCAAGAGAATACACTTACCTTGCTGGGTGAAGCAGGAATGCACCTGTTTGGCATATAATTGTCCTACTACACATGCATGACAATAATATTTTTAATACTATCAGTCATTTGCATGCATGATTGGAAATAGTGGATCGCACAGGTTTTAATGCGAGAGTTGAACCCTGTTGATTTGTTGCGTGATCTGTGTAGTTATGGCTTTTGACTGTTGACACTCCCCACCCAACTTAACTTCAGTTTCTCTCACCACCAGTCATTGGCGAGATGACAAGGTAGACATTCGTTAGTTCCACTACTTTTGACCTTTACAGCTGAGAATGACCATGCCACATATACAGGGTTGAAACATCTTCATCTCTGCATATTCCATTAGTAAGAAGAAGTTTAATTCAAACAGATTCTTCCCAAGAATTGCTACTTTATGAAACAGACTCCTGATATGGTTCTTCCCTGATCATTACAAGTCCCAGGTGAACCATTATCTACATTCAACAACCTCATTTAGTAACTTTCTACCTTGAGTGGCTCTCTTATTTTCTGAGATAAAAGGTCCTTTATTATAAGCATACAAAGAACTGTAGACAAAAACAGATAGGATTGCACAAAAAGGAAATAGGCTAGCAAATACTCAAATATAAGTCTGAGTATGATAGCCAATGGCTGTTCATGTCAATTTAGGTGTGTAACATCAAAGTTACAGTCAACATGATTGGTCGCATTTAATCAAGATCGCTGGGACAATGATAAATCATTTCCTCCCTTGAAACATTTGAGTCTTCTTTTATTTCCATCTGGTTTCCTTTTTTTACACTTTATTAAATAATGAATGACATTCTTTTTCTTTTTCTTTGAAGAGTCTTTCTCTTTAGAAATAGTATTTTCTGTTCCTGTTCAGTTTGGCATAAGTTTTCATAAATAAAATCAACAATTCAGGTAAACTGTTTCAAGGGATTTAAATCTCTTAATATATCTTTCAAAGAAAGAAAAAGGTTTTAGAATTAGCAGCTGCCATGTTGAGGTAGACTTAAATGGCCAAATGAGAGACCAGTGGAAAGAGATATAGAAAACTTTAAAAGAAGGAAAAAGTGAACAAAATGGCAGTGGAAAAAAGGCTAAGATAAGAAATATGGAAATTATAAAGCCATGTCACAAGCAATTTAATCACCCCAGTTATATAAAAATGGCAACTCTTCTGAAAGATGCTGGAGTTGAGCTTATGAAAGAGCTTCAAGAAATTATCTACTATTGGGACATGTGCTTTAAATACAAGAGAGCACTACTGAAAGATGTTAGTTTCTTTAGCAAAATGCGTCAATGAAAAGGTGGACATTAAAGACATTAAAGGAACTAAAATTCTTCATGTCATAGATCATTTTACCAAATACAGTGTAGCATTTAAAATAAACTTAAAAAATTATTGACATTGTATTTCACTTTGGGATTCCATATTTTGGAATTCCTCGTCTTCTGATAATGGATGAGATTTCGATAAAAAAAGCTTTCAGAAACCTGGCTGAAAACTTGAATATAATTGTACACACTTATGCAAATTAATTGAAACAAAATGAATAATTCTGTTACTATTTACTTTTTTATATTTCCATAGAAACATGATCCAGTGCACATGTTATTACTTCATATGTCCATTCCATGATGTCGTTTCTTGAAGATGGACCACAGATTTTCGATTGGATTTAAATCAGGAGAGTTTCCCAACCAGTCTATAATACTTTGATTTGCTCCCTAATAAGGCTTGCCAGTGTGTTCTTGCAGCATTACAATGTTTGTATGCTTCCTTGAAGTAATACATATTGCAGAAAATGGCCATAGGACAACTAATAGACAGTCAAGACAATAGTGTCTGGGTATGATAAAAATCTGATAAAATCATGGATGATGTAATATTTTTCAAAGCCAAACAAATTTAATCATACACCCCAAAAATAGATTCATATTACTGCACACGACTGTAAATGACCTAATCTGAGGAAAAAATAGAAAAATAGATGACAATTACATTACACTATATTAATGTTGCAATGTGATTTTTGCTTTGAGTGTCTCATATACACGAGTTTGTCATTGCTTGGAAATCTTCCATGCAAACAAAAACACATTATCAGTGTTGTTATGTCCATGTATTGTTTAATATATTGTAATGTAATTGTCATCTTTGATGATGGTTTATGTAAGCTGCAAGCATAGATAGGATTAAAAAACATGTATCAATATGGTGATTTTCTTTCGTCTTTCAATGATAATGTTATTAAACTTATCAGACAATATGAAAGGAATTTGCATAAAATAGACAAAACTTGACAATATTATTTAATGAAACATGCATCAATGAAAAAATGCTGCTTAAATACACACAATATATATATATATATATATATATATATATATATATATATATGAAGAAATATAGTCTTATGATGTGCTATATTTATGGGATAAAGTGCTCAATATCAGAGATAGAGCGTATGTAAATATAAAAGTGAACATAGAAGTCAATACTTAGAGGTGACAGTCTGTTTCATGCTAGATGCAATCGTCAGGCCATGAGTACTGTTATTTTTCTCAGTTATTTATATATTTATGGGTCAGTGGTGCATTGTGGGTAGTCTGTTTTGGCGGTTATTTTACCAGAAGTCGTTTATTTGTTTATTTATTTATTTATTTGGGTTAAATTATTTTGCTTGTTTTTATTTATTTTTTATTTTTTTTAATTTTTATTTCTTATCTTATATATTTATTTTTTTTTTTTTATTTTAATCGGTGTTTTTATTAACGTAGTAAAAATTTGTTTATATCACTTATTTAATAGTTTTTTTTTTTTGGTTTGGGAAGATAATTAAACCTATTTATATAAATATATAAGATAATTAATAAAAATAAAAAAATAAAATAAATAAAAACAAGCAAAATAATTTACACAAGTTCCAGTAAAATAACTGTTTTAAAATATTATTCTTAATTCTAATTTCTAAGAGACTATACTTATTTTAAAACAAATAAATGTATTAGAATTACTTTATTATTTAAAAATTATTATTAAAATATCAAATATAAATATGTATGTTTTCATTATTTTTTTTTTTTTGCTCTGTAGAATTGTATTGAGCACTGTTTTTTAAAAATAAAAATAATTAATAAGAACACTGGATTATAAATCTTACTGTTCTTTCTCTTTATTTTTCTCCTCAGAATCGATCCTTCAAATCTACAAATCAACAATTGGCTATTGCTGCCATATATGGTCTGGAGCCCCTTCTGTTTGCCTCAGGGTTCTTGATAAGATCCAGAGGCGGATATGCAATATAATTGGCCCTGTTCTGACATCTCATCTGCAGTTGCTCTCTCACAGACGTGCCGTCGCCTCTCTCTGTCTTTTTTACAAATACTTTCATGGTAATTGCCCCGAGGAGCTGCTTTCACTGGTTCCCAGGCTTCATGAATTCAAGCGTCCTCCAAGGCTGGCATCCTGCTCTCACCCTTTCAACATTGAAAGTGTTAAATGTAGCCATCTCTTCTACTCCAATAGCTTCATATCTCACACCTCTCACATGTGGAACTCCCTTCCCTTTTCCTGTTTCCCTGGGAGCTATAATCTCCAACTATATGTAATGTCAATCGACGTCTCCAGATGCCTAGATCTATACCCTATCCTTCTCTTTATCCTTTTCTCTATCACTCCTATCTGCTCTCACTCCAAATCCTATGTAACCCGTTGCATGCTAGTGGCTTCCAGCCTTCTTGCTTGGGGTGAAATGCTTAAAAAAAAAATATATATATATATATTACTTGCATTATTTGCATTATTCAGACTGCTATCCTCATCTTCATTGACATATTCACAACGTTTTTGTACACTCCAGCCTTCTTTATGTAATTGGAATTTCAAGCCAAACACTTTATTTCATCCACCATGGTAGATTGTTCTAGTTCAACGTGCCATACCTCTTCCAGATGTCTCAGTTATTTCTTTTTAACTCAATTCTCCAAGTTTTTGGTTCACCGCTACTGTAGCCTGTTGCACTCATAGCTCTTTGAGTCTAGTCACTAGATCTAAGCAATGTCTTTATCCTCTGGCTCATATGTCCTTGAAGAAGGGCGGAGAGTACAACGGCCAAAATGTTGTGAATATGGCATGAAGATGAGGATAACAGTCCAAATAATGTAATTAATGCAAGGAATCATTATACCTCACCTCAGATATATATATATATATATATATATATATATTTTAAACAATAAAAAAATTAAAATCTTTAGACACACTGGGTTGTAGATTAATATTCTTTCGTTTTTTATTATTATTTCATTTAGATTCCTCAACTAGTTTCGACCAAAATGGCCATCATCAGGAGGAGAAATATTTCTGCTTGCTGGTAGCAGTAAACTACAGAAATGAGTCTTTTGCTGGAGAAAATTAACTTTTGTTTTTTTATTTTTTTATCTTTTTAACATGAATCTTTTAACATTCCTTGTGTTGGTCAAACAGTCTCTTTTAAGTTGTTATTTGAGATAAGAGCTGGATAGATACATGCTGCTATGAATTCTCTGGTCAGTTTGACAGTTTTATTGGACTTGGTGAGGGGATGTGTCTCTGTTTAGTGTTTGTGTGTGTGTTATTTGGTTCTTAGGGAGTGAGTTAGTATGATATGTGTAAGCGTGTGTATTGCTGTGGGTGTGTGTTATCATTTGGCTCATTAGGGAGTGAGTGAGTATGATGTATATATATATATACACATATATATATATATATATATATATATATATATATATATATGAAGAATTAATGGAATTATGTTTAATCTGATATTTTTCTTACTTCAAACATTATTATAGTGGATACTTGTCTTTGAAATAGATACCCTGTTTTTAATTTCTTATTTTAAACAGTGTGTATTATGTCTCTCAGCAGGAGCATTTGAGAAATCTCGATAACAAAAATGGGCTCTCCAGCAGGGATTTAACCATTATGCTCCTTTGTAGGAGAAACCACCTTTTGGTCTGGTGTGCTTTACCATTTGGCTAACGAGAGCATCACAGTTCAACAACGCTCTATTTTCACTCTCTTATTCAGATATTTTCATCAAAAAGCCTATTGTTAACTAGACTCTTGTACTTGTCAGGTAACTGTTATGGAGATTGCTAATGTTATTGGACTCTTCATCTTTGGCTAACAAATTTTGTTGAGTTACCCTGTCACACTGGCTATTTAAAAATGAGCCCACCCTTTTTCATAATAACTTCTAACGTTCTTCAGAGATGACAGATTTTCTTTTGCTTCTGGAATCTATGCCAGACAATTTCACAGATTAAAATTTCTGTTAGCAGACCTTAGTTTTTCTTTTTCGTAGTCAGGAATGTTATTCCATTCTACTATATTCTTCTCAAAGTTGAGCCAAAAAGGATCTCCACCATCAACATGCACATTCATAATATTTTCTTTTTGCCAATAGCCTTTAGGACTGACAACTTTCATCTTCTAATAATGCCATTTTTGCACATTATTTCTCGCACTGTTTTTGGTAAAATTACGGCATTTTTGTTAACAGATTTTTTTTTGACGGGCTGTTTTTGGCTCTTCATTCAATACATCAATTTTTATCTTTCTCTCATAGAAAGTCTAATATCATTTCTTTCATCTGGTAAGCTGTCATCCGCAATATCTTTAAAATCCATAAACAAACTATCTTGGTCTATCCATGAATCATCTTCTAAATTTTCCATGTTGGATTGGCTGTTATCAATCATTGGTCCATTTATTAAATCAATGAAATCATTATTATATATCTGCAGGCAACAAGGATGGCCTCTAACATAGTTTCCTCCTTGCTTTAACTAAACTTGCTATAACAGTTCCCAGTCCCATCCAACAATTTGACTAATTTCTCTTGAAATATACAAGATCTCTATTTCTACATTTAAGGCTAGTACTGAGTTTTTTTTTTTTGGCAAAACTCTTATGATCTTTACAGATCATTTCGCCTGTATGAAAGGTTTTCTTGCTGCATGCACAGCACTCTCAAGTTGTTAGCTACTTACTTGATGTAACTCTCTTTAAAGCCAGAAGTTTATTTACCAGGATAGAAGGTGTGTTAGGATTCTATCCAAATACTACAACTAGTGTCTTCCATAGTTCTGAGTAATATTTCATTTTGAGAAAATGAAATAAAACCAATAGATAAAATAATAATAAAGAATTAAAAAAAAAATGAATAAATTAATTTTCCTATGATGCAAGTTACTGGAAACCAGAAAGGGTTTCTGATCGCATATGTGATTTTATGATTCCACTTCTGGAAAGGACAGAATCTTTCTCTTCGCATTGATGTCGTTCGGATGTGTTTTCAGCACCCCTACTCATGAAGTAGTGATTCAGCCATCTTAATTCAGTGAGAAGATGAATTGAGTTCAACCATCTTTATCCGTTCTTATCCTTATTTCCCATAAATCATTTCTGAACAAAAAGTAAAACAAACTTACTCAAGAGACATTCAACTTTCATTAGAAAAAATGAAAAAAAGTAAATAATAATGAAATTATTAATTTTGCTTCACTTAATTTGTACAAGGATGTAAGCCATTGTTATATATATATTATTATTATTATTATTGTTATTATTATTATTATTATTATAAAGTGTGACAATTTAATTCCCAGGATAAACATGTAAAAAACAAAATTTTGCTAACCCAGTCAGTGATGGTTTGGGTCACCTTTAAATTATTCCCATTGTGAAGCTAGCCACTTTGAATGACAATGGTGCCATTACTGGAAATATTCTTGGAACTTGTTTTCTTGAATACCATTCAGTAATGTAGTCATGGGTTGCTAGATGGCCTACTCAGCAACCGGTGTTAGTCGCCTCACAATCGAATGTCACTTGCCAGCTGTCATGTGAATTTGTCCGAACCCAAAGAGAGATAATCACCCTTGGAAACCCTGCAAGCTAATAAAAAATGAGATGAAATTACTGATCATTTATTTATTGCCTCATGTGTAGTACTGCTATAAAAAAAAGTACATGTAATTTTACACTCCAACTCACACATCTATTTCAATCCTGTAGATGTATACTTTTTACTCTCAGTATGTACTTTTAATCTTATGTATGTGTACTTTTTAAATCTGTTTCTATTTCAATCCTAGCCACCAATTACTCCTCCTTTTTCCCTCTCAGTATGTACTTTTTCAGTCGTGTAATTTTTAAAAACCAACCACGCATACTTTTCCATCCGTATGCTTACACATCCGCGTACTTTTCCAGCATCCTTAACATGTATTTTTCATGCTACTCTTTCACTCTTACCAACACATGTTTTTTAATTCTATCAATATAACGTACTTTTTTCATTCATGCACTTTTTCTCGATCCTGCCCACATTTAAATTTCAATTCCCAACCACTCGTACATTTTCTCTCACTCAAGCATTCTTAATTTCCCCATCTACCCACTTGTACTTTAAAAACTTCTGAGTAAATGGGTCAAGTAAGTGGATCAAAAATCAATATGTGGTCACTTGTAAATGGATGGGTGGGTACTTTTGCTTTAGAATCAGGATTTGAAAATATTTTTCTCTTTAAATAAATGTGAAGTCGTCAAGATGACTAGCGTGGCTTTTGTCAAAAAGTTGTTTTTTTTTTCAATCAATTGGATTGTAGAATTCGCTGATTTGTGAGCAGGATTTTTTATTAACTTACTTTTTCTTTACTCATGACAAAATTGGTTTATACTTGGATAAGTATTTTTACCACACACAAAGCCTGATTTACTTATCACTGTATCTCTCTTTTCTCTCTCTCTATCCTATATATATATATACATATATGTGTGTGGGTATGTGTACATGTGTGGGTGTGTGTTTGTGTATGCATGTGTCTGTGTGTGTACATACATACATATATATATATATATATATATATATATATATATATATATGTATGTGTGTATGTTTGCATGCACACATGTGTACACAGGCTGTTAATAAATCTATAGTTAAAGGATAACTAAGAGCAAAAATAAATGTTTTAACATAATCTCCTCCTTTGAGAATGCCCTTAAGCTAACACATTTCCATACAGTGAAAATTTCAGATCAGAATTCAACTCATAAATGTGTGAATGTTTCAATTTTCAACTAAAAAGGTGCAAATTAAAAAAATAATAATGTTTTTTATAAAAGTATTTATTGATATTTTTTATATATATTTTTCATATTCATATATATATTTTTGATATTTCAGATCAACCTTGATCTTTCTTCAGAAATAACTGTTTTTAGAGATTTGTATATATATATATATATATATATATATATATATATATATATATATATATATGTATTTTCTCGTTAGAATTTGGCTCATCCTTAAATAACACAAATTCCCATATGGAGAACCTAATTTGTCAGATCCCCTCCCATATATATATATATATATATATATATATATATATATATATATATAGGAAAAACAAGTTTAAAATAATATTGCTGATTCTTGTTTGGATTTTATCAAGGAGCTCCAGGTAGTCATTCTTGGGGCAACCAATTTCTCAAAATCTGACAAAAGGATCAAACATCAGATTTATTTTGGGAATCCTTTCTTAATCAGACTAATAACTCCATGGATACTTCTCATATTATTTATAAATTGTTGGACAAAAATGTCTTTTTCGATATTCTTTTATCTAGTCGACCATCTATTATAGGCTAATAAGATTTTGGAAAGAATCACCAAGGTGCTGCAAACTCAACAATTTTATGAGGTTTTATTCAACATGGTCAAATTGTAGAAAATGGATCAGGCCTATTACTTTTCAGCAACCACTCGAATATAGATATGTGTATATCTTAAATATTTATGCTTATTCATGTCTATATGCTTGTACTTGTCTGGTTGTCTTTTCTCTCACTCTCTCTCTCACTCTCTCTCTCTCTCTCTCTCTCTCTCTCTCTCTCTCTCTCTCTCTCTCTCTCTCTCTTAACAATATGAAAATAGCGTTCTCTAAATTCTTCCAGTTGCTAAGGACATTTTGTTTTGTTATTATTAGTTACTTTGTTAAATAAATTCATTTTGTTTTTGCCTTGAAAAAGTCCACATTGGACGAAATGCGTCGGCAACTATTACAGTTTTCCTATTGTCTTTTACATTTATAAATATATATATATATATATATATATATATGGGGGGGTATGTTTTCATTGTGGCAGCAATATGTCATTCAAAGATGTTTGGTTGAATAATATCAAAAAGTTCTGTCTATCAACTTTTTTATTAATTTAATTAATTGTTTTATGTTATTGCTACATTTACCAAAGTTCATATTTGTTTTCTATTATTTTTTCTCAAGTGCTTTTGAATGTTATTACATTAGTTTTCAAGGATTGTATTTTGTGTATGTTTACACAACTGTTTTTGTTTAATTCTGGCATTCAGACATTTGCAGGAACCAATTTCAAGACATTTAAATGCCCAAGCAGGAATTATCTTCATAAACACACTTCAATATATAATCCCCTATGGAAAATAGATATATACCCTTGTGAAAATGAATCCTCACTGGGGTATACTCAAGGACACATGGCACAGTGAATAAAGGAATTTGTTAGATCCAGTAACAGAACCCAAAGTGTGTGAGTTCAATACCTGGTTATGGTGGTGGAGAACTTGGAGAGGGGAATTAACAGGAGATAACTGACATCCATTAGACATGGCACGTGGAACTAGAACAGTCTACCCCAGTGAGTGAAATAAAGGGTCCAGTTCAACATTCCAACCACCTGAAGAAGGCCGGAGCGTACAAAGGTTGAAACATTGTGATAAACATGGTGACAAACATGAAGACAATAGTCTGAATAATGTAAATAGTGTGCATAATACCTCATCTCAGAAATATAGACAAATAAACTTGGAAATTTGAAAAATTTAATAAAAATTTGATAGACAGAAATTGACAGTATTATTCAACCAAACATATTTATATATATATATATATATATATATGTGTGTGTAGGTGTGTGGTTGGGGTAAATTAAATGAATCTTTCACATCATGATAAAAAATCGCGTTCATTTTACACATCTTTTTTTTCAACATAATCTTTTTCCTTGCCAACTCACTTCACCCAGCACCATTCCAATTTTTAGATTGATCAAACTTTATTTCCTAAATGATGGTTTCTCCTATAAAGGAGGGTGCAAATTCGATCCTTGTCCGAAAGCACATTTTCTGTAGGCCTTGCAAATGTTCAGGTCTGTAGATATCATTCAGTCCTTAATTAGGACTGAATGATTTTTAATTAGGACCGAATGATGTTTAATTAGACACAGGGTGTCTAATTAAACATGGGTATCCACAAAATAATGCTTAGGGTAGTAGGAAATAATATAAGATAAAAAAAATCTATTGAGTACTTAGGAATTACTTTGTTTATGTTTCAATTACGAAAAAAAAATGAGCTGTGATGGGCCTTTGAGAAGATCTGAACCAAAGAATGAGCATTCTTTAAAAGGGGATGCAAAGCTCTCCATGACCAAACAGTCTAAAGCACAACACACACATGAACACACACATACTTTAAAGCTATATAGTATATAAATATATTTACTTTTATAATTCCTTTTTCCTCTGAATATATATATATATATATATATCTGTATGTGCATGTGTGTCCATTTTCTTTCTTCATTCTCCGTTTATCCACTATGTCTTTCCTTCTCTATGTGTCTTTTCTTTCAGTTTATATATATGTTCATTGATCCAATTCTTGATATCTCCTCATTCTAAACTTGTTCCTAATTAAGTTGCATATCCTCCTTTGGGGCAAGTTTGATAAGTATTCGTTTTCTGTCAGTCAATAAAAAAATCTAAAAAAAAAAAAAATCTGTAAGGAAGACAGAGAAATGCCAAGAAGATAAAAGTGACGAAGGAAAAAAAAAAAAAAAGAAAAAATTAATCCAATCTGAAAGAAACCCTTAAAGAAAAAAGTGAGAAAAACTTTATTGCTTTTGATATTCGCCGTAGTTACTGTTTCAAACATTATTGGATGCTGTGAATAAATCACAAGTGATCAAATTGAATCACTGATGGAAAGCTATTTTCTTGTATACCAATTTCCATATTGCAAGCAACCGATTTTAAAACCATTATCCAGTGTATGCACAGATAGCGAAACAATTTTTGACGCCAAAAGTGAAACTGGTGAGCTGAGTTCAAATTTCAAGTGGTTTCTTTCAATCATTTCACACTAATGCCCTTGGAAAAGGTATGAATACACATCTTCAGTGATGACTTTAAATAGCAGAGCAAACTGAGCTTAGGATGGCAGTCTAAAAAATGAAAACCAGAATAAAGAGGGATAGGTTCCGTCAGGTTTTCTTGCTCTAGACACACCCACTGTTACAATAGATACTGGGTTCACCTACAATGCTAATGGGTCAGGGGTTTTGTGGTAATCCAGAGTAAGAAATGAGAAAAAACCCATGCAAATGACCTTCATTCGCTTCTCTTTTTTCTTTTATGCGGCACTAGCAGCATGGCCCGGCGTTGCCCGGGCTTGATTCAAAAATTGTATGACTCATACAGCAATCGCTATCACTTGACTTAAAATATTTTTGCCCTTCCTTGCCTTTAAAGGAGTGCCCTTTGCCATGCTGATGTTGCTACATGCCTTACTTCTTGCCTATCTCACACTGCAAAATTTTTCTAAGTTCTATATGAAACATTAAATCTGTTACGAAAAAAAAGAACTAAACAAAATGAACACAAAACGATCTGCTTTAAAAAAGGACTTGTAACTGGAAAAACCAAATGAAAAAAGAATGTTAACAACAAATACTTTTTCACACCCAACCCAGTTCTGCGGAATCAGAATCAACGTTGAGTTTAAGCAAGCGAATGAGCCAATTGGAGTAAAGTGCCATGCAGATTTAAATTTTTCCCACTTGTGACAAATGCATTTATCGATTTTTTTGCATGCTAGCATGCTAGTTAACGTTCATGTCAGTCAGCTGTTGGCTCTCACGCTGGCCAATAGAATTTCCTGCCTATTCGTGGCAGTCAGCTATTGGCTCTCACTCTGGCCAGTAGAAAATGGCCGCAAACTACATGAAAAGTGCTGTAGGAGCATGAAAAAATCGATTATTTCTACTATCAATGGGAGTTGGGAAATGTAATGTCAGTCTTGGCCTTCCAGCTAACTTGGAGCATGTGCATGAAAATTTTGGTGCAAATCCGTCAAAAATTGCTGCCGGGCATTCGTTACACACACACACACACACACACATCTTGCCTTTTATATATAGAGTTGTCATTGTAGAATGTAAGCAAGCATAGCTATCCACAGCTTCCTGCTTTTTTGTTGTCTTTTTGACTATTTACATTATTTACCTTCCAATTAATATAGATTATTTAGTCTCTTCCACTGTCCATAACTTGGGATATCACATCTCATTCTTTTTTAGTATTGCTCACTTATTGCATTTCCAGTTTTCACAGTTGAAGGAAAACCATGAATTCAGATCTATGGAAAAGGCATTGGAAACTACATCATTCCCATGAAGTCAGAGCAATTCATAGCTAATAAAGAAAAGGAACCTGTAGAGGACCATAATCCCCAATATCCTGAAGGGTTATGGCATTTAAAAATATATACATGCATGGGTTTACTGTCTATGATTTGTTCACTGTTTTTCTGAGGTTTTTTAATTCTTGTAAAATCTTATTTCCGTAATTATCTAAATTCTTGTAAAATCTTTTTTAAAATTCTATTTTAATAATTATTTAAATTCTTTGAAAATTCTATTTTCACATTTATTTAAATTCTTGGAAAATCTTATTTTAATAATTATTTAAATTCTTTGAAAATTCTATTTTAATATTTATTTAAATTCTTGGAAAATCTTATTTCAATAATTATTTAAAATTAAATTTTTTTTTGAATAACAGGAATTAAGAAGCCAAACAATAATGATTGACATTTAATTTAAATTTTTGAAGATCAAAGTCGGCTGGAAAGCAAGAAGCTGGAAGAGAATTCCACAAGTGAGGGGTGCTACAGAAGAAACTGCTAGCATAGAACTTATTGTTATATCTAGCCAATTCAGTAGTGTATTTATGAGATTTTGATGCCAGTATAATACTGTTCTTAAATTGAAAAAGTCTAGGTACCATAGTGAAGAGCTCATCCGAACAAGTATCATGAAAATATTTATAGAAAAGGCACAGAGAGGCAACCTTTTCAACTGTAAAATGATGTGCTCTTGCTGCCAATCTAGTATTAAATTTAATGCAGTGGAAATAAAATTCATAAATGAAATTTTTTTATGGTTTGGTAAGAAATGTTAAATAATAGTTTCAGACTATTATTTTTTAGTGGCAGTGTATCTTGGTGCAGACCTTCTGAGGCTGACCTTTAAGGTCAGATGGTAGACAAAATAGGGATGACAATTTTGATTGGCTGAGCCGAACATGGGAATGTTAGTGGTCGAAAGTGTTTGCAGGGAATTAAGTTTTACATGTCATACACAGTAGACATGGTTATTCTTTGTGTCAGGGAACTTGCTCCCCAGTGTGTGTGTGTGTGTGTGTGTGTGTGTGGCGGGGTGGTGATAGAATGACCCTGCTAGCTAGTTAAAAATGTACACATCAACATGCTTAATAAAATAGATAAGCTTAAAATCCTTTTTGTTGGCTCTGTTTACATTATTCAGACTATTGTCCTCATCTTTGTTGGCATATTTATTACAACGTTTCGGCCTTTCAGTATCTGTCTATATTTCTGAGATGAGGTATTATGTACACTATTTACATTATTCGGACTATTGTCCTCATCTTTGTTGCCATATTTATTACAACGTTTCGGCCTTTCAGTATCTGTCTATATTTCTGAGATGAGGTATTATGTAGACTATTTACATTATTCGGACTATTGTCCTCATCTTTGTTGCCATATTTATTACAACGTTTCGGCCTTTCAGTATCTGTCTATATTTCTGAGATGAGGTATTATGTAGACTATTTACATTATTCGGACTATTGTCCTCATCTTTGTTGCCATATTTATTACAACGTTTCGGCCTTTCAGTATCTGTCTATATTTCTGAGATGAGGTATTATGTAGACTATTTACATTATTCGGACTAATTTTCTCATCTTTGTTGCCATATTTATTACAACGTTTTGGCCTTTCAGTATCTGTCTATATTTCTGAGATGAGGTATTATGTACACTATTTACATTATTCAGACTAAAGTTCTCATCTTTGTTGCCATATTTATTACAACGTTTTGGCCATTGTATGATCCGGCCTACTTCAGGTGGTTGGAATGTTGGACTGAACCCTTTATTTCGCTCACTGTTCTAGTTCCACGTTCCATGACTAATGGATGTCAGTTATCAGTTATCTCCTGTTAATTCCCCTCTTCAAGTTCTCTACTGCCTTGAGCAGGTATT
>OZ010580.1:97478776-97541276 GCA_963932145.1 Acanthosepion lycidas
AGCTATGGGTAAATAGCAGGACAGACTGGGTTCTAGAGCAACCAGTCTAGGAGAAGGAAAAGTTTTGAATTCAAAACCTCCAACTACCATAGGGCTTTGTAGCATGGTTGGCAACTAGACTAGTTGAAGGACAACTCTGAATTTAAATCCAAAGCTGGAATACCTAAGACAGTCCGGTCACGTTCAATTTCATTATGGCAACTCCTGCGATGATTCTGGTGCCAAGCTGTATTGGCCTCCACCCTTTTCCTTAGACAATAGCATTGGGAGAGGGGAAACATGATGCATGGGCAACTGCTGATCTCTTATAAAAAAAATGGCCCAGACCAACAAATACCACACATGACTAAAATCTTTGAAAATGGCTAGCATTTTTTTAATATCAAAATTGTGGTCAGTCTTGTTATGTTGAACAATTAATGCATTTAATGTGTTCTTCTGTAAAATGTCTCTTTTATGTTCATATAATTTTTTATTTAAATTCCTTGAAGTTTCTCCAATGTAATTTTTGTAACAATTATTACAGGTGATTGTGTAAATTTTGCCTTCAAGTTTTAGCTTATTGTTTTATTTAGTATTGACTAAGTTGTTTATTGTTTTGGATGTAGTTGTAACAAATTTTATGTTGAGTTTAGATAAATTCTTTTCAGTTGTATCTGGGATAAAGTTACTTGGTAGGATAATATATTTTTGGGATTTGTCAGAAGAGCAAATTTTCTATTTTGGAATATTTTATAAGCCTTTTGTTTTGTATTCAATATAAAAGAGTTAGTGTATTGAAAAGGCTTGAAAGTGGTTTGGGGGTTACCGCTCACTTGTGTACCAAAGCACAACCCTAATGGGCCACCACCCAATGTATAATCTACCTATGATTTAATTTCCTTGGTGCTAGTATTCTATTACAAAAGAGTGTCTTAGTATTTCACAAAATTAGTGTTATATAAAAGGTATACACTGTTAAGTGAAGGCAAGAGACTCTTCAGGTACAATGGGTGTGTATGGTGGATGGTATGGGTCAGATGTGTCATGGCTGCCCTCTGGCTGCACACTTTTTTTCTCATCATCCAGTACTACCCACTTTGAGAATCACTACCTTTAGTAATCATCAGTCCATATCATATTGCAGCCATTTGATAATTGATAGATAGATAGATAGATAGATAGATAGATAGATAGATAGATAGATAGATATGAACAGAAAGCGATAGATACATAGGTAGATATAAACAAAGATTGATAGATATGATCAGAAATAGATAGATTAATTGATAGATATGATCATAGATAGATAGATTGATAGATAAATATGAACATAGATATGTAATGAAATAAATAGCCAGCTATATAGATAGCTATTGGCAGAGATAAATAGCTGGTTAGATAGATAGATAGATATAAACAGCGATAGATATGAACATAGATAGAACATATTCTATTTGTATTTATGTGTTAGAGGTGTACATCAGCATAAATTCAAATAATGGAGTCCTTAAAAAGCCTTACTCAAAAATGAATTGAGTTTCTCCCTAAGAAGTAGATCTATTGACACTCTCTGTCTTTTTCTTTTTTTTTTTTTTTTTGTTCCTCTGGGATATCCTTGTCAAACTCGTTAAACCCTACTTGTGGAATGGATATTCTCATATACCAAATCGTTGTATCTTTGCAAATGAACAGAACTGCATTGTAATATGGCCGACAATCCCCTTGACCAGTCAGTTAGGCAGTCCTACAAAATGGTACCAATGTCCTTTGACACTTGCCTCGAAGACATGCAGCCTGTCTTTAAGATTCTGTTTGTCTTTAATTCTGACTTTTCCTGCCAACTGATATTGAAAGAAACTTTTTGGAGGAGACATTTTGAGTGGATTTTGTGGCGACAGACATTTTTTTAATGGTCTAAAATTGCCTTTCTTTTCTGTGATAGACATCTGTACATATTATTTTCATGCGCGTCATTGTGTGCAGGCTTATGTGTTCATTTGTGTTTATGCCTGCATCTTTATATGTGTGCATCTTTGTATGTGTGCATCTCTGTATGTAATGTGATAAGGAACAAATAGGAAACGTTTATCAATTTACCATGTTTCGTTTTTCTTAAAGCTTCATCAGAGAATGAAATCTGGAGAAGAAAAGAAAATTCTTGTATTTTTATTTTTGTGTTGTTTTTTTTTTCTGCTTAACCAATGATAAAAAAAAACAAAAAAAAAAAAAATTCCTGAATTTTCTTTTCTCTTCCGTATTTAATTTTTTGATGACCTTTAATAAAAGTGAAGCATGTTAAATTTATAAACATTTTCTATTTGTCCCTTATTCTATCATTCTGTCAGATTCAAATCCATATTTGATCTATATTTGAGCCTAATTCATCGCTGTATGTTCTTATGTGTGTAATACAGCAACAACTCTAAGCAGAAGCTTATGAAGATTTATTTTACTCATTCAGCTTTAGTGCTGAAAATCATTTATTTTATTGTGATGGATGTTTACAAGTAAGAGGGGAGATGAAATGTGTTTTTTTATTACCACAATAAAAATTTTATTTACACTATTTACATTGTTGTCCTAGTCTTTGTCGTCATATTCACAATGTTTCAGCCGGTGTACGCTCTGACCTTCTTCAGGTGATCTTTGTAATCTATCAGCCATATACAGCCATTTTCTCAGATCAATGATTAAAAATGCCTTCAAGTGAAAGAACCCTGTAGGTCTTAAAGAATACAATACTTCATTAGATCTAACAGAAGTGCTTCAGAATAACAAAGAACTTCAGAACATAACAAGAACTTGAATTTCTTTCCCACCACTTATTCCCGATAACCGCCCCCACTATCTCCCATTGCACTAAGCTAATTAGCTGCTCCTGGAAGTCCCTCCTGTCCAGTAAGGACAGATTGAACTTCTAGTAACCAGCCATTCTAGGCCTATGGTCTAACACCATCCGGGCACAAATGAGTTTGTGACCCGAATAGCCTACCAGTGGAACGTGGGGAAAATCTAACAAGTCTACGTCGGCTCCTCTAACTAACATTCTATCCAGGAAGCTAACTACCCGCGTAAAAAGAAAATTAAGTGCCTGCGTCCACATTTTCCCCCAGGGTGATTGACCCTGTATCTATCAACGAGACCAAAATCGTTGATCAGATCAACCAGATCATCCCTCCTCCCACTAGCTCCCCGCCCCCTGTCTAACTTGGGGTCCAGGATGGCATTCCAGTCCCCCATTAATACTAGGTGCATTGAATCCACCAGAAACGGCCCCAGCTGCCAAAAAAACGAGACCTGCTCCTCCTGATCATTGGGTGCATAAACTGCAATGACTCGGAACGAACCACTTTTCATGGGAATATCGGTCACGATCAACCAGCCCTCGGCATCAGTATGCACAAGGTCCACCTTCACATTCAGGGCACATCTAACCAGCAAAGATACTCCTATGGTCTGTCGTTCCCCATATGCTGAATAAATGACAAAGTCGTTGTTGAGCACACATGCATCAACATTGCAAACAAAGTGGGTCTCATGGATCATGGCGACATCCACACTGAAAGACGAAAGGAGATCCTGGAGCAGGCAGGCTGCCTTACCCTGATCTCTCAAGCTCTTTGCATTCAGACTGGCTAACTTGATTGACATCAATTAGGCCTGCAAAAAATAAGAGTAAGAAAAGCCAAAACCTACTCACATACAGGACATAAATCTGAGTTAGTAATGATCCTGACAAATTGTCCTAGGCTCCCTACACCTAGCTCTGACGTCATTCATCCTTTCAGGAAATTTCTGCTGATATCTGTGCGATAGGTTAGTTTTAGACACCTATATAGGGAGGGGTGGAGAAGAACAGGGACCCTCCCAACATAATATTGGTATAATTTCTTCAAATAAGGAGTACATTTCAGCAATTCTTATGTTGGAAATGGTCTCCTTTGCCTCTGTCACATGAGTCCAGAATTTCAAATAGGCCTCAGTGTCCCTTATGTATGTAATGACTCCCAGGGCATTTAGAAAGTTTTGGGAATCTTTCACCAATTTCCCCTCCACACTTGTCATTTTGTACAAGAGACCCAACTGGGCCCTCTTTTGACTGTTCAGGCCCTTTTTGAATTCATCCCTGTCCACCCTACAAATTGCTTCCGGTCCTGAAAAAAGTTTTTTTCTTTTCCTTCCTAGTAGCTTTGGAGTGGTGAGGAGGGGAAGTGGTTGACGAATGAGGGGGTGTTGATAGGGAACTAAGGGAAGAGTTTGAGGGAGAGGAGGATGGAGCACGTGAAGGGGAAGAAGAGAGGCTCCTAGTTTTGGCTGCTTTAACAGTTTCTTTTGAGGAAGCAGGGATGAAAAGGGACCTGGTTTTGCCCATGCCTCTCTCCGCCCTTCTACGCCCGGAGAGCTTCTGTGATGTTGTCTCTACCTCCTCTTCCTCCTCTCTACTTCTCTTTAGAGAGGCTGCTCTAGGTGTAGGCATTTTGTCCACCTCCATCTCCACCTCCGTTTGCTGCTGCTGTTGTCGTTGCTGCTGCTTTTTTGGCAACTGCTTTTGTGTTACCTTCTTTTTGGGCTTTTTCTTAATTTCCTTCTTTCTTTCACTCTATTTATTTTCATTTTTCACCTGCTGCTTTGGTGGTGGTTGAAGTTTCTCTGTAGTCTCCTTTTGAGGGGGAGACAGTATATTCTTTGCCCTCCTACCGCTTCCCACTTCCTTCCAGGCGCCATCGGGGTCTTTGTCCGCTACTTCCTCTACCACAGTCGCCGCAACTACTGCTGCTTCTATTGTAGCTGTGGGCCGAGTTGCAGGCTGATAACGTTTCACAGGGCAATGCTTCACCATGTGTCCCAAGACACCACACAACCAACAATTTGGTCTCCAGCCCTCCACTATGACCGGCGTTTTCCTCTCTGTATACAACAAAATATTGGGTATTTACCCAAAATTTGTTTGACTCAATGTGACTTGTAATTCAACATCTCCTGTCGCAATGCCTGACTTGCCGAATAGAGCCTTCACCTCTTCCCCTTTTATGAATTTTGAGAAGAACGCCCCCTCCATTCGGTCTTCCAATAATAAAATCAAAAAACTTAACAGTTTGTACATGAATTTAAACGAAGCTCGTCGAACACACTCAAAAAACCACTAATCCAACAAATGTCTTGAAGGTTCTTGGGCAAGCCAGCTAATTTTACTTCATTTATAGGAGAGTGCCTAATGCAACAGTTAGGTTGGTCCATTTTGCTAGAATGGACCTGCCTAATACATTTGCATGAGTGGTCTCGATTCACCCATATATCTCTCCATCAAGTGACTCAAAGCTAGTCTTAACTTGGTGGCTACACCTGTCTACTTATGTGACAGACCACTTGCGAGTTAACCAATATTCAACATGCATAAATGAATATAGCAAACCCAAGTGGAATTGGAACTCTGATTAACAATTTTGAACCCTTATACATTACACCACTTGAACATTACAGCACATGGTTTTTGTATGTATGTGTTTACCTGTATATTTTGTATATGTATCTATGTATGTATATACACTCTTGTGCAAATTACAGCTTTAGTTTATTTTCTTTCACCATACAGTCAGTTTAAAACCCATTGGAGTGACAGAGTGTAATTGATTTCTATTTTTTCTCAGATTAGGTCATTTACAGTGGTGTGCAGTAATATGCATTTATTTTCAGTGTGTGTGATGAAATTTGAAAAATATTGCATCATCCGTCATTGTATCAGATTTTTATCACATCCAGACACTATTGTTGTGACTGTCAATTAGTTGTCCTATGGCCATTTTCTGCGATGAACATTACACAAGGAAGTGTACAAAAATTGTAACACTGCATAAACACACTGGCAAGTCTTACCAGTGAGCAAATCAAAATACTATAGACTGGCCTGGAAACTCTCCTGATTTAAATCCAATCAAGAACCTGTGGTCAATCTGCAATGAATGACTTCATGGAATGGACATATGAAGTACTAACATGTGCCGTAGATCATGTCTTATTGGAAAAATATGAATGGAATATAATGGAATTATTCATTTTGTTTCAATTAATTGGCACAAGGGTGTATATTTATCATGTACCTCCGTTCTCTTGTATTTGTATGTATAAAAATATATTCAGAGAACTGTATGTATAAATATGTACATCAAAATAGAAAGGCTCTGTGTTTTAAAAATCAAAAAAGTGATGTTATGTATAATTTATACGAAAGAATAAAAACAAGCCCTTTTCCTAATGACTTTTTTCCTTCTTTGGTAATTAATTTTAAGCTTCTTAACATTAGAATACTTAATTAAAACCGATGTGAAAATCCATTTTGTTTTAAGTACTTTATCACTTGTTGCTGGCTTGCAACATTGAAATCTTGAAAAGTGTTTTTTGTGCTGATTCATTAAATGTTGATTTGCTCGTTAATAGTAACAAGAATAATTAAATTCATTTCTTTTAATTATAATTACTAATTATAATTATTAATTATAATTATTTATCTCTTCTACTTGTCAACATGTTGGTTGGTTCTCATTGGAAAATGAATGATATATTGTCAAGTTTTATAAAGTAGATATATAAAGTTGTGATTTTAATAGAATTCAGTGTCCTATTTACATTGTTCAGACTGTTGTCCTCATTATTGTTGCTATATTCACAACATTTCAGCCATTGCTCCAGCCTTCTTCAGTTGATTGCAGTTTTGAACTGAACCATTTATTTCTAGATTGTTCTAGCTCCACATGCCATTCCTCTACCAGATGTCTCAGTTATCTTCCTTTAACTCAACTCTCCAAGTTTTTGCTTTGTATTGAATTCACAACTCTTTGGAACAAGTCAATGGATCTTAATCAATGCTTTTATTCACTGGGTCATGTATTCATGAGAACATAAGTGTATGAATTTTTGGGACTTATAAAGTAACTATTATTCATTCTCATTGGGAAATATTATTTCACTGTCAAATTTTATAAAGGAGATATACTGTAAAGTCCAAAGCTAGAATTTTAATAGAATATTTCCAACACTTTAATGAAATCTGGAATATTTTTGCATTTCACATATTGGTTGGTTCTCATTGGGAAAGTAATGAACAATATGCCATCAAGTTTCATAAGTCAGATAACTGTCATGTTTAAAGCTATGATTTTAAAAGAATACAGTATTGTCTCGCATATTCGACAAACCCTCGGAACCCTTGCAAAAAGATGTGATAATTAGGTGTGAAAATGACTCTAATATTGCCAAAATTTAATCTGTAGACAATACAATAAAAACATCAACTTGCAAAATTGCAATTATTAGAAACGAGCTTAAAAGCCACCCTCTTGGGTGTTATTTAAGCTAGCTCCTGCAGAGGGTGCTTGATTGGGACTTCAGCTTGTTCAGGAGTTTGAGAGTCCCTAAGTCTTTTTCATATTCTCAGCAATGGAGGCTCTCCTGGCTGCCATTTGATTTCGGTTTTCATTTGTGCGAGACTTTCTTTTCTTCAATGCAGTCTTAGCTCTTTTGCTTGCAATCTTGTCCTCTGTTAGTAGAGATTTCTTTTTACAAGGAATACTGCTAGGATTTTAATAGAATATTTCTGGCACTTTAATGAAATCTGAAATATTTTTGCATTTCACAATGTCAGTGCTAGCATCAAGCCACATTGGATGATCAAAGGAAATTTAAAGTGACAAAGATGTGGTTCTACAGAAAGATACTGAGAATACCCTTGACAGAAAATAAGAAGGAATTTCAAAGGAAGTTGTAAACAAAAAGGACACTTTTATCAGAAAGAGACAGCTGAAATTTCTGGGACACATAATGAGGAAAGAGGGCTTGGAAAAATTGAAATTCACAAGATATACTCAAGGCAGTGATTTTCCAAGCATGGCTTAGATGTGGCATAAGGCTGAAAGTAGGGTGCACCCAGTGAGGATCGAACTCACTACGCAGTCATAATTGTTCTAGCAAGACAAGCTCGCTTACCATTACACTGCTTTGAGTTGCCCAAAGACATACTCAAGGCAAGAGGGATAACAAACAACCTACTTAACAAGCTTATATAAATGGATGGCAGCACAAAGAATGTGATGGATGATAAAAGGACTATTGTTGCTTAGAGCTACAATAGGTAGGGTGCTGTGAAGAGCATAATTCAGCCATGTCCAGAAGGGTTATGTCACATAAAAGAATTTCATGTGTTATATATTTCTGCTTTATCTTCTTTTGTGCTTAACCCCAGAAGGAATCATTGGGGTGCCGATGTACTGAACTGACCATTGTGATTGGGTGCCAAAGCCTGGGTCTCCACGAATTGTTTCTTGGTATGCTCATCCTGTGGCATGCCTTGGGCCTTTTAACCAGGTGAAGTCCATCACTCTCCAGTTTAGACCACAGCTTCTGTCCTCCAACTTGGTGGCTCGACATGGTTGTGAATTCATGGCTATTGTAGTTTATCTGATGAACCCTTCTGCTATGGCCGGTGACCTGCGTTGAGGTAACCTTTGCCTAGTGGTGCTGTGTTAATATAATGTCATCATATGAGTTTAGCCTGCCAGCTGAAATCGTTTACCAGAGCATAGCAACTTGGAGCCATCGTTTGAGAGATTTAGAAGATGGTTGAGGATCAGTCATGCTCATCTAACTGAAGGTGCAGTTTGCTAGACAACAAAGGTACTACCGCTATCCAGAGCACATATACAGTTAGTCTTCAAATCTCATATACATTAAAAAGATTAAAAAGTTGAGATGTTATTTTTTCTGTTCTGATAAATGTCAGGGTGTAAAGGTCAAAAGAATGGTAATCTGCAAGAATTATTTCCCCATCCTAAAGTTTCTCTATTTTTAGACATGCGAATTTGAAGAAAACAAAACTATACTTGGTACCAATTGATACTGCTGAGTCTTAGTGGAAATTGCCTCAATGTGACAATGTTGTTGAATATATCCGTCTCAGATTGAGTCTTTCAATAATGACAATAGGAAAGTTCATTTAAAATTTATGCAGATGACAATAAGCTAGCCAGGTTCTTTTCTTGGAAGTTTTCATGAAATTTGTAGTGTCTGTAATTAAAAAAAATTTGTATATGTTCACTGGATGTTTGATAGTATTAGGTTGGTGCAAAAATAATTTCGTTTTCTAACATATGTTAATATGTGAGAAAACGACATTATTTTTGCACCAACCTAATAATTGACTGGATTGAAGTAAAGATCATGAATGGTAGAAATTCTTGATTGATTTATTTATAATGTGGGACAAACTGATTGTAAATTTCTGGGCACAGATACAGATTTAAAATCAAAGCCATATTTGTACTTAATGAGATAATTTGAATTCATATTTCTTTATGTAACATTGAATATGTGGAAAACGTAAAGCTTTTATTTTTTAAACAAAATGATTGCATTTTACTATACTTAAATTTAAATTTATTCTTTATGCAAAATGACTGAATTTTATTTTATTTTGTGAAAAAAATGTGAAATTTAATTTATATTGTTATGTCAAATGATTGAAATTCATTTTGTAAGAAAAAAAATGTGAAATTTATTTTTTAGGCCAAATGGTTGAATTTTATTTTGTAAAAAAAAAAAAAAAAATGAGAAATTTACTTTTTTGGCCGAATGAGTATATTTTATTTTATTTTTCAAAAAACATTTGAAAATTATTTCTTAGGCCAAATGATTGAATTTTGTTTTATTTTGCAAAAAAAAAAAAGAAAGATGTGAAATGTATTCTTTATGCCAAATGCTTTGAATTTTATATTATCTTGCAAAAAAAAAGGTGAAATTTATTTTTTAGGCCAAATGGTTGAATTTTTAAAACTGTGAAATTTATTTTATACGCCAAATGATTTAATTTCATTTTATTTAGCAAAAAAAGGTGAAATTTATTTTTTAGGCTATATGATTGAATTTTTAAAACTGTGAAATTTATTTTATATGTCAAATGATTTAATTTTATTTTATTTAGCAAAAAAAGGTGAAATTTATTCTTTAGGCAAAATTATTGCATTTTATTGAGGAAATGTAAAATTTTTGTTTCTTCATATAACATGATTGAGTCTATTGTGAGAAATGTGAAACAGTGCCAGAGCCAAAAGGATTGAGATTATTGTATATAAAATATTATTTGAAATCAACAGGAATAACAAATCAAATATTTGGACAGAATTATCATGGAACAAATTTGGTAGGTGAGTGGATGGATAGGGAATTATTGTCCTGTATGAAAAACAAAATTTATTTTACTTTGGTTGAAGACGTTTTGGATTTATACTCCATGCAAAATGATTGCATTTTATTAGGTTGGTGCAAAAATAATGACGTAATAATGTCGTTTTTTGACGTTAAAAAATACGTAAAAAAACGACATTATTACGTCATTATTTTTGCACCAACCCAATATTTTCTTTTGTGAAAAATGTGAAAGTTTTGTTTATTCAGATAATGATTGAATTCATTGTGGGAAATTTGAAACATTTCCAGAGCCAAAAGGATTGAGATTGTTGTATATAAAATATTATTTCTTTAGATAAAATGATTCAATGTATTTTATGGAAAATGAGTAACTTTTCTTTTTCAGGTAAAGTAATTGAATTATTTCTAACATATAATTAGACAAAATTTGACATATGTGGTTCATGCACTTTCCTCACATATTTCTAACAGCTTATTTCAAAAAATAGTCTTATTACACCATTTCAAAATTTTACTAAACTCACCAATTGCCTCTACCTACCCTGATGACAAAAGTTGAAAGCTTGGGCCATATTTCCTGTACTTTTCTTTTCAAATGAACTTCAGACAATTTCTGATGGAATTTCCTCCTTGTCCGAGAAAGATTATTTGAAGCTTGGAATAATTGATCATTAAAATTAACATAAAGAGTCTGTCATTTTTATTAATAGTTGCCTTAAAAAACATTTGCTACCTGTAAATACAGATAAGTGTAGGTATGAAGGCACATTTCCAATAGACAAAATAAACTGTTTAAGAAAATTGAACAGCACAATTTTAACAACATAAGATATGCAAGTGACACTGTATTGACTATATCAGTCAATCAGTGAGTTATGTACCATGTGTAATACACGCTCAGGTGATTATCATCTTTTCAATACATGACTGGTCATTCCTGCTATTTACCCATAGCTGGTGGGAGAAGAAGAGGATTAATACCTTTCCCAAGGGTATTAGCACGTAAGTGAATGTAATGGATTTGAATGGAATTCGAACTCAGTTCTCCAATTTTTCAATCTGAACCACTATCCAACATACCTCCTATTGATGGCATACACAAAAAAAACAAAAAAACTGCAATTAGTAAAGGAAAGTGTGAAGAAAGGGCTAACTCTCAATGGTAAAAAGTAAATGTATGACAAGAGGAGCATTTCAAGATCTGATCAACAAATTAGAGAAATCATCAAGCAAGTTCAGAAATTTAAATATCTGGATTTTTTTTCTATGTAATCCTGAAACTCAAAGGCACATTGGAATAGTAAAACACACCTTCCAAAATCTAAGCACAGTATTAAGAAAAAGGAAAATATCATTGGAAATAAAGAAAAGTGTGCTGAGCAGCTATGTAATATAAATCTTCTTGTATGACAGTGAATACAGCACAATTTCCTCACAGATAAAGAAGAGACTTTAACTAAGAGAGATGTAGTTCTATGGAATTCTGCCAAGAATGCTTTCAATGGGACATGTGAGTAATGAGGATGTTTTAAAAAAATGGAAATGAAAAAGTTGCTTATACTTAAAATCGGAAAAAGGCATTTGAAATTTCTGGGACATGTAATGAAGAGGGCTTGAAGAATTTGAAAATAAGCTGGTATAAATTGATGGCAGAACAGGGATTGGCAAGGATAATAAGGAGACAAACATAGCTTAGAGTTACAAAAGATAGGAAGTTGTGGAGGGTCATGATTAACCTAGTAAATAAGCTTGTGTAAATTGATGGCAGAACAGGGATTGGCAAGGATAATAAGGAGACAAACATAGCTTAGAGTTACAAAAGATAGGAAGTTGTGGAGGGTAATGATTTACCTAGTAAATAAGCTTGTATAAATTGATGGCAGAACAGGGATTGGCAAGGATAATAAGGAGACAGACATTGCTTAGAGTTACAAAAGATAGGAAGTTGTGGAGGGTCATGATTAACCTAGTAAATAAGCTTGTATAAATTGATGGCAGAACAGGGATTAGGAGAGATAGTTAAAAGACAAACATTACTTAGAGCTAAAAAAAAAACAATAAGTTGCGGCAAGCCATGTGTGGCAGACATATTGAAGCAGAACAGGTGTTGAATTGCAGGAATGGTGAACTGGACTTGCCTTATTCTCAACAAAAGAGAGTTTATCTTTGACATATAGGACATCAATTTGAGAGAAGACAAGTATGTCATTCTGTCAAAAGATACCTTTCTTCTTTGTTGTCCCACAAGAAATTGGTTCATTAGCAATTAGTGTATAATATTAGCATAGTTGGATGGAATCGAGGAGAACCTTCCAGGTATGTTAGTGCTCCATTCTGGGCTGCCCATATGTTTATCATCTGGGCAAGTGATTTTAAGTGTTTTTTTTTTTTGCTTTTATTTTCCTTAAAACTTCCTTGTTTCTGGCCCAGATTATTACTTTTGTAGCCCCCAACCCTCATCTAAGGAAGTTACAAGGCCCCTTTCAGATGGCGCCTTCTAACTTGCCCATACCTATCTGGAATATTTTTTTACTCGTGATATATTTCAGTGACATCTTAAGCCTATACTTACCTAAAAGATAATCTGACCCAGACTATGTTATTGGTAATAATTTGATTAGTAGATATTTTGAGCATTTTGTAGTAAATGATAAATCAAAATTTGTTGGGATCATTAAGTGATATATACTGGTGTATTATATTCTTAGTAGCTTTTGTCTTTCTTCCTTGAAATTTATTTATCAAATTTCTCTCTACTCTCTTTCTAATATTATTCTTGTTATTTGTTTTTGTTGTTTTTTGAATTTTGATAAGTGACAAGTCAACCTACAAGAGAGTGTGGTACATATGTGGCCATTGTAAAAATTGTTTTTGACTATTGATATTGGAGATGCAATCTCCCAGAGAGACTTCATAAACAGCATTAGTTTTTATGTAGAGTGTATTTTTGAGGTACTATGTTCAGAACCAGATTATGACTTTTTGGGGCCCCAAAAGTCTAATCAAATTATGGAACTTGCCTCAGAATTTCCTTCTAACTCACCCACAACCATCTTGAATAATTTTTTTCAGTGACATTTACATAACTTGAAGTAAACTTATTGCAAATTCTTTAAATAAACTAGAATAGCAATCTTTTGTTAGTCAATAAAAATATTCTTTAAGAAATATCACTATTTTGCTATCTATTGTAAACCAAATTGGCACATATTTCAACACAACTGTAATAAAAAAACAGATTTTTTATAATCAACATTATAACAATAAGACAATAAAATAAATATGACTTTGTCATCTTGATATCATTTCAGTTTATGGAATTATTTCAAAGTTATAATGTTTATAAAAGTTTGAGGGACCTGAGGCTGCAGTCTATACTAGCCTAAAGGATAATCTGACCCTGGGTTTATGGCAAACTAATTTTTGCTCAGATGTAAAAAGAGTGACTGTATGGTAGTCAGCAAGTGAGGCCATCCAAGATGTTGGCTACAAATTAAAATGTCAGAATCAAGTAGGTAGAGAACTATTTGGGTTGGGTAGTAACAGATAACAAAAAATGTGACAGAGAAGTCCAAGTATAGTAATAACAAAAGATGTTTTCCAGAAACTAAGGAAACTATTAAGAGATAGGAAAATTTTGTGAAAAACAAAGAAAGAATGCTGAACTGCAATGTCATATCTATAATTATGGTAATGGATGCTGGAATGAAAAGGACTTTGTAGTGACAGAGACAGGGTTAGATTATAACCTTTTGAAGCCCCTAGACTAATGAAATTATGGATCCCCTGTTAGATGGAATCACCCTCTAACTCTGTCTTTGAATATATTTTACTTCTGATATATTTTAGCAACATTTACAGAGCTTGAAGTAAACTTATTGCAAATTCTTTAAATAAACTAGAATAGCGATCTTTTGTTTGCCAATAAAAAATATTCTTTAAAAATACCATTCACTATTTTATTCTTTAGTACAAACCAAATTAACACAAATTTCAACACAACTATAGTCAAAAAAATTTATAACCAGTATTATAACAATAAAACCATCAAAATAAATATGAATTTGTCATATTGATATCATTTCAATTTATGAAACATTTTGAAGTTATAATATTTGCAATATTAAAATCACTGTTTTATAAAAACTTTCTAAGATGTAAACATTCTGAACTTAAATCAAACATGTTATCTACTTGAAACACAATGACACAAACTAAAACATTCTTTTTTCTTGTTTTGTTTATTGTAAAGTCAAATAAATATGAATTTGTCATATTGATATCATTTCAGTTTATGAAACTATTTAGAAATTATAATATTTGCAATATTAAAATAAAAATGTCAATAAAAACACCGGATTATATATCATACTGTTCTTTCTGTTTTACTATAATATATATATATATATATATATATATATATATATATATATATATATATATATATATATATATATATATATATATATTAATACAATACTATCAAAATGTGTTACTCAGAGTTATATGCAATAACTGTCATCAGCCTCTTAACACCAACATCATCATCAGTTTGATGGCCTAGGCTTATGAATTTATGCCTCCCTCTCACCACCACCACCAAAAAACGGGGCCACTCTCTCACACCCAAATATTGAGTATTTTTACTTGTCATATATTTTAGTGATATTTACAGAGCTTGAAGTAAACTTATTGCAAATTATTTAAATAAACTAGAATAGCAACACAACCATAGTAAAAAAACCCAAAAAACAAACAGATTTTTTTTATAACTAGCATTTATAATTTATAGCAATAAAACAATCAAAATAAATATGAGTTTGTGATATTGATATCATTTCAGTTTATGAAACTATTTAGATATTATAATGTCAAAAAAAAAGCTTGTAAAAGCTTGAGGGTTCCTAGGCTGCAGCCTATAATAACCTAAGGGATAATCTGGCCCTGTTTGTTGCTCATAGACTCCATCTAGGGTCTTCTCAGCATCCTCCTCTATAACCTCATCTCTGTTACCCATAGGTAACAGAGACGAGGTTATCTCTTCTTCATGAGGTTATTTCTTCTTTATGAGGTTATCTCTTCTTCATCTGCAAGAAAATTGTCCAGCATTCACTGCTACATGAGAGGGTTGATATTATACATCAAAATGTTTAAAACCTTATTTCTCTTTCCAAACCTAGTGTTTTATGCGATTTGCTTGCATATGACCCTAACTGACAAGAAAAGCAATCAACTAAATGCACGTCTTTGTCAACTGGTGTATAAGACAGCAACTCATCAATAATGTTCAGTTCTCAAGCTTCTCATAATAGATCCTATGAGTTGAAAGTTATCCAACAGAAGGAACTATTTCCTCTGTGAAACACTCTGAAGCATACGGCAACTGTCAATTAAAATAAGTACATCCTCTCTGCTATGCCAGCAACGTATGTGCCTATTGATGAATATCTAAAGTCTGAGCTCATTGTCACATCAAACTCCGAGGACACTTTCTGAATAAACGGTCTGATTGACATAAGCTACTGCTTCGAAAAATCCCGACCAGGTCACGTCACCCTACAACCATCCGCAATATCCGAACCTCCCCACACACCTGATTGTCTGGCTTTTGTCATTGATATCTTACCTTTTCAACTGTTAGAGGAACACTTCTGTCTGTGATTCAATGAATTCTTAGTGCCTTGATTAGGTGCTATAGCGGCAAATGGCAAAAGATTGACACAGGTTTCTCGGATGAAAAGAGTTCATTAGCAAGGATAAAAGAAATGAATTAACAGCTTCAAATTAGATAATCTATAGCTCAAATGAGCAAAATGATCTGGGAAGACGAAAAAAGTGAATAATGGTATAAAGAAGAAATCATTTTTTTTTTTTTTGAAGCTGTGAATAGTTTTTGGTGACGGAAGTATTACTGGCAGAACTCTCTCTAGATTTTTTTTTTATGGCTTTTATCTGAAATCTATTTAAGATAATCAAGATAAATAAAATAAGAGTGCACGTTGTTAATATTCCATGAAGAACGCGATTGATTAAAGCATCCACTACAGATATCTGCACTTCTTGACTTTTCAATGGCTCTCAATTTGAAATATCTAAAATTCTTACAAACTGGTCCTTTTCAACAAAAGGCAGCAAAAATTGTTTCCCAGTGTTTGCATCTCAAATTTTCTCCAAAAGTAAAACATCAGAGAAGTAGAGCAATTTATTTTCTTTCGTCAAAACTCTCAATGGATAAAACAGCCATTTTGTTGTCATTCTTGGGTAGGTAAACTATTTTCTTTTGAGTGGGAGGATAGCGACCAGTAACGTAAATGCCGACAAAAAGGAGTGTACTACTTAAATTGAAGTAATAAAAAGTAAGTAATTATTATTTTTTTGTTTTTAAATTTTCAGGAATTAGCATACATAGGACCTAAAATTACCATATCTTTCAAAGAAATTTTGGCAAAAAATAAGTAAAAACAAAGAAAATAGTGCTTTTTCTATTTTTTATTTGTTTCACTCCAAGCAAGACAATAAAGCCACTAAGATGAAAGAGGTCACTGAGTTAGAGAATATAAGAAAAATATACTATTAAGGAAAAAGGACAATAAAATAACAGGGATTAAGAAAACATAAGATAATGATTGACATTGCATTTAAATTTTTGAATATCGAAGTTGACTAGGAAGCCAGAAAAGAGTTATGCAAGCAATACATGTAAAAGAAGAAACCATTAGCATAGAACTTACTGCTACATCTAACCATGACAACTGTAAAAGGGTGAGATATTGCCACTAATCTGTGCTTAAATTGATAAAATCTAGGTACCATAGAGAAAAGTTCAGCAGAACAGTTACCCTGAAAATAGTCATAGAAAAGATACAGAGAAGCTATGTTACAGTAGTAAGAAAATGACTGGAACAGAGATGCCAGGTCAGGACCAGTAACACTGCAGATTCTTCTTTAGAATCTATCACGAACCTATAAATACATAGCTGGAGCACCAGACCAGATGTGGCAGCCAAATTCAAATCATGGATGAATGCTAGACTTATAAATATGCAGGATAGATTCTGGTGAGAAAAATTCCCTAAACTTTTACATGATATCGGTCCTCCTATATGCCCATGTATGCTGGACAATCTCTTCACAGATTAAGAAGAGACTTGAAGTAACAGAAATATGGTTCTACAAAAGGATTCTGTGGATACTATGGACTAAACAGTTGAGTAAGGATAAAGTTTTACAGAAAATGGAAACGAAACGGAAACTTTTACTTAACATCAGGAAGAGACATTTGAAATTCCTAGGGCACATAATGAGAAAGTAGGGCTTGGAAAATTTGATACTCACAAGATAGTTTGAAGGCAAGAAGGACAGAGGAAAATAATGAATAATCTACTTAGTGAGTTTAAGTAAATGGTTGGCGGGACAAGGTTTAGGAAAAATAAAAAAAGACAAATTTTATTAAGAGCTAAAAAGGACAGGAAATTGTGGAGAGCCATGATCGCCTACATCTTGAAGAGACATGTCATATAGATGTTGACTGGTTTACTTGTTTAAGAAAAAAGGGGAATATGGGAGGGGAATAATTTTTGAAGGTTAATTTTTTTAAACTTCTTCAAGTCAAATGATATATTTGATATTTTTTTAATTTTTAATTTTTTTTTTTATGGAGGGTCCTCTTCATAATATAAACATAGTGTCAAATCGATTCCTGACTTCATAAAGAGTTGCCTGCATTCTTTTGTTTGCATATGTCAAGTTTTCATTTCCCATACAGTCACCAAAGTTAATCAATGTTAAACCTGGTAAGTATCTTGGTGAGTGACCACTTGGGAATATCAGGTCCTGTAAGCTTGGATGTGCAGGTGGTGTAATGGATAATGGCTCAGAATTGTTAATCATGGAGCTGAGTTCCAATTCCAGTTGGGTTTGTTATATTCAGTAATGTGCAAATAGCTTTGGTAAAGCTATGAATCCATTTCTTCTCCCCCCCAGCTAGGGGTTAATTAGTAAGACTTGTACAACTAAACATTATTCAAAAAATTCTTACAACAATATTTTCTGGATATAACTTGAAAAGGTTTTAAAAAAAAGATAGAAAAAGAATGAGTCAATCAAGTTTGAAACTATGCTTTTATCATTGATAACTGCGTACTATCAAAAAGTCTTTGGCACTATATAAATTAACTGGTTCACACATTTTTTTTGTTCTTTTAATGATCATTGTAGATTAGCATTCATTAAACTTCCCTTTACTTAAGTCATTCATCATAATCAAAAAATATTGTGTGTTTTTCTATATATATACTAGCAGCCATACCCAACTGGTCGATCAGAAAAAGCATTCAATAAGAATGGAGCAAAATCAGCATTATGATCCCTGAATTCGAATTTCATAGTTGTGTAGACATATCCTGCTATGACAACAGGAAATCACTATGAGTGAAATTAACAATAAGGATACTGCAATTGACAGACCTCCAACAAATGTGGTAGAAAATATAAATCCTAAAGACTACACTGCTCCTGGTGTCTGCAGGCCCATTTAAAATATTTCTCAGTAAGGGCCCATATTAAGAAGAACTGGTGTAACTGTGACAAATGTGTATCAGCCCAGATGCAAAAGAAGCCTCAAATCACATACAGACATGTTTGTCAACACCAGTTACATCCAGGTTTTTTCCGTTAACAATGGGATAGTTTGTTATCTCTAGATATGGTCCTCTCTGCAATTGGTCAAGATCTGGGTCTTTGTAAAATGCCTCATGCTAATAAAAGTAGTGGGAAAATCAGCAGTCAGCAATGTCTGTCCAGTGGGCACTTTGTCCCTCAAGATGCAGTGGTTTCCGAGGCAGTGTTATTTTTTGTTACCTCCTGTCTCTTTCCCCTCTCTGCCTATTATATCCCTAGTTGCTGAGAGAGCAATCAGTTAGGTGTTTGCCATACATTACAACAGTAACACTCTTTAGAGGATGCTTTCCTGATCACTACAGTCTTGATCTGTTCAAGTCAAGGGTCAACTATTATCTATCCTACATATCCTGTTCTTGCTCCCTTCTTGTAAATTAATACGACATCCTTATTTTGTAATTCACTACCTTGAGTGGCTCTTGGCCTTTGTATTTGATGATAGTGTGAAAAGAAATATCAAAATACACAAAGAATGCTATTTCACAAAACTCAAGGAAAAAGTTAACTGCCAGATAAATATTATTTGGTAGCGAATGATGCTTGACAATCTCATCATCGATGAAGATATACTTGAAGGGACAGAGCTTTCATTTTACCAACAAATGTCAATAATACTAGATACCATTTGAGAAACGAGGAAGTTTTATGAAGAAATAAGAACTACAAGTTAAGCTTACACTCAGAGACAGTTGAAAATTCTGGGACATTGAATGAAAGCCTAGAGATTTTAACACTCACAGGAAATACAGAAGGCAAGAGAAATAAAAAGTAATAATTTTTTGTGAATGGAAGAAAAAGGTGGGTAAATAGTCAAAGGTTATTTTGAGCAACAAATGACAGAAAATTGTGCAGATCCTTCTAGCAACAGTTGTGTAATGATACTGATATTCAAGTATGAGCAAATATTTCCTTATAGTCATCGACATACAAGCCTGTTTCACTGTATCACAGCTCATCAATGTGGCTAGACATGAAATTGCTTCAATCCAGGATCAAAACTCTACTGACTTGGCATCAGTCAGAGATTCTACTCCTAAGCTATTGGCACATGGCAGAGAAAGGGAAACTTTAACATATTATATATGGATGTATACAAATGCCAGCAGCCAGAGGTCTCAAATCATTAATGAAGAGTGGTGTGTTAATAGCAGAAGTGGCTACTGTTTTGAAAGTACCCTTTTCCCCATAGTGCTTGATTGAATATATATAATCAAACACTATGGGGAAAAGGGTACATATATATATATTACTATACTTTATATATTAAATATATATATATATATTATATAATATATATGTATTATATAATATATATTTATATAATATATATATATATATTATATATATATATATTTATATAATATATATGTTATATATATATATGTTATGTTATATATCAGTGTATCACAAAAGTGAGTACACCCCTCACATTTCTTCAAATATTTAAGTATATCTCTTCATGGGACAACACTGACAAAATAACACTTTGACACAATGAAGAGTAGCCTATCTGCAGCATATATAACAGAGTTAATTTCTTTTCCCCTCAAAATAACTCTAAATATAGCCATTAAAAGCTAAATCCCTGGCAACAAAAGTGAGTACACCCCTTAGGAAAAGTTGTCAATATTAACATACAACATGTCAACTGTCAATATTTTGTGTGGCCACCATCATTATCCAAAACTGCCTTTACTCTCCTGGGCATGGAGTTTACCAGAGCTTCACAGGTAGTCACTGGAATGCTCTTCCACTCCTCAATGACGATGTCGTGGAGCTGGCGGATATTTGAGACTCTGCGCACCTCCACCTTCTGCTTGAGGATGCCCCAAAGATGTTCTATTGGGTTCAAGTCTGGAGACATGCTTGGCCAGTCCATCACCTTTACCCTCAGCCTCTTCAGTAAAGCAGTGGTTGTCTTGGATGTGTGTTTGGGGTCATTGTCATGCTGGAACACTGCTCTGCGACCCAGTTTCTGGAGGGAGGGGATCATGCTCTGCTGCAGTATTTCACAGTACATGTTGGAGTTCATGTTTCTATCAATGAAATGTAACTCTCCAATACCTGCAGCACTCATGCAGCCCCAGACCATGACATTCTCACCACCATGCTTGACTGTAGGCATGACACACTTATCTTTGTACTCCTCACCTGGTTGTTGCCACACATGCTTAAGGCCATCAGAACCAAACAAATTAAATTTCGTCTCATCAGACCATAGGACATGGTTCCAGTAATCTATGGGCTTTGTTAACATGTCTTCAGCAAACTGTTTGCGGGCTTTCTTGTGTATTGCCTTCAGAAGAGGCTTCCTCCTGGGGTGACAGCCATGCACACCAATTTGATGTAGTGTGTGGCATATGGTCTGAACACTAACAGGCTGAATCCCAATCTCTTTAATCTCTGCAGCAATGCTAACAGCACTCCTACGCTGATCTTTCAAAGAAAGCATTTGGATGTGACGCTCAGCACGTGCACTCAGCTTCTTTGGACGACCTACCCGAGGCCTGTTCTGAGTGGACCCTGCTCTTTTAAAATGCTGGATGATCTTAACCACTGTGCTGCAGCTCAGTTTCAGGGTGTTGGCAATCTTCTTGTAGCCTTGGCCATCTTTATGTAGTGCAACAATATGTTTTTTAAGATCCTCAGAGAGTTCTTTGCCATGTGGTGCCATGTTGGAACTTTCAGTGAGCGGTAAGAGAGAGTGTTAGAGCTGCACTACAAATTTGAATGCACCTGCTCCCCATGAACACATGGGCATAGTTACACTAATGAGTCACGACATTTTGGAGGGAAATGAAAAGCAGTACTCAGTTTAGACATTTAGGGGTGTAGTTTCTTAGAGGTGTACTCACTTTTGTTGCCAGGGATTTAGCTTTTAATGGCTATATTTTGAGTTATTTTGAGGGGAAAAGAAATTAACTCTGTTATATATGCTGCAGACAGACTACTTTTCATTGTGTCAAAAGGTAATTTTTTTAGTGCTGTCCCATGATGAGATATACTTAAATATTTGAAGAAATGTGAGGGGTTACTCACTTTTGTGATACACTGTATATATATGTTATATATTATATATATATTATATTATATATATTTATTATATATATATATTTTATATATATCACTCATCCACATACAAGCCTGTTTTGCTGTATCACAGCTTATCAGTCTGGCTAGACATCCGATTGCTTCAAGCCGGGATTGAAACCTGACAGATTTGGCATCAGTCTGAGATCATACCCTTAAGCTATTGGCGCATGGCAGAGAAAGGGAAATTTTTAATGTATTATATATGGATGTATACAAGTGCCAGCAGCCAGAGTGCTCAATTCATTTATGAAGAGGAGCTATATATATATATATATATATATATATATATATATATATATATATATATATATATATCCAGACACACACTCACACATATGTACACACACCCGCACACACACACACACACATATATATGTGTGTGTGTGTGTATTTAATGTCATTATTTTTTTATTTTGTTTCAAAGATGAAAGAAATCCCAGTACAAAGGAGGAGGAGCAGGAGGAGGAAGACACTTGATTCAGTAGACTGGCCATAGATTCTGTCTCCCTAATCAAATAAACGGAATTCTAAAATGGTTACCCTTACCATCTTTACCTGGAAGGATTGTTTGTTGGTTATAATTATTTTATTTCTATTTTCATTTCAGAAACTTCCTGCTCCTCAGGAGTTCAAGATTTTCCTATATAATTTTCCTATAATATCTAATTGTTCGTACATACATGGGATAAAAGAGATCATTTTCTAAACGCTTGTCATTGTGAGGTAGAAATGTAAAAGAAATTATACATCTAATAGACTGCTAATAATTACATTAGTTCCTGACCACCGACAATTCCTTTCTTCCTGATTTTCAATGCTTTTTATAATTGAATCATTAGCAATGCATTATACATTTAATATCCTATTCTATCAGTAATGCTTGCATTCATTCCTACCAAACGACAATCTCTTTATTCTTGATTTTTCAATGTATTTCTGTAGTAAAAATTATTAGCAATGCATTTATATTATTTATATATATATATATATATATATATATATATATATATATATATATATATATATAATATAAATGCATTGCTAATATATATATATATATATATAAATATATATATATATACATATATATATATATATATATATATAAATACATTGCTAATATATATATATATATATATATATATATATATATATATATATATATATATATAATAATAGTAGTAGTAGTAGTAATAATAATAATAATAATAGTAATAACAATAGTCCCATTCTATCATCAATGCTTTACTTTATTCTTGAGGATTATGTCCATATCACATTGAAACACCAGTTCCTGTATGATCTTTGAATACCAGGTACTGTAAGATTGGATGTGCTGGTGATAGTGGATAATCGCTCAGCTTTGTTAACCAGATAGTAGAGTTCCAATTTCCATTGGGTTTGTTATTTTCATTTATGTGCAAATACCGTTGGGGAAAGGTATGCCTCCATCTCTTCTCCCACCAACCCCAGCTATGGATGAATTGGTAAAACTTGTATCACTAAATCTTTATTCTCTCCCCAAACAATTAAAAAAAAAAAACTTACTCTAAATCTATTTTCTGGCTTTAAATAACCTGCAAAGAGTTGATAGGTCATAGAAAATAAATGAATGAATGAATCAATTTATTCCCGATCACTGACAAACCCTTTTTTTTTTCCTGAAAGTAATTTTAGAAAGATGACAAGCATTTATGCTGAATCATCCTTTTTATTTTTTTTTAAGCATTTCACTTCAAGCAAGTTGGGAATGCCACTAGCATGCAAGGGGATACAGAGTGTGAGAGCAAGAGTAAAGAGGGGTGTTTGGAGAAAGGATATAGAGAAGGACGGAGATCAGGGTCAAGGCATCAGAAGATGTTGATTGACCTTACATTTGAATATTTGAAGATTGTAGCTATCAGAGACGTAAGCAAGAGGAAGGGAGTTCCACTGTTGGGAAGTGTGAGAGAAGAAGCTGTTGGAATAGAAGAGGCAGTTACATTTAACTGTTTCGACAGTGAAAGGGTGGGACCAAGATGCCAACTTAGTAGCATGCTTAAATTAGAAATATTTTGTTTGTTTGCACAGAAAGCGATAAATGCTGAAAAGGAAAGAATGGCAATATCAGTGAGAATTGATAAAAGCCGAGATATTGTCTCCATTTATCTATCTGAAAAGTTGTTACCTACAAAACAAGGATTATATTCGTCCTTATTTTTTTTCTCTCCTTTCCATCATTTTCTGTATAATTACATGATGAGTAGAGTGGATGTAAGTTAGGATTAATTAAATGCATCTATCCAATCTATAATATCCTATATTTTATAAGCAGTTAGAATGAATTCCTGTATATTTCTGTAGCAACATCTATGTCTAACACATGGAGTAAAATTAATATTGTTGCGGTTGATGCAGATACAGGCAATGACAAAATGAATAGGGATGCCCCTGTTGGAGCCATGCATATTCATTTTGATCGGTCAGCGTTGCCTGTATCTTTGGACTCCAACAGTGGCATCATATTCATTTTGCTCCAATGTTGTTGCCTGTATTTGATGTTAGACAAAATGAATAAGGATGCCATTGTTGGAGCCATGCAAATACTGGCAATGCCACAGGAGCAAAATGAATATGAGTATCACCGTTAGAGCCAAAAGATACAGGTAGAGCTGTTGGAGTGAAACCAATATGGGTGCCACTGTTAGAACTATACAGATACAGGCAACGCCATTATTAAAAAATGACTATGGGTGCCATTGTTGGAGCCTTGAACATAGAAGCAAAAGTTTTGGAAATAAAAGAATATTAGAGTTACTGATGGAGACAAAAGATACATGCAACGCCATTGGAGCAAAATCAATATGGGCACCACTTTTGGGGACAAAAGATACAGGCAACAATGTTGTAGAAAAATGTATATGGGTGCAATTGTTGGAGCTATGCAGATAGAGGTAGAGGTGGAGCAAATTGAATACAGGAGCCACTGTTGGAGCCAATAGATACAGGCAAAACTGTTGGAGGCAAATCAGTAAGGGTGCTACTGATAGAGCTATGCAGATACAGGGAATATCATTGTAGAAAAATAAATATGGATGATTTTGTTGGAGCCTAGGAGATAGAGGCAAAGGCATTGGAACAAAAAGACTATAGAGTAACTGTCTGAGCCAAAAGACACAGGCAATGCCATTGGAGCAAAATTGATATCCATGCCACTGTTGGAAAAATGCAGACACAGGCGATATAGCAATATGCAGTTATGGCAATGCCGCTAGAGCCACGTAGACATGGTTATTGCCAAACATATATGGGCTCTACTCCTTGTGCAAAATAAATTGCTGCAGATTCTTAAATATGATTTTAGCATTTATTTTGCTACTACATGAATAAGAATTAGAGCAGATTAATACTTAATACTTAATCATGTTCCTTTAATATAAAAAAACCCTGTGATAACGGATTATTTCAGAAATAGGGAAGTACCATCTTCTGTCTTCCTGAAATCTGTTCTTTTATTGTCCTTTGTTCTTACTAAAATCTTCTCATTCTCCTTCACTCCCTGTGAGCTCTTGTGTCTTAGTGGCATTATCACCATCTTCTGTCTTCCTGAAACCTGTTCTTTTATTGTCCTTTCTCCTCAGTAAAATCTCCTCATTCTCTTTCATTTCCAGTAACCCCCCTTGGATCCTAGTGGCATTATCACATTGCTTGGGTTTGCCAATACTCTTTGATGGTTGATGAAGAAGCATTATCGCCATCTTTGATGGTTGATGAAGCACTATCGCCATCTTTTGTCTTCCTGAAATTTGTTCCTTTATTGTCCTTTCTCCTCACTTAAAATCTTCTCATTCTCTTTCATTTCCACTAACCCCCTTACATCTTAGTGGCATTATCACATTGCTTGGGGTGAAATAATTAAAAATATATATACAAATGACAGTAAATCATAGAGAGAGAGAGAGAGAGAGAGAGATGATTGCCCACAGCTGAAATGATCATAAAAGAAAGTTTATTCTGATTGCAGATCTGAGCACACTCGGAAAATGATTTTTATTGTTCTTATCTTAACACAAGAAATTAGACTTTCTCCATTTTATGATTATCTCTTTGGCATATCCTAAATGCCAGCATCAATATTCTTGTGTTTTGGTATGATTATTAAATAAAACTTATGAATTGTTTCTTTCTGGGTTTGACCACAAGGAAGTGAGACCACAGAAAACAAATGTTTTATCTGATAATAAAACTGAAGATAATATTACTATTAATAGCACTACATGTGAAAATATAGCATGTGATGATGAGAGAAATACAAGTTAAAAATAAATAATAATAGCTAGCAATTCTTCATCGAATAATAAAATTCCAGTATCTGTCTATATTTCTGAGATGAGGTATTATATACACTATTTACATTATTCTGACTATTGTCCTCATTTTTGTCACTATATTTATTACAACATTTCAACCGTTGTGTGCTCCGGCCTTCTTCAGGTGGTTGGAATGTCAAACTGAACCTTTTATTTCACTCACTGGGGTAGACTGTTCTAGTTCCACATGCCATCCACTGTGCCATGTGTCCTTGAGGGCATCTCTGTATGAATTTCTGGGTATTATAAACCTAATGTCTTCAGAAACCATTTTTTACCAGTGCTCATATTGCAATTTTTGCTGTTATCATTTCATGTTTTTGCCAGATAAAGGCACTGGTTAGATCCAAAGAGTCACAGGACACAAACACTGTGAGTTCAATACCCGGTTAAGGCAGTGGAGAACTTTCAGAGGGAAAATTAACAGGAGATAACTGATAACTGACATCCATTAAACATGGCACGTGGAACTAGAACAGTCTACCCCAGTGAGCAAAATAAAGTGTTCTGTTTGACATTCCAACCACCTAAAGAAGGCTGGAGTGCACAATGGTCAAAACGTAATAAATATGGTGATAAAGATGAGGCCAATAGTCCGAATAATGTAAATAAAATTCCAGATAATTACTATTACTATTAGTGGAAATAAAGCAAATTAAATGATGATGAAAGAAATACTAGTAAAAATAAAATAAAATACTAGTAAAAATACAATACGAGTAAAATACTAGTAAAAATAAAATTAAAATTAAATATTAGCAAACTACTAGTAGAATTAAAATAAAAATAAAATACTAGTAAAAATAAAATAAAATACTAGTAAAAATAAAATGGAATACTCGTAAAAAATACAATACTAGTAAAAAACACAATACTAGTAAAATACTAGTAAAAATAAAATTAAAATAAAATACTAGCAAAATACTAGTAGAATTGAAATAAAATAAAATACTAATAAAAATAAAATAAAAATAAATTACTAGTAAAAATAAAATAAAATACTAGTAAAAATACAACACGAGTAAAATACTAGTAAAAATAAAATTAAAATAAAATACTAGAAAACTACTTGTAGAATTAAAATAAAAATAAAATACTAGTAAAAATAAAATAAAATACGACTAAAAATACAATGTTAGCAAAATACTAGTAAAAATAAAATAAAAATAAAAATGGAATACTAGTAGAAATAAAATAAAATACTAGTTAAAAAAAATGGAATACTAGTAAAAAATACAATACTAGTAAAAATAAAATAAAATACTACTAAAAATACAATGTTAGTAAAATACTAGTAAAAATAAAATAAAAATAAAATACTAGTAAAAATAAAATAAAATACTACTAAAAATACAATGTTAGTAAAATACTAGTAAAAATAAAATAAAAATAAAATACTAGTAAAAATAAAATAAAATACTACTAAAAATACAATGTTAGTAAAATACTAGTAAAAATAAAATAAAAATAAAATACTAGTAAAAATAAAATAAAATACTACTAAAAATACAATGTTAGTAAAATACTAGTAAAAATAAAATAAAAATAAAATACTAGTAAAAATAAAATAAAATACTACTAAAAATACAATGTTAGTAAAATACTAGTAAAAATAAAATAAAAATAAAATACTAGTAAAAATAAAATAAAATACTACTAAAAATACAATGTTAGTAAAATACTAGTAAAAATAAAATAAAAATAAAATACTAGTAAAAATAAAATAAAATACTACTAAAAATACAATGTTAGTAAAATACTAGTAGAAATAAAATAAAAATGAAAATGAAATACTAGTAAAAATAAAATAAAAATGAAATACTAGTAGAAATAAAATAAAAATGAAAATAAAATACTAGTAAAAATAAAATAAAAATGAAATACTAGTAGAAATAAAATACTAGTAAAAATAAAATAAAAATAAAACTCAAAAATAAATGTTTGACAATCCTTCATCTAATAATAAAATTTCAGATATTGCTACTGTTATTAATAATATAATTGTAAATAAAGCAAATGAAATGAAAATAAAAAAATGTTTTCCTCTCCCAAAATACAATATTACTTTCTGATCAAATTAATAAATTAATAATTCCTCTCATCTTCACTATTACACGCATACACACAGTGATTTTCCAAGCATAGCTTAGATGTGGCACAAGGCCAAAAGTATGGTACATCCAGTGAGGATCAAACTCACTATTCAGTTGTAACTGTTTCAGTGAGACAAGCTTGCGATCCATTACACTATTCCAAGGTGCCCAGCACACACACGCACATACACACACACACGTGTGTGTATATGTGTGTGCATATATTTTGGCAGCATATTTTCATTTAGACAAGTTTCGTTGAATATTTTAGATATGTTCCATCTACTTATTTTCATATTCATGGATAAGCTTTTTTTAAGCAAACACCCACTGACTCAGCATATTTCACTCTACAAGTAAGAAATTTAACTTTCAGATGATCACTTCAATTCTGTCTTCTACAATAATGAACACTACAACATTTGTCTTGCAATAACCAATACCTTCAAGGAATAAAATAAATTTGTATCAACGCAGCAATTTTTTACTCTCGTCCTTCAATGATAATGCAAAAAAAGCTTATCCATGAATATGAAAAGATCCAAGTGAAAATAAGTAGAGAAAACATGTCTAAATTATTCAATGAAACTTGTGTATATATATATATATATATATATATATATATATTTATTTATTTAAAAAAAATTTATAACATAAATATGTTATAAAATCACTAGAAAAATAGCCATTTTGTTTCAACACCCCCAGTGTCTTATCAAGTGATGATGTTGAATGTAAAATAAATGGTTTTAAAAGTTTCAAATTAATTAACAATCCTTCGCAAGGGGAAAACGTTGTTACAAAAGCTAGATTGACCAATCAAAATACAAGTATAGGAAAATTCAAAAAGCTTGACAATGAAGTCATGGTATAATAGCTATTCAGATCCTTAAAATATGGTTAATATTAAAAATATCATATACTTGGATATATATATATATATATATATATATATATATATATATATTAGAACTCAATATTCTATATATCTATGTATGTATCTATCTATATATATATATATATTATAGAAGTCAATATTCTAAATATATATATATATATATATATATATATATATATATATGTATGTATGTAGAATATTGACTTCTATAATATATATATATATATATATATATATATATATATATATATATATATATATATGCATGATAAAGATTATAGATTAGACATTAAATAAGGGATTAACAAAAATAATAAGAGAATAATTTTAGTAATAATGAAAATGACAGATACGAAATTAATTCTTATTAATGTTTGTAATCTCAAGGGTTTCATTCTTTTATTAAAATATGAACTTTGATGTTTTGATGGAAGGAAGCTATTATCAGCTTCTTTTAGTCATATTTGACTTTCCATCTTCAAATCACTCAAAGCTTTCAGTGCCATTATGAAGTAAGACTTATAAATTGTTTGTTTCTTGGGTTGACCATGACTAACTGAGCTCTGCAAGCTGAAACAATAAAGAAGGAATGACACATGTCTTGAATAAAGCCAAATATTTTCCAATACTCTTTGATGAAGAAGCTTGCAAGCGGAAACAATAGACAAGGAAAGACAGATGTTTTGAATAAAGCCAAATATTTGCCAATACTCTCTGATGAAGAAGCTTGCAAGCGGAAACAATAGACAAGGAAAGACAGATGTTTTGAATAAAGCCAAATATTTGCCAATACTCTTTGATGGTTGATGAAGAAGCTTGCAAGCAGAAACAATAGACAAGGGAAGACAGATGTCTTGAATAAAGCCAAATATTTGCCAATACTCTTTGATGGATGATGAAGAAGCTTGCAAACAGAAACAATAGACAAGGAAAGACAGATGTTTTGAATAAAGCCAAATATTTGCCAATACTCTTTGATGGTTGTTGAAGAATCTTGCAAGCAGAAACAATAGACAAGGGAAGACAGATGTCTTGAATAAAGCCAAATATTTGCCAATAATACTCTTTGATGGTTGATGAAGAAGCTTGCAAGTGGAAACAATAGACAAGGAAAGACAGATGTCTTGAATAAAGCCAAATATTTGCCAATACTCTTTGATAGTTGATGAAGAAGTTTGCAGGCAGAAACAATAGACAAGGAATGACAGATGTCTTGAATAAAGCCAAATATTTGCCAATACTCTTTGATGGTTGATGAAGAAGCTTGCAAGCAGAAACAATAGACAAGGAAAGACAGATGTCTTGAATAAAGCCAAATATTTGCCAATACCCTTTGATGGTTGAGGAAGAAGCTTGCAAGAGGAAACAATAGACAAGGAGACAGATGTCTAGAATAAAGCCACACATTGGACAATACTCTTTGATGGTTGATGAAGAAGCTTCCAAGAGGAAACAATAAAACAATGTTCATTAATCATGCTTGGAATATATTTTCCGAATTGTTTCTATACATTTATGTCACAAGAAAAATATTCTATTATAATTATTTCAAAAAGCTGATATAAACCCTGAGACTCACATGATGAATAAAGATTATACTTGATAGATAAATCATGTATAAACAGGTGCTAATAATTTTCCTCAAGTGTCAATATAAAACTGCTACAAATAAGTCAATGAGTTGATTAGTCTAGTAAATTAAAAAAGATTTAATAAGAGATTTTAAATTACGTGCTTTATTGATCTTAAATGGAACTCAAGAAATATTAAAGATTTAATTACTTTTTAGAAATATACCTTTTATTACTTCTAAAAGCAGTTAAGTACAAACCAAAGAAGGAAAAGTGAAAAAAAAGAAAAAAAAGGCAAAAGGAAGTCGAGAGGAGGAATGGCAGAAGGAAAGGCCGAAAGGACAAAAGGCAGAAAGGAAACGCCGAAAGGAAACGCCGAAAGGAGGAAAGATAAAAAACTGTCATGAAGAAAAATGAAATTTATTTTCTTCATCCAAAAATCTGAAAAAGTCAAGTTTTTTTTTTTTTTAATATTTTATTTCGTTTATTTTCATTGCAAATCAAAAGTTTTGCTTGACATAAGAGCATTTGCAGAATTGAAGGAATTTTTCTTTTTCTTTCTTTTCACTTTTTGGGATTTTTTCTTTCTCTCAACTTTTTCATCAGCTTTTTTTTTTCTTTCTTCTGTCCTCTTTATCTTTTTCTTGCTCTACTTCTTCATCTTTTTTCTATTTTTCTTCTTCATCTTCTATCATTCTTCATTTTCCATCTTTCTTCTTTTTTTCTCGCATCTTTTTTCTATTTTTCTTCTTCATCTTCTATCTTTCTTCATCTTCCATATTTCTTCTTTTTTTTCCTCATCATTTTTCTATTTTTCTTCTTCATCTTCCATCTTTCTTCATCTTCCATCTTTCTTCTTTTTTTTCCTCATCTTTTTTCTATTTTTCTTCTTCATCTTCTATCTTTCTTCATCTTCCATCTTTCTTCTTTTTTTTCCTCATCTTCTTTCTCTTTTTTCTTCTTCATCTTCTGTCTTTCTTCATCTTCCATCTTTCTTCATCTTTCATCTTTCTTCTTTCTATTTTTCTTCTTCATCTTCTATCTTTCTTCATCTTCCATTTTTCTTCCTCTTCCATCTTTCTTCTTTCTATTTTTCTTCTTCATCTTCTATCTTTCTTCATTTTCCATCTTTCTTCCTCTTACATCTTTCTTCTTTTTTTCCTTATCTTCTTTCTATTTTTCTTCTTCATCTTCCATCTTTCTTCTTTTTTTCTTCGTCTTCTTTCTATTTTTCTTCTTCATCTTCCATCTTTCTTCTTTTTTTTCTTCGTCTTCTTTCTATTTTTCTTCTTCATCTTCTATCTTTTTTCATCTTCTATATTTCTTCATCTTCCATCTTTCTTCTTTTTTTTCCTCCTCTTTCAATAAATTTAACTTAGAATATCTACTCTGTGGTGAAGACTTCCAAAGATATGCACTACTGGGCAAAGCGATAGATTCATGCCTTTTCTAAATGCATGAATGCAGTAGAAGACTCCATTCCAATTTGAACACTGCTTGCCAATTTCATTTTCTGCACTAATTACACAGTACTTAAGATCTTGCTTATCAGGTGAGCAATAGCAGCAACACGGTCACAGAGGGACAAGAAAGACAAAGGTGGTACAAAATAACAAGGAAAAAGACAAAATATTAGAAGAGAAAAAAAAAATGGATATTTTCAAAGTGCCATTCATAAACCAATAAAAAGATGAAGGAAGACAAAAAAGATTTTAAAAAAGAAGAAAAGTGGACATTGGTGAAGAATGGAACGTCAAAAATATAATGGAAGAATGCAAAAGAGAAAAGCAGAAATAGTGAAAGACAATATATTCTAGAAAAGTAAGAAGAAAGCAAGAAAGAAATATGAACATTGATTAAGAAAGAAAAATCAATTAAAAGACCTATTAGAAATGAAAAGTCGGAAACGAGAAATGAACCGAAAAGGAAGTGAAAGACTTAGAAGAACAGGAGGAAAAACATTTATGAAAATGAGAAGAATTGAATATTAAGAAAGAAGGAAAAGTGAAAAAAAAACAAAAAAAAAAAGACAAAAGGAAGTCGAGAGGAGGAAAGGCAGAAAGAAAGGTCGAAAGGAGGAGGAGAGGCAGAAGAAAAGGCTGAAAGGAGGAAAGGCAGAGGGAAAGGCTGAAAGGACAAAAGGCAGAAAGGAAATGCCGAAAGGAAATGCCGAAAGGAGGAAAGACCAAAAGGAAAGCCGAAAGGAAATGTCAAAAGGAGGAAAGACAGAAGGAAAGGTAGATAGGAGGAAAGGCCGAAAGGAGGAAAGGCAGAAGGAAATGCCGAAAGGAAATGCCGAAAGAAGGAAAGACAGAATGAAAGGTAGATAGGAGGAAGCAAAAATGAAAGACCGAAAGTAGGAAATGCCGAAAGGAAATGCCGAAAGGAGGAAAGACAGAAGGAAAGGTAGATAGGGGGAAGGGCAAATGGAAAGGCCGAAAGGTGGAAAGGCCGAAGGAAAGGTAGATAGGAGTAAAGGCAAAAGGAAAGGCCGAAAGGAAGAAAGGCAGTAGGAAATGCCGAAAGGAAATGCCGAAAGGAAATGCCGAAAGGAGGAAAAACAGAATGAAAGGTAGATAAAAGGAAAGGCAAAAGGAAAGGCCGAAAGGCGGAAATGTCGAAAGTAGGAAATGCTGAAAGAAGGAAAGACAGAAAGAAAGGTAGATAGGAAAAAGCAAAAAGGAAAGGCCGAAAGGAGGAAAGGCTGAAAAGAAATGCCGAAAGAAGGAAAGACAGAAGGAAAAGTAGATAGGAGTAAAGGCAAAAGGAAACGCCGAAAGGAAGAAAAGCAGGAGGAAATGCCGAAAGGAGGAAAGACAGAAGGAAAGGTAGATAGGAGGAAAGGCAAAATGAAAGGCCGAAAGTAGGAAAGGCGGAAGGAAATGCCGAAAGGAAAATCCGAAAGGAGGAAAGACAGAAGGAAAGGTAGATAGGAGGAAAGGCAAAAGGAAAGGCCGAAAGGAGGAAAGGCAAAAGGAAAGACCGAAAGCAGGAAAGGCAGAAGGAAAGGCCGAAAGGAGAAAAGGCAGAAAGGAAACGCCGAAAGGAAATGCCGAAAGGAGGAAAGACAGAAGGAAAAACAGATAGGAGAAAAGGCAAAAGGAAATGCCGAAAGGAGGAAAGGCAAAAGGAACGGTAGATAGGAGGAAAGGCAAAAGGAAATCCCGAAAGGAGAAAAGGCAGAAGAAAGGTAGATAGGAGGAAAGGCAAATGGAAATGCCGAAAGGAGGAAAGGCAGAAGGAAAGGTAGATAGGAGGAAAGGCAAAAGGAAATGCCGAAAGGAGGAAAGGCAGAAGGAAAGGTAGATAGGAGGAAAGGCAAAAGGAAATGCGAAAGGAGGAAAGGCAGAAGGAAAGGTAGATAGGAGGAAAGGCAAAAAGAAATGCCGAAAGGGGGAAAGGCAGAAGGAAAGGTAGATAGGAGGAAAGGCAAAAGTAATTACCGAAAGGAGGAAAGGCAGAAGGAAATGGCGAAAAGAAATGCCGAAAAGAGGAAAGACAGAGGTAGAGGTAGAAGGAAAGGCCGAAAGGAAATGCCGAAAGGAAATGCCGAAAGGAGGAAAGGCAGAAGGAAAGCCGAAAGGAAATCAGGAAAAACAGAAGGAAAGGCCGAAAGGAGGAAATGCCGAAAGGAAATGCCGAAATGAAGAAAGACAGAAGGAAAGGCTGAAAGTGGGGAAAGCAAAAGGAAAGGCCGAAAGGAGGAAAGGCAGAAGAATAAACCCAAAAGGCCAAAGGAATGTGAAAGGGAATTAAATATAAGGAAAGAAAAAATGAAAAAGCCATCGAATAACTCCTTAAAGAAAGGTGAACTGATAGGGAGGAAGAAAGAATTTAAAAATAAATACGCAAAGAAGGAAATAAATTTTTAAAAAAGTTAGCAAAGAATAACATTTTTAGAAAAAGAAAGAAAAGTATTTAAAAAAGAAAAGAACACTAGAGTCTTCTAAAGACTGTGTTTCATTTTCTTATTTCATTCAATCTCGAAACTGTAGTCAAAAATCAAAAGAACGAACGTACAAGAAGAGTCCATGAAATACTGTCGATTTTATACTTTTGATATATTACATCGTGTTGGCAAAAGTCAACTCACCACAAACATAGAAGCTGACATGAACCATATTTCAGATCTTCCAGTGTCTCTCCGCACTTATGCTGAGGCAAGCCTTATTTTTCCCATCCCTGCGCCATGACTACCCAAACCCTAGAGCCCGACACCCTTTCCATCCCTTCTTTGATTTCAAATGCTTACTCAATCTTTTCCCCATTCTGCAAGACCACTGTGATGAATTGATAATATCTGCACAAGCATGAACCATCTTTGATAGTAGATATGCCCTTCATTGTTTCTTGATACCAAGACACCGAGAGATGAGTTAATGTTTCAAAGATTCCCTTTGCCCTCCCGACACTGAACTGTCCCAGGCGACCTTTGTTCTGCTCTCCTCCTATGATCCTGAGAAATCTTTTGGCAAGATTCAAAGCTGTGAAAATGTTGCCCGTTTATCAAAAATATGAAAAGTATATCAGGTTGCTTTGTCAAAATAGGAAGCAGAAACTAATATATATATATATATATATATATATATATATATATATATATATATATATATATATATATATATATATATGAGAGAGAGAGAGAGAGAGAGAGTGAGTGAGAGAGTGTGCTTAAAAATTCTTGTCCTACTAAAGCAACCGTTCAAAATATAAAAATCTGATAATTGGTCATATTTTGGAAAGTTGGCCAGCATTCTTCATTTTTAATATGAATATATTTTTAATATATATATATATATATATATATATATATATATATATATATATATATATATATATAACGGAGGTTTGTTCCTCTGTTTTCCTCTTTTTTTTTCTTGTTCCTCTCTTTTTTTCTTTCGTTTTCCTCTCTTTTTTCTTTCTTGTTCCTCTCTTTTTTCTTTCTTGTTCCTCTCTTTTTCTTTCTTGTTCCTCTCTTTTTTCTTTCTTGTTCCTTTCTTTTTTTCTTTCTTGTTCCTCTCTTTTTTCTTTCTTGTTACTCTCTTTTTTCTTTCTTTTTCCTCTTTTTTTCTTTCTTTTTCCTCTCTTTTTTTTTCTTGTTCCTTTCTTTTTTCTTTCTTTTTCCTCTCTTTTTTCTTTCTTGTTCATCTCTTTTTTTCTTTCTTGTTCCTCACTTTGTTCTTTCTTGTTCCTCACTTTTTTCTTTCTTTTTCCTCTCTTTTTTCTTTCTTGTTCCTCTCTTTTTTCTTTCTTGTTCCTTTCTTTATTTATTTCTTGTTCCTCGCTTTTTTTCTTTCTTTTTCCTCTCTTTTTTCTTTCTTGTTCATCTCTTTTTTTCTTTCTTGTTCCTCTCTTTTTTCTTTCTTTTTCCGAGAGTGTAACAGCAAAATTGTCCAAAATCATGTAACAGCATAATTAATATATCCTACAAAACGTTTAATATCTAAAAAATCCACTAAACTAATTGAGTTTCTTTTTTCCAGGTTTTCAGATAAGGTGTTTAGCCATTTTGAAACCATTTGCCATCAGAATCACTGAAAAACCCTTTGTTATTCAGCTTGAAAAAGAATTGGTTAAAATTATTTTGTGTTAGCTCCACTGTTTTTCTAAGTGAACAGTGTTGAGAGGAAAAAGATCATTCAGGCCTTTTATAATGGTATCAAAATTCATTCTCTGGCTTCCATCTTCAAAGTCCATTCAAGAACCATTAAAAGAATGGCAAATAAGTTTTAAAAAAAGAGAGAACAGTAGCAAGGAAAATTGCCTCAGGAGGTCACAACAGGAAAAGGGATCATCATTTCAACTTAGAGCAATAGATATCAATTAGAAAAGATCCAACTCAATCCATAAGATGTTTGACACATGAGAGAGGAGTTTCAGCTATGACAGTCCAAAGAGCAGTGAAAATGAAATTGTACGTAAAATGTGTGAGGCACCTTGTTACTCCAGCGCAGAAAGTTACAAGGTTAGAGAGGGCGAAAATCATCATGAATAATTTGTAAAATGATCCTGAAATATATATATACATATATATATACATATATATATATGTGTGTCGAGTTTTAATCCTTAGCTATGAAGATGTCATTTTAATTTCTGATCAATTTCATCACGATTCTTCTGTTATGCTTGGAAAGTAATTATACATTCTTATTGCTCAAAGTAGAGTCCAATGGTGTTATAAAGACCTCGGAGAATTCCAGTAAGATATCTTTAATCATTTTTAAGATACAACAGTTCAAAGCTTAATCTAACAACTGGACAATTTTGCTGTTACCACCACTGTATGTGTGTGTGTATATATATATATATATATATATATATATATATATATATATATATATATATATATATATATATATATATGTACATTTCATTGAATATAACAGACAAGGTGCTTTTATTTAGTTTTTTTTTTACAATTTCTCATGTGATCTAATTATTTTTTTTTTTCAAATGATAAATCATATAAAAACTGTCCAAATGTTCTTTATATCCAACCACTTTTGGCTATACATTTAGCCATTTTCAAGGATTAGATATTTTAACTGCTAAATAAGAAATCCTTGAAAATGGGTGAATGTATAGCTAAAAGCACTTGGATAAAAAGAACATTCGGACAGTTTTTATATAATTTATCATCCGAAAAGAAAAAAATTATTAGATCGCGTGAGAAATTGTATAAAAAAACTAAATAAAAGCACCTTGTTTGTCGTATTCAATGAAATGTGCATGAAAGAAGGATTGCTGCTTAAATACACAAATAATATATATATATATATATATATATATATATATATATATATATATATATAAGTGCTATAAGTATTATTTTAGTGAGTACATCTGTTTGAGTAAATATTCCTGATATTTTTGTCATTTTTTTTAAACTGTGAAATTGATATTCACCTAATGAAAGAAATTGTACCTTCCAGCATGGATTGAACCTGCATTGTTTTTTTCTTATGAAATACACCTGAGCAGGTTCAGTCTTTGTCAATAGGTACATTCCCGTTCAATAAGACTTTCAATATATAGGCTGGTAGATATCAATATAAGATCAATAGCCTGACGCAATTATCAGATTTTTATTTTGTATTTTTTGTTTTAATTGATGTAATTTTATTTTTTATTATTTTTTTATTATTTTCATTTTTATTATTTTTATTCATTTTATTATTTTATCATTTTTATTATTTGTTGTATTTATTTTCCTTTATATGAACATATCTTTTATGTAATTGCTGAAGAAACATGTGTTATGTTGAAAATAATATCTGTTATGCAAACAAGCACTCTCTAAAGATGTTCAAGAGAAGTGAAATCTGGATTTATTGCTGGCCAGTTTAAAATTAACTACATTTTCTCTCTGCAAGTTGTAACTTCATTCTGTTTGAGAGACCATATCCTTTAAAGCAAACTTATATTTCTTCTACAGAATTGCATATTCTTCTGTAAAATTCCTTGACCCAGGACATATGACGATAAACTATATCTGTGTCCTGGGTATGACGATAAACTACATCCGACAGCAAGGCCTTTGATCAGGAGGTTTAAGGAGCGGGGAATCACCTCTTAATTGCTGGTGTTTCCAGATCCACCCTGACCTGGGGTGATAATACCTACCAGGGTTCCAGCTATGGATAAATAGTTAACCCCACTAAAAGGGGGTCAAAGCATTATGAAAATATAAAAATAGGTTTTAATATCAGCAATACTTTTTGGGAAAAATTATTACCAGCAATACAGTTTTGAAAAAAAATATTACCAACAATACATTTTTGATGAAAAAAATATATTAGCTGCAATATATTTTTGAAAAAAATATTACCAGCAATAAAAATCTTATTAGCATTAAATAACCCATTGAGGTTGAGATGCCGTCAAACAAACCAAACCAAAATTCCTTGATAGTTCTTTGATTCTCTTATTCCTTTATGACAATGAAGATCTCTTAATCAAAGAAGCAACAAGAGTCTAATAGTATTATGGACTTTCTGCCATATCAAATTGTGTTTAGGATTTCTTTTCTTTTTCCTTGTAAGTTATATCATCTATTGATAAATTAATGGTGTTCATCACATATGTCCACAAACCATTAACCTGGCAGATTTTTAATAATGCTTGTTAATTTCTGAGGGTGACAGTCAAGTGTCAAGAACCATACACAGTTCTTGAGATTGGCAAGAATTTTCATAATCAAAACATAAAAAGAATTACGATGACATCATACTGAAACACAAGTTCCCGTACAATCACTGAACCTCGTGAGTAACTAGATGGGTGACTATTTGGTAATATCAGATGTTGTAATCTGGGATGTGTAAATAGTGTAATGAATAATGGCTCAGAGAGCAGAGTTCCAATTCCAATTGGGTTCATTATATTCACTTCACCGTGTGCGGTAAGCTTTGATGTGCAGGTGGTGTAATGAATAATAGCTTGGAATTGTTAATCAGAGGACCGAGTTCCAATTCTGATTGGGTTCCTTATATTCACTACACCATGTGCTGTAAACTTGGATGTGCAGGTGGGTGTAATGGATAATGGCTTGGAATTATTAATCAGAGAGCTGTGTTCCAATTCCTGTTGGGTTCATTATATTCACTTCACCATGTGCTGTAAGCTTGGATGTGCAGGTGGTGTAATGGATAATGGCTTGGAATTGTTAATCAGAGAGCCGAGTTCCAATTCCTGTTGGGTTCATTATATTCACTTCACCATGTGCTGTAAGCTTGGATGTGCAGGTGGTGTAATGGATAATTGTTTGGAATTGTTCACCAGAGAGCAGAGTTCCAATTCCAGTTGGGTTCATTATATTCACTTCATCATGTGCTGTAAGCTTGGATGTGCAGGTGGAGTAATGGATAATGGCTTGGAATTGTTCACCAGAGAGCTGAGTTCCAATTCCTGTTAGGCTCGTTATAGTCACTTATGCGCAAATACTCTTGAGAAAGATATGAATCCACTTTTTCTACCTCAGCTATGAATTAATTAGTAAAATTGTATCACTAAAACATTATTTAAAAAATAATTCTTACACTCTAAAAATAATTTCTGACTTTAAATAACAAAATGGTTGATAGAAAACGAATCAATCAATCAAAACAAAGAGTAATTTAAAAAAATTTTTTTTTAGTCTTGAGACTTGTTTATCAATCAGTCTTGAGATGGACAAATCTCAATTCAAAATGGTTGATTTAGGCTCTAGAAATTCCACTTATAAAACCTTCTTGCTACTGACAATTCACTAGCATTGTCAGAAAATATCCAAAAAGTTAAAAGGCTGACCTGGAAAAACCTGAAGTCATGGTTTCAAATACACTATTTGTAACTTGACTTCTGAAAAAATTTAAACTTATTAAAATTTGATTATTAATAGAATAATTTGACTTAAAAAAAATTTAAAGTTTAACTTCTGAAAAAAGATCTAATTCAAGGAGTGACTGATTTTCATTAAATATTATCTGAGCATGTGGCTATGTGGTTAGAATTTTGATTATGATGTCTACATTTGAATCTCGCACCAAACAATTTGTCAAGAAGTCAACTACTATTCAATATTGCAAGCTGAAACCCAGGGAGTGGCAGCATTGGGAAGTACTTTAAAATTATGCCTTTTGAATTAAATTGGGTTGTGCTAGCATGAAGTCACAAGTCATCATGACTGAGTGGTTGAGTGTGCTGGCCTTGGTCAAACTGTTGACCATACTAGATTGTATGTTCCCTTCCACAAACTGATTAACGGACACTCAGTATAGTTGCATTATAAACCACATGTTGGTTTTGGATGTTGAAAACTCATCTGCAACAGTTATTGTCTAGCCACCATAGCAGACAAGCATATTTCGATAGGATCAATCAGTTATATAAATTTTGCTTATTACTGAAGAATGGTCACAATTGTTTTGTATTATTGAGATTGTAGATGAGGTATTGTAGCTGTTTACATCATTCAAACTGTTGTCGTCATCTTTGTTGCCATATTCACAACGTTTCAACTGCTGTACATGCCAGCCTTCTTCAGGTGATATACACTGGAATTAGTAGAATCTAATTCCATGTGCACTGACTGTGGACTAAATAAAGGGCCTGGTTCCTTAAATAATTTTTCGATCACACTTATATCCCACTATATCCCTTTCTCGATATCTTGGTTTCAGTTAATTCCCTATAATGTTCACCTCTGCTGTGAACAGATATTGAACTCACAACTCGTCGGGTCAAGTCACTTTTTGGATTACTTCAAACTGACTCTTTTATCCACTAAGCCATATATCCATGTGAATTTTAGGGGTAAAACCTAATGTCTCATTAAATATTTTTTACCAGAGCTCATATTAAAACTTTTGTTATATTTTTCTCCAGCTCTCTTGAGAGTTGAATTCCTAAAGTTATCCAGAAAAGGCATGGCATGTGGAATTAGAAAAATCCACCCTGCTGGACTAAATAAAGTTCAAAATCCAGTGTATATCATCTAAAGAAATCTGGAGCATGGAATGGCTGAAATAACGTGCATATGACAATAAAGATCGGTATAACAGTCTGAATGTACATCATAGTGTAAATTAGATACTGATATTGGTAAATTTACTTTAAATACCAATTAGTGATTTACAAAGCAGCCCCAGGATGCACATAGCATTGAACAACAATTCTCTTCATGAACGGTAATTATATTTATCTGTACACAACTAGCTGTGATATATTTGTATTACAATGACCTGCATCATGGTTGGACTAATTACACGCATCCTACTGATACCAGTGTTCTGGCTTAAGTCGGAGATAGGAGTTTAAAACTCAAAAACAGATGCTCTGTGGTACCTAATAGAAGAAGGGAACTTAAGGAAACATTTAGTTAGGATAAAAACAATCTTGAAGAGAAAATCAACATACTCTACCAAGTGTTCAAAGAATTAAGATTCAATATAAACCATTCCAAAACAAAATCAAAGATCTGAAATAGGAAAGAAGGTAATGATGGCACCATACTCTGAATTCATCATGAAAGTTCAGGATGTGGAATTAGTAAATACTAAACACTTCAAATTACCTTGTTGTATATATAACTTAGAACAAATTTAGTATAGGATTAAGTATAAATTTAGATGAGGAAATTGAATACAGAATAGAATGCTCAACACTGCAAATTGCTACAAAACATTAACCTAAAGATATCTGTCTATATTTCTGAGGTGAGGTATTATGTACACTATTTACATTATTCGAACTATTGTCCTTATCTTTGTTGCCATATTTATTACAACGTTTTGGCCTTTCAGTATCTGTCCATATTTCTGAGATGAGGTATTATGTACACTATTTACATTATTCAAACTATTGTCCTCATCTTTGTTGCCATATTTATTACAACGTTTCGGCCTTTCAGTATCTGTCTATATTTCTGAGATGAGGTATTATGTACACTATTTACATTATTCAAACTATTGTCCTCATCTTTGTTGCCATATTTATTACAACGTTTCGGCCTTTCAGTATCTGTTTATATTTCTGAGATGAGGTATTATGTACACTATTTACATTATTCAAACTATTGTCCTCATCTTTGTTGCCATATTTATTACAACGTTTCGGCCAATGTATGCTCCAGCCTTCTTCAGGTGGTTGGGATGTCAAACTGTACCCTTTATTTCGTTCACTGGGGTAGTCTGTTCTCGTTCCACGTGCCATGTTTAATGGATGTCAGTTATTATTTTGGTGCAAAAACAATGTCGTTTTTTCACATAGTAACATATGTAAGAAAACGACATTATTTTTGCACCACTCTAATATCAGTTATCTCCTGTTAATTCTCCTCTCCAATTTCTCCACCACCACCTTAACCGGGTATTGAACTCACACTCTTTGGGTCCTGTCACTGGATCTAACCAACGCTTTCATCCACTAATGAAACATTGTAATAAATATGGCGACAAAGATGAGGACAATAGTCTGAATAAGGTAAATAGTAGACTTGAGTCATGTTTTTAAATAGCCTTGTCAGATCAGGACTTTATATGATTATTGCACTTTGTGCCAATTCCGTTCAGACATATTTAGACTATCAATTGCATACGATCACTTTCTCTGATCAATGTCTTTCACTGAATAAAGGACCATGCTTCTTCATATCTTATGGACTGACACTACAGAATCCCAAAGAATTATACCAGATAACAGAAACCACATAGATTGAGGACTTTCAATGGCAGCAACACATGTAATTCAAAGCAAAAACAACGGCATAATCAAGAGGTTGACTTTCCACACTACTTCAAACAAAAGGTTAGGAAGGAAACCCTCATTATTACAGGAAAGAGGGATAACAGGTATTGAACTTGAAAAGCCCATTTTCTTAAAAAATTGTTTTAAGAGAAAGATTTATAAATTTCAACTGAAAGCAACACTGGCTTCTTGGTTAGTAAATGCTAAATGTTTCCTTATAAGGAGACAGTTAATATTCCCATTACCATTCAAGAATTTTTCACTTTCTGCAGGAATGAGTAACTATGGTTCCAGTTATTACTTATACACTTTTATGATTGAATTAGTCGTATAAAGAATTGGTTTTATTTTTCATGCTTGACAGCAACCTTGTCCATAGGATTTCCACATCTTCAGGATTTCTTGCTGTTTCTAATAAGATGATTGGTACACAAATGTATTTTAGTCATTTTCTTCTGGCTTGTAATAAAGTTCTCTGTTTCCCCCAGCCTTCAAAGTAGCATTAGTTAATCAATCCAACAACAGATTTAAGTGATTTTCTCTAATGTTACACACATTCACCCCAGACCTTAAGTGGAACTTATATATATGATCAATGGCTACAGACGGTTGGGCCCTTTATACCACTCTAGAATTTACCTGCTCCCTATTTCCATGCTCTATCATCACAAGACTTATATCAGACCGAAAATGAAGCTGAAGCTGAAGCTGCCCAATCCTCTCTTTACAACCTTGACACTGTTCAAAAGCTTTGTCACTGTTTTGAAGATGATGAACTATTTGCCACGCTTCAACTCCTTTCTCACAACCTTTTGCTATTCTGTCATTATTTTCATGGAAAATCTTCTGACGATCTAAATTCTCAAGTACCACTAGTTCAGACTTTAACGGCTAAGACCTGCAATATTCACTCTCATAATTACTTATGTCTACCATTCATCCGCACATAGAATATTTTTGCCACATCCGGCCTGGTGCTTCCTCTCTGTATCTTTATCATCAAAAGGATTTCTTGCTGTTTCTAATAAGATGATGGTACACAAATGTATTTTAGTCATTTTCTTCTGGCTTGTAATAAAGTTCCCTAATCTGTTCCCTACCTTCAAACTAGCGCAAGTCAATCAATCCAACAACATGTTTCTTATTCACTATAGCAGTGGCACTTCTGTCTGTCGTCACTTTGAAGCACTTTTTATAAATTGAGTGGCAGTTCAAATTTGCATAGGCAGAAAGAGATTCCCGTGAAAGTATCCGACTCCAAGATCTATCTTTGTTTTTCTTTTTTTAAATATACAATGCATAAAGCCACCATTTTCTTTTGTGAATATTTTACACAGGAGACATGTCTGAATCTGTTTTCATCCAGGTGGTAAGCGCTTGTCTCTAGTTTTACATGCATTTTAGATTTTATGCAAGTTGAGATTGAATTTATGTGAGCTTTTTTGCATACTAATCAAGTTGTTCTAGGGCTTCTTTGCTCTTATTCTATCAAACCATGCAAGAAGTCCTGGGCACAAGTAGTTCTGAAAAAAAATGTTTCTTTACTTAAATTCTTAATCTGACCCCTTAAACAATTTTCTGGTCCCACTTTTATTAATATGTCTCTACTGTGTTTGTTGCATATTAGACAAAGAATGCTGACCTCCCCCCACATTAATTATTACAAACTTCCTTTATATTCTCAACTAAAAAAGCAGATACAAGTGGTACAAAGTCATAGAACTGCATCATGAACTTACGACTTGCCTCTGCTCTTGTGTAACCATTATCATCACAAAGAAATCTTTTACGTCAAAATAATGGAATATCATCTTTGATTGTGAATATTGTTGTTTAAATGTCTGCATAACCACTCTAAAGAGGGCTCATGCGAGCTGAAAGCTTAGATCAAGGACTGGCTTAATACAAAGAATATCCACATGTAGGACAATTTTTGTCTTTATCTTCATCCAAAATTAAATAACCATATGAAGTTTAGAACAGCTCCTGATCAAACATAAGATATTCATTGTCTGTTATATTTAACAATATATATATATATATATATATATATATATATATATATATATATATATAGGCCAGTTAATGAAATTGAAGGATTTCTTTTTAATCCTTGAATTTGATAATAATAATGATAAAAATATTGGCAATAACATTAATAATATTTTATGTTAGTAGGCCTTTTGACAAAACAGAAGCACGAAGAGAAAGATTTATACATATATATATATATATATATATATATATATATATATATATATATAATGTGCGTGTGTGTGTGTAAAAAAATTCTTACTCTACTGATATAGCTAACTGTGCCAAAATATATAAAAGAAAAAATAAAGAAAATGTAAATAAAATTGAAAATCGTATAATATACCTACAAGAATATGCAATCAATCATTTTATACAGGGAGCAGGGTGAGGGCAATTTATACTTTAAACAATTTAAACAGACCTCACTGTTTCTTCAGACATCTATCCAATCCCTGCACCCTCAGCTATTGTCTACCACAGGCCCCAAGCCACTATTTGTGTGCTGCTTTTCTTCCAAGTCAGTGAGTGGAGTCTTGGCTTTTATTGATAATCACAAATCTTATCAGGACAAGTGGGAAGCAGGTAAAGGTTTTTCACTAAAGAATATATCTCTAAGAATATATATATATATATATATATATATATAGGACTTTAGATCAAATAGAGATCAGAATCCGACAGAATGATAAGATAAAGAACAAATAGGAAGTGTTGATCAATCTAATATGTTTTCACTTTTATTGAAGCTTCATCAGAGAATGAGATATAGAGAAAAAGATGAAATAAATTCTGATATTTTTACTTTTGTGTTGTTTGATTTTCATTGGTTAATCATATTTCATGTGCATTTGACTTGTTGAAGAAAGGTTATTATAATTTGTGGCATCCTGAAAGACGACACATCCATTCGAAGTTCCATAAAATTAATTAATTCCAAGCTTAACTGAAAAATCGTAAATATTTTTTCATTTGAACATGTACTATTGAAAGTTAGAGAGTTATGTCCCTTTAATTGTTTTTATCAGTAGAAGCCAAGATGGAGGAATCCAAAAACAATCACAGTAATGAAAACTTGTGAATCTGACCCAGAATGTTTTTAATTTCTTATGAAGCCAGTTTGATTCCTAAATGATATATGTTGGGTTATGGCCTCTCGGAGTATATGTTGAAAAAGTGTGACACAGTGCGACACTAACATTTGTATTTATTATGTAGAAGGAACAATTGTGACGGTTTATTTCATATCTAACTGCTTCAGAATTATTATTATTATGGACATTTTTGGTTCTGATTATATCCATGATAGTTTTGGATATGGTTGCAGTATCCCAAATTATGTCTGATCACCAAGGTTAAGCAATGTTGAACCTGGTCTGTACCCAGAAGGGTAACTACTAGTGTACACTATTGGTGTAAATTAAATGACAAGCCTAGCAAGCCAATCTTATTACTTATACCAACAGAAGACATTGGCATGTAAAGGTACTTCTGGACTGAAAGGTTGCAAGATCTACCTGAAATTGGGTGAATCTGATGGTTACATTTGAATAAAATATAGTTTTATGACATTCTTTATGGGTTAAAGTGCTCAATATTAGGGATACAGCACAGGTGTGTGTATATATATATATATATATATATATATATTAGTAGAATCACCTGACAACCAGACCAAGATGGCCTTCTGGATATGAGGAATTAGATTAAAATAAAAGAACTGAAATCATGTTGTTTAACATTTATTTTCAGTGTTTTATAGCAAACAAAATAAGCTAATGGTGAGTGAAATATAATGGAATTGATTTTAAGGAAAAAGAAATAAATTATGTAATGTTAATAAGAAATTCATTAAATTTAGTATGCCACGTATGCAAAACAAATAATGTAACGAGGATTTTTTTAATCACTGTTGCATAATGATTCTTTCTCTTCTAATGTCATTCTCAACTTTTTCTGCATTTTGTTTTGATTTTGTTCTTGAATTTTTTTAAATGTAAGATACTTTTTAACTCTGCATGTGTTATTGCAATCATCATAGCTGAATGCTGGCTTTCTTTCCATAAAACTGACAACCTTTTCAATAGGTCTTTCAATTTCAGTCCAGGTTTCATCACTATCATGTTTTTTTATTTCTTTGTTCATTGCGACAGTGTGAACGCTGGAGAATAGTTTTTTGGAAGATTTTATATCATACAACGTTGACTTTCCCATGTTGAACTCAGCCATTAGTTACAATGAACTTTCGCCAGTGTCTAGTCTGTTTAAAATTTCCACTTTTTGCGATAACTCCAAAGTTGTTCTTTCACTCTTATTCCCACCATATTTTGCACGAATACAAGAAATTTTAAATCAGTTACAAATGGTTCAAATATACACATCAAAATCATGTCCAGAAATATAAGAGTCGAGATATGAAGGCATCTGCAGTATATATTTTAGGAGATTATACCGAAAACGTCAAAATTGCTACACAGTTTCAATCATGTTTTGATTCCTATCAATGCATTGCATCAGGCAATTGTAAATTACTTGCAATTATGTAGCAATTTTGACAGGTTTTCGGTGTAATATCCTAAAATAAATAATATTGATCTACTTTATATTGAGCCCTCTTTTAAATTAAATGTTCCGAATATTGGAATTGTATTCTGTTCATTCTCATCATATACATACATATATATATATATATATATATATATATATATATGCACACAGACATGCACCCAAGTTTACTCATTCCATAAAATAATGTCATTCGACACTATTTACATTATTTGGACTATTGTCCTCATCTTTGTCACCATATTTATTACAATGTTTTGGCTGGTGTATGCTCCAGCCTTCTTCAGGTGGTTGGAATGTCAAACTGAATCCTTTATTTCACCCTAGTTCCATGTAAATAGTGTACATAATACCTCATCTCAGAAATATAGACAGATAATGACATTCAAGTTTGATATTTTATAAGTACAATGCATTTGCAAAATTTATCAACAAGCTAAAAATAATAAAAGGCATAAACATTTTTTATTTTAAATAAAATATAAGACGACACAGTAACTATCTACCTTAAGTGGCTCTTGGGCTTTTGTATTAGATGAGCATTTTCTTGGGTTATATAATTTCAGGTTTTATATGAGGCAACCAGTGAGAATTGAACACATTACACAGAAGTAATGGTCAACCAGACTACGAAGATGCTTGCAGGTAACAGGAACAAAAATTGATTTATACTCCTGTGCACAATAGAAAGATTGATTAAAGAATATGAGATAAAAACTAAAAACAATCGAGTTCACATTAATCAAAGTCACAATAATCAACTTGTAGGTGTCAAAATTTGTATGTTGATGTTTTCGCATTTTTTTCTCCTCAGGGTAAAAAATTTTATTATGGCCAGTAAAATGGACATCTTTTATAAAATGAGAGGAAAATGAAAGAGAGCCACTGTAAACATTAAATTGAAAAAAAAGAGGAAAATAAAAGAAAAAAAGCTTGTGAATTTTTATTCCTCCTTCTTCAGCACCCAATCAAGAAAATAAAACAAATGGCTACCATAAGTAAAAAAAAAAAAATACAAAACAAAAACAACCATGAAAAGATTTCCACAATGAGGATAGGTGTAGTAAACTACCATAGAAGGCAAAGAGGCCCAGGGTTTCCAGCATTTTTTGCAACACTCAATGTAACACTAGAGAAAATGGCTTACCTCCAGGACGAAAATGGATTCAAATGTGTCCGCCATGTAAACCTTCCAAAATGAAAAACAACGGTTTTGCAGGTCACAAATTTAAAACTGACAGGTCCTAGAGTCAGATATTCCCTTTCAGGAGTGTATCTTTTCACATATGTAAATTTTGGCGATCAATGAGGACATAAAAAAGGGCACAACAAAGTGACAGGGAGAACAAACAGTGCTGTGTTGGACAGAAGACATGTTGCGGTCAGTTGAGTGTTTGACTAAAGGTAACAGATTGCAGGAATTGTTTACAAGCCAGAAGAAACTAAAACCTCTTCTCTACAATAGGATATACATATATATTCAAAATATACCAATATAAATGTAAGCATATCATATTAAGTCCTAACAGCCATTCCTTCTTTTTAAAGAGTGAAGATTCTACAGATTTAATAAATGTAGTCTCTGAAATTTTCAAATGACAGTTAAAATGTAACTAGCACAAAACTGAAAACATACCCTTGTGGTAGAATATAGTACACTGAAATTTATTACATGATGTTCTATCACAGACTCAGATATATTCATGCAAACATGAAAATTCTGACCTTTACAAATACAAGCTAGCACATGTTGATTCATTCTCTTTTCCAATATTTGAATGATTCTACCTATATAGTCAGCATCACACTGATATTTAAAATAATAAATAGGTAAGATTATTCTTATGGTAGTTGTGGACATACATGATTGCCAATGTCCTAAAGGGACATTGCACATAAGAATGATGGTGGTTGTATGATGTTTCTTATTTATTGGATGAAAGCTTTTAATTATTATGACTTCATAATCAGTTGAAAGAAGTCAATACAAGGATTAGTTTTCTTTTTTTGTCTTTTTTATCACCAATTAAATATTCATCTGAGTCGAAATATTCTTCATATTTCGAGCTTTAAATAATACTTCAAACAAATTACATACAAAAAGTGTCTATTCTTCAAAATAGATCCCATCTCAATCTATCGTCTGTTGACATTGTTGTGCTAGAAGCTTATACCATTTGGATGGTTTACACCCTTCTGCAAATTAATTGAAACAACCACTTTAGTTTCCTTTCTTTCACCATTTGGTCAGTTTTAGACCCACAGGAGTAACAGGGTGTAATTGATTTCTGTTTTTCCTCAGATTTGGTCATTTAGAGTGGTGTGCAGTAATATGAATCAATTTTTGGGGTGTATGGTGAAATTTGTTTAGCCTTGAAAAATATTACATCATCCATGATTGTATCAGATTTTTACCACACCCAGACACTATTATCTCAACTGCTGATTAGTTGTCCTATGATCATGGTCTGTGATGGACGTTACTCCAAGTAAGTGTATAAAAATTGTAACGCTGCATGAACACACTGGTAAGTCTTAACAGTGAGCAAATCAAAGTACTATAGACTGGCCCGGAAACTCTCCTGATTTAAATCCAATCGAGATTTTGTGGTCAGTCTGCAAGGAATGACATTGTGGAATGGACAATCAAAAGGCTAACATGTGCATTGGGTCATGTTTCATTGGAAAAATTTTGAAAATGTAAATAATAATGGAATAATTCATTTTATTTCAATTAATTTGCACCTAGGTGTAGATGCTAAAAAAAATGCCTACACCTATTTTCAACCTCATCCATATTGTTGAACTTCCTTCCATGCAGCAAATGATCCATGCCTTGGAAAAGGTGGTAATCTGATAGTGCAAGATCTGGACTGGAGGCAGATTGGTATAGCACTCCCAGGCCCTCAAGTTCAAGTTTGGTTACATTGGCAGTAAGTACAGGGGCATTGCCATGCTGTAGGAGTTCATGACTTCAGTTGACCAATGCCGGTAGCAGGCTTTCAAAGCATCATGTACTCACTGCAGTTGCTGAGCATAAAGGTCATTGTTCAGAGCATGATCATCAGGGATAAGTACACTAACACTTTTAAATTCTACCAAACACCTAGCATGGCGTTCTGTTCAAAACACCTTTGTTTGACAACAGGCTATGAAGCTTAGCCAGAACAAAACAACTGATTTCTCTTATTACGATTACAAAAATATATCCATTTTTTTCATCCCCAGTTACAATTTGACACCAAAAATGTGCATCTAGAGGGCTTGCTGATGTTTATGTGCTGTTGTGCCTTGGGAGTGGTCAGTTCATGAGGAACTTCTCGACAGTGACTGTTCACAAGACTGGAGGTTTTGATTGGTCATAATCTACAAGTACTTGGCTGTTGTTCAACCATTTCAAGCAAGGCCCCATCTTGCACAATAAAAAGTATCCCTGACCTTGGTTTGTTTTCAAGGCTGTAGAGGTCAAATGACTTACCTGCTAACATGGCTGCCTTCTTGTATCTCCGTGTAAAGGCAAGCCAGCTAATCTACCTCATTTATAGGAGAGTACCTAATGCAGCAGGTGGGTTAGTCCACTTTGCTGGAATGGACCTGTCCAACACATTTGTATGAGTGGACTCTATTCACGCATATATCTCTATTAAACGACTCAGGGTTGCATTTCAACTTGAAGTGACTACACTAGTCTAATTGTGCGTCAGACCACTTGCAAGCTAACCAATATTCCCCAAAGGTTGGTGTTACCTTGAAATGTTTGAACCAGTTTCATGCCTGAAGTTCAATTACAGTTCCTTGGCTTTCCACATCATTAATTAATTTCTTTTACCACTGGCCATGCACAAGGTTCTTTTTTCCACAGTTAGTCTAAAATGGCTCTAATTGCAATTTTTCACCACTCATTACCAAAGCTGTAAAATAAAGAATAAACAATTAATGTTTATATGTTATATATGAAAATATATGAAAATAAAGAATAATCACTATTTACATTATTCGGACTCTTGTCCTCATCTTTGTTGCCATAGTTATTACAACATTTTGACTGTTGTATGCTCTGGCCTTCTTCAGGTAGTTGGAATATCGAACTGAAGAAGGCTGGATCGTACAATGGCCGAAAAGTTGTAATAAATATGGCAACAAAAATGAGGACAATAGTCCGAATAATGTAAATAGTGTACATAATACCTCATCTCAGAAATATAGACAGATACTAAAAGGCCGAAACGTTGTAATAAATATGGCGACAACAATGCGGACAATAGTCTGAATAATGTAAATAGTGTACATAATACCTCATCTCAGAAATATAGAAAGATACTGAAGAATAATCAATTCAGCAGCAATTAGACAAATATGGAGATACAAGTTGTGAAAAGAACAAATGAAACAACTTTTGACACAACATTGTATATGTAAATATATTTTTTCTTTCTTAGATAGGGGGTCAAAGTATTTTGCTAACGGATATTCTCCTTCAGATATCACTTCATCCTTCAAATTTCTAAAAATTCATCTGCTATCTTATCCCTATGGTTGGCAATTGCATTATTGGGGTGATGTCCTGCTATAATCTGCAAAAGAAATGTTAACTTTTGCACAAGATCACCTGCCAAAGTAAACACCTAGAGGAGACACAGAAAGAGAGAGGAGATACAGTGAATAGGGAGAAGACAGGAGAGAGAGAGAGAGAGAGAGAGAGAGAGAGTGGGAAAAGACAAAGGGGAGAGAGAGATACATACATGGGGGAGAGGGAGAAGGAAGAGAGAAACACAAGGAAAGACAAAGTGAGATAAAAAAAGACAGAGAAAAGACACTGGAGAGAGAAGAGACAGAAAAGACAGAGGAGAGAGAAGAGAGACAAAAAACAGGAGATAGAGAGAAGGGCAACAGAGAGGAAAGACAGATTAACAAAGAAAGAGAAAAAAGAATGAGTAGAGAGACAGAGAAGAGAGACAAAAGATGGAGAGAAAAAAAAGAGAAAAACAGTAACAATACTAAAAATAATGTCAATAGCTTGCATGAAGAAGTGAAATGCTTCAAAGATTTTCTTTTTAATTATTTTATTTTTTATCTTTTTTATAAGTTTTTTTTATAACTCCCCCCTCCCCATAGAACTGTTCAAGACTGGAAAAAATCTTTGGGTTGGCTTAAAGGTCAATTGATATACAAGCATGAAATTGTCCTATTGTCTTTGTCAAATGAGTTTTTAACTTTTAAACAAAAATAACGATTTTCTTTTTCTATGCTTACATCCTTGACTTTATGAAGTAGCAGCAGACATTCAGATTTTATTCTTGTCAATAATTCATATCTTTTAATGTTATCTATTTTATGGCATTTAAATTTGCCTCCGAAAGACAGAAATGCTTAAGAGATATCAATAATTATATCTCTCCCACCATCCACCAAAAAAAACAAAAAAAAAACAAACATTCTGGATTTGTGTTTAGTGTATCCATTGTGATCTTTAGAATTGATGTCAAAATCAGAAGCAATTTGAATTCATTACAGTAAATAACATATAAAGAATAATTTAATAAAAATGTCTTAGAATTTCATTCAGTTTATTTATTGAGAGACATTAAAAAAAGAGTGTTCCTTTTTAAAATAAGATGAAATTAACATATATTTATTATTCAATAAATAGGCGTTGTATGAAAGATGCGTTGCGTTTCATACTCCCTCTCTTCTGGGTAGGACTTCACCACTGCATCAAATAAGCAAAATGTTGTATAGCCCCTTTGTTCTGTTATCAAACAACTCCAGGAAATTGCTTACCTCTCCACTAAAATATAGTATACCTGCTATGTAAACCTTACAGTAGTATACAGTGTTATGTTAGACCAATAATTGTACCCCCACCTTAGATTTTACAAGTATATTTTTCATATCTTACATATTCGCAACGAGATATTAGAATAACAGTTGTCTCATTATTTCTTTGAATATGCAGATTATGGGGTATTTTTTTGTACGCAGTTAAACTAAAACCAGTTTCTGGAAGAGAACAGTCCTTTCCCTTACCTCCTGCCTGGTCTCTGATCTCAGGCCAGACGAACGCTGATTGTCTGTTAAGTACAAGTGACCCTAATAGTGTTCAATGGGTAATGCCTACTCACTTTCATATGCTGACACGTGACTTAACACCTAACAGGTTTTTTTTTTTGTGCGTGTTGGGATATAACAACTTCACTTAGCTGTTTGCTTTCAGAGGAATCAGATGTCACCAAAATTGGACTTAGCTGTTTGCTTTCAGAGGAATCGGATGTCACCAAAATTGGACTTATCTGTTTGCTTTCAGAGGAATCGGACGTCACCAAAATTGAACTTAGCTGTTTGCTTTCAGAGGAATCGGACGTCACCAAAATTGGACTTAGCTGTTTGCTTTCAGAGGAATCGGACGTCACCAAAACTGGACTTAGCTGTTTGCTTTCAGAGGAATCGGACGTCACCAAAATTGGACTTAGCTGTTTGCTTTCAGAGGAATCGAACATCACCAAGAATCGAATGACTGATGAAAGAATCCTGAATGATATCCTCAAACCCAATTCGTCTGTACTTCTGTGGTTTATCTGTGTATACTACTCACCCTCAGCAAGGATTAAATAGCATTAATCAAGGACTAATATCAGAATATAAGCAACTCCACATTTTTTGCTCAGAGAATTGAATGGACATCTTTTCTTTTGAACATTATTTCTGATAACAATCGATTGATGTTGATTCCTACAATTTGTAAGTCTTTACATGTTTATATATATATATTCTATAATCTGCTGTCAGTATTTTTGTCGGTATTTCATTGCATTGATATATGTTTGATCAACCAATTTTCTCTTCATCCATTTTACTATTTAGTTTTCTTTTCTTTAATTCAATACACTGTATATTTTATAAATAAAGTATTTTTATTATATGTTCTCGTGTCGTATTCTGTTGTTCTGTGTCTGCATATTGTTTGTTTTCTCACTGCGTTCACCGACGTCCAGAATTGGAGAATTCCCCTCCTATTGTTTTTTTCCTCAATCTTACATTGAACCCTGGGATACTCTCGTTTATTTTTTTTATTTTCTTGTTGCGTCCCAGCTATCGTAGTGCCAATGAAACCCCGGGTGTAACAACAACCACATCAATAGACTTCCTATTCTTATTAGCAACCGCTTTCCAAGCTCCAAATCCACCATATATCTATATCTGATAGAACTATATCAGTCCATAAACTCATACATGTCAGGTTGTTTCATACTCACTCTCTTCGGGGGAGGACTTGGCCACTTTGCCAAATAAGCAAAATCTTGTATAACCCCCTTGTTCTGAGGGTCTCTGAGTTGACGGTTTTGTGGTGATCATAATAAAGTTGTCTTCCTCTCTTTCTTCTCTCGGTCGGGTGATCACTACTTGGTTTTTAGTTCAGAGGTAAAATGAGAACTTCAAAAAAGGGATTTTAAACTTATCTATTTTGTTAAACACATCAATGTATACATCTTCTCCCTAGCCAGCAGGGTTGCTCTATCACCCCCACTGGGGAGCAAATCCCCTGAGACATGAAATAATGATGTCTACTGTGTATGACGTGTAAAAACTTAACTCCCTGAAAACACTTTTGAACTCTAACATTCCCATGTTCGGCTCAGCCAATCAAAATCGACATCCCTATTTTGTCTACCATCTGACCTTAAAGGTCAGTCTTAGAAGGTCTGAGACAAAATACACTGCCACTAAAAAAACAATAGTCTGAAACTATTATTTAACAATTGAAGGAGAAGGTAGTGTTATCATTTCACCCCAAGCAAGGCAGTAAAGACATTAAGATGCCAAAGGGTTACTGACTATAAGAGAATGAGAAAAAAAAACAACTCAATTTTGGAGAGAACACTAAAAGAATAGAAATTGAGAAGACAAGATAATGATTGAGATTGCATTTAAATTTTTAAAGATCAATATTAACATGAAAGCAAAGTAACACAGCCTCTAAAATTCAAGAGGTTGTTGGGAGTGAAAGAGAATGAGAAGACTTCAGCAAGGAGAAAGGACAAAAAAAAAGAACACGTTTCAGGAAGACAAAAGGTTGCAATTGATGTTGCATTAAAAATTTTTAAGATCATAGTTGAGACGAAAGTGAGAAACAAGAAGAAACTGTTAGCAGAGAACTTACAGTTACATTTAAATATTTCAACTGCAAGATGATGAGACTATGTCACCAATCTAGTACTGTGCTTAAATTCATAAAGTCTAGGTACCGAAGAGAAAATCTCATCAGAAGAAATTCCAAGAAAATATTTATAGAAAAGGCTACATTATGACAAAGTGACTGAAGCTGAGATGCCAACTTAACACCAATAAGATTGCAGATTCTACTTTGGATTTTATCAAGAATCTTTAAATATATAGAAGTACCAGACTAGATGTGACAGCAATATTCAAAGTATGGACAAATGACAGACTTGTAAATATGCATGATAGATTCTGGCAAGAAAAATTGTGTCACAACAAACTTTTCAAGCAGCAGATCTAGCAATTGATTCAATATAATCTTTCCTCTTCATATCATCAGAAAACATTAGAAAGATACCTGAAAGAAGAATTGGTGATGTACTTAAAATATTATCTTGGATTTCATTGAGGTAAATTATTGTCAGCCATTATTATTTTTTCACTAGTAGTTTTTTTTTTTTTTTTTCATCTTAATTGCCTCTAGTTTTATTTCTGCTAGTAGTATTAGTAGTAGTAATATTATCTTGAATTTTATTATTAGATGAAGCATTGTCAACCATTATTCATTTTTGACTAGTATTTCATTCATCTTCATTTCACTTGTTTTATTTCCACTATTAGTATTAGGAGTAGCAATATTATCTCGAATTTTATTATTAGATGAATTATTGTCAGCCATTATTTATTTTTGACTCATATATTGATTTCCATTATTTTATTTTTCTTATTATTATTGGATCTGCTCAAGACACCATTCTACAGACATTAGTAAACTGCATATCAGAAGTATATCAGGCTTCAAAATCACATTCATTTTTTGTTTGGTTATTATGGCAGATGTTCAAAAGGATCATCTTGGAAGGAATAAGTTTATACAGTTAGATTTGATCTTTTATCTAAAGGGCAAATTTTGTGTGTCTGTCTATCTGTCCATATGTCTGAAACCTCTCAAACTTGAGCCACACTTGCTCTACATGGACATATTATACCTTTTTGAAATCAGGATGATCATGGGATTGAAAATATGTCCTTTATCTGATGCTTGAGCACCGAGCATTGGGATTTGTGTCCAGATGAGATGGAAACAGTTCAAAATTCAAATTTTATAATAATTGAAAAAATTTTAAAAGTTCTTAATTTATATTGAGCTTAAAGTAATGCAAAAACTTAGGGAATTTTAAAAAAATGTTATAAATTCATTTTAAAATACCTTCAAAACTTTGTGATTTGAGGAAATCAATTTTATTTCTTCAAAATGCCAAGGAATCAGAATTTGTGATTTGAAGAATTCAATTCATTTGAAGTTCCACAGAGTTTTGGATTTAAAAAACTCAATTTTTGGCCTGAATTGGAATTTCAGACTAAATCGGTCTTTTGGCTGGAATTGTACTTACAGCCTGAATCATAATAAAGTGATGTTTGGAAGTTTTATCAAGTGAACTGAGGAATTCAAAGTTATTTCTTTAAAATTATCATTACTGTTATCTAAGCTGGACCAGAGGTCCCAATTAGCCCTCTGTAGGAACTAGCTTAAAAGTTCGCACAGAGTGCAGCTTCAAGACTGTTTTGATTTAAGGTCATGAATTAACATGTTCTCTCATCTTCAGTGACATTGTATACTGATTTGACAATATTTTGTCAGCTTTCTCTGTTCTCTGCGAGTTTGCAGATTTGTTTAGGATCTTCCTTGATTGTAAACTTCTCCAAAGGAAAAGTGGGATCTTTCTGCCTTGTTCTTTGAATGTCTTGGTTCAGCGTTGTGACTATAGTGGTTTTTGGATGACCTCTGAACTTTTTGAAGTCAGTTTTTTCAAAGTAAAACTCCCTGGCTTTGTTAGCTGGGCATTCTGGATCCATTCTGTTTGTTGAAATTCGTATGTATTTTCTTGAACAGTGAATTGTATTACAGATACACGGTCTGATACTTTCCAACATTGATGTACATTATTTTCCATTTATATGACAGCAAAGATGAGGACAACATTTCAAACACCATGTTGTTTGAACTGTTGTCCTCATCTTTGTGGTCATATTCACTACATTTCAGCCATTGTACACTCTGACCTTATTCAGGTGATTGGAATTTTGAACTGAACCCTTTAATTTGTTCACCAGGCCAGATTGTTCTAGTTCCTCGTGCCATGCCTCTTCCGGATGTCTCAGAGTTATCTCCCTTTGACTCAATTCCTCAGGGTTTTGTTCATCTCAGCTGTAGACAGGTATCGAACTCACCACTCTTTGGGTCAATCCACTGGATTCAACCAATACAAGAGACATGAAATTAGAACACCCTGGTGGATGGAATAAAAGGTTCAGTTCAAAATTTGAATCCCCCAAAGAAAGCCAGATCATACAAGAGCTGAAATATTGTGAATATGGCAACAGTCAACTGTCCGAACAATATAAATAGTGTAAATAATTACAATACCTAATCTCAGAAATATATAAAAATATATATGTATTAATCATCAGAGAGAACCATTTTTTCGCTCCATTAGAATGGCTGATGCTAACCTCCAGTAACTTATTTTGTCTTCTTGGTCTTATGTTTTCTATTGACATGAAATAGAGCTATTATATTGAATCAATTGCTTTACTTTTTTTGCTGCTAAGAAGGTTGTCATGCCAGAGAGTTTCTCATAAGAATGGTTCTTACACATTTATAAATCTCCCATCATCTGTGCATTGAATATTGCTGCCATATCTGGTGTGGTGCCCCAGCTGTATATCCTGAGATTCTGAACAAAATCTGAAGAAGGCTCTGTAATGTTATCAGTCCTGATTTGGTATCTCAACCTTAGACACTTTTCTACTGCCATAAAGTTTCTTCTGTCTTTTCTATAAATATTTGCATGGCAGTTGTTGTCAAGAGCTTTCCTGCTTGGTACCTTGACCACATCAATTTAAGTGCACTGTTAGATTACTGCACTACTAAATAAGCTCGATGTAACTGTTATATAACTCTCCACATATGTAGCACAATTCATAAAGAAAAAAATGCATATTCATTTTCATATAAGAAATTTACATACATAATATTAGTTTACATAAAGAAGAATTTGTATAGCACAAAAGAATAATGTTCATTTATAGTAGCTTGGTGCAAAAATAATGTCGTTTTTTGACGTATTACTTAACGTCAAAAACGACATTATTTTTGCACCAACTTAATATAACAGTAACCATAAGTTCTATTCTAACAGTTTCTTTTCTCACACTTCTCATATGAGGAACACTTTTTTTGGTTTCTTCCTTCCTTGTTACCTTCAAAAATTGAAATGCAATGTCAATTGCTATCTTCTGCCTGTTCTTTTTTTTTGTCCTTTCTCCTTGCTAAGGTCTTCTTATTCTCTTTCACTCCTAACAATTCCTTACATCTTAGGGGCTTTATTCCCTTGCTTGTCTGGGTAGCGTAACTGTTATTGGTACAGAAAATGTAATCGGAAAACCAATTTTAAATTCCCTCCTGATCAATTGCTTCCATTTGGGAAAGTTATGAAACCTATAACATCTCTCCACTTAACTAGGAGTGAAATAGCAATTTAAATTGAGCTCTCTAGCCTAGAGTGTGATGGAATTTTAAGAGATCAAAGATACTGAATACACAACTGTGAAGAACACAATGGGAAAAATTTCCACTATTTTTTTTTCCAAGACACAAAAAAAAAATTTCCACTATTTTTTTTTCAGACACAAAAACAGTGTGACACATCCACTGGTATAGTAACCAGAAGTGGATTAGCTCCCTTGACTGACAATGGTTTTGTAACATAACTCTATTATAAATTTTGGGAATGAAATGATTAAAATATATATACACTATTTACGTTGTCCAGACTTTGGGTCCTGTCACTGGATCTAATTAACACCTTTATCTACTGTCCCATGTGCCCTTGAGGATGCATGGGAGGGTTAGGGTCACAGATGATAGAGTAAATTCCTCCTTCAAAGTTTAGTTAATTATTTAATTTTGTATTAATTTTGTCAATGTTAGGTAATAATTTACATCTTTACACCGAAAATGCTAAAGATACATAAACACTCAACTTTAAATTGTTTATATAAAAAATATAATTAAAATTAAAATGACTGTATAAACTGATCGACCACTTTTAAATTCTTAACGATTTCATTTTTATTATTATTGGTTACAAATAATATTGAATCGGGTATTGAACTCACACTAATAGGGTACTGTCACTGGATCTAACTAATGCCTTCATCCACTGTGCCATGTGTCCTTAGTTAGTGTGAGATCAATACTTGGTTAAAGCAGTGCAGAACTTAAAGAAGGGAATTAACAGGCGATAACTGATAACTGACATCCATTAGGCATGGCACGTAGAACTAGAATAGTTTACCCCAGTGAGTGAAATAAAAGGTTCAGTTTGACATTCCACCCACCTGAAGAAGGCCGGAGCATACAATGGCTGAAACATTGTAATAAATATGGCAACAAAGATGAGAACAATAGTCCGAATAATGTAAATAGTGTACATAATAGCTCATCTCAGAAATATAGACAGATACTAAAATATATATATATATATATATATATATATATATATATAATTATTTATTTAAAAATATGATTCCAACACGCTACATAAGAGTTCTCATGTTTCAAAACAAGAGCCGAAAACTTCAATATAATTATTTGAATTAAATTGAATTAAAGTACTAAGCTCTGTTCCATCTTCAAGCGAAATCTTTTTGAAATAACTTATTTCTGAAATTGACGTGTTTTATAATCATATTCATTATTGAAATCAAAATTTCTATGTTAACAGCTAGAGCAATTGTTTAAAGAAAAGGGGCTTAAGGTGTTAATAATTTGTATCAATATCTCAGTTACATTCACAGATGTCAAGTTAGGGTAAGGTTGGGGTGTCTAAATTTAAAGTGGAAGATTACATCATCTAGTCTGGTTAAGTGTCTATGGAGGTTTATTTATTTTTTTATTTTATTTTTTATTTTTTCTGAAAGGGATTTGTGTATATAAAAACTGTCGTAAATCGCTAACATTTGTTTTTTGATGACTTCATAAAGGGTTATCTTTTTTGTAGGGCATTTAAACTATTTATTAGGACTATGGAATTTAAAAATTATCTTATTGTTTGTTTGTTTGTTTTTATGCTAATTATTCAACCCAAAAATTTGATGATGTCGGCAAAAAACCATTAACTCAGGTCTATTGTTTAATAGATTTTTATTATTTAGAAACTTAATAATGTGTAGTTTTTCATGTAAGCAATCAAGAAAATAATATATATATATATATATATATATATATATATATGATTTTCTTCTCATTGGTTGGGTATCTGCCAACAAAGAGGGACAGAAAACTCAGAAGCAACTGGAGTCAAACACTGGAACACAACAAGCAGGACATGGACAAGACCCCCACATGGAAACTCCCTGCATACGAGATGAACGCAAGCAAGACATGGGAAACAGAAATGAGGTAAAACGAACAGAAATCCTTGATAATGCACGACAATCTAAGAAAACCTTAATTAACAGTTCCAGAATAGTAGTAGGAACCTTTCCTTTAAGAAAAGATGTTTTCCAAATGTTTACTTAATTTCTTAAGGCAAAGAAATAGGGAAGACAAGCCAAGTTATGTGGCTTTAACAACCTTATATACGCACAGTGCTTTCTTGGCCTCTCTTTGGAGCCCTTTACCCCTATTGCTGATTCTATTAGGTCGGTGCAAAAATAATGTCGTTTTCTCACATAGTAACATATGTGAGAAAACGACATTATTTTTGCACCAACCTAATATCATTATGACAGTACTGATTGCCTCTCTGATTGGAAGGGTTGTCTGAAGGAAGTAGAAGCGACTTCAACATATACACTGAAGCAGTCCACCTTCTTGTTTTGTTTGTTTTGCTTTCTTTCCCCCATCCTGGGTAAGACGATAAACTACATCCAGCAACAAGGCCCCTGCTCAGGAGGTTTTTAAGAGCATGGAACCACCTCTTTATTGCTGGCGTTCCCAGGTCCACGCTGAGCTGGGGTAGTAGCACCTGTCAGAGTCCCAACTAAAGGTAAATAGTTAACCCACAAACTGGGGTCAAAATACTATGAAAGTGTAAAAATAGGTTTTAATACCAGAAATACTTTGTAAAAATTATTGCCAGCAATACATTTTTGTTAAAAAAAATATCACCAGCAATAAAAATCTTGTCGACATTGAATAACCTATTGAGGTTGATATGCCATAAACCAAACCAAACCAAACCTTTCTTTCCTTTTTCACCACTTTCTGGCGAAAAGGAGATATTGCATTTCCTTTCCTTTCTCTGCTTACCCTCGCTTTTTGGGAAGATTCATTGAATCTGCTTTTCCTTTTCTTTGTCATCACTCCAGATTGGCAGTTGAGCATATCCTGTCGAGCAACCCAGCCCTTCTGCTTTGTTTAAATTCATTCTTGTTGGCATGTTAATCTTTGTAACATTTGCTTGCAGAAATACCATAATGATGGCTATGGCTGTCATGTTTGCTTACTTAGCAACCACACCACATTCTAGTGCCCTTTTACATTGGCACCTCACAATATTGAATTTTACTTAGCAACATGGCACT
>OZ010580.1:97548776-97786276 GCA_963932145.1 Acanthosepion lycidas
AAATATCTAAACTGTCAGCTGTATACAATCATTTTCTTGGATCAATGATTAAAATGGTTATTCTATGACTCCCTTGTCTATGATTTCTTTCTTTTTTAATCTTCTATCAATACAGTATCATCTGTGCATTTGTTCTTAACATTATATGCTCCAATAATATATCATGGTTATTTATCTGGTTCTCTTAGGATCCCATTGTTTTCTCAGTTAAATAAATCTAGCTAGAAAATACATCCCTGTCTTAAATGTTTTCCCTATTTCTTGACACATTAGCTAAGCACAAATTCTGCCTGGGGATGTGTGTATTCACTCCACTCTTAAGCCCCGAGGAAAGGCATTAATCCCTATGGGTGAAATAAATGGAGACAGTCTACTGTAGATAGAGAAATATGGATTGGCCAACTGAGACTGATATAGACAGTCTAATAGTCTAATGTCTAGAGATGAACGGAAACAAAGTTATTCAATGGTAGTGGTAATATAGCTGTTTTCTTATATGGAAATATTTGGTATTCAGTGACCAAGTGGCTAGTAGTACTCAGTTAAAAATTAATAAATCTTTCTATTAAAACAATTTTTCAGAAAAAATAGGTTTCTCAAGTAACTGTTATTACTCCTTCTAAACTGTTGTTTGAAATAATAGGGAATGTCAATATATTTTTCTTTTTCATTATTATTATTATTCTATTATTGTTCACTCTGTACAAGGCCCAGGTGTCACTCAAGGTAGAGCATTATGTTAAGAGGCATTTTATACAGATAGGAGGAGAGAGATAGTGGTTAACCATCGACTTGAATAGAATATGATTGGGAATTGGTTCCACAGAGCATTGGGAAGAAGCTGTTTGAGTGGAACTTCTCACCAATGGAATATCTTGATTATATCATTATTTACTTTGTAATATGTGATATCCATTTTAGTTGTTGCTGCTGCTGGTATTCCTCAAGTGATGTGGTTTCTGTTTTTTGTTACAGAATTAAAAAGAGAAATTGACTTACAAAGGTGGGCTGAAAAAGCTCACAGACTGATTATAAAAGAGTGATGCTAGATCTGTGAAATCTTGCCTGCATTCATTTCAACTCTTCTTATTAGAGATATCATTATTTCTTTCCAGGTAAACAGACATCTGACTGTCCAAAGACTGTTATTCCTGTTGGTTAAAGCAGCAGATATGATGGCATCATCACTGCAATACTGATTCCAAGCCAAGTGATATTTCAGAAGATGGTCAAATTAGGTGAATAGGGAGGGTGATCGATCAGTTCAAAGCCACAGTCATACACAGCAGCCCTTGAAACCAAGGAATTGTGTGCTGGATCATTAGACTGGTGAAACAAGATCTCTTTTCATCAGTGTTTCTGTGCATTTGATCTTGATAGCCTTTCATAACTGCCTCAACAAGTTGCAATAGTACTTTCCATTGATGATTTGGCCCTTTTGAAGATAGTCAATTAACACTGTCTTTTGAATACCAAAAAACTGAGGCCATCAAAGTCGACACAAATGAAACAACCTTTGGTGCAATTAAGGAAAGGTGTTTCTACTGCATGGTTTATATCTTTGTCTCTGGCTCAAGGTAATGAACCAAACACTCCTCCTGCGTTAGGAAATGTTCAAGGAAACCAGCTGGATCTGCCTGAAACAATGTCAGATGTTCCTGTCTTATAATGAGCATGGTGCGCTTTTGACTATGAAGGAGTGATGCTAGAGCTGTGGAATCTTGCATGTATTCATTTCAACTCTTCTTACTAATAACTGCATTGTTTATTTCCAGGTAAACTGACATCTGACTGTTCAAAGAAGACTGTTCTTCTTGTTGGTCAAAAAAGTCATCAACAGCAGTTATGACTTCTTCATTACTGTGATCCTGTTTCCCAGGCAAGTGTTTTTTTCACGTTGGAAAATTAATGAGAGTCAAATTAAGAAAATCGGGAGACTCATAAACCAATACAAAGCCACAGTTATGCAGAGCAGCCATTGAAACCAATGCTGCAGTATTGTCCTGATGAAACAAAACCCTTTTCATCAGTTTTTCTGAGCATTAAGTCTTGATAGCCTTTTGTAACTGACTCAACAAGTTGACATAATACTCCCCATTTTGAAGATAGTCAATAAACCTTTTACATCCAAAAAAAACTGTGGCCATCAACTTCGATGCAGATGAAACAATATTGGCCTTTTTTGTAGCAAGTGAGGAGGGGGTGATTCCACTGTATGGAATGTCCGTTTGTCTCTGGCTCAAAATGATGAACCCACCATTCATCCTGGGTTAGGAAACTAGCTAGATCCGGCTCAGGAAATGTCAGATTTTCCTTTGATGTACTCAGCTTTTCACACTTTCACCATGAAGTGAACATTATCAATGTTTTTTCTTGGTGGTGGCATATGCAGGGCATCCAGACCATGGGTTATCGTCAAGACTCTCCCTCTTCCTCCTAAATTCATCAGCCCACTCTTGTACTTTTGATAAAGCTATCCCCTAATGTAGCAACCAGATTAGCATGAATGTTCTTGGGGGGCTAAACCTTTTTTCTGTGTGTACTTTACAACATGATAATACAACATTTTGTAAATTTTGAACTGTCAAATGTCAGTTTACCTGAAAAAAAAAAGAATGCAATTATTAACAAGAAGAGCTGAAATGAATGCCTGACCCAGACAATGAATGCCCAGAACCAGCCAATAAAAATGGCTACAAGCAATACCACCACTTCCACCCAGACAAAGTGCTGCCTGATTCATCTTCAGTCCGAAGCTTGCCAAATCACAGTCTTCGCACTCCATTGCAAAACACACATGCGATTCTGGCCCTTTTGGGTCACCAAAGTAAGTCTCCACTATACTACAATAATGAAATCACTGTCATATGATATACAGCATTTGAATTTAATTAGATTTGGTTCTATTGAACATATGAGATTGTCTAATAAAATCCCTTTCAGACCATGTCGATGTGTGATGAAGAGTGGCTTGGAATGAGAAATCAGCGAGCCAAGTTCAAATTCCAGTTGAGTTCGTTATTTTTACTTATGTGCAAATACCTTTGGAAAAGAGGATGAATCAGTCTTTTCTCCCTCTACAGGTTAAATAGTAGGGCTTGTATCTGGATAAAATTTTTTTAAAATTAACCAATCAGTTCAGGCCATATAATAAGTAAAGAGGTTGTCCAGAAGTTTCATCACTTAGGACAATTAAAACCAACATGGCAAATATAAATATTCTCTTTGACATTAGAAATATTTCAACTGTCCTTCAAATGGAGAACTTAGCCTTAGACAGTTTCAGTCAGAATTAATAGTAACAAATAGTAAGAAATATTTGGCATTCATTGACCAAGCAGTTAGTATAGCTGTCAATTGAAATTTTTAAAAATCTTCTCTTAAAATAATTTTCCATGAAAACAAGTTTCTTTCAAGTAGCTGTTATTGCTCTTTCTAGTACTGATAGGGGGTTCCTTGCTAACCTTTTGTTTGAAGTTGTGTGGAATGTCAACATCTTGATTATATCATCATTTTCACTTCAGGTTACATGTGCTATCCATTTTAATTGTTGCTGCTGTTGGTAGTCCTCAAGTCATGTGGTTTCTGTTATTTAGCACAGTTCTTTGTTTGGGATTCTATAGCACCAGTCTACAATGTTCAAAGAGGGATGATCTTCAGATTTTTCAAGGCCCTCAGGCTTCATCATTGCTAATGCAACAATCTACTTTACGTAAAAGTAAAAAAAAACAAAAAATTTAAATATGGGGGTTCAGCAAATATGGTCTTGTGCAAATCACACATAAGCTGAGAAAATATATTTCATTACTTTTGTTCTTTCTCTCAGAAGAAAAAATAGAAATGAAAAAAATTAATTTCTTATTTTTCATGTTAAAGAATATTTAAAATTTCCAGATATCTTTTAAGCACTTGATTAGAATTAGGTTGGGGATTTGAAATCTCTGACCCATAATTTTAAAAATGCCTGTAGTCATGAATTGAAAAGTGGGGAAAAAATATTGAAGATATCATATTTTATAAACCAATAAAATTTGACAAATGGTTTTAAAAAAGCAACTGTTTTTCACTCAGCCGATTAGTTAAGTTTCTGAAAGCAGAAGCAGTACTCATCGTATAAATTCTTTTTTTTTTTTAATCTTTTTATTTCATTCCAACTCTTTCATAAACAATAGATTTCAGCGTCGACAGGCAGTAATTTATTTACTATCATAAAAGTTTAATTAACAAATTGAACAATAGTTCGCTAGCTATACCAAGAGGTCAATCAATCGCTGGTCATTGCAGTTTGTTCACATAAATCTGTGTCAGGGGCTGTAAAGGTGGAGTTTAGGTTGATTGATTTGTGAGGTTTTAGGGGAGGGATTTTACTTGATGAGATTATTGTGTAACAAGTGTTAAAGCAATACATGCCAAAATGTATTCCTTAGGGTGTAAAGAGACTTGTCTACAAATCAGTTAAATGACTGTCATGGATGGAGAACATGACAGTTACGCCATTTGTCCCTTGAAATTGTTCTAATATTTAAACTGTTTCTATTGATAAGTCCTACTTGCATATATTATACTGTTTCCAGCATCATGATAGGGAAATATTAGAAGTGTCTTTAAAGTTGATTCAGAAGATTATTACTTGTGAAATCAGTCAATTCTTGAATATTATTTGCCAGTCGCTTCTTGGAAAGTAGTGGTTTACTGTTCATTCCATGTTGGATATATTCATGACACTTCCAAAAGTTAACAAAAAATACACAATATTGTATATGTTAATGATTTAATTATTTTGATAGTGCGAGGTATGACGATAAACTACATCCAGCAGCAAGGCCTCTGATGGGGAGATTGGAGGTTTTTAGAGGCATGGAACCACCTCTCTTAATTTCTGTTGTTCCCAGATCCACTCTTATCTGGCATGCTAGCATCTGTCAGGGTCTCACTCTTATCTGGCATGCTAGCATCTGTCAGGGTCTCAGTTATGGGAAAATAGTGAACACTATTAAACAACAACTAAACACTATGAAAGCATAAAAATACATTTATATAGTAAAAATACCAGTAATACATTTTAATATAAAAAAGACCAAAAATACATATTTACAGTAAAATTACCAACATTACACACATACTAACAAATTGTAGTGACTTCACCCAAACCTGTTTAAAATACTACCAAACAACCAACCTGACGTCTTTCAGGACATTAATCCATATAATATTTTGCTATAAAATGTATTGTTGGTAATTCCATAAAATTATAATCCAGCACATTTATTTCAGCATCCCTTTCGTTTTCCAAAACAGTCTGAAAAGTACCGATTTCCAGAATCTTCTCCGCATTTCCCTATTCTGAAATTTTACTTTCCAATGTTGATTTTGGATTTAAAAATAGCCTGGAATTGTATTGAAACAAGACTGTATGGTAATTAGGCCACTGATAAATCTTTACAATATGATATTTTGTCAAGACACTCTGCACATGAACTGAAGACACACTGGTAAATACTATGAGTTCATATTACAAATGCGCAATCAACTGGATCTTGCTGCTAATTCAAGAACCTCATCAGAAAGTATCAGTTCACATAGTCGAAGTACAATCCCCACTCATTGGCTTTCAAATTGCATGAAGTCCATGCAACTGTTTCAAGGGACATTCGAAATGACCGGCTACTTTACAGACTGTTCATATTTTTGGTTTTATTAATTTCAAATTTAAGATTAAGCTTTTGACTTCATTTTGTTACTTAATTTATTTAATACCAAAACCTAAATATTTTGAGCACAATTTTATGGCTTCAACTAAATATATTTTAAACATAATTGTATACCTTCAACTACAGATAAAATGTATTGTTGGTCATAATGATATAAAATGTATTGTTGGTCATTTTGCTATAAAATGTATTGTTGGTCATTTTGCTATAAAATGTAATGTTGGTCATTTTGCTATAAAATATATTGTTGATACTTCTACTATAAAATGTATTGTTGGTCATTTTGATATAAATAGGTATTGTTGGCCATTTTACAATATAAAACATACTGCTGGTAATTTTACAATAAAAATGCTTTCATTGTGTTCTATTTTTGTTTGGGATTTCACTATTTGCACATAGTAGGGGACCCTAGCTGGTGCTACGACTCTGAGTCAGTTAAAGGAGAGTTGACTCCAACACTTGCCCCATTATTGTTAATGGTGATCTCCTAGAATTGAAAAATAGTCAATTATTTGGCATGAAGTCCTGGGTATGACGATAAACTACATCTGGCAGCAAAGCCTCTGATCAGGAGATTGGAGGTTTTGATGAACATGAAACCACATCTTAATTGCTGCTGTTCTGAGGCCTGCCCTGATTCAGGATGGTGGCACCTGTCAGACTCCCCGCTATGGGCAAATAGTGAACCCCAAATTAAAAATAAAGCACTATAAAGGTGTAGAAGTACATTTTTGCAATGAAAATATCAGCTATACCCTTTCGTATAACGAGATTGCCAGTAATGCATACTTATATTAACATTACCAACAGTACATATTTATAGTAAAATTACCAATAATACGTACTTATAGTACTACTAAAAAAATCAACATGAAAGAAATCTTTCTTGACATTAATCCACATAATATCTTACATTCTCTTAAAGAAATCAAACTCTATTCCAAAATATAACTTCAACAAAACTACAACATAAAACACATACATATCATTGCTTCTAGTAATTATATCCACACAAATATGTATATGAATGAAAGCTGAGTATCATCTACCACATACTCACTTGTGAAAGAAGAATAACATATACTTTTATAATGTCAAATCTCCCAAGAAAATTAAATTTCAGCTTAAATGAACCAAAAAGAATTGATATGCCATTAAAAAGACGTCTCATTTCAAAATTCTTGTTCTCATCTTGGTTGTTATAGACATGTTTCAATCAAGTACCCTCTGACCATCATCAAGTATGTATTGTTTTAGCTGACATAGGATATCTTGTTGATTATTGTATTATTTTGTCTGTGTGATGTCAGTTATTGTTCTACTCTTATATTCGCTACACTATCTTTTGGGGATGGTGACATAGAGTTGATTAAAAAGTGTTACTTTCATCGAATGGTTGTGAATTCAATCCCTGCATTAAGTAGTGAAGCAGTGAACAATAACTGGCATTCAAGAGACAAAATAGCACAATAATCAACAATCTATGTCCCATGTCAGCCAAAGAAATGAACACCTGATGATGGCCAAAATGTACTTGACCGAAATGTCATTATAACAACATCTATAACAACCAAGGGTTCTTCTCAAATTTATAGTTTTAAAAAGGATACAATGTTGGATATGTTAATGACAACATTTATAGATAATGTCATTACATACTTGAGGAAAATTGGCCTCTGAATAAACATATGTAAATAAATTTTGGGTAGTATTTAAAATACCTTCTTTGATTTAAGTAGGAAGTTATTTTAGTTTTAGATAATTACTGGAAATGGATTGATTACAAAAATCCAAAATTAAGTTAATTACTTCTAGGCAAACATGAACCTTTGTACCCTCAAAAATATGGAGTGCCAAAAGGATGTTTCTTCATATGAAACGGCTTTTGTTTTAAATACCTTTATCCATACGCAATGTTTATTTTTTTTAAAATGTTGATTAGAATTGTAATAAAGCCTAAACATATGATGAAAGTGAATTTATACATTTTCTTTTTTCTTGAAAATTGATAAAAAAAAAATAAACACTATTTTTGATGAGATGGTCTCTAACAAGAAACATTTTCAGACACAATGTAGAAAACCAAATATTTCTAGCAGCAGAGATAGCAACTGATTCAATATAGTCACTCCATTTCATGTCAGTGTGAAAAAAAGGGGAGCTCATGAAGGCGTAGAATGTTGATCTCCTGGGGTTCACCAGGAACTGAATAAAGAAATATCAGGAAAATTGGAGTTTTGTGCCCAACAAAAAAAACAGAGTATCAAAAAGACTTTTTTTCTATTAACATCATTATTTCTGTAAAATCTCTTTATTTCAAGCAATGTTTGTTGTTTTAAAAAGTGATGATTAGAACTGGAATAAAACCTAACCATCTGATAAAAGTGAGTTTAAACATTTTTTTTTTGTTCTTGAGAATTTCCAGCAAAAATATTTATTTATTTGATTGTTTATTTTTTTTATTTTTGTAATTTTACAACTTTCTAAAAACTAATGCAAATAAAGAAATAAATATGAAAACAATGTTTATTCATAAATTTATAAACATTTACTAAATTATTAAAATATGTGAACCACCTATAAGGAAATCTTTATTATTTACCATTTTATAAAGTCTGAATCAATTGGCAATTAGCTGATCTTTTAACAACCATTCCAATAAGGAAGAAAGGAAGGAAGACAAAAATATAGAAAGAAAGAGTCAGGCAAGAAAAAGAGAAAGAACGTGACGAGTATAGATTGAATAAAAATAAATAATCTGATAAAAAAATAATGTTTATTATTTTTATTGTCAATTCTCAGGAAAATGTATAAATTCACTTTCATATGTTTAAGTTTTATAACAATTGTAATCCTCCCTTTTCAGAACAATAAACATTGCTAAGAGCAAAGGTAGTTAAAATGATAGCAGTGTCAATGAAAAATCCATTCTTTGGGCAGTGCTGTGTTTTACCATGTTTGCCTAATGCTGAATCCCAGGTACGATTCAACATCTGAGAAGAATCTTCTTTGTTTAACCCTTCAGCATTCAACATGCAAAAACCCACCCTGTAAATATTTGCTCTCATTATTCAACCCGCCCCATGTAAACTCTGCCAAAATATGTGACAACATCATTGCAAATAATGCAGGAAGTTGCACAAACAGTCAGACTTTGACCCCTGATACTTACAGGGTGGGTTTGTGTGTTTTGAATGCTGAAGGACTAAAATAGCATACTGAAAAATTGTCTGATAGAACTTGTAGGAATATTATTATTATAAATAAATAAAAATAAATTATAAAATAATAATAATAATGAAAATTATAAATAAAATAAAATAAAAAAATAGGATAAAAACATTGTATAAAATAAAATAAATTAAATTAAAAATAATAAAAATACTCCCAGCATGCAACAAAAACTGTTCCTGTCAGAAATATGGACATTCCGCCAAAAGATATTAAAGTCAATCTCTCCACCACGAACCTTGACATGGGCAACATGTGTCCAACTTCTGATATGGTTTGTAATACTATGGAGTAAATTCTCCCTTTTATCACAAGTATAATAAAACAATTGTAACCTAAAAAATACATGCAATAATATACACAAAAATATAAATAAATTGTATGAAATTAACATTCAATTTATCATGCTCTCCTGTTATTTGTGTATGTTCTATCTCCTGTCACGTATGCTTTTATCTCCGTGAACACAAGGCTAATTTCTGCTGCTATGATGTGAGTGACAAACCCACAAACTCCATTAGAAGCAAGAAAAATAAAATTTTATTGACAAATGAAAGGTATGACTCTTATATTTTATGGGAATGAACTTAAATTGTTTTGGAGCAGATTGTCATTTTTATTAAAACAACTGAATATCTTTTCTTCAGAACAAAGCCCAGGAAAGATAATGTTTTGTCTTCAGATTTTTAAAATTATCTTTCTAAGAACAGTCAGCTGCTGCAACTGGTAGTAACAAGCATTTCACTAATTAATAAATCTTATTTTGAGGATTTCAATTTCTAGACATACATTACAAATCTTCCCAATATAACTAACACCCAAAAAGGCTGGATTGAGTGATGATTTATTTTTTTAACCCTTGTCTTCTCCATAAAAAATAAATAAATAAAAATTAATTACAGTGTCAAAAAAATAATTATAATAATTTTAATTATTATTAATTCACTCTTTCTAAATCAATGAGAATCAACCCCACTATTCTGTTCTACATACACAAACATGTGATATTCTCACTATTGGACAGTCAACCAAGACAAGCCGTCAGCATGTGTGTCAACAAAAATTTCATCTTCTTTTCCTTTTTCAGGTCATAATAGTAGCATTTATCTTTAAGCACTCAACAAAAATTCAAAGTAAGAAAACCCCAGGTATTTCTTGTATTTTATTTTACCAAGTAAATTATCTGAACACACATTACATACATTTATAAAAAACATGAGAAACACTGTACACACTCTGCCTATTCTTTAATAATATCATTCTGTTGGATTCCAATCCATCTTTGATCTACATTTGATTGCATACTAACAATTATACTCTATATTAATGTCTCTCATGTCTGCAACATTACATAACAAATAAATAATAAATAATACCCATTTTGTTGTTTTAATGTCATGCTGTTTCTCATTCTTTACGAGTATTTTGTATATATCAATGTGAGGGATTACATTTACTCCCCTACACCCTCTGTTATTACTGTCAGTCATCGTCTAAGTAATCATGGGATTTTCAAACACTCCATTTAAAATATAGATATAATTTTTTTTCATTTGATTTCATCTTAAGCAAGGCAGTAAAGCCACTAAGACACAAGATGTTACTGGGTGCAGAAGAATTAGGAACAGAAACATTAATAATGAGCAGGAAGAGAAAAAAGTAATCAGGAGGACAGTAGATAGCGACTGACATTGCATTTAATTTTTTTCAAATTAAAGTTAGCTGGAAAGAATGGAGATGGAAGGGAGTTCCATAAGAAAGGTAGTAAAGCCACTAAGATACAAGGGGTTACAAGGTGGGGAAGAATTAGAAACAAGCATTATTAATAAGCGGGAAGAGAAAAGAGTAATCAGGAAGACAGTAGATAGCTATTGACATTGCATTTAAACTTTTGAAGATTAAAGTTGGCTGAGAAGTGCAAGAAAGAAAACTGTTAGCATAGAATTTACAGTTAAGTCTAGCCAGCTAAACATTTGCTGGTGATGGGTGTCAAAAAGATAATAGATTGTTCACACTCCTCTCGAATCTTTTGAACAGGAGTAGAGGTTTATCACTTGTTTCATGTTTAAGATTGGGTTTCCAGTTCCTTCTAAGGTCTTCTCATTCTCTTTCACTACCAGTAACCTTCTTGTGTCTTAGTGGCATTATTGCCTCGTTTTGAGTGAATTGATTTAAAAAAAAAAAAAAAAAAAGAAAAAAAAGCTCACCTCCTGAATATGACACTGGAAACTTAAACTGAGACTTGAGCATTTAGCAGTAAATGCTAAAAATTGTTCAAACTGATTCATTCTTTTTTTTTTTTTTTTCAAGATTTAAATGCTGAAGTGCTAAATTAACATACTGAAAAATTGTCTGATAGAACTTGTAGGAATATTATTATTATAAATAAATAAAAATAAAATAATAATAATAATGAAAATTATTAGAAAATAAAACAATAACATAAAAAAAATGTATAAAATAAATTAAATTAAAAATAGTAAAAATACTCCCAGCATGCAACAAAAACTGTTCTTACAGGAAATACTGACATCCCACCAAAAGACGTTACTATTATATATTGATTATTTCAGACCAGTTTTCTCATCTTTATTCTTTCTTTATTACAATTCAATGATTTTACTCTCCAACTTAGCTGTCACATTTGATAATCATCCTGGTATGTGAAACAAAATTCATGGGTGTATGCTGTCTCCCCATTACTTTCTCAGCTGGAGTCTTCCTTCTTCCTTTGTGATGACACTCTGCCTCTTTATGAAGACTTGCTTTCATTTCACCTACTCGATAAAATAAAACACATAAGGAAAATGCTTTGGTTTTCAAGTCTTGAAATCAATCTTGAGGTCAAGAAGTTTGAAAATTGGTGCCTGTTCAGTAGCGAAGAAGATGAGGATCAGAAAGAAAGAACTGACGAAAATTCTGAAATTTTCTTTTGTACTTATTCTTCACTCATTTTTCTTTATTTCACTTTTTTTTCTTTTTCATACCTTTCGCAGTTTTCTTTACTTTCATTTTTATCCCTTGTTTTCTGTCTCTTTTATTTTACGTTCTTTCCCTCTTGTCTCTCTCTCTCTTCCCACTTCTGCCTCCCTCTCTCTCTCTTTCCCACTTCTCCCTCTCTCTCTCTTTCCCACTTCTCCCTCTCTTTTTCCCACTTCTCCCTCCCTCTTTCCCCAATTCTCCCTCTCCTTTTCCCCACTTCTCCATTTCTCTCTCTTTCCCACTTCTCCCTCTGTCTTTCCCCAATTCTCCATCTCTCTTTCCCCACTTCTCCATCTCTCTCTCTTTCCCACTTCTCCGCCCTCTCTCTCTCCCACTTCTCTCTCTCTTTCCCACTTCTCAATCTCTCTCTCTTTCCCACTTATCCGCCCTCTCTCTCTCCCACTTCTCTCTCCCTCTCTCTCTCTTTCCCACTTCTCCCTCTGTCTTTCCCCAATTCTCCCTCTCTCTTTCCCCACTTCTCCATCTCTCTTTCCCACTTCTCCATCTCTCTCTCTTTCCCACTTTTCCGCCCTCTCTCTCTCTCCCACTTCTCTCTCTCTTTCCCACTTCTCCCGCTCTCTTTTCCCAATTCTCCCTCTCTTTTTACCCACTTTTCCCTCTCTCTTTCCCACTTCTCCCTCTCTCTCTCTTTCCCCACTTCTCCATCTCTCTTTCTCACTTCTCTCTCCCTCTCTCTCTTTCCCACTTCTCCCTCTCTTTTCCCCCACTTCTCCCTCTCTCTTTCTCCATCTCTCTCTCTTCTCCTCTTCTGCTCTCTCCCTCTTCTCTTTTTCACTCTTCATTCTTTCCCTCTTCTCTCTTTCCCCTCCTCTTTCCCTTTTTCTCTTCCCCTCTTCTCTCCCTTCTTTCCTTCCCATCTTCCTCTCCCCTCGCTGCTCTTCCATTCTTTTCCCATTTCCCTTTTTTAATTTATCTTCTTTTCCAATTTTTTATTTCTTCCATTTTGTTTTCTTTCTATAATTATTTTTTTTCTTTTATTTTTGATGTATTCTATTATTAAACTTTTCCTCTCCCCGATCCCTTCTTTTCCTATCCTTTTTCCATCCCCTTAACACCCTCCTCCTATGTCTCTTACAAGTTTTCTATTCTCTCTTCTTTCCACTTCTCTTTTCTTAACATCTCTTTCTCTTTCTTCTCCTCTTCTCTCCTTAGTTTATTCTCATCTCCTTTTCAAGCCACTTCTCATCAAGACAGAAGGGAATCCATTTAAAGAATCATCAAAATTAATCAATTCTCTAAATAGTTTCTCATTTATATAAACACAAATGAAAGTATCAGAATGATTTGCATGCATAAAATAAAACATTAAATTCACTAAATAAACAGATGGAAAGAATGACTATGGATTTATATCTGTGGATTTTGCATTAAGCATCCTCCATGTTTATCAAATTCTGCAGCAATGGAAGCCATTTTATTTTTGACTATATTTTTCCCTTGTGTTTTTTTGTGCATTCCCTTCACAGGCTTTTCGGAGTCTTTATTATTTGATTTATATAATTTTTAACTAATTATATTTATTTATTCGTTCCTTAAGCTTTTACTTTCTTTCCAGTTTATATTCTTGAATTCTTTTGGATTTATTCCACAATTTTTCTTTTCTTTTTTTCTTTGGAGAAGAATTTTATCTTTTTTTTCATTCTTTCCTCTTTTTCTTTGTTGCTTTCAATTGCTCTCTTTCTCTCTCTCTCTCTCTCTCTCTCTCTCTTTGTCGCCACTCGTCATTCTCTCTTCACCCCCTTCCATTCATTTCCTTTCCCCCTCCACTCGGACTCTTTTTGCACTCACTTCACTAGTTCTCTTTCCTCACCCTACTTGTTCTCTCTTTCTTGAAAGTTTTTTTTTTAACCCCCTTAATATTTGCTCCCATCTCATTCTATCACATTTCATATTTTTTTTAACACCTTTTACTTCTTTTTTTGTAAATTTTTTGTCGTGTTTGAATATTTTTTGAATTTTTTCCTTCAATTTTTGCAGTTTTTCTCAGCTTTCTTTCTTTGGTTTCTTTGGTTTCTTTTTCTATTTTTTTTATCACTTGGTCATTTTTCATTCCTTATGCTTATTACTTTATTTTATAAATTATTTTATCATTTATTTCCTTTATTTATTAAAAATTTTCTTTCTTCAAATCATTTTTAATCTTTCATTCAGTTACTTTTTAGTTTCCTTTCATTCTTTCACATTAAATTTAGCTTTCTGTTGCTTATTCCTTCATTCTTCATTCTTCATTTCTTTCTTTTATTCACACTTCTTCTTGCTGCCTTTCTTCTCATTTCATTCGTTACTTTTCTCATTCTCTTTCTCAATAATATTATCCTATTTTGTTTTCTTTTTTTACTTAAAAAGTTCCTTTTTGATTTAATTCACTGATTTTCGATTTATTTTTCATCTTTTAATATGAATCTCTAATTATTATACATGCTCTCCACACACATTGATGAGTATTTCATCTAATCAGATGCAAGACAATGTCAATGGTAGATACTGTTTTAGTTTTTTCTTATATATACATATACATATATATATATATATATATATATATATATATATATATATATATACACGCTCATACACACACATATATATATACACACAGACACACACATATATTTATATATTAGGTTGGTGCAAAAATAATGTCGTTTTCTCACATATGTTACTGTGTGAGAAAACCACATTATTTTTGCACCAACCTAATATATACCCACACACACACACAATTGTAAGAATACATGAATAATTATATAAAAAACTTTTATTATATAAAAAAACCACATCACCTTGTCAGTGTTTTTAATGAAACTTACACACACACACACACACACACATATATATATATACATAAATATATATATATATATATATATATATATATATATATATATATATATATATATATATATATATATATGTTATGTATATAAAGATTACTTTTTAAATATCAATATATATACATATATATATATATATATATATATATTTTATGTATATAAAGATTACTTTTTAAATATCAATTTTATCCTGTCATTGATGTTTCTTAGTAAAATGTTCCATCTCCAGGGGTTGTGGTATTGAATGATATTTCCAATTTTTTTAAGAAAACTTGGAAATACCGTTCAAAATCACAACCCCTGAAGACTGGAAATTTTACCAAGAAACGTCGATGTTGGGATAAAATTGACATTTAAAAGTGAAGTAATCTTTTCATATAATATCATTAATGCTCTATTTTAATATACTTATTATTGAGCACTATATATAAAAATATTTGCTGTTTCTTAAAACTTATATATATATAAAATGTGTGTTTTATATTTAACATATATACAGTCCACGTACGTATGTATCTATAGCCAATGCAGGCAAATGAGATATATAAATATATACAGACACGAATACACAATATAAATGATGAATTTGTTGATATATTATGTGTGTACCTATATGATATATCTAATATGTTTGTATGTACACTTGTTGATCTTTTTATAAAGCTTTTATGTTTGCTAATGTCTGTACTTTATTGGCAAGATGTTTTAATTAACATTGGCAACATACTTCTGAAAACGTTCATTAAAGAAGTAATAATTTTGGCACAGATCAAAGAAACTGTGTCCAAGGAGTCATGCAACTGGAAATTGTAACAATTCAAAACTTTGAGCATTAGATTCATTTGAATAATAGTAACAATGATAAAAAGGAAGAAAATTTTCCCATAAGTTTTAAAGAAAAGTGCTACATTAATAACGTGAGTAAATACAAGATACCGAAAAGAAATATTTCTGTTTTTCATATATCAGAAGACAAAGATTATAAGATGACAAGCAGCCACTCACCCCGAATTTGTTTGTATTTACTCCCTCTCTGTTGGTCAGTTCAGATTGACCCCATCTCCCTTGGTGTGTTTGGACTGACCCCATCTCCTTGGATGTGTTCAAATTGACCCCATCTCCTTGGATGTGTTCAAATTGATCCCATTTCTCTTGGTGCATTCATATTGACCCTGTCACCCTCATGTGTTCATATTGGCCCTATTTCCCTCAGTACATTCAGACTAACTCCATCTCCCTTAATGTGTTCAAATTGACTCCATCTTTCTCTGTACATTTAGGTTGACACTGTCTCCATTGGTGTGTTCACATTGATTCTGTCACTCTCCATGCAATCAGATTGACCCCATCACCCTCTGTGTGTTCAGATTAACCCTGTCACCCTCTGTGCATTCAAATTGACCCTATCACCCTCTGTGCATTCAGATTGACCCCATCACCCTCTGTGCATTCAGATTAACCTCATCAGCTTCTGTGCATTCAGATTAACCCTGTCATCCTCTGTGTGTTCAGATTAACCCTGTCACCCTCTGTGTTTTCAGATTAACTCCATCACCCTCTGTGTGCTCAGATTAACCCCATCACCCTCTGAGCATTCAGATTGACCCCGTCACCCTCTGTGTATTCAGATTAACCCTGTCAGCCTCTGTGCATTCAGATTAAACCCATCACCCTCTGTGTGTTCAGATTAACCCCATCACCCTCTGTGCATTCATATTAACTCCATCACCCTCTGTGTGTTCAGATTGACCCCGTCACCCTACGTGTGTTTAGATTGACCTCGTCTCCATTCCAATTGACCCTATCCTCCCACCAGACTCTCCCTCTTTGTATATCTATTTCATTAATTATCTTGCTCTGTTTGTATATATCTACTTCTTCTATATGCTTCTACTAGGTTTTTCAGGGGATGCCATTGCATGTCCATCCTGCCTAGAGAATATTTTGTTTTGTTTTTTTTTTTTTTTTGTTAGTTCAGATCAAAAATGATATAGAATGAAACTAGAACTTACAAAATAATAATAATATAATTGCTGTCAATGAAAAATCATAAACACAATTTAGTAACAAGAGCGACTGAAAAAGAATGAAGTCTATGCTTTTTAAAAAGTTAGATTTGATTTGCTATCTCTAAATATTTCTAGAGTTCAAACAGTAAAAGTAGCTGGTATTATTAACCAATGCTTCCCTTGGAGTAAGAGGATATGAGCCCAAGTCTTACGCAGCATTTTTGACCATTGTCAACCACAATTAATTTCCCTTTATCTTAATCTTTTAATCTTTTATCACAACTCTGTGCAGGATGTCAATCAATAGCAGCAAAATCTTAATGTTGATCAGCAATAATAAAATAATACTTTCCTGCAAAATGATGCAGAAAGGCCCTCCCCACTCAAAACATCAACACAACATAATCTTTCTAACTTTACTTTTCATTGACCCTCTACTTAACTATGCTAGTTTATTGCCAAAGTTAATAAACATTATGATAGTTGTCCCTTAAGTATTGTTGTCCCATTAAAACTTTAGTTGTACTGTGATAAAATAAGGTTTCTTGCCCAGGCAATGAGTCACATCATTTACCACGAGTTATACATACATGAATTTCATTTACATCATCAGTAGCGGCATCCAGAAATTGATCTGAAACAGTTCCAGAGGCATTGCTATTTGTATCAATAACATTGTTATCACAAAGTTGGTTACCTTTTAAGGCTACAGTCAGCCTTTGCATTACCAAGTACCACTTGTCCTCGCATTGAATACAGTAGCCATAAATGGTCTGGTGCCCACTGTGTTCATCTTGAGGTTCCTGACAAAATCCAAAGACAGATATGCAATGTGATAGGTCCTGACCTGGCATCTCGACTACAGTAACTTTCTCACAGACATGATGTGACTTCCCTCTGTCTTTTCTACAAATATTTTCATGGCAACTGTTCTGATGAGCTACTTTCTCTGGTACCCCAACTGCATGAATTTAAGTGTGCTGCTAGATTGGCATTTTGTTCCTACCCTTTCACTGTTGAAGCAGTTAAATGTAACCACCTCTTTTATTCCAACAGCTTCTTCTCTCACACTTCCCAGCAGTAGAACACCCTTCCTCTTACTTGCTTCTCTGATAGCTCTAGTCGTCAAATATTCAAATGTAACGTCAATCAACATCTTCTGATGCCTTGATTTTGATCCCGGTCCTTCTCTTTATCCTTTCCTCAAAAACTCATTTTTTATTCTTACTTCAGAATATTCTTTCTAGCTAATAAAAGGTAGATAAAAGTTTTCTTATCTCAATATTTGTTTATTGAAATTAGTATTTTAAAAAAATATTTGAGTGTATTTGGGTAAAAAGTAGCACCTAATTATTTAAATTCGTAACATTAAGATAAAAGCTAGTTCATCCCTTTAAGATAATGATCATTAAAAGCAAAATTGAAAGATCTTTCATATCGTAAAAGCTTAAGAATTTTGATGTAGTAAAATGTGCTTTTTCTCAAAATACTTATCATCTTACATAGCTTTCTGACTTACTCTCTCCAAAAGGGTGCCAAACCCTGTGCAAAATGATCCTACAATATGGTTCATCCACCCTTTGACAGATCCTGCTTTTAATCCTGCTTCATGTCTAGCCACACCCCATACCAGAAAAGTATGATGGGGGAACTTGTTCAGTCACCAGTCACCAGTCACCCAAGCATGAAGCAAGTAATACTGTTTAGCATAGTACCAGTAACACTCATAGAATGATCTGGCATATATTTTCTCTTGCCCATTAGGAGATCGTATCTCCCAAATTAATAAAAACATTTAATGTATACATTGTTTAAATGATTACAACACTTTCACATTGACCACCATTTCATCTACGAGGCAATATTTTCTTAAAGAACTGAAAAAGGGGTAAGCTTAGACATTCAAATAAAACTTATGCAATTTTTTTTTTTTTATCATGTTCGCCCCACACAGTAAAGCCACTACTATCAGCATCCTGGGTATGATGATAAACTACGTCCAACAGCAAGGCCTCTGATCAGGAGGTTTGAGGAGCATGGCGCCACCTCTTAATTGCTGGTGTTCCCAGGTCCACCCTGACCCGGGGTGGTAGCATCTGTGAGGGTCCTAGCTATGGGCAAGTAGTTAACACCAAAACTGAGGTAAAAAGCATTATAAAATATTATCAGCAATACATTTTTGAAAAAAAACTATTGCTAGCAATATATTTTTGAAAAAAAAAAACTATTGCCAGCAATATGTTTTTGAAAAATAACATTACCAGCTATACATTTTTGAGGGAAAAAATATTAATAGAAATAGATTTTTGACAAAACAAAGATATTACCAGGAAAAAAAAGAAAAAGTTGTCGACATTAAATGAGCCATTGAGGTTGATATGCCGTAGAACAAAACAAACGAAACCAAAGCCACTAAGACACAAGGTGTTACTGGGTGTGGAAGAATTAGAAAACAGAAACATTACTAAGGAACGAGAACAAAAGAAGAGTAATCAGGAGGACAGTAGATAGCGTTTGACATTGCATTTAAATTTTGAAGATTAAAGTTGGCTGGAAAACATGGATCCAGAAAAGAGTTCCACATGCAAGATATGGGAGGAAAGAAACTGTTAGCATATAACTTACAGTTGCATCTATCCAATTCAAATTAAAAAATAAATGAAACCTTGTCACCAGTCTAGTACTGCACTTAAATTAATAAAGTCTAGGTACCATAGCGAAGAGCTCATCCGAACAATTACCATGAAAGCATTTATAGAAAAGTCAGGGGGAGGCAACACTATGGTGGTTGGAAAGAGACTGAAGCCGAGATGCCAGATCAGGATCAATAATATTACTGATTCTTCTTTGGATTTTATCAAGGTGTAAAATTGTAAGCTGTACAAAGTAAAATTTAGGAAAAATTTTGAGGTAAAATTCAAACTTCAATTTAAAGTAGCATTAAAAGTTACGTCTGAGAGCATCTGAACAAATCTTAGTTCAGCATTTCAACAGGAAACTTATACATATCAGGAAGAGACAGTTGAAATTTCTAGGATATATAATGAGAAAAGAAGGCTTGAAGAATCTGATACTCACAGGACAGATTAAAGACAAGAAGAACAAAGGAAAACAACGCATAACATACTTAGTGAGGTTGAGTTAATGGATGATAGAATAGGGCTTGGAAGAAATAACAAAAAGACAAAATTTATTAAGAGCTATAAGGTACAGGAAGATGTGGAGGACCGTGATCACCTATATCCTGAAGGGACACAGCACATAAAAGAAGATGAATGAGCTGGAGTAAATGGATGGCAGAACAGGGCTTCGGAGAAATAACAAAAAGACAAAACTTATTAAGAGCTATAAGGTACAGGAAGATGTGGAGGACCGTGATCACCTCTATTCTGAAGGAACACAGCACATAAAAGAAGATGAATGAGCTGGAGTAAATGGATGATAGAATAGGGCTTGGAAGAAATAACAAAAAGACAAAATTTATTAAGAGCTATAACGTACAGGAAGATGTGGAGGACCGTGATCACCTATATCCTGAAGGGACACAGCACATAAAAGAAGAAGATGAATGAGCTGGAATAAATGGATGGCAGAACAGGGCTTGGGAGAAATAACAAAAAGACAAAACCTATTAAGAGCTATAAGGTACGGGAAGATGTGGAGGACCGTGATCACCTATATCCTGAAGGGACACAGCACGTAAAAGAAGATGAATGAGCTTGTGTAATTGGATGGCAGAACAGGGCTTGGAAGAAATCAATAAAAGACAAAACTTATTAAGAGCTACACAGGACAGGAAATTGTGGAGAGCTATGATCGCCTATATCCTGAGAAAGCACATCGCATAAAGAACTTTCATAAAAGTATATATTAACAAACAGATTGAAATAGACCATTATAGTTTTACCACTATTATACAAATATTTTACAAAATGAACAGTAAAAAATGTCTAAAACATGAGGCTATAATGATACAGAAAACTGACATCAAATAAAATAACTTTATACTGAGTCACTCTGATATGTTAAGTCTATTGAATAATTTCTAAGCACACAAGCCGATTCTAATTAAAACAGCAGTCCTGGGTACGATAATAAACTACATCTGGCAGCAAAACCTCCGACTGAGAGATTGGAGGTTTTGAAGAATGTAGAACCACCTCTTAATTGCTGTTGTTCCCAGATCTACCTTGGCGTGAGCTAGTAGCACCTGTTAGGGTCCTGGCTATGGGCAAATAGTGAACCTTCAAACAAAACCCTATGAAAGTATAAAAATACATTTTTTCATAAAAAATTACTAATAATATTAGGTTGGTGCAAAAATAATGACGTAATAATGTCGTTTTTTGACGTAACGTCAAAAAACGACATTATTACGTCATTATTTTTGCACCAACATAATACCTGTCAATAGTAAAATTACCAACAGTACCTATCTATAGTAGAATTACCAGCAATACCAATTTAAAGTAAAATGACCAACAATACCTATTTATAGTAAAATTACCAACACTACATTTTTCCTGGAGTTGAAGGCATAGAACTGCATTCAAAATATTTAGATTTCAGTATTAAATAAGCTATAGAGAATGATATGGGAACAAACAAAATCAACCTGTAAACACCCTTGCATTTTTTGTAAGTGGTCCATAAATGATAGTATTAATATATTATTCAAAATTATAACATTCCTAATAGTAAACCATCCTCGGTATGAAGATAAACTACATCCACGTCCTGGGTATGACGATAAACTACGTCCAACAGAAAGGCTCTGATCAGGGGGTTCTGAGGCATGTGGAAACACCTCTTAATTGCTGATGTTCCCAGGGCCACCCTGACCTGGGGTGATAGCACCTGTTAGGGTCCCAGCTATGGGCAAATAGTTAACCCTGAAACTGAGACTACATCTGTGTCCTGGGTATGACGATAAACTACATCTGCATCCAGGGTAAGACGATAAAACTACATCCAACAGCAAGGACTCTGATCAGGAGGCTTTGAGGAGCATGGAACCACCTCTTAATTGCTGGTGTTCCCAGGTCCACATTGACCTGGGGTGGTAGCACCTGTTAGGGTCTCAGCTATGGGCCAATAGTTAACCCCAAAACTGAGGTAAAAAGCATTATAAAAGTGTAAAAATAGGTTTTAATACCAGAAATACTTTGTAAAAAGTTATTACCAGAAATAAAGTTTTGAAGATAAAAAAAAATATATTACCAGCAATACGTTTTTGAAAAAATAATATTACCAGCTATACATTTTTGAGAAAAAAAATATTAACAGAAATTGTTTTTTGACAAAACAAAAATATTACCAGAAAAAAATAAGTTGTCGGCATTAAATAACCCATTGAGGTTGATATGCCATAAAACAAAATAAACCAAACCAAAACCTAATTGTAAATCTTATCAAAGAAGAAAAATGCAATACATCAAATTTTTATTTATTTATAATAATAATAATAATATCCCTACAATAGGTTCTGTAAAAAAACATTTGATAGAATCTTGGTAAGATTCATTTACTCAAGATGGATATTAGAATAATCCAGAACTTATATTGGGAACAAACTGGATGCATATGAATAGAAAATGAATTCCGTAAATACACAAAAATAGAAAAAGGCATAAGACAAGGATGTGTCTTCTCACCAGACTTATTCAACCTTTACACTGAAGCAATCCTGAGAGAATTGGAAGTCCTGCCAAAATTCATTATTGGTGTCCACAAACTTAACAACATATGATATGCAGATAATGCAGTTTTGATAGAAGGCTCAGAAAGGAAACTAGAGAAACTCCTACATAAGGTAGTAAAAGAAAGCAAGAAGAAAGGACTAACAACCAATTGTAAGAAGACAGAATGTATGGCTGTTAGCAAAAGAAACAACCCAACATGCAAATTAGAAATTAAATACGCCACAGAGGTTGATATGCCACCAAAAAAATTCAAATTGCAAAAAAACTTGCATTTTTTTGTAAGTGGTCCATAAATGCTAGTATTTTTGTAAGTGGTCCATAAATGCTAGTATTAACATATTATTTAAAATTATAATATTACTAATAGTAAATCTTATCAAAGAAGAAAAAGCAATACATCAAAGTTGTCTTGATTTCGACACTTCTAAACATCAATTGCAAGAAGATAAAATGCATCATTGTTATCAAAGAGATGTAATGTAAACAAAGAGTCTGATTGTGGGGGGGGGACACCTAACTGATTGCTCTCCCAACAACTACAGGGGTAATAGGGAGAATGGAATGAAAGTGACAGGAAGTAACAAAGGTTAGCACTGCCTTGGAAACCACGGCAACTTGAAGAACAAAATGTCAGGGTGACTGACTTCACAAGACAGTGTCTTGCCTGTAGAATCAATGTTTTACTCACCTTCGCAAGAAGGTTCCAAACTAGTGTCCAGTTGGCAGACAGGGGTGAGATGTAATTCAATACATCTCTGTACACAATATCCCCACTAGAACCAGCAGCCAACCAGCACTCAGAGAATTGGATTGCCTAAGTGGCAGAATAGAACATTCCGGCTTGCTACATATACCCGCTGTTTTAAACTCTACGACCAGAAAGCTCACAATACAGCAAAGCACTAATCTGGTTATTTAATAGCAATATGAGAAGGAAAATTGAAATTCCTGAACTAAAAAGCCTCACCATTAATGTGCCACTGATGCATCTTGATTCCCCAATATCTCCCAGTAATGACGTTCATGCAGCAATTGGATGCCCCACAGAGGGCACATATACATCAACATGCCCTAGGTCATCAAAAATTCCTCAGACTCTGTCCAGGTTATCCCACATGACAGAGCAGGCCTTAAAGAACTGCCCATTCCTCATAGGGTTTTGCCTACATGTGGGGGAGGGAGAGGGGAGATATAGAACCATTGTGATACTCACCTTCACAGGAAGGTTCCAAAATAGTGTCCAGTTGGTCGACAGGGGTGAGTGAGCTGTAAAACTTAATGGTGAATGATGGATATTTATCTATCACAATATCCCCACTAGAACCAGCAACCAACCAGCACTCAGAGAATGGGATTGCCTAAGTGGCGGAATAGAACATTCCAGCTTGCTACATATACCAGCTGTTCTAAACTCTGGATATTGGAGAGCTTACAATGCAGCAAAGTACTAATCTGGTAATTCAATATTGCCAATTATTAGTTTCCCCCAGTTTTTATTGAGATGAGGCATATTAAAAAAGATCCGGATTTTGACCATTTACAGAGAGGCTCATATCGAGCTAGACATGTCAAACTGTCCTGTAGCTAATGGGGAAAAATCTGGATGTAACTGGTGTTGACAAACCCGTCCACGTGTGTCCGAAGGCCTCTTTTGCATCTGTACTGTCATGCGTTCACCAGAAGGGAACAGCCCGCATGCAAATTGAAAACTTGAGATACCAAAATCAAGCAAGTACAACAATTTAAATATCTAGGTAGTGTTTTAACAGGGGACAGAAATGTCCCCTGTTAAAAAATGCTGTGCAACCGTGAAATCCAAAAGCGCATTAGGATAGCATAAGAAGTCTTCCAAAAGCTAAGCAAAATATTAAGAAACAAGAAAATTTCATTAGAGATGAAGAAAATAGTTCTGAACTGTGATGAATGCTGAACAATCTCCCCACAGATGAAGAAGAAACTTGAAGTTACAGAAATGTTCTTCTACTGAAGGATACTGAGAATACCATGGACTGAACATGTGAGCAACAATAAAACTTTAAAGTAAATTGAAACAAGGACACTTATACTTAACATCAGGAAGAGATTATTGAAATTTCTAGGGCACATAATGAGGAGGGAAGGCTTGGAAAATTTGATATTCATAGGAGAGATAGAAGGTAAGAAGGATAGAAGAAAATGACACACAATCTACCCAGAAAACTTTAGTAAATAAATGGCAGAGCAAGGTTTAGGGACAATACCAAAAGGATAAAAGTTATTAACAGCTATAAAGTACAGGAAATTGTGGAGAGCCATAACAGCCAACATCCTAAAGATGCATGGCATGTAGAAGAAGAATATATTTTGTTCTTGAAAATAAATAACAATTATTTTAAGAATTCTAACATATATGAACAATGCTTACACAAACTGGAATAAAACATTTTTTTCTAATATTTCTTTTTTGTTCAGGATGTAGGTGAATATGGCTCTTTATAGATTCTGCTATTTTTATTAAATATGAATTGTTTTAATGTCTTGAGATAACTTTACTATGTTGGCTACTTCTATAATTAATGTAAAAAAAAAAAATTACCTTCTAAGTATCCGATGAGGAGGTGTCCACCAAGGAGGGAAGTAAAGAGAAGAAGAAAAAAAAAAAAAGAAAAAAAAAGAAATTACCCATGAACAGCTTATAAAGAATTTGCTTCGTTGTGATTGGCTGTTGGTCAATCTCCAATCAAATGTGTGACTACGGGGTATATTTATAAAAGTCAGTGTTAACAAGCATTTTTTAGAGGGCGTTTCAGAGTCTGATCAGCTCTGAAGGGGTCGATTTGGTGAGGTCAGTATGATGTTTGAAAGACCCGAAACTGCCCAATGATCCTTTTCTAGAACATCACTGACGACGCCCTCTAGCGCTAAAAGAGTGTATATTCAAAGATGTATAAGATTTCTTATGAGAATATTATACAATATATGAAATAATGGTGTCTAATATTGGTACATGCACAAAATAATGGTGACCGTATTGAATTGAAATGCAAGACAGCATTTATTAAACAAAATAACAAAAAGTATAAGAATTTCTTTACCTTAGAAGTAAATGGAACACTAAAAATTGTTAATGAATGTATTTGGGTGTGACTTGCCTGTGTAGGTGTCTTTGTGTGTGAAGCGTCCACAGTGAAAAGTGCTAAAAGTTGGTGGCACACGCTTTGAAAAGCGGAAAAACAGGAAGAGAGCATTAATTAAGATTTCCCTTATTAAGGGCTTCTTCTGATACTATGTTCATTAAGGTACGAGGGCATTACAGTTGTGCCTATACATTGTGTGTGTGGTGGGGGGTTAGCGTTGTGTTTTGCTATGCAAGGGGACAACAACCCCCAACCACTTTCACATTCAAGCTTACAGCAACTGAAATTCTCAAGCAGTCACTCATCTATGTAATAACCAGACTTGACGTTGCTTAACTTTCGTAATCATACAGGAACTGGTGTTTCAACATGATGTGGACTTATGCTGTTTTATATATTTAAAATACATTTAATTTTGGGGGAAGCTTCTCGAAACACGTAATGTATATAATGTTTATATACTTACATTATATATGTTCCAAAGTTTGTTGTAACTTTTACAATACCATATTATCAATTCATACACATACCCACATACATGTTGAACATTATACAGACATACATGTATCTACCTCCATATAATGATATGCCCACATATGCTTGCTCAAACATGCAATCATTCTCCAAATAACATTGATTTTGAAAGCTTTCACTCTTGGAGAGATCACATGTGTAAACACTTTTAAAATCGTCAAGTGAAACACTGCTATTCTCATGCACTAAAATGTTAAGAAAAGACAACGCTATTGCATGACTCATCCTTCTTGAATAAACAAGATGTTCTTAAAGCAAAAAGCTTTCTCCTCTTTGGTGCTATCTTGCTGAAACAAGCATTAATGGTTTCGGTGAGGGATTGCATCTGCATTTGGCTTGAAGCAAGTCGGCAAATGGCTTACTGCACAAAGCCTTGAAATTCTTTGATTACACAACATTCAAACACTTTTTGAAACTTAATACTATTTCTCATACCTGCTAGAGTACATGTCCACACACACAAATACACACACATACACACGCATATATATATATATATATATATATATATATATATATATACACACACTCATACATGGTGAAGCAGAAATACCTCCCACATAATGGTAAGACATTAACAAGACTAAGACATTATTGTCATTTGTCAAAGTTTGCTAGCACTACACAGATGCGGATGTATTTCTGCTGCCCTGTGTGTGCGTGTGTGTGTGAGTTTGTACATACATATGTATATATATACACATATATATATATATATATATATATATATATATATATATATATATCTGCTAGCAGCAAGCAGAAATATTTCTCCTCCCGATGATGGCCATTTCGGCCGAAACTAGTCGAGGAATCTAAATGGAATAATAATAAAAAAAATGAAAGAATATTAATCTACAACCCAGTGTGTCTGAGGATTTTAATTTTTTAATTTTTATTGTTCAATATATATATATATATATGTGTATATATATATATATATATATATAATAATAATAATAATAGCTGACCAATCATATTCGAGGATACCGTCTATTAGGGTGGCAGGCCAATCCCTCAGTATCTGCCTATAGTTCTGAGATGAGGTATTATGTACACTATTTACATTATTCAGACTATTGTCCTCATCTTTGTCGCCATGTTTATCACAACGTTCCGGCCATTATACGCTCTGGCCTTTTTCAGGTGGTTGGAATGTGTTCAGGATGTAGCTGAATATGGCTCTTTATAGATTCCACTATTTTTATTAAATATTTTTAATGTCTTGAGATAACTTTAGTATGTCAGCTACTTCTATAATTAATGTAAACAATTTCTTATGAGAATATTTTACAATACATGAAATAATTGTCCTCAAAGACACATGGCACAGTGGATAAAGGCGTTGGTTAGATCCAGTGACAGCACCCAAAGAGTGTGAGTTCAATACCCAGTTAAGGCAGTGGAGAACTTTCAGAGGGGAATTAGCAAGAGATAACTGACATCCATTAGCCATGGCACGTGGAATTAGAACAGTGCACCCTAATGAGCAAAATAAAGGGTTCAGTTCGACATTCCAACCACCTGAAGAAGGCCAGAGTGTACAACGGTCGAAATGTTGTGATAAACATGTCGACAAAGATGAGGACAATAGTCCGAATAATGTAAATAGTAGCCAATCCCTATTGCAGGCGCTCACTCAGGCACATTTTTAGCAAGAGATAACTGACATCCATTAGCCATGGCACGTGGAATTAGAACAGTCTACCCTAATGAGCAAAATAAAGGGTTCAGTTCGACATTCCAACCACCTGAAGAAGGCCAGAGTGTACAACGGTCGAAATGTTGTGATAAACATGTCGACAAAGATGAGGACAATAGTCCGAATAATGTAAATAGTAGCCAATCCCTATTGCAGGCGCTCACTCAGGCACATTTTAGCAAGAGATAACTGACATCCATTAGTCATGGCACGTGGAATTAGAACAGTCTACCCTAATGAGCAAAATAAAGGGTTCAGTTCGACATTCCAACCACCTGAAGAAGGCCAGAGTGTACAACGGTCGAAATGTTGTGATAAACATGTCGACAAAGATGAGGACAATAGTCCGAATAATGTAAATAGTAGCCAATCCCTATTGCAGGCGCTCACTCAGGCATATTTTGTGTTTGTTCAACACCCACAGAGCCTACATGTAGTCTACACTGCATGCCAAATTATTATCGAGATAACTTTTTTCTAATATTTCAAAAACCCTCCAATCAATTCACACAAAATTTTCACACAACGTTGGAAATACTGACCTGCACAATCTCTGAATTTTTCGTACTGATCTGCGCAATGTAAACAAACTGGCGCCATATTTGTTATCAGCACGGTGATTTGAGAGTGCCAAATTATTAGAAAGGTTTAGTAAAATTCCCAGAATTGAGCAAACAAAACGTTTATTAATGTTGCGCATGAATGTTTATGATCAAAAGAACCTAATAAATAAGATAAGCAAACAAATAGTAACAGATACAAACAAAGGCACAGTTATAAACAAATTAATAGGCAATGTGCTTTCCCAGTTTTGAAATTACTTGAAAAAGTCGACGATCCATAGAATTTGTTAATTGTAGGATGTCATCTGCTGTAATGCCGCGAGATATGTCAAGAATTGCTTCCCACAACTCAGCATTGCTCCCGAATTGTCGTCTGTTGGCGTACAGTCTTCGCTTCATGATGCTCCAAAGGTTTTTGATTGAGTTCAAATCCAGAGAATTTGCTGGCCACTTAATTTTTCGAGGTCCATCAAAGCCTAACTGTTTCAAATATTCAGTAGTCTTGTGAGCAGCGTGTGAGGGAGCATTATCTTGCATAAAAACAATTGCCCTTCTGAAGGCAAGTCTTTGCTTTTTCATCCACGGTTCAAGATGCTCCTTCATAAATGCTATGTATGCATCAGCAGTCATTTTGACGCCATCTGGTACTCTCCATGGACCCACTAATGTTTTTCCAATAATACCACCCCAGATCATTATGCCTCCACTGCCTTGTTGGCATCTCAAACGCTGATGGCGATTCTGTCCGTTCATTACCCAGCCTTTGCACCATCTATCTGGCCTATCAAGTGTTGCTCGAGTTTCATCTGTGGACAAAACTTTAGAGAAGTCAATCTTCATATTGTCCTCGGCCCATTTCAATCGATTTTGAATGTGATTTCTCGTCAACGGAGACTTCGATACAGGTTTGACTGTTGTTGCTATTTCCCTCAGATACCGTCACCAAGTACTTTTAGACACAGTAGGATCCCCAATGCGACTGAAAGGCTTTTGACTGGTAAGTCCAGGGTGCTTTGTGGCCTCTCGTTTAAGTCGTGACATGAGATGATGTGAAATAACCTTCGGTTTGACTTTATCTGCCCTTTTGCGTACTTGTGTAGGGTCGGCGGTGAACTTTTTTTTTTTTTTGATGACACCTCCCTATCATTTTAGAAATTTCTAGAGTAGATTTACCTTTTGAGAGTTCTGAGGTGATAGTTTTCTTTTCAGCATCACTTAAACTGCTTTTACGACCCATCTTTTCACTAAATTCTTACACTTTTATAATAATTTGGCACACTCAAATCACCGTGCTGATAACAAATATGGTGCCAGTTTGTTTACATTGCGCAGATCAGTACGAAAATTTCAGTGATTGGGCAGGTCTGTGTTGCCAACATTGTGTTAGAATTTTGTGTGAATTAATTGGAGGGTTTTTGAAATATTAGAAGAAAAGTTATCTCGATAATAATTTGGCACGCAGTGTATACTGCAATTACACTTAGCAGACCTTAGTTACAGTTTCTGGAAGAGAGTGTAATCAACAATTTCAACAAGGTCAGCATTGTCAAGCCATCAGCCACAATGACTTGTGGCCTTGTGCTAGCACAGCCATTGACTACCTGCAATGGTTCCATCTACCCAGCTTCACTCGCAAGGCTTGAGTCAACCCATGTTAGTTTTCAGGCACTTTCCAAAGGTGCCGCACACTGGGATCACTCCCCTCCAGGCCGATAACATCAGGAAATCTACTTCCTGACAGGTCAACCGATGTGGTTATATATATATATATATATATATATATATATATATATATATATATATATACACACACACATGCATACATATAAATACAGCAGGTGTAACAGCAAAATTGTCAAAATTATGTTATGTTTCTTTGAAATTTTTAATATCTAAAAAGGCCCCTAAATTCATAAAGTTTAGCTACCATAGAGGAAAGTAATAATTATATTGTAACAAAAATACAAATATGTGGCACAAGGCCAGTCTTCAATCTGTCTTATCTTAAACTTAGCTAGTGACAATTACTGACCCAAACATCCCATAATATCCCTTACACCAAAACACATTCTTACTTAATAATTCTTACTACAGCCCCCACAATACCTCAGAGTCTCTATGAAGTCCTAACTAGTTCCTATATGTACCATAGAGAAAAGATCATCAGGGCAATTATGATAAAAGTATTTATAGAAAAGGCATAAGGAAGCTGCGTTATCGCAATGGGAAAGCGACTGAAGCCGAGATGTCAGGTCAGGAACGATAACATTGGTGATTCTTCCTTGGATTTTATCAAGGATCTCTAAATATATAGCAGGACCACCCCACCATATTTTGCAGCGATATTCTATCTGTGTGTGTTGGGTGTAGATCTTGGAACAGTTCATATATACTGAGGAAGGTGTTGTCTCTAAGCTGCAATTAGGATCTGAGATATGACCATAACTTCCCGGCTGAAATATTTAGAGCCAGAGAAGATTGTGATGATGATAATACAAAGAAAGAGAAGCAGAATTAAAGCATTACATCCCAACAAAGACTAAGTACTGTTGCTTATAACTGTAAGATAATTATATACAAGGAGGTGTTAACTTAATGATGTTAGACTGGAATTAATTTGTATAAATTTTGTTTTACTTTATAAGTATATACATATTTACCGCTTATCCTGTGAAATTTAAACTTTTGAAACAAAGAGTTATAAATATATATAAATATTCAGTAAAACATTGTCAATTTTGAATCTTTTCCTTTCTGCTGTCACTCATCTGCATTTGTAATGAGAATTGTTAATGCAATATTTTGTTAGAGTTGTTAAGTTTAAATACTTAACGATGCATCAGTGAAATTTCCATGGGTATTTTATATTCGTAGAAATTTGCAAGGAACTTATTCAATCATTAGGAATTATGAGTCAGCAGAAAATTAGAAACAATTTCAGTGATCTCTTCCTGATATTAAGTGTAAGTGTTTGTAACGAAATAGAAAATCACCTACCTTGAAAAATAGTTTGTGTTTTGTACGTTGTCTGCCAAACGAAAATTAAAGAAAATTGTTAGCAAAAAAAAAAAGCTGCTACTTTAAGTATCAGAAGCCTGTTTCAAATATTCAGTAGTCTTGTGAGCAGCATGTGAAGGAGCATTATCTTTCATAAAAACAATTGCCCTTCTGAAGGCAAGTCTTTGCTTTTTCGTCCACGGTTCAAGATGCTCCTTCATAAATGTTTAATATCTAAAAAGGCCCCTAAATTCATAAAGTCTAGCTACCATACAGTAGGATCGTTACACATACACACACACATCCTGGCATTTATAGATAGAGTTTCAATACTGTGAATAATTTGTTTAACATGTTTGGTTGAATGGAAGGCACACCAAGAGTAAACAGAATGATAAACTGTCTAAAGTTCTCGACTGATATGAAATGGAAAGACTATACGGTAATAACTCACCTTAGGTCATTTTTTTTACTCAAGTTTACATTGGCCATTAAAAATATTAGAAACATCAAAACACTAAAATAACAATAAATACATATAAAATCATATTGAAATAAATTTAAAAATAATCTCTCTCTCTCTCTCTCTATATATATATATATATATATATATATATATATATATATATATATATATAATAAAATCATCAAAAAGAATAAAAATTAGCATAATAAAGTAGGTTCAGCAGATGTCCTTACTTCAAATTCCTGTTGGCATTTGTGTGTTGTTTTCTGCTCAAACAATGATTTCGAATTCAGACTTGTTTACATCTGTGCTCTGCCATTGACATTCTTTCAGTTATATTTCAATTGTGATTTAGAATACAAGTCCCAGTGCAAGTGCTAATGCTAAGCGTAAAGCTATATCACTGGAAAATAGAATGGAAATTAATTATTTTATTCAGAATACTGTATGTACATATCATAAATACTGTAACATGCAATCAGGTGTGCTTATTTGCGGTTTTTAGCATGGTTATTGCAACTTACATCATTTTTCAACCTAAGTTGTGACTTCTGGTACCAATTAATGATATGGAGGGAGGTATACCTGTATTGAATCCATTGCTAGGTCAGCTACTAAGAAACTCTGTTCACTTTCATTTAAAACAATATGTATTATGTCTATTGACCTGCACACTTGAGAAAAGGCCAATAGATGTAATAAATATTGTTTAAAATCAAAGAAGCGGTATTTATTTCAAATGCAGGTATCTACTAAAAATAACAATTGAAGTAATAAAAAAGTGGAATTAAAAATAAATGGAAATTTGATATTCACAGGACAGAAAATTGTGGAGAGCCATGATCACCAGCATCCTGAAGGAAGAAGAAGCAAAAGAAAATAACAATATATGATATGTGAGCAGTGACAAAGTTTTAAAGAAAATGGAAACAAAAAGGAAACTTATGCATAACATCAGGAAGAGACAGCTAGAATTTCTTGGACACATAATGAGGAAAGAGGGCTTGGAAAATCTAATACTCACAGGACAGATTGAAGGCAAGTGGGACAAAGGAAAACAATGGATAATCTACTTAGTGTACTTGAGTAAATCGATGACAAAACAGGGTTTGAGAAAAATAACCAAATGGCAAAGTTTATTAAGGGCTACAAGGGACCGAAAATTGTGGTGAGACATGAACACCTACATCCTGAGGGGATACAGCACATGAAGAAGAATAATGAGGAAAGAGGGCTAGGAAAATTCGACACTCACAAAAGATATTAAAGAGGTAAGAAGGAAATGGTGCATAACATACTTAACAAGCTTATGCAAATGAATAGCAGAACAGAGTTTAGGATAGATAGCAAAATTTACTAAGAGCTACAAAGGACAGAAAATTGTGGAGAGCCATGATTGCCAATGCCCTGAAGGGGCATGGTTTATTGAATGAGAAGAATAGGCTTTACAAAAGTCTAAATTTCAATGACTAACTATGGAAAGTTCTTGAGTAGATACATAATTGCACACTGGGCCTTTGTCCCCAATCCTTAAGAAACAAACATAATGGTTCTACCATTTGATCATAGAAACTCATCTTTACTCATAGGCAGGAATCATAAATGGCCCTAAACTCATAACAGAATACCTTTTTTTCCTTATTATATTGCTGACAATAAGTAAGTTACCTTGTTATAATAACATACCTTTTTGTTTTTTGGGTTCTTGCTTTACTTTTTTCTGGAAAAAAAAATGAAAGAATAGATTCTTCAATAATGGCATTGGAGTTTCTGTGTTTTGTCCAAAGTCTCTTACTGTGTATGTAAACTTGGCTTCATGTTCCTTCCATTCCTTACCCCAATCCTGGTCACAATAACCAAACTACTTCAGACCACTGCATTGTTGGAAAAAAAAAATTCTTCCTTTTTATCTATCTTCTAACCTTTGCACCATACCCCCTCTGGCACACACTGAACTGCTAAAGTATGCTCATAGACAAGAGCTTTTCTTCCTTCAAACTTTCTTTTTCCAGTTTTTTTCCCCCTTCTTTGCACAATCACAGTTCCCCAAAGAATGTTAGTGTTAATAATAAAAGAGCTATCATATTTTTCCATCTTTTAGGTCATGGGCCAGTCAGACGTGCTTCATGGCTGCAGCATAAAAAGAATGCAAAGTTTCAGCCCCAGGTGTATTGTTCTTAATAAACTATCCCAGAATGCTCTGTGATGATTTGTACTTCATGTCAGTTCTGAGCTTTCATTTTTTCCTCCCATCTCATCTATAATTATCTTAACCCATTAATACCCAAGAGGGTGACCATTAATGGGTTATACATAGAAACCTATAATATATAGCGGATTTTTTCTAGAAACCTATCATACTAGATTATTTATTTATAGACCTATAATTAATAGCAGTTTTGAAAAAGAAAGTTATAATTTATATTATTTTAAAGAAACCTGCAATCAATACTGTCAATTATTTATTTATCAATTAATTAATACTGTTTATTATTTATAAATTAATTAATACTGTTTATTTTTTATTTATAAACCTATAATTAATACTGTTTGTTATTTATTTAGAAACATATTTTAGCATGTTGGCTTTTTCTATTATTAATATATACAGTCTCTACAAGAAAATTTTACATTACATGAAATAATGGTGGTGAAATAGTACATCCATAAAATAAAAGAGACTGAATGATCTGCAGTACAAGGTAACATTTATTTAGCAAAAATAAAAAAAAGGGAAGTTTAAGGGTTTCTTTTCCTAGAAATAAATTGAATATATAATGAAAATTGTTAATATATTTGGGTGTGACTCACCTGTGTATGTGCATGAAGTGACCACAGCCTTTTTTGCTTCAGTGAGAAAAGTTGATGGCACACATTTTGAAAGGAGGAAAAACAGTAAGAGAGAGTTATTTAAGGTTTCACCTGTTTTTATAACTTTAAGGCTGATAATATGATTATTAAGGCACTACACGATAATTAATACTGTTTTAGTATTAATATTGATTTAGAAATTTATACTTAACACTGTTTATTTATTTACTTAGAGACCTATAATTAATACAGTTTCGTTATTTATTTGTTTAAAAATCTGTAATATGATCTTTTTATTTATTTAGAAAAAGTATTAATACCAGTTTTTATTTTTATAATCAATACAGAATTTTATGGAGGTTATTAATGTATCACTAGATGCATGTATAGATTAATGATTATTGATATGAAAATTTAAATTGTTGCGTGAAATTCAAATTCCAGCTGAGTCTGCTATATTTGTTATCGCACAAATACTGTTGGAAAGGGTGTGGCTCTATCTCTTCTACCTTCAGCTAGTAGTTAACAGCAGAGCAGTTTTGATTGCCAACCAGTCTAGGAGAAGAACAATTCTAAATTTCAAGCCAGTTGGACATGATGTCAACTCCACTAATTAAAAACAATTGCTACAGGAACCACAGCAGCACTTAATGTGGTGAGGCTGTGGCTATATACTCCATTATTTCTTTTTTTACTATGTCATTTGGGATTTTAGAAGAATGGAAAACAAAGTTTTCTTTTTTTTGTTTGAATTTCTGAGTTGAGGTGTCATTATTCATTCTTCATTTGATTCCTCAGAGTAGCTCTTTGGACACAGCATCACATTCTTTGGATGAAGACTATACTTTGGTGTAATAATCAAACTTCGATTGGATTTTCTTGGTTCTAGTATTGCAAGTCAAATGTGTATTTTTGGATTTCCCATAATAACCCTATTATAATTGTGCTTTTCCCTCCCTTCATTAGTTTGCACGACCGTTATGTCCTGCCAATATCTCATAAATAATGGACTATACCATTTTGATCATGTGGAAAGATGAGATGAGGTACTACTTGGTTTCAGTGAGAAAATGAAAGAAAAATAAAAGACAAAAGTGTTTAACATAAGCTTTAGTGAAACAGAAAAGTTGTCAATTTCAAATCTTTTCATTTGTACCCCCATACTTCTTAAAATAATGACTAGCATTCGTATTTATAATCATTATTGAAATATTTTGTTACAGTTGTTAAGCTCAAATATTTAACGATGCAATAGAATATCTATTCAGATATTTTATTGTTTTGGAACTCTCCATCAGCTTACACACCCATCAACTTAAGAATTAAGATACATCTGAAAATTCAAATAGGAAATCACAGGTTAAAACTATTTGTTATATAAATGGAAGGCCAGTATGCGGAAATAAGTGAATATACCGTTTAATGAATATAAATAGAGTGTCTAAAGTGATTAAAGAAACCTATCAGATTGGTAAATAAATCCATTAACTATATATAACTTCTTTTTTATTTTTACATCTTGAATGTTTAAATTTTAAGTTTTTACTTTATTCCTTCACACTTCTCAGTTGACATTGCCAATATAGATTTTCTTGTTGGTTGAAATAGCTATTCCAATGAGGTAAATTTGTATTTCATTTCTATGTAAATATAGATATATGTATATTTATTATTTCTTTTTTCCCTCTAAGTTTTCACCCCAAACAAGGTAGGAGTCCCACTAGCATGCAAGGGGTTACAGAGAATAGGAGCAAGAGTGAAGAGGTGTGAAAGAAAAATGGATGAAGAGAAGGACGAGGAATAGATCAAGGCATCTAGAGATGTTGAATGACATTGCATTTGAATAGTTGAAGATTCTATCTATCAGGAAAGCAAGTAAGAGGGAGGGAGTTCCACAAACAGGAAGTGCAAGACATGAAGCTATTGGAGTAGCAGAGGCGGCTACATTTAACCGTTTCAATAGTGAAAGGGTGGGACTGAGATGTCGACCTAGTGGTACGTTTAAATTCATGCAGTTTGGGAACTAACAAAAAATAGCTCATCGGAGCAATCACTGTGAAAGTATTTGTAGAAAAGACAGAGGGAGGTGACAGCACATCTGTGAGAGAGCGACTGTAAGCAAGATGCCAGATCAGGGCAAACCACACACACACACACACACATTAGGTTGGTGCAAAAATAATGTCGTTTTCTCAGATATGTTACTATGTGAGAAAACAACATTATTTTTGCACCAACCTAATATATACACACACACATATATATATATATATATATATATATATATATATATATATAAATATGTAATGAAAACCAACCACTTTCAGGTACCATTACGATAATTTATTTCACCTAAATCCTTTTTTAAGGATTCAGGATCATCAGGTAAAATTTCCAACAACGAATTGAGAGGAAAAATGGGATTAGAAATTGGTGGGTAGTGTAATTTTTGTAATTTAATATAGGGGGGGTTGAGAGTGGTAGTTATATATATATAAAAACGAATACACATTTTCTATTTCTGATCATTACAAAAGTCTATCTTTGCTAACTTTTATTTACATATCTAAAACATAAATAATTTCCAAGAAATTAATGGATTTCATTTTTAATCTAGCATTTTACTATTTTAAATGTTTTGTGAATAAGTGTGTTTGAGTAGATGCCCTGTTTTTTATTTACTGGCAGAATTACATCGACTGACCTGCACAGTCATGAGATTTAGCCAAGAAAATGCTCTCAGTAGCAGCTCATATAAATAATGCACAATCAGGTGCTGAAAAGTTCACAGCACAATCAACTTTCCAAAATATGATCAAAGATCAGACATTTTTTGCGGTGGAAGGGAGGGAAGACATCATCAGTTAGGCTGAGAACTTTACAACATTTCCTTGTCTATATATAAAATATTTTGCATCTCTCATATATCTATCTATCTATCTATCTATCTATCTATATATATATATATATATATATATTAAAGACATTTTTATGTTTTACGTTCTTTTTATAGATAAAAGTATTTAAGTAAATGCTCTGTTTATAATAAACAGTATTAAATAGCATTTACCGGCCTGAATGTCCGAGAAATTTTCATAGAAAATATTCGTCCTTATTTGTTAATAAGAGAGACAAATTATATTTTTGTCTGTCAAAATAAGCTTATTCACCATATGAGGTGATATGGGATTTTATTGTGTATTAATTTTTGCTTTGAAATAATAAATACATTGAGATCTTTTTACGGATCAGTTTTAACATTTTATATAACTAGGATTATATTCCAACAGATTTGTTACCTTTACTATATTTTCATTTATATATGTGTGTGTATTTCAGCAGCATGTTTTCATTAAGACATGTTTTGTGGTACAGTTTGGATATATTCTGTTTACTCATTTTTGTTAAGATCCTTTCGTACTCTTGGATAAGTTCTTTGAAGTCATCACTGAAAAAACACTCAAAACCATATTCAGTTACCTCCTTTTAAAAGGTTTTAGCATTCATGCACTGATGTAGCCTTCTTCACGCCATTTGTAAAAAATTTAACTTGTCTCTGACTATAATGGATACTATAATATTCATTTTATTTCAAGCAATACCCTGATGATGACATGGATATGTTGAAAGTACTTGGGAATAAAATAAATATGTATAAACACGGCAATTTTCTCTCGTCTTTCAGTAATGACATCAAAAAACTTATGCAAGAGTATTAAAGGATCTTAATGAAAATGAGTAGACAGAATACATCTAAACTCTACAATCAAACATGTCTTATATCTATCTATCTATCTATCTATCTATCTATATCTATATCTATATATATATATATATATATATATATATATATATATATATATATGTATGTATTATTTCATTAAAAGCAACAGACAAGGTACTATGATTAAGCTTTTCATTTAATTTTTCATGTGTTCAAACAAGTGCTTTCTTCTTAGGACATTGTGTAGAAACTGTCCAAATGTTCTTCATTTCCAAGCACTTTTGGCTATACTTTTAACCATTATTAAGGATTATTTTATTTTTTCAGTTTAATTAAGTGTGTGCATCATGTGTATGTTTTTAGTATTATAGAGATGTTTTATTTTCCAAATACAGTTAGCGCATTGGGGCCTTGTTCATAGTTAATATTGTTAAGTGTTGGCTTTTTCATTTTATTATTAGGGCTTCCATTATTTTTAACCTTTTTTACAAGTGGATGAGCTTATTATGTTTGTGTTTCCTACTAGTATGTTTCAAATGGAGTCTGGTAAGTTTATGCGTGTTTAAATAGGTTCTAATAGAGATATGGCTAGATAGGTGTAACGTAAGGCATCTGGATAGGCATGTAGTTGTGTGACCAATGTAATTATTTATGAATTCAGTTCGATTAAGAACACAGTTTCTTAAGGGGCATTGAACTCATAGATAATGTTCGTTCATTGTAATTTTGACTTAGCTGGTGTGATATTTTTTAAGATAAGGTTAGCTGTCTTAAATTTTTATAGTAGATAATTAATATGATTTTTTTATTCGGGTCAATTGGGGTAGTGTATTTCTTTAAAATATTTCTAAGTGAAGACTCTTCTTGTTTGTAGTTAATGTGCATTTGGTTTTTGCAGAAAATATTTATGTAATTTTTGACTGTATGTTCACTTTTGTTGTTATTTACTTTGGGGAGAAATAGTCTAATTTGGTGGTCTATAAGATGGTTTGGGAAATCATCCTTGATAATGACTAAATGTGTAGCTGAAAGCACTCAGAATTATAGAACATTTGGACAGTTTCTACACACACTGTGTCCAAAAAAGAAAGCGCTTCTTTGAACACAAGAAAAATTATACTATTATAGCGGATATATTAAAAGGATTCCCTTTCATTTTAACTACAAGAATTCTATCAGATAATTGATATTACCCCAAAACATATTTCTCCAGGTCTTGGTCTAATATGAATCCAATTTCTCTCTCATCTTTCTTTCCATCTACATATATGATTCTATGTCTGTCCTTGACAAAATCTCCATTGCTTGCCCATGTTGTTTCATATACACCTAAAATACTAACATTAAACCTGTCTATTTCTTGCTTCACTTTTTCTAACTTGCCATAATAATTTAGTGTTCTGATATTTCATCTCCTGAAAACTACTGTCCTGGGTATGACAATAAACTACATCCTGCAGCAAGGCCTCTGATCAGGAAGTTTTGAGGAGCATGGCACCACTTCTTAATTGCTTTTGTTGCCAGGTCCAACCTAACCCAGGGTAGTAGAACCCATCAGGGTGATAACAGTAGGCAAATAGTTATTGTCAAGACAATATAAAAGTATTAAAAATACATTTTTATGGTAAAAATACCAGGAATACATTTAAAAAAAAAAAAAAAAAAATTGCGAGCAATACAATTTTTGTAAATTAAATTTACTAATTCTCCCAAGAAAATTACATTTTGATATTAAGTAGTTGAATTGCCAATAAAAAAACAAAACCATCCTGAAAAAATATTGATTGACGTGAACAACCACTGGATGACGATCCACTGCCATGTATTGATCATGTCTGTCCTTACATTTGGGGAGTGGTTGTGTTGAATCAATTCCAAGGTCTCTGACCCCCATCTGAGTCATTGTTCTTCATAATTTTGTCATCAGTTGTTGAATGACCATCAGGTGTCATCCATAGCACATGTCCCTCCTTACCAGGGAAGAAGTTAATCCCAATAAATTTACCCCACTACATGTCGCTGTTATTTCTGATAATAATATTGTTGTAAAATATCTAAGTGTTGTGGTAGGATCCACCTAATTTGCATAGTGGAGTACCGACCATATAAATATGGTTGGTACCGGGAAGAGAGAGGGTAGGAATCGAGGAGAATCAACCAGAGACTCTGCCCGACTGCGACTCAGTCAACACATTCTCCAGGAACGGTCTTCCCAGGAATATACAAAAGACTATATGTAAATATTGTGTACACTTTCTTGTTTCAATACATTTTGTTCTAAGTACATTTTGTGTTGCATTATTATTCCATGCATTAGTCAAGTTTCAACAGTAAGTTGCGCCAAGTAATTCATATATATATATATATATATATATATTTATTAAAGACATTTTTATGTTTAACGTTATAGATACAAGTATTTAAGTAAATGCTCTGTTTATAATAAACAGTATTAAATAACATTTACCGGCCTGAATGTCCGAGAAATTTTCATAGAAAATATTCGTTCTTTGACAGGATTCGCACCTGCATCCTATACGGAACCGTCATTTACGCTGACGTGCCTTACCGTTAGGCTACAAAGAAGCGTTCGGTAGACAAGGTCGAATTTACTGCTTATAAACTCAATCTTCCATGAATCTCGAATATTCATAACTGCTCATGGCGTATCAAATGTAAACAAATGACGTCATATATTACGAAATGGACAAAGTCCGACAATTTATTTATTAAAAGATTGAGTTTATAAGCAGTAAATTCGACCTTGTCTACCGAACGCTTCTTTGTAGCCTAACGGTAAGGCACGTCAGCGTAAATGACGGTTCCGTATAGGATGCAGGTTCGAATCCTGTCAAAGAACAAATATTTTCTATGAAAATTTCTCGGACATTCAGGCCGGTAAATGTTATTTAATACTGTTTATTATAAACAGAGCATTTACTTAAATACTTGTATCTATAACGTTAAACATAAAAATGTCTTTAATAAATAGATTGTCGGACTTTGTCCATTTCGTAATATATATATATAGATATATATATATATAAGAGAGAGAGAGAAGGGAGAGAAATTGTTAGAAAAGTCTGTACAATAACTTGCCATATAGAGAAAATAAGATTTGGAAAAAAAAACTAATATTTATAATACATGTATTTTTACAGAGAAATATTCAAATTTAAATTGTTTTATTTGCAAGTAGATTTTAAGAAAAAAATTGTTTTACTTTAAATGTTTTCACTTTTAGCTTTTCAAAAAGCTTATAACAATTCACCCTTGCATGGAGTATTGCTGCCATATATAGTCTGGAGCCCCTTCTGTTTGCCTCGGGGTTCTTGATAGGCTCCAGAGGTGGATATGCAATATAATTGGCCCTGTTCTGGCATCTCATCTACAGTCACTTTCTCACAGATGCGCAGTCACCTCTCTCTGTCTGTTTTAGAAATACTTTCATGGTAATTGCTCCGAGGAGCTGCATTCGCTGGTTCCCAGACTTCATGAGTTCAAGCGCCCTACGATGCTGGCATCCCGCTCTCACCCCATTCACTGTCGAAACTCCTAAATGTAGCCATCTCTTCTACTCCAATAGCTTCATACCACGCACATCTCGTCTGTGGAACTCCCTTCCCTATTCCAGTTTCCCTGATAGCTATAATCTCCAACTATTCAAATGTAATGTCAATTGACATCTCCAGTTGCCTTGATCTATCCACTACCCTTCTCCTCATCCTTTCCTCTATCACTCCTATCTGATCTTGCTCCAAATTTTCTGCATCCTAGTGGCTTCCCGCCTTGCTTGGGGTGAAATGCTTAAAAAAAAAAAAAAGTTTATATTTTCACGTGTTGATGTTTGTGTTTTGAACAAATGAAAAAATCAAGGGCATAACAGGTTTTATATATCACTTATGGTAAGGAAAATATGATAGAAATAGTTTTGAGAGACATGCCTCTGTTTATGCAATGGCTTGAATATTGGTTTAAACTTGCTGATACAAAATCTTTTTTTATTAATATGCTTTTGCTTAACAATTTTATAATTGCATTGGTAGAATTGGAAAGATATTAAAATTTGTCAGAATCTGTCCTGTTTTCCTCTAAATGTTGGCTATGGGGAATTTGTTGGTGATGAACTGTAATCCTTTTGGTTTGGCCAGTGCAATGCTCTTGGTAAACTTTGTATGCCATTATGCATATTAAATTCTCTGAGTTGCACAAGAAATCATTTTTAATTTTGAACACACACACATACACACACACACACACACACACACACACACACACACACACACATATATATATATTAAATTAATTGGTTTAAAATATTTTTTTCGCTACACAGTTCTAACCATGTTTCAAAAATGGAAGCTAAAAGCTTCGAATTTAATTTTGTAATTACATTAAAGACATTAGTTCCATTTCATCCTCAAGCAAATTTTGGAGTAACTTTTAGAATTACTGTTTTTTTCTTTTTATTTATATATATATATATATATATATATATATATATATATATATATATCAAATACAATTTAAAAGTCAAATGATACCAAATTATCCTTTCATCTGACATTATAAACTGGTGTTATAAATGATTTTCAAATGAGCACTATTCTTTGTTTCTACCAGTTTAGACCTTCACAATTAGGACACTGTATACTACTGCTACAAAGTCAAATCACCCTCATTTCCTCCGCATTACAAATGTAAGGAGGAAGTTTCATTCAGATTATTTCTGAGGACTGCTACTTTGTGAAACAAACTCCCATATGTATGCTTCTTTCAACACTACAATCAACCTCTTCAAATCAAGGGTTAATCACTATCTATACTCCTTATACCCATAATTTTCACTTCCTACCTGTGGAGAACACATATCAAAATAGAGGCAAAAGAGGCTCCAAGTTGAGTGCAGACATATCTGCCAAAGACAGTCACATCTGGGTTTATTTATTAGCAGCAGAACAGCTTGACATATCCACATATGGGCCTCTCTGCAACTTGTGCAGATCTTGGACTTTGTCAACCATCTCATATCAATAAAAGCGACAAGGAAAACTGGTAGTCTGTTTTTGGTGAGACTTGAATTGCTATAATTGGAGATTTGTGTCTTATAAAGACATTACCTTGGTTCATTTTGTTCCTGAAGTTACCTCCCCTTATAGCCATATTACACACATCATTCAGTATTGCTCTACCTTGAATGGTTCTTGACCCTTTCATTGGGTGATTTTTCATATAAGAAAATAAATTAAATCTAACAACAGAAGAATGGAATTAGACGGATATACCATTTTTTCTTTCATTGTTTTGTGATGTGAAAGATGTTTAAAATAAAATTTTCCAATTTTGGACTCTGTTTTCAATGCTAACTTGAGCAACATTTTCAGCATTTCAATATTGTTACTGCCAATGATAGCCTTTTTCCAAGAAATGCAAGTAAGATTTCCCCACTGGTTTGGCAACATTGGACAATCTGTTTTGAGGTGAGAACAAAGCAAAAATTGTTTGTACTCTTAAAGGACATAATTCAATATTTTTCTTCATGGTTCTGATCACTTCACAAAGCTGTTCTTATCTTTGTTTCTTTGTGTCAAATGTGCGCCTGCATCTATAATGAAATTTATCTCTACTTCGATCAGATTTGTGTCTGGTATTATGGATAATTAGCAGCAGATAAGTAAGCAGCTGAAACTTGGCCCATGGGCTAAAGTGAGCCTGGTCAGTGCAGAGAATATATTCGACACAATGACCATGAATTTAAAATCACTGCCTTTATATTCTATATTTATATAGAATGTCACCTGCTCTCTGAAGAGTTGAAACAAAAACATGAAGGCAAAACAGGAAAGTCTAGAGATATAAATTTTGCATTTTTTGAGTATTTTTCCCAAATGATATAGGCCACATTTAGTCTAAAAGTCTAGCAATTTGGGAACTGGTCTAATTTTGTCTTAGCTCTAAGTATTTATCATTTTATGATCATTTGAAATTAATCCAAATTTGCATATGCTTAATCATTTATAGGGTGTCTCCCCAAAATAGACCTCTTTTAAAATGTCAATATCTGAGCAACTATATATTCCAGGCAAGCGAAATTAAATAAGCTTCATGGTAAACAATAAAAGATTTATTTATCAAAATTTAAACAAGATATTCAAAGGGATGTAGATTTTATTACCAATTTCACATAGATTTACAAATGTTCAATAAGCGTACCACGTCAAGTTGGTAGTCCAGCTCCTGACAAATATGCTGTTGCATGTTTTGAGTAACATTCTCCAGCGTCTCAGCGTTTCTCTGCTTAAGTACCTCGTAGACTAGTAGAAAGTGTGGTGATATCGACCTGCTCTTTCACATAGCTCCATATAAAAAAAAACACCTGTCAATTCAGGTGAATATGATGTCCATTTCACCAGTACATTATCATCATCACTGGTACCCACAATTCATCTTCTTGATAGATTCTCATTGAGATAAATCTACCTTGAGGTGCTGGAGAATCTTATGCAAAGCTTCACAAATGTTCAATATGCACAGCACCTATGGCACAACACAAGTCAAGTCTTTAGTTCACCTCCTGCCAAACATGCTGTAGTATGTCTTACATAACATTCTTCAGTACTTCAGGGATTCTCTGCTGAAGTTACTCTAGGCCTGTAGGAAGAGGAGAGATATAGACCTGTCCTTTCATATAACCCCATAGAAAAAAATCACAAGGTATGAAGTCAGGTGAACGTGGTGGCCATTTCAACAGCACATCCAAATTTACATATGTTTAATCATTTACAGTGTTTCCCCCCAAAAATGAACCTCATTTAAAATGTGAATATCTGAGTAACTATATCTCCCAGCGAAATTAAATAGGCTTCATGTTGAACAATAAGATTTATTTATCAACATTTAAAGAAGATATTCAAAGGGATGTAGATTTTATAACTGACTGCACAAAGCTCCACAAATGTCCAGTAGGCACACCACCTATGGCACGATACAAAACAAGTTGGTAGTTCAGCTCCTGCCAAACACACTGTAGCATGTCTTATGTAACATTCTCCAGTGCTTCAGGGATTCTCTGCTGAAGTTACTCTAGGCTTGTAGAAAGAGGAGAGATATAGACCTGTCCTTTCACATAGCCCCATAGAAAAAAAATCACAAGGTATGAAGTCAGATGAATGTGGTGGCCATTTCAACAGAACATGATCATTTTCGTTGGCATGCCTGAAACATTTTCTTAGTAGATTCTCATTAAGATAGACCTGCACAGTCAACTTAATTTTTACACATTTTCTTGAAATTAGAGAACATTTGAGCAAGAACTGGCTTTGTTATTAGTCTACAAAATGATGTCAGTTTTGATGGGGACATCCTGTACTTTAAGATCCTCACTTTCTGAGAGTTGCTTTTTATGCCCCTTTTTAATGAGTATGTCATTGGAATCTTGGTGAAATAAAGGAGAAAAATTGCAGGTTGAACTTGAAAATCTTTTTCACAAATAAACTCTATCAAGTGTATTCGGGGGATCTATTAGGTTGGTGCAAAAAGAATGACGTAATAATGTCATTTTTTGACGTATTTTTTAACGTCAAAAAACGACATTATTACGTCATTATTTTTGCACCAACTTAATAACAGCACAAAATTCAGTCAAAGTATTACATATATTTTATCATACTTTCCAGCTTCTTTCCAAAACAGAAACTATGATCTGGAGTTGGAATGAAATAGGGGATGGCACCTACCCTGAATCTATCATGAAAATACTGGATGATGGGTAATTAGTAAATACTAAATACTTTATATACCTCAGCGTATAGTAATAACAAATTAATTATTGGAGAAAAGGAAATGAAACATAGAACACACATCACCAGAGTTAGTTTCATGCAAGAAGTAAATTGCTATAAAACAAATCCTTAAATTCTGTCCTTAAATAATCTCACCAAATTGAGACTTTCATGTTGGATGTCATGCATGACACCAGACTTGTACAGAAATATTTAAACTGTCAGCTGTATATAACTGCTTCCTAAGATCAATGGTGAAAAAAGGCTTTGAGTGAGTAAAGCCTGAAGGTCTTTGCAAAGATCATCCTTCTTTGAACATTGTGGATTGGTGCAATACAGTTACAAAGAACTGTACTAAATAACAGAAACCACATCTCTTGATGACTACCAACAGCAGCAACAACTAAAATGGATAGCGCATTTAACTGACATAATGGGATAATGAACAAGTTAACACATGTCTATATTTCTGAGATATTATGATGACTTGCATTATTTACATTATTCGGACTGTTATCCTCATCTTCATTGCCATATTCACAACATTTCAGCTGTTGTACACTCTAGCCTTCTTCAGGTAATTGGAATTTTACTTCAATATCTGTCTATATCTCTGAGATGAGGTATTATGATTACTTACATTATTTACATTATTTGGACTGTTCTCCTTATCTTCATTGCCATGTTCACAACATTTCGGCCATTGTACACTCCAAACTTCATATGATTGAAATTTCTGACTAAACCCTTTATTTCATCCACTGGGGTAGATTGTTCTTGTTCCACATGGCATGCCTCTTCTGGATGTCTCAGTTATTTTCGTTTAACTCAACTCTCCAAGTTTTGGTTCATGACTGTTGTAGCCTGGTATTGAACTCACAACTCTTTGGATCTAATCACTGGATCTAACCAATGTCTTTCTCCACTGGGCCTTTTTGCCATTAGCAAATCCTATGAGTGTCAAAATCTCCAAGCTCACTTTTCTCATGATGTTCCCAAGAAATTTCAACTGTCATCTAAGTATTCCTACCTTTTTCTTCCCATTTTTCTTAAAACTTGCTCATTGCTCATGGGTTCTGTCCATGGTGTTTTTGTCATCTTTCTGTAGAAGCATGCCTTTGTTGTGAGGAAATTGCCAGCTTTCATTGGAATATGGGAGATTAGATATTGCATCGCAATTGCTCACTTTTCTCTTTGTTTGTATTAAATTTTTACTTTTTGTTAATACTTTCTTTAGCTTATTGAAGACAATGATTCTGAGAAAACCAATAGCAGAACATTTGAACAGCAAGAAAGTATCAAGGAAAATTGGAAGAAATCAGAAAAAGAAACAGTTGAAATTTCTAGGATATATAACAAAGAAAGCAGGCTTGGTGAATTTGATACTCACAGGGCATACTGACAGCAGAGGAAAACAGCAAGTGACTCAGGTTTAGCTTATGTAAATGGTTGTCATAGGAGTAGTAAGGGGACAAACATTTCTTAGAGCTACTAAAGATAGAAAGTCAAGAAGAGCCATAATTTCCCATCCCCTGAAAGGAAATGGCATATCAGTTAGAAATACATTTGCAGGAAAAAAATATGTTGTCCAATCCATGCAGAGAACAGTTCATTACAACCTTCTCTAACAAGTGATAACTAAACAAACAAAAAGGTTATTCTTTTATTTAATCATGTCAACCATGACTAGTTAGAAGACTGCCAGTATGGCAACAGAATATAACTGGCTAATATATTGACCATTTTTGTTGTGTATCTAATACAGGAATAAAGTAGGATTTATTTTTATTACAAACTGTTACAGAAGTATGTTTATATTAAAATATTTGCTACATGATGTGACATAAACCAGACTTTGTTATGCATTACAACAACTGAATAAATTTGTCCAAGTTTATATATTCATAACAGTATTTCTGGCAAACATTATTGTATCTGGGGACTTGAAGTTGTCTAATGGAATATCTTGCTCCAGCCATTAACACTAATAAATCAACTTCAATCTAAGATTGACTCTGTTAGCAGCTGCGCTCGGAATTCTGCAACTCTAGTTAAGCTGGAAAAGAAAGCGGATGATTGACTTGTTTTTCTTCTGTGTGCCATGCACTTTTCATTATGTAGGTGTTCATGACTCTCCCCAACTTCCTATCCTTTGTAGCTCTTACTAAGATTTGTCTTGTCACTATCCATTTACACAAGCTTGTTAGAGTTTACCTGCTGTTTCCTCTCTGACCTTCAACATATCCTGAGAGAGTCAAATTCTCCAAACACCCTTTCCTCATTATGTACAAACAAAATTTCAATGTTTTTTGATATCTCCCAGTATAAGTCAATGTATTAAATGTAAACGAGAGGAGAGGTAAATTGAGCGTATCTAGTAGTAAAATATTCATTTAAAAGTCATAGATTACAAATACTTGTATCCCACCTAACTGTAATGCTTCAATATTAAATGTAAATGGGAGGGTTTTGTATATAGTGTTGATATATCTGGCAGTCTAATTTTGACTCAGATACCAAAGGCTACCACTATTTGTCTTTTAACCTAAGTCTATAAGCTTAAAATAATAATAATAATGGCCACTCATATCCAAGTATGACTGTTTATTAGAGTGGCTAACAAATCCCTGTTATAGACGCCTGTTCAGGCACATTTGTATTTGTTCAACACCCATAGAATTCACCTATGGTTTATGCTGTAACTATTCTAAGTAAACCTGAGTTGCAGTTTCTCGGAGAAAAGCGAATATCCAGCGTGAGCAACAGTCTGAACAAGGCTAGTACATTCAAACCCTTGGCTATGATGACTTGTGACTTTATGACACAACCATTGACAGCTCCCAAATAGTTCCATCTGTCAAATTTCACTCATAAGGCTTGGGTCACCCCGGGGTTTGGTTTTCAGATGTCATTGTCAGAAAGCAAACCTTCTAACGACTCAGCCTCATGCCCATATAAGTCTATAATATCCTAATTCTTTATTGTAGGCCCTAGAAATTTCAACTCTTTCTAATGTTAATTAAAGTAATCTTTTTGTTTCCATTTTCTCTAAGGCTTTGTTATTGCTTAAATGTTCATTCCATGATATTCTTAGTATCCATTTTTAGAATCACATATCTATTGCATCAAGTCTCTTCTTCATCTGTAAGGAGATTGTCCAGCATTCATTGCCATATACGAGGACTGATATTACATAACAGTTCAGTACTCTTTTCTTTGTTTCTGTTGTGTCAAGTTTCCTCTTCATCTGTGAAGAGATTGTCCAGCATTCACTGCCATATCAGTGGACCGATATCACATAACAGTTCAGTATGTTTTTCTTTGTTTCTAATGAGATTTTCCTGTTTCTTTGCTTAGCTTTTAGAAGGCATATTTTGCTCACCCAATGCACCTTCAGATTTCAGTGTTGCATTATTCATCCTATGTTAAATCACTTTTAAGGCATTTAAATTTTCATACTTGTCTCCAATTTTTAATTGACATTTATTTCTTTTGCTAATAACCTGACATTCTGTCTTCTTTATAATTGATGCTTAGTCCTTTCTTCTCACTTTCCTTCTCTTTCATCTGTAGAAGTTCCTGTAGTTTCCATGAACACTATGGATTTATCCAAACCTTACAGTAAACAGAAATGAAAGAGAAAAACCAGAACGTTATACTTAACAAATGAATTGTAATTTTTCTTAATCAGTTTTGTACAACCACCAAAAAAATTAATTTGTCAACTTGCAAAGATTAAAAATAAAATATGTCTTAATTATTTAACCAAAAATGCTTCGATGAAAATATATTGCCTATATATATATATATATATATATATATATATATATATATATATATATTTCAATATATTACATATGTGGTGCAGTTCAATTTATATTACAATGAATCATTTATACAAAAAGTAAATTAGTAAAGTTAATGCTATAGCTTAGCATTCTGACTGCATACTCCAAAAAGTTTGTATCTGTTATCAATTCCACATTTCAAAAAAACATATTTCGATTTGAATTATATTTTTTCATCTCAGATGCTACCTGAATTTTACCAAAAACAAAATAATTTCCATGCTTGAAGATGACTGAATGCACAGTTAAAATACTTGCATATTTAAAAAAGACCTTATACAGTTTATAATTTTTAAAAACAAGGATCATAACATTCATCGAGTGATTGATAGGTTAATGCACATTTAAAATTTTTGTTAGCAAAGGGATTTCGCCATTTTATATCATTAACTTTACTAATCTACTTTTTGTATGAATGATTCATTGTAATACATATTATTTAAAAATTATGACAAACTGGAAAATTTCTTTTGACACATTTCATAGGTTAAAAATTCATCGAACGGGGCTTTGTTGATGTTGCCACGTCTACAAATGCACACAAAATGAGAGACGCTGGTAGTTTCAAAATTTCTTGAAATAATATTTTTTGTTTTAATTTAGCCAAATTCCTCTGTATTTTTTTTTCTTTTTCACTCCATCGCTTTTTTTCCCTGACTATCATACATTGTGACAATATAAAATCTATCAAGAATAGTGATTTATTTTAAGAGTCTGGATACAAATTTAACATGGCTGAACTAGCAATCAAGGCACTTTCCAGATATTTTCATCTCGGTGGATTATTTTCTCTTTTAATCAAAGCAGCATTCCCTATGTCATAATTGTGAGTTAGTGTTTGTAAAAATTTCTTCTCACTTTCCTTCCCTTTCTTCTATAGGAGTCCCTGTAGTTTCCATGAACACTGTGAATTTATCCAAAGGGGAATGAAAGAGAACAACTGGAATTTACAGGTCAACAAATGAAGAGCAGAGACTACAAAGCAGGATAAAAGCCATCTTGATTAAAAGTATCTCTTCAATATTGTAGATGTCAACAAGACAAGCTGTAAATTTGAGGACAAAATTATCACCTGGCTTTTCAAGTTATTATCAGTGGATGGTCAGTCGACTTAATAAGTCTAACAGATGCTGTTGTTTGGGGAACATTTCAAACCTTGCTTAATGAAATATTTAATTTTCACTTTTGTAAATGCCATCCTCCTCATTCAGTTTGGTCAGATTTCTGCTTGTAACAATAATCAGAATTCGACATTATTTCTGAAAGTTCACATCTTTGCTTGAAGGCTATAGGAATTGAAAGACTTAGCTGGATCAGGATTAATTATTAAATTTTATCTCATATTAATGTTGATACTGACAGTATCTCACACACTAATATATACACAAACACACTAATAATAAATATATATTTGTTCCTCATCATGTAGCACAATTCTGAGTTTTATGCACATGGCAATCATCAGGTACAAATCAACAGTTGTAAAATTTTAATAGTAATATTCATAACCTATTAAGATAGTGAAGCAGTTCATTTACATATTAAAAAACATTAAATACATATACATATATATATATATATATATATATATATATATATATATATATATATATATATATATATATATGTAGAAATTTGTGCAGGGTGTGAGATTTTATGATCAATTTTCATTAATCTGTTCAACTAATTTGGGGGAAGATAAAATATCAGACCAGGAAAATGCTTATTATGAATACTGTAACATTTCTAACTTACAACTGAATTTTGACAAAGCAAATATAAATAGTTTCTACTTAAATAGAACTAAAAAATTATTATTTATTGACAGAAACATTGTTTATGTATGGCACTTTTTAAAATTCAAATTAAAAATAAATAACACAAATGAAATATTTATTAAAACATCCTCCTAAAATAGTTATGCGAATTAGATAATACCACTTAGGTTTTGTCAGTTGACTTAATAAGTCTATCAGATGCTGTTGTTTGGGGAACATTTCAAACCTTGCTTAATGAAATATTTAATTTTCACTTTTGTAAATGCCATCCTCCTCATTCAGTTTGGTCAGATTTCTGCTTGTAACAATAATCAGAATTCGACATTATTTAATAGATAATATATATATATATATATATATATATATATATATATATTCCCAAGCATTACCACTCCTTCTGGAAGGGTTTATTGCCTGAGGCATCTTCAAAAGGGGACGTTCTGAGGTGACTGTATCACTGCTAATCCAACATAAACCTCAACTTTGTGTCTCATCCAATTGTAATGTGGCTGCCCTGCTGAATATATATATAGACACATATATATATATAAGACTGATAATAAATTCTTTTGGCTCTGAGTAGGTTCAAATAATATTAAGCCAAGCCACACCATTTTTCCATTGCATTAAACTGATTTGTGTCGTACTTGGCTTATAAGGCTTAAAAGAAGGCTTTGTTTTTTTTTGCTCCATCACAATGCAAGGCCACATTGTAGTCAAGCACATGATGGAAATAGTGGGTGCCATCAAACTGAATTATTGAACATGTTCACAGATATTCCTGATTTGTTGCCTTCAGAATTTGGTTGTTCCCAAAACTGAAAGAACCTATTGTCAAGTCAACAGTTGAAAAGTAAAGCAAAAAATATCTTCATGAAGAGAACAAAAAAACGTTTTTCAAAATGTACATCAATAAATGGTGATTATATTGAAAAGTAAATTTCCTTTATTTTCATACCAGTTCCAGTTTTCTATCTCATGTAAAACTTGTTTTATGGCACTGGAGACCTTAATTATCAATCGAGCATTGTAATTTTGAAGAGAAATAAATTTCCTTTATTTTCATACCAGTTCCAGTTTTCTATCTCATGTAAAACTTGTTTTATGGCACTGGAGACCTTAATTATCAATCAAGGATTGTAATTTTGAAGAGAAATAAATTTCCTTTATTTTCATACCAGTTCCAGTTTTCTATCTCATGTAAAACTTGTTTTATGGCACTGGAGACCTTAATTATCAATCAAGCATTGTAATTTTGAAGAGAAATAAATTTCCTTTATTTTCATAACAGTTCCAGTTTTCTATTTCATGTAAAACTTGTTTTATGGCACTGGAGACCATAATTATCAATCGAGCATTGTAATTTTGAAGAGAAATAAATTTCCTTTATTTTCATACCAGTTCCAGTTTTCTATCTCATGTAAAACTTGTTTTATGGCACTGGAGACCTTAATTATCAATCAAGCATTGTAATTTTGAAGAGAAATAAATATCCTTTATTTTCATAACAGTTCCAGTTTTCTATCTCATGTAAAACTTGTTTTATGGCAATGGAGACCTTAATTATCAATCAAGCATTGTAATTTTGAAGAGAAATAAATTTCCTTTATTTTCATAACAGTTCCAGTTTTCTATCTCATGTAAAACTTGTTTTATGGCAATGGAGACCTTAATTATCAATCAAGCATTGTAATTTTGAAGAGAAATAAATTTCCTTTATTTTCATACCAGTTCCAGTTTTCTATTTCATGTAAAACTTGTTTTATGGCAATGGAGACCTTAATTATCAATCAAGCATTGTAATTTTGAAGAGAAATAAATTTCCTTTATTTTCATACCAGTTTTTTCTTGTTCTATCTTGTCTCAAACTTGTTTTATAGGATTCAATACCTTATTCCTCCATAGCCCCTCAGGATTTTGACAAGTAATTGTTGATTTTGGTTGTAAGAATGAGATGAATGCTATTGTACTTATTCATATGCAAAATATACGGTGCATTATTAAGACAAATATTCATGAGTATCTATTCATTAGTTTTCATAAAATTAAAAAAAATTATTTAATAATGTGAAATTTGTACATTAATGTTGTGTGTATATATATATATATATATATATATATAAATATGCATGTATGTATGTATGTGTATGTATGTGTATGTATGCATATATGTTTGTATGTGTATGTATATGTATGTATATGTATGTGTATGTATATGTATGTATGTGTATGTATATGTATGTGTATGTATGCGTATGTATATGTATGTGTATATATGTGTAGGTACATGTATGTGTATGTATGTATATGTATGTGTATGTATGTATGTATATGTTTGTATATGTACGTATGTATATATGTATGTGTATTTATGTATGTATGTATGTATATGTATGTGTATATATGTATATAGTGTATATGTATGTGTATGTATGTATGCATGTGTATATGTACGTATGTATGTGTATATGTATGTGTATGTATGTATACATGTGTATGTATGCCTATGTATGTGTATATATATATGTGTGTATGTGTATCTGCATATATATATATATATATATGTGTGTGTGTGTGTGTATGTGTATATATATATTATATATGTGTGTATGTATGTATATGTGTCTTTGAATGTATGTATATGTGTGTATGTATATGTGTGTGTCTGTATGTATATATATATATATGTGTGTGTGTATATATATATGAATGTGTGTGTATATATATATATATATATGTGTGTGTGTGTGTGTGTGTATTTGTGTGTGCACACAAAGACTATAATCAAATATTTTCTTACTCTTCCATTATAGATATAATTAGACTTTTCAAGCGTAACACCTTGTTGGCTGAGTAGTAAGAGCACTTTACTAGATATTTGAGTTTAATAGATTGACTATCAAATTATGTTTCTTCAGAATGCTAACAACCTCTCAATACATGGATAATGAAAATGCAGCAAACATAAGAATAAAGTATTGCAGAAAGAATTATCATAAAAAAAAACAACTTGAATAATCTAATAAGAAAATCAAGTACCATCTGTGTAATGGAAACTCACTTATTGTCATGACTATCAGATTTTGCATTTCTGTTGGTATAAAAATAAAACTGTTTTTGCCGAAAATACTTATTTTTTTTTAATCATTTCACCCCAAGCAAGGCAATAAAGCCACTAAGATGCAAATGGTCACTGAATGTTAGAGAATATGGGAAAAATATACTATTAAGGAAATAAAACAATAAAAGAACAAAAATTAAGAAAACAAACATTGCATTTAAATTTTTGAAGTTCAAAATTGACTGGGTAGAAAGAAACTTCAAGTGGGAAGTGTGATAGAATAAACTGTTAGCATAGAATATATAGTTACCTCTGGCCATTTCAGCTCTAAATTGATGAGACCTTGCTGCCAATCTATTAGGTTGGTGCAAAAATAATGTCGTTATAATATCGTTTTTTTACCGTTAAAAAATACGTCAAAAAACGATATTATTACGTCATTATTTTTGCACGAACCTAATAGCATTGTACTTAAATTCATAAAGTCTAGGTACCAACCATAAAAGAAAGTGATATTTATTCTGTTTAATACAGAAATGTGGCACATGGTCGAAAAGGGGATTTGGTGAAAGGACGGTCTTCTTCTGTCTTAACTATAACTTAGCTAGCCGCAAACACTGGCCCAATCGTACGAAACAATATTCCTTACACCAAAACAAAACATTCATACGTACCTTTCTTACTACAACCAACATAATACCTAGTTGTCTCTTATGAAAATACTAACTAGTCCCCATATTTACAATTCATTGTCTGTGAGGGGAGGGGAATAAAACAACAATTCTAAAAACTAGCCCCAGTGAGTATTTACAATGTGAACACAAAAAAACTATTTACAAGAAACTAAAGAAAATAAGATTAGTAATAAAAACCCCCACAATCACTATAAAGGAAAGTTTATCAGAACAATTACCATGAAAAGATTTATAGAAAAGGCACAGGAAAGCTATATTACAGAGGTGGGAAATTTGACTAAAGCTGAGATGCCAGGTCAGGACACATAACTTTGCAGATTCTTCTTTGGATTTTATCAAGAATCTTTAAATGTATAGGAAGAGCAGCAGACTAGATGTAGCAGCAATATTCAAAGCAAGGACAAACGATTGACTTATAAATATGTAAATTAAATTCTGGTATGTATCATGCATATATCCTTTTTCAATAAAGATATTTCTAATCAATAATTTAGTTAGAGAGATGAAAGATTGTGAGAGATTTTGCAGTTGATATTCTGTCATGGAATTATGAAAATAGTTGTGTGATAAATATTCAAGTTTCAAAAGTATTTATGTAATAAAAATGACATCCTGAACAAACCACAACTGAAATAAATAAGTCAGGAGGAAATCTGTATAAAAATTGTTCTTAATATTTTAAATTTTTATTTCTTGACCTCTCATCTACGCAGTCTCTGGCCATTCCTTGCTCTCTGTTATGTCCTGAAATAGAAGAAAATCTCTCATAATGAAGGCTGCAGAGTGTATTGGATGAAGCAACAAAAATATGGATGCTCTCATTGTGTGTGGGTTCATTTTAGGCTTGGTTTGTTTTATGGCATATCAACCTCAATGGGTTATTTAATGCCAACAAGATTTTTATTGCTGTTAATAATTTTTTTTTACAAAAATGTATTGCTCATACTAATTTTTTACAAAAATGTATTTCTGGTACTAAAAACTATTTTTACACTTTCATAGTATTTTGACCCCAGTTTGGGGGTTAACTATTTGCCCATAGCTGGAACCCTAACAGGTGCTACCACCATGGGTCAGCAATTACGGGGTGGTTTCACAGTCCTCAAAAGCTCCTGATCAGAGGCCTTGCTGCCGGATTTAGTTTATCATCATACCCAGGATGATTTATTTTAGGCTAATTTCTTTTTCTAACTGCAGTGTAATTGTTCATGGTTAAGTGCAATTGACAAAAATGCTCAACAGATGGAATTGACAAAGTTTCCAATAAGCAATAACAAAAGAAAGAAAAAGAACAGGGCAAAATATACTAAGCAAACAATATATATGCAAGACAAAACTAAGCAAACAATATATATGCAAGACAAAACTAGTCAAGACAACTGTAATAAGGTAAAAGTTTCACAAAGAATGGTGTTAACACGCAGAAGGGATACTGTTAATTATTTGTAGCAATCTGACTTCTAGACAAGAAAGAATAAAAATGTAGCAAATTAAACTGATAAATGGTCCATTTTATTGATTAGGAAGAAATCCCAGCATGCATCTGTACAATTTGTCTGTAAATGTGTGAATTAGATGTTTTTAGCTGTCATTCTTACATATCTGAACTAACATATTTATAGGGTGATTGAACCCATTTTAAAATACTTATAATTTATTTATTAACTATAATTTTTACCAGAAATGGATATGAGAGGAAAGTGTTTAGCATGAGGTTTAATTTAAAATTAGATATGGGCACCATATTTTGCTACCAGCGTCTTCAGCCACCCAGAAATCGTGTCAACTGATTTCACAAGAAACTCATGTGTTATGGAAGATTTAAGTTCTTGTATTCGCTCTTTAAGTTCTTCCAAAGTCTTGGTTTAGTTTAGGGAGACTTTCTCCTTTAACCAAACCCAAGGAAAAAAAGTCACAGGGTATTAAGTCAGGACTCCTAGCTGGCCACTCATGCCTAAAATAGGGAGGTACTTTTCAATCACCCTATAGTTTTCTCACCGTTTCAAATAGTGTATCCCTGGTCTTACTTAGCTGTCTTTTGAAATTTTTTTTTTTTTTTTTTTTTTTAAGCGTTTCACCCCAAGCAAGGTGGGAAGCCACTAGGACGCAAGGGGTTACAGAAGATTTGGAGCAAGATCAGATAGGAGTGATAGAGGAAAGGATGAGGAGAAGGATAGTGGAAAGATCAAGACAACTGGAGATGTCGATTGACATTACATTTGAATAGTTGGAGATTATAGCTATCAGGGAAACTGGAATAGGGAAGGAAGTTCCACAGGCGAGAGGTGTGAGACATGAAGCTATTGGAGTAGAAGAGACGGCTACATCTAATAGTTTCGACAGTGAAGGGGTGAGAGCGGGATGCCAGCCTCGTAGGGTGCTTGAACTCATGAAGTCTGGGAACCAGCGAATGCAGCTCCTTGGAGCAATTCTGGAATTAAATCAAATCTTTCCAAAATAAATTCAGAAAGTGCAGTAGCCAAAATATAAGACAAAGATTTGAGTTCAGATAATTCAGAGAATAAAAACAAAATCTCAATACTTCAGGCAACATTTAGAAGGCTGGAGAATGTACTGGCCAAAACAATATGAAGATACTGTCAATGTATTCCTCAGATTTCTTTTTTTTGCAACTTTTTTCTTGTATTCTTTCTGGCTTTCCTCATATATCTGTTCAATTCTGTAATATAGCTTCCCTGTGACTTTTCTAGAAATACTTTCATAGTAGTTATTTTTTTTTTTTTTTTTTTAGCATTTCACCCCAAGCAAGGCGGGAAGCCACTAGGATGCAAGGGGTTACAGAAAATATAGAGCGAGATCAGATAGGAGTGATAGAAGAGAGTATGTGGAGAAGGGTAGTGGATAGATCAAGGCAACAGGAGATGTCGATTGACATTACATTTGAATAGCTGGAGATTATAGTTCTCAGGGAAACTGGAATAGGGAAGGGAGTTCCACAGGCGAGAGGTGCGAGACATGAAGCTATTAGAGTAGAAGAGATGGCTACATTTAGAAGTTTTGACAGTGAAGGGGTGAGAGCGGGATGCCAGCCTTGTAGGGCGCTGGAACTCATGACGTCTGGGAACCAGTGAATGCAGCTCCTCGAAGCAATTGTCATGAAAGTATTTATAGAATAGACAGAGAGAGGCAACGGCGCATCTGTGAGAGAGCGACTGTAGACGAGATGCCAGAGCAGGGCCAATTATATCTGGAGACTATCAAGAACCCCGAGGCAAACAGAAGGGGAACCAGACCATATATGGCAGCAATACTCCATGCAAGGGCGAATTGTTGTTGTTCTGATGAACTTTCATTTATGGCACCTGTGTGGAGTTACCCCACTTATTTTCTTAACAAAAAAAAAGCACCACTAGATGACACTTTCTGAACCTATTAATACACTGTAATATTTTCTATCATTCACGTTTTCCTATTTTTCTTAGACATGTTAGGATGTAGGTCCATCGTGAAAATGTATTTCCCATTGGGAAACACACACACAAACACATACAAACATGTACATACACAATTTCATTTGACTTCATTTTCTCTAAGACTTCTACATACATTTTGCATACACAAACAATACACTAGTCTTTAAATGTTTCCATCTATATTCATTGTTTTGTCGCACACATACAATAGTAGAGTCAAGTGGGGTAACCAACATGACATCATTAAGTATGATTAGAATGTTATTAAACATTTTTCTGAGGCCTTAAGATTGTTAAAAAATGAGAAAATTGCTAAAATGATTAAAACACAAATTATTCAATAGTGTCAAAGGTTTTTATATGAAAAAGTAAGAATCCAGTTACATCAATCTGTTCATTTATAAAGCCCACAATTTCATTGGCTGTGGAAGGAGCAGTTAATTTAGGATTATATCTTATATAATTGAATTTGATTAAACAGGCAAATAAAAATAAGAAAAGAAGGAAAAAAATGAAATAAAGATAAAAAGGTCAACGAAAGAAAATGAAGCTTACTGAAAAAAAAACCCAAAAAACCCCGAAAAACATACCAACATTAAAACAAAGTGAGAAGATCCATATCAAGTGTCAAATAAAAATAGAGAAAAAGTTATAAACTGAATTAAAAGCTAGCAGACATATGAGAAAATTAACGATGTAGAAGAGGAAGAGATGAAAGACTAGTAAGAAAGTAGCAATATGATGATTGAAAGTGTATATTAAGGGGAAAAAGTCGGAAAGAAAAGGTCAATAAAAGTGAAAGATTTAAAAGCGGAAGTAAACAGAAAAGGGAAATAAAAAAAAAAGGTCAATATAAAATTGTAAATAAAAGTGAAAGTAGACATAAACAGAAAGTAAAAGCAAAGGTCATAGTCAAAAAGGAGAAAGTAAAAGCAAATTAAAAAAAAAATAGTAAAATCAAAAAAAGGAAATCAAAAGGGAAACTGTAGAAAATGTTAAAGGAAGGAAAGACTAAAGTTGAAATCACAAAAGGGAAACTAAAACCATAGTGAAAGAAGAAACTAAAAAGAAATCATTTAAACTTGGATAGAAAAGTAAAACTAAAGTGTAATGCAATGTAAAGTGAAAGTACAGACCAGAAAAAGGAAGAAAAACTAATGTGAAAGTAGAAAGGAGGGACAAAAGTGAAAGTAGAAAGGTGGGACAAAAGTGAAAGTAGAAAGGAGGGACAAAAGTGAAAGTAGAAAGGAGGGAGAAAAGTGAAAGTAGAAAGGAGGGAGAAAAGTGAAAGTAGAAAGGTGGGACAAAAGTGAAAGTAGAAAGGAGGGAGAAAAGTGAAAGTAGAAAGGAGGGAGAAAAGTGAAAGTAGAAAGGAGGGACAAAAGTGAAAGTAGAAAGGAGGGAGAAAAGTGAAAGTAGAAAGGTGGGACAAAAGTGAAAGTAGAAAGGAGGGAGAAAAGTGAAAGTAGAAAGGAGGGACAAAAGTGAAAGTAGAAAGGAGGGACAAAAGTGAAAGTAGAAAGGAGGGAGAAAAGTGAAAGTAGAAAGGTGGGACAAAAGTGAAAGTAGAAAGGAGGGACAAAAGTGAAAGTAGAAAGGAGGGAGAAAAGTGAAAGTAGAAAGGAGGGAGAAAAGTGAAAGTAGAAAGGAGGGACAAAAGTGAAAGTAGAAAGGTGGGACAAAAGTGAAAGTAGAAAGGAGGGACAAAAGTGAAAGTAGAAAGGAAGGAGAAAAGTGAAAGTAGAAAGCAGGGACAAAAGTGAAAGTAGAAAGAGAAAGACAAGCGAAATTGAAAAAGAGTGGAAGAAAGTATATGCAGACTTTGAAAGGGAAAATTAGAGAGAGAAAAAAATAATCTTAAAACAAAGTTCAAATTAAATGTGGAAACAAAAAAGGAAGTGAAAATAAAATGCAGACAGAAATTCAATTTCAAAAAGAGACAAAAGTTGAAAGGAAAACTTAACGAAAAAAGGAAAATTGAACTGAAAGATGAGAAAAAGGCAAGTAAACAGTAGAGACACAAAAGAGATAATGCCTTTATGTTGATAGCAATTGAAAATTTATCTGACGACTTGTGAAAGGTTACATTGAGTTTTCATATGAACTGAAAACTTTTCAGGGAGAGACATTGATCAGTAATTGATGTTATTATATTCATTGAATAAGAGAAAGCCACAAAACAGTTAATTCCATTATGGATAACAACATTGGATCAGATTAGGAGATGCTCCTGTCCGCAAATCAACAGACTAAGTATTGTTATTTAATGGGGACACAAATCAGCCTAATCGCTTTGGTGCTAGTTTGGAGAAGATAGCAAAAGAATTCTCTTGACAATATGTATTAGCAATGCACTCTTCAAAGACAAATATATTGTACAATATTAATAACTTTAAAATGATTTATATATAAAAATATTATAACATTACCAAATAAAACTTAATATACATCAATACAAATGATAAAATGTCATCTGGGATAAGTTATTAGCAAAGTTCTTAGGCATTGCTTGAATTGAAAAAAAATAAAAACTCAGACATTTTTATGATGTACATATTTGTAAGATTTTTTTTAATTTCAAAGTGCAAAATATGAGAGAAACAAATGCAAGGAAAATAGAAGTTAGAATAATAGAGAATAATGGGGGAAGAGTGAAAGAAACAGCAGATACGCTATACTCTGAACTTGCTCAGTAGGCCAAGCATAGAAATGAGCCCCATATAAGAGTCTTTGATTATAAAAAAACAGATATCAAATTGAAAACATTCAAGTTCCATGAACTGAATATGTTAAAAAGACAAAAATGTGCATCAAGTTACCTGAGGCTTGTAAGTTCAAACCTTGGATCTGTGAACGAAAGTTATATTCTGTTTTAGAGGAAAGAGCATGACAAGGATGAATTTCCTTGAAAAAATTATCTGATAAAAGATTGCTTTTCGCATAGGCATCACAATGAGAAAAATTTCAAAAGTTATGAATCCATTTCTTCTCCTCCTAGCTATAGGTTAAACAGTAGGATTTGTATCTGGAAAAAACATTATTATCTCAAACTGTTAATAAAAAATAAAAAAGAACTATTTTTACAATCCAAAATATGTTTCAGTTTTAAATAACAAACAATAGGTTGATAATCCATAAAAAAGTAAATCCATCAAAGTAACTATAAGTTCTAACATTTAAGATTACCAAAAGAACAGAAATATATGGATATGTTTGTGATTTTACTAAAGGAAGGCATTGTCAGTCAGTCATAAATTAATACTAGAATTATAGTATTACTATATAATATGTATTGAAAATTACTTGTATTAATCCTGGATTATTGGTGATCCTTTCATTTCCTTTTGTGGCTAATAAGATTTGAGATTTATGAGATTTAGCTGATATGGCTATTTAGACTTGGGATCCTTGAGGTTCAGCCAATATTATTATTCATTGTGGCTACTAAGACTTGAGATTATTTAGCTAATATGGCTATTGTGGCTATTTAGAGTTGGGATCCTTGAGGTTCAGCTAATATTACTATTTATTGTGGCTATTAAGACTTGGGATTATTTAGCTAACAGCTATTGTGGCTATTTTGACTTGGGATCCTTGAGGTTCAGCTAATATTACTATTTATTGTGGCTACTAGGAATTGATATGTAGCTAATATAGCTACTGTAGCTATTTAGACAGGAGATTTGATATTTAGCTAACATAGCTATTGTGGCTATTTTGACTTGGGATCCTTGAGGTTCAGCAAATATTACTATTTATTGTGGCTACTAAGACTTGGGATTATTTAACTAATATGTCTATTGTGTGTATTCAGACTTGGGATCCCTGAGGTTCAGTTTATATTGCTACTTATTGTGGCTACTAAGACTTGAGATTGATGATATGTAGCTAATATGGCTATTGTGGCTATTTAGACTTAGGATTCATATGATTCAGCTAATGTCTATTTACTTATTGTTTCTAATGATGTTCGTCAATTTGTGGCTTTTTCATATTGAGGTTTATGAATTTTGATCTCATCTGAATGACACCCTGTCATTTTACCTTTGAAGTCCCAAATCCCGAGAGTTAGCATCAAAAGGAAAAAAAAAACTGTGAAGCTAAATCTGATGGTTGTCATGAGACACCCGCCCACCAAATAAGCCGCACCTTTCAAAGGAACATTGTTTCTTGATTATACCTTTGGGATGCAAAGGATGAAAGTGTTGGCTCAATTTTGATGAAGAGTTGATGTTTCTTGTTCAGTTTCCAATACACGGGCCAAATAAATTCAGATAAACATGTTTACAAGTTGTTTTTTTTTCTACTTAGAGCACATCATGAATTTTGGGATAGTTTTCTTCGAAAACAGAAATTTATTGCTTGATTATACATTGATGTAATATTTCTAAATTATCATCATAATCTTGACTTTCTAGCATTTGCTCTTTCATTTATATAATTTACAACCATCACTTCCACTCAAGCAGTTTTATTTCTCACACTTCCCATCTGTGAAACACTCTTCCATTTACTTGCTTCCTTGGTAACTACAATCTTCCATTATTTGAATGCAACTTCAATCACCATCTTCTGTCTTCTTCAATCCTATTCATTTGTTGTCCTTTCCTCAATCCTAATTATACTCAGTCTTTTCTTTCACTTTCACACCATGTAACCCCTGCATATGCGCAGCATTACCACCTTTCCTGGAGTGAGTTGATTAAAAAAAATCTCATACCTCATTCATTATAAACAGTTTCACAATAACACTCAACCATAACCCTATGAGACCTGTACACTGCTTTACCGGTGGTAGAGAAAAATGACTTAATGCCAAGCCACTGGCTGAACGGTGGGTAAACACTTGTAAATATTTTTGTATCTACCATGAAAAACTACATACCAATTATTTGCGATTTTTGACTCAGGAGCTCAGGCAGAAGGATTAAAATTGTTCAGGAATGCAGGTTTCAAAGGGATAAAAAGAAAAACAAAGAAACATGGAAATTTTAGTTGTCTTATTTGGGTAGATTGGGACACAAAGAATGAATTCTGGCGATAAACTGAAGGCATGCAATCATCCTCTCTCCTTGCTAAGTATAATGCTTATATTTTTTGTAACTATTTTTTTTTATCTACAGTGAAACGTTACATAGCAATTATTTGCGAATTTTGACTCATGAGCTCAGGAAAAAGAGTTAGCATTGTTCAGGAACGCAAGGCTTAAAAGGTTAATACTACGGATCCTTACACGTTTTATACATTTTAGCTTTCTCTCATCTGTCAACATGGGGGATTTCTCGGGTGTATTTCTTTTGCATTCATAATATTACACACTTAAAAATAGATTGTTACTTTTTTAAATCTTTTCACGCTAAATTTAATTCTAATTTTACCAATTTCAGTCAACTATCGACACAAGTTAACTAGATTAGGATTTTGATCAGCCTATATATATATATATATATATATATATATATATATATATATATTTATAAATATATGTATCCCATATGTTTGGTTTAAAAAGAAAAGAAAAAAAAAAAAAAAAAAGAAGCATGGAAATCTTAGTTGTCTTATTTGGGTAGATTGGGACACAAAGAATGAATTCTGGTGATAAACTGAAGGCATGCAATCATCCTCTCTCCCTGCTAAGTATAATGCTTATATTTTTTGTAACTATTTTTTTTTATCTACAGTGAAACATTACATAGCAATTATTTGCGAATTTTGACTCAGGAGCTCAGGCAGAAGGATTAAAATTGTTCAGAAACGCAGGGTTCAAAGGGTTAAGTAACTTCCGAGCTGTATTATTTAATGTGCTCTAATATATAAAAATTAAACGTGCATTGTTTCCAGAGATTATTATGAAAACTCATAATAATTATCAGTATGTATTTATATATTTCCTGTGTAGTGAGAAGGGAGATAAATCAATCTTAAATTAGTAAATTTATGATTGATTACTTCCCTTAGTCATTTAGATAATCTATACAAATAAAATATTTATTTGCATTTAGACAAAATTAGTACCCGAGCAAAATGAACCATTTAATTAATCAGTTCCTTTATGCCAACATTCCATAGATTGCAGTCTCAGTTGTTCAAGCATTTCATATGAAGCACTCAGATACATTAGTCTATTAAGTGATCATCTTGCTTCAAATTGGTCTTGAAATAGGCTTTGTTGTTAATGTCTTTGCTATTCTGTTACTAATCTTTTTCTCCTGAGAGATATTTCCATTTTACTGTCATATTAAGAACAATTTTTTAACATGGATAGGTAATGAGCAAAAAGTGATTCAAACCAGGAGTAATCAATGAATCATAGATACCATTGAATGTCTAAAGAAATATAAAGGTAACAGATTAATTAGACGGTTGATTGGCCTCTATTTTAGTTATAAATTCTTTATCTGCACTTTATTGAATCTCAGTACATTGTTTCAAGAATTTTGTTTCATTGGATCTCTCACTATTAAAACTTTCTAACAATTGCCTTCATTTTTGATGGCACAGGAACAATAGTTTTATAAGTATGAAAGAATATCTGGAGACACATGTAAATCATCTGATAGATTTTGGTTGATGGAAGCAGACCGTCCAATAGACACAGGTTGGCAGGCACAAACTGAGAAAGTTGGACAGCTTGAAAGTTATAAACTGGCATATATATATATATATATATATATATATATATATATATATATTGTGTGTATTTAGGCAGCATCTTTTCATTCATACACGTTTCATTAAATAATATAGACAAGTGTTGTCTATTTATTGTATGTAAATTTTTTTCCTAACTTCTGATAAGTTTAATAACATTATCGTTGAAAGAAGAAAGAAATTCACAGTAGTGATCCATATTTTTTAATACAATCTAAGCTTTCGGCTTACTTAAACCATATGCGCGTGTTTATCGTTGCTTAGAAATCTTCTATCTAAACATTGACAGACTATCATCACTGTCGTGTCCGAATATTGTTTAATATGTTGTAATTGACATCTTTGATAATGGCTTAAGTAAGCCGAAAGCTTGGATTGTATTAAAAAAATATGGATCAATATTGTGAATTTCTTTCTTCGTTCAACGATAATGTTATTAAACTTATCAGAAGTTATGAAAAAAATTTACATAAAATAAATAGACAACACTTGTCTATATTATTTAATGAAACGTGTATGAATATATATATATATATATATATATATATATATATATATATAAACTAAGTGAGATAGATTTATACTAGGAATAGGTTTAAATCAAAAAGGATTAGATGTAGACGGAGAATGATAGAGAAGCATATAGATGAGATTATCCCTATATTAATTTATTTTAATCATTTATTAGAAATTTACAAAGATTATATGGTAACCGAACATGTCTCGTTTCAAGCAGAGAGTCATATGTAATTGCATATAGAAAGAAATTGTCAGTAGTGAAGTATTAGCTCAAAGAATATCATTAATGTACTGAAATTTTATGAACAAAAATAACAGTACTGATGTAGTGAAAATGCCTGTATCGATACATGGAAGATACCTGTATCCACACTGTTTATATTTATATCTTTCTCACATTTGTCTGTATGTTTGTTTGCATATATATATGTTTTTGTATGTTTCGTGAATTTATTTAAATCTGATATTTTGTATCCGTCTATATCTGAGGTATTATGATTATTCGGACTGTTATCATCATCTTTATTGCTCATATATTTGGCCATTGTATGCTCGAACCTTCTTCAGGGGATTGGAATTTTAAACCGAACCCTTTATATCATCCATAAGGTAGACACATGACCTAGTGGATAAAGACATTGGTTAGATCCAGTGACTAAACCCAAAGTATTGTGAGTTCAATACCAGGCCACAGCAGGGGTGAACCAAACTTGGAGAAATGAGTTAAAGGGAAATAACTGAGACATCCAGAAGAGGCATAACATGTGGAACTAGAACAATCTACCCCCGTGAACAAAATAAAGGGTTTGGTTCGAAATTCCAATCACCTGAAAAAGGCCAGAGTGTACAACAGCAAAAACGTTGTGAATATGGCAATGAAGATGTGGATAACAGTTTGAATAATGTAAGTAACTGATATTTTGTATTACTTCAAACATTATTATAGTGAACACTTCATATTTAAAGTAAACCCCTTTATATTTATAAAATAGTGTGTATTAAGACTATTGACCTGCACACTTGAGAAATCTTATTAAAGAAAATGTGTTCTTGGGCAGCAATCAAACACTGTTAGGTTCAGTGTCATTCATCATTCAGTCAGGAAGAAAGACACAGTAAGTAAGGCTTTATTGTAACTTCTTATGGAGAGCACAAACTCTTCCAGGAAAAGCAGAGCCTTGCTTAACGTGATGTCCAGGGCCGAGCAGTAAAGCACACTGAATTAAACAGTGTTTTCCCACTTCAAAGGAGGATGTAGATTTGTCAGCTGCTAGAAACAGAAGGCAGTTCCTCTCAAAAATCTTGTCAGCTACCACAAGATGGGAGTTTGTCAGCCACTAGAATTGGATTGTAATTCCTCACAAAATTCTTGTCGGTCACCACAAGAATGAAGTTTTTCAGCCAGTAGAATTGGAACACAGTTCTTCACAAAAAATTGACAGCAGCCAAAAACAGAAAGCAATTCCTCACAAAACTTGCCAACTGCAACAAGAATGAAGTTTGTAAGCCAGTAAAACTAAAAAGCAATTCCTCAGAAAAAATTGTCAGCAGCTGCAAAAATGAAGTTTGTCAGCGGTTAAAAATGAAAAGCAATTCTTAACAAAAATCTTGTCGGAGCCAAAAGAATGAAATCTGTCCACCATTAAAGAAACAGGGCAATTCCTCATGAGAAATCTTATCACCCAACTATAAGAATGTAATATTCACGTACTTTTAGTATAAAGTAGTTCATGACGAGATATCTCATCAGCTGCTCTAAATTTCAGATGATAGTGTGCTTCCCAAAATAGGATTAATTAAAATTCATTAAAGGAATTTGTTTATTTTTCTTATAAAATTGCCCTTTTTATTGTTTGGGCCAAATATTACTTTCAGCTCATCAATCAATTGCTAATTCCTATCTTGCATGATGTTGCTGTTACACTTTTAAAGAGGCTCACCCTTGAGACTTGCAGACAAAAAAAATCATTCATAGAACAACTTAATTTGTTTTTTTCTATACTGAAAATTACCTACTAACCCAGTTACAATGGAATTTATCAAAATGTGCTAAAGATTGATCACTGTCAAGATTGATAATAGACGTAACAGCATTTTGGCTGCAACTTCCTTAGCAGCTGTGGTAATTAGGGAAAGCAAATTAACAGGTTCACTCACGCACTCCATTCTCTATCAACCATCACAGCATGTAAGTGACAAAACATTTTCTTGATATTTTTCTCATAAAATATACTTTGTACCCTTGTTCCTAAAGTTGGTAACATTTTGCTAAGATCTTTATGTTTTTAAAGCTTGCAATATTTGTCTTTACTTTATCAAAGAAGATATAAAGATTAAGTTGAAAAAAATAAATAAAAATTAAAAAAAAATTAGGATTGAAGCAAATTTAATTTTACCCTCCAAACATGACCTAAATTTGAATGAAACTATCAACCAACATTGAGCCCAAAATATGGAATTGGACAATTTTCTTTAAAATAAAAAAAATAATGGATACTATTATTACAAAACAATTATACTAACAAATAGTATTTATAACCAGTGAATGAGATTATTATTGAAATGTATGATATATTTTTATAATTATTTCACCCAAAGAAAGGTAATAAAGCCACTAAGACAAAAGGTTTTATGGAGTGTGAAAAAAATATGAGAAAAAGAAAAACATTAAGGAGAGAGAACAATAAAAGAACAGGTATCAAGAAGATAGTACCCTTCTTCTTGAACTTGGTAGCATTTTACTATGTGTTAAATAGATAGTAAAATGTTACCAAGTTGAAGAACTTGCAGTATTTGTCTTTACTTTATCACAGAAGCTATAAAAATGACTACAAATTCTAGAAGCATTAACAAAATAACACTAACCTTAATAAAATGTTATCAAACTTAGGTACAAACATATATAATAGATTGAAAGCAAGGCAACAAAGCCACTAAGATAGAGGGTTACTAAGTGTGAAAAAATACAAGAAAAAACATTATTAAGGAACAAAACTAATAAAAGAACAGGAATTAAGAAGACAGAAAATAATTGTTTGTCATTGCATTTACATTTTTGAAGATCAAAAGCAAGAAGCCAGAAGAGAGTTCTACAAGTAAGAAGTGTGAGAAAAGAAACTGTTAGCATATAAGATATGGTTACAATTTTAGCACTATATGTTCACAGGAACACCATTTGTGACACATCTGAATAATCAGCCCAACTCCTACCTCCTTAATAGGATGCTATTTCACTATATTTTTTCCTTTCTTTTTTAAAATAAATTTCACCCCAAACAAAGCAGTAAAGACGCTAAGATGCAAGGGAGGTTACTGAGTGTTAGAGAGTAAGGGGAAAAATACTCTTAAGGAATGAAAACAATAAAAGAACAAGAATTAAGAAGACGGAAGATAACGACTGGCATTGCATTTAAATTTTTGAAGATCAAAGTTGACTTGAAATTAAAAAGCCAGAAGATTGTTCCCCAAGTGAGACATATGAGGAAAGAAACTGTCAGCATAGAACTAACGGTTACATCTTGCCATTCCAACTGTAAAATTATGGTATGTTACTAACAATCTTTTGCTGAATTTAAACTCATAGGTTCTAGGTACCCCAGAGGAGAGTTCATCAGAATGATTACCATGAAAATATTTATAGAAATTTACAACGGTGGAAATGTGATTGAAACAAAAATACCAGATCAAGACCAATAAAGATGCAAGTGGTTACTGAGTGTTAGAGAGTAAGGGAAAAATACTTTTAAGGAGAGAGAACAATAAAATAACACAAATTAAGAAGACAGAAGACAATGATTAACATTCCATTTAAATTTTTGAAGATCAAAGATGACTGGAAAGCAAGAAGCCGGAAATGAGTTCTGTAAGTGAGAAATGTGAGTATGGTATGTTACTAACAATCTTCTGCTGAATTTAAATTCATAGATTCTAGGTACCACAGGGGAGAGTTCATCAGAATGATTACCATGAAAATATTTATAGAAATTTATGACGGTGGAAATGTGATTGAAACCAAGATACCAGATACCAGATCAGGACCAATAACATTGCAGATTCTTGTTTGGATTTTATCAAAGTTCTCTAGATATATAGCAAGAGCACCAGACCGTATCTGGCAGCAATATCCTAAGTATAGACAAATGGCAGACATATAAATATGTAAGATAGCTTCTGGAGAGAAAAAAAAAGTCTAGCATGGCACAGTGAATCCACATTCCTAGCAGCAGACCTAGCAAGTTTTTATTTTGTATTGTGTAAATTAAATTTGTTATTATTTTTTAACTAATTATAAAAAAATATATATTAAATAATAAATAAAATATATATATATATATAAAATAAAATGTTTGTGAAAACAATATGCTAGATCTGGCTAACTCTTTCTGGAGTGGAGATAGCTCAGTGATAGAAGCTCTAACTGACATCAAATCAGTTGGGTTTTGATCTGGGGTTGAGGATTTTGGTTGTGTAGTCACACTGAGGAGCTGTGATACAGCGAAACAGTACTGTCTGCGGATAACATATTATTAATGTATATATATCTTAAATAAAATTTATATTAAATAATAATTATTAATATATATATATATTTTAAATATATATTAAATAATAAGTAAAATATATATAATTTTAATTAAAATATATATTAAAAATATATATATATATATATTAAATAAAATATATATTAAAAATATATATATATATTAATTAAAATATATATTAAAAAAATATATATATATATTAAATAAAATATATATTAAATAATTTTTCTATAATATCATATATTAATTGTGCTTTTTCTTTAGTTAACACCTATGTTACAGTAGGTGGTTTATATTGCAACCTGGGAGATTCCATCCTGATATCCTGGCAAGCCTATTCTGTGAGTCCTGATTGGCTGCTGATTCTGATGTGGATACTGTGCCCAATAAATACCCATCAGTATACTGTGAATCTCTGGGAATATGCATTGAGTTACAACCCACTTTATTTTTGTCTGCCACCTAGATGCTAGTTTGGAACCTCCTTGCTAGGGTGAACTTCACATTTGCCTTTAATTAAACCTGCATGCATACCCAACCCAAATCTAGCCTATACTAGCACTTAGACTTCCCCCCAAATTAGTCTAACTTACCACTTATAGTAACGTTTCTAAGTAGCGTTTTCACAATAATATTTCCACTTCATGTCAGCAGAAGAAATTGGCCTGATAAGGCCCAGTGAGTCACTTTTGTAGGGGTTAGCATCAGACATTCTGATGAAAGGCAAAGAAAGGTTTTTCAAGATGATCAAAAGAGAGCATTTTTTTGGGGAGGCGTTAAAATTATACAGTTCGTTCTTAAAATTATACAGCTCTTTCTTGCCCTAGTTAACAACAGATTGTTTTTAAAAAATTTTTTTAATTTTTAAATTTTTTTTTTAATTTTTTTTTTTAAATTTTTAAATTTTTAAAATTTTTTAATTTTTAAAATCTGCCGTCAATTAATTAAAATTTGTGATAATAAACACTGTTATCTTTTTGCTTCTTGTCAAATGTAAAAAAGGATTAATATAGATAACAATATCTAAACTAAATTTCTTGTTAACCTAGAGAACTAAAACAAAGACAAATATTAAACTTAGTGAATTAATGAATATGATATTCTGATTCAAACAATTACAATAAAAAGATAAAGTATATAAAAGATAGAATCTGTGAAAAGAATCAATCAAGCTGTAACATTAAACTATTGATGTATTTATACATATCTTAGAAATTAGTGAAAAATACACAAAGCATTTATTAAGATTTCTCTTTGAAGTTGTGGCAAGGTCAATTATGAGGTCTTGCATCGATATCCAGTCGTTTGACTTCATTATGCTTTCATCTGAGAAGTTTGGTTCCACTTACATGTGGTTCATATACATACTGATCAATCTCAGCAGTACTTGACTGCTACTGCCAGGACCTGAAGTAGAAGGTTAGCAATAAAGAACAAATGTGCATGAGATGAAAAGTAGATATATTTATTTTAGGCCTTTGCACATAGTGATAAATTATTATTATATGCCATGCCTAATATTACATATCCACTTTTCAGTGGATATGTAATATTAGACATGCCATATTTTAGCAAAATCTTTTCATTGTGAATGCTCCCAAACCAGTCACTATCTGACAGACTAACCAACTACAAAAAGAAAGTAAGTTATTGCTCTGGTGTGAATTCATTTTGTTGTGGCTTTAAGTAATTCCCAATGCTGTCTCTTTTCAGGTTCCTATCTTTTCTGAGGTGTGTCTCTTGGCAGTTTTTCCTTAGCTACTTTCTTTGCTACATGAAATAGTTATGGGTTGTGAGTTATGGAAGGAAGGTATATTTTTTATGGAGCTATCTTTGAATATGTGATTTTTGTATATTTTTTGTGCACGTGTGCAAATCTTTATCATATTGTCCAGCATTTCCTACAAATACAGATTACATGGAAAATTAAAATATTTAAATGGTGAATATGTTTCAATAAATTTCATTTGTAGGGAGAAGGAAAATGTTTGTCCAAGCCACAGACAAATACAGGGTGTGATGGGTAAATAGTCCCCATTACATATTTTTAATTTTGTGTATTGATTATTTTCGATTTTGTCAATTGCACATTATAGTAAGGCCACTTAGGCACCATATGTGAGAAAAAGAGCTCCATGAAACATTTCAAAGTGTTTTGGTGTCACAGAAAGAGGATTTGGAAAGAGTTCTATGAGTCTAATGATGATTACAAACGTATGGCAGCTTGGAAAACTCACTCAGGTTGTTTGGATAAGAAAACTCCCAAATTTGTTGATGTGGCCATCAGAATCAAAACGGTTGGTTTACATCAAGTGCCTAGCAGAAGTAGTGCTGCCATGGGTCAAGAGTATGACTGCTGAAAGACTCTATGTATGGCAAAAGGACTCTGCACCATGCCGCACAAGCAAGAAAACCCAGTCATGGCTGTCAGACAATTTCTGTGACCACTTACATCTGGTCACCTAACACCCCAGACTGAAGCACCATCGATTATTATGTGTGGGTACAGCTGAGCGAGAGACCTACAAAAATACCTTGTAATACCAGAGATGAACTGAAGGCAAGAATTATGGCAGCATTCACCAAGTTAAACAAGGAGACCATCCAGAAAAGTTGCAAGAGATTCTGAAGTCATCTGGAGGCAGTAGTTGAAGCTAATGGCGATTATATTAGATAAATTTACTCTTTAGTGTTTGAGTAAATATATATGGTAAAATGAGATGGCACTGTTATTTTCATTTTTGAGTAATTTAGAGGATAATTTATCCATCGGAAACTACATATATATATATATATATATATATATATATATATAATGTAAGATAAAATATATATATATATATAAATTCCATCTTACGTATTTAGTTCCAATCATATATATATATATATATATATATATATGACTGGAACTAAATATGTAAGATGGAATATGTGAAAACCGATTGGATGTTTAAAATTTTATTTTCTTGTTGACATTTCATTCCCTTCATGAGAGCATTTTAAATTATTAAATGAGTTAATAATATATATATATATATATATATATATGGCAGTTGTCTGTAGGTGCATGTGTGTCTGGCTAAAACTAAAAAACTACAATAATATGACAAAATAAATATATATCTAGACTCAAAGAAATAACAAGAAATGTCTTTTTGTGTGCATAGTCGTGCAAGCAAGCAAAGCTATAATTTCAGTGGGCTATGTATGACATTTTGAATGGAAAAATAGCAAGGTAACTTATGGAATCAGGTGGTATGAGTCACATGACAAAACTCATCATCCATATTCTGTTGAATAGAGTGTGCAGCAGAATCAGGCCAGAGATAGGGCAAGAACAGTGCAGGTTTATTAAAGACACCAGAACAAGGAATGTGATATTCATGCTCAGAATGTTATCAGAAAGACTGATACAAATGCAGAAAGACATGTACCTATGTTACATAGGCTACACAAAGGCCTTAGGCTAAGTGCGCCACAAGGATCTGATGGAACTGCTTAGCAACCTTGATATATTCGGGAGGGATATCAGAATAATACCTATACTTGCAGCAAACAGTATGCATGCACATAGAGAATGAGTTCAGTGAAAATATGAAAATAGAAAGGGTTGCAAGGCAAGGATGCGTCTTTTCACCCAAACTGTTCAACCTATACAGCGAATTGGAAACTCTACCAGGATTTAGCATTGGTGGCCACAACCATAACTACATAAGGTACGCAGATGACACACTACTGATAGCAGACACAGAAGAGAAACTACAAAATCTCGGACAGAAGGTAGTGAAGGAGGCTGAGAAGAAAGGACTAAGCATAAACTGCAAGATGACAGTATGGATGGACATCAGTAAGAGGATGAGCCCAAAATGTGATTTGCAGACTCATAAGTTTAAATATCTGGGAAGCGTCTTGACAAAGGATAGTAAGTGCAATGCTGAGATCCGTAGATCCATTCCAAAAGCTGAGAAGAGTACTGCGAGACAGGAGGATTTCTTTGGTAACAAAGAAAAGCATACTGAGCTGTTACATGACACATGTCCATCTTTACAGCAGTGAATGTTGGACGATTTTCTCAAAGGTAGACTCGAGGTGACAGAGATGTGGTTCTACAGAAGGATGCTAAGGATATCAGATCGAGCATGTGAGCAACGATGAGATCTTAAATAGGTTACAAACAATAAGGCTTATATTTAACATCAGAAAGAGGCAGCTGAAATTTCTGGGATACATAATGAGGAAGAAAGACCTGGAGAATCTGATACTCACGGGTCAAATAGAGGGAAAGAGAGACAAGGGAAAGCAGTGCGTGACATACCTGGTGGGCTTGAGCAGCTGGATGACAGAACGTGGTCTGGGGGAGGAAGCAGAGGGAAGAAACTTGTTGAGAGCTGTAATGGAGAGAAGGAGGTGGAGAACCATGATCACCTACGTCCTGAAAGGACATGACATAAAAAGAAAGAAAAGAGAAGAGATGAAGGAATGCAATAAGGCAAGATGACCTAACTGGTTTCAGTGAACTGAAGTCAGACGAAAGGCATATCAATGGTCAGTATAAGCTATGTAGGAAGCACACCAGGTGTACTCTAAAGACCTGTAGTATATTCACTGGCCAATTAGAGAAGTTATCCAAAGATCGAGCCAGTTGGCAACAGGTCTCCAGACGCGCCGTCGCCTCCCTCTGTCTGTTCTACAAATACTTCCATGGAAATTGTTCCGAGGAGCTGTATTCGCTGGTTTCCAGACGTCATGAGTTCAAGCGCCATACGAGGCTGGCATCCCGCTCTCACCCCTTCACTGTCGAAACTCCTAAATGTAGCCATCTCTTCTACTCTAATAGCTTCATGTCTCGCACCTCTCGCCTGTGGAACTCCCTTCCCTATTACTGTTTCCCTGTGAGCTATAATCTCCAGCTATTCAAGTGTAATGTCAATCGACATCTCCAGTTGCCTTGATCTATCCACTACCCTCATCCTTTCTTCTATCACTCCTATCTGACCTTGCTCTAAATTTTCTGTAACCCCTTGCATCCTAGTAGCTTCCCGCCTTGCTTGGGGTGTAATGCTTAAAAAAAAAAAAAAACGATGTTGAAACCATACAAAGAAGCTTGCTTCAGAACACTGTGGAACATTGTATTAGGTTGGTGCAAAAATAATGACGTAATAATGTCATTTTTGACGTATTTTTTAACGTCAAAAAACGACATTATTACGTCATTATTTTTACACCAACCTAATAAAAGATATCACACACAGAATCCTTTCTCTAGTGTAATCCGAAATGTTTTTGGATGTTAAAGCATGCCATATCCATGTTTGTCTTCTCAGTCACATGAGAACACATTCATACTGAAAGGAACCTTGTCTGAAAAGTTCTACATGATGACAAGATGCATTAACCCTAGAACACTAACCATGAGTACATAGTACCCAACACAAATTTTCCTATTTTTAATTACAATTTTCAGTACCTGATTTTCTTACCTAAACAATGTTTTTCATTTCCTATTAATGTTAACTCAAAGTAAAATGTTTGAAGTGCCTGCATTTAAAATATTTCAAATAAAATTTTATATTTAATATTTTTTTTGATATTTCGAAAATCAGGTATCATATCCCCATGATTAGTAGTGGTGTAACTTAAATTGATGGTTAGTGTTCTAGGGTTAATTATTTACTGTGTTTAGAAACCAGCAGTGGAACAACCCAATGAGGATTGACTACAATGCACTATGGAATTGGCTTATGAGTTTTAGAACTTTGACACTGTTATATTTTTGTATCACCTGATAGTTTCTGTTTGATAGAACTTTACATCTCCTAATTTAAACACTTTGACTAATATAACAATTTCAAGAAAGATAGACATTAGTTTTTTTGTTATTTTTTGGTATCATTTGGTATCATTTTTGGTTGGATTAACTAAATGGGAGACTGAGAGTGGGTTGGAATAGAAGGGGGCAAATGGTTGAGGTTTTTTTTTTTTTTCTGAAAGAGGAATATAAAGATTCCTCTTTCTTGAATATTTTTTTTCAGCATTATTAGCTGAAGGGGACAGTCAGGGCATCAATTCTTATTTGCAGGAAATTGACAATAACGACAATGACTTCAGTACTAACAGGAACAAAAACAACACTTAATAACTGCAAAAAAATAACAAGGCTAAGAGCAAAAACAACAATAAATGCAGTATACAAATAAACAATAACAATTTACATCTCTCTTGAAGATAATGACCATTGCAATGACAATAGCAACAACGTCGACAACTATAAGTAAGACTTAGAACAATTTATTGGTGGAACAATTGCAAGAGTATTGGTGAAAAAGTTAAGGAATTGTGTCTGTCAGGAACCAATCAGTCTTCTTTTGCTTTAATTCTTCTGTTTGTCTTCCTTTTTCATTTTTTTTTATCCCCATCTCCAAAATATGATGGTTTTGGGCAGAAGCTTATTGCTAGAATAAAATGGCGATCTTATTAGAACTGGAAAAATCAAAACCAAATCCTTCTCTTGTCTTCTTGTCTTCATTCCTGCTTATCGGCCGCATTCTTTCTTTTGGTGTTTGATACTAGGTTTTCCAGCAGAATACAGCCCAATGGCACCCACGCTAAATCTTAGGTCTGACATTAGCAAGGTTTAGTAAGTGAGACTTATTTTCTTTATGTGCCATATCAACTCAAATTGTTGGCGATTATGGCTCTCTACAACTTCCCGTCCATTGTAGCTCTTAATAAATTCCGTCTGTTATTTCATGTAAATCCTATTCTGCCATCTATTTAGTCAAGCTCACTAAGTATTTTACGCATTGTTTTCCTTTGTCCCTGTTGCCTTCAATCTGTCCTGGGAGTATCAGCTTTTCCAAGCCCTCCTTCCTCATTATGTGCACAAGAAACCTCAGCTGTCCCTTTCTTCTCTTAAGTACAAGTTTCCATTTTGTTTCCATTTTCTTCAAAAACTCATCATTGCTCACATGTTAGAACCATGGATACTCAGCATCCTTCTGTAGAACCACATTTCTGTTGCTTCTACATTTGTGAGGAAATTGTCCAACATTCGCTGCTATATAGGAGAATTTATCTATTTAGAATACAAAACAAACAAAATTTCCAGTAACTTTATAGAAGTTCTTTTTTCTTAATTAAAGCATGAGACCAAAAGTTAAATAGAAGCTGATTTGAAAAAAATATAGTGTTTTTATTAATTTCTTTGATATATATATATATATATATATATATATATATATATATTGGGGGTAAAACAAGTATTCGTACACATACAAATTTTTAATTTATTGTATTTCCTACTAATGAATAAACAAATTTTTCATATAATTAACTGTACTCAGATGCATATAATAATTAAATATGCATAGAAAACAAAACATTTTTATTTAATCTCATTTAATCTCATTTTAATGTGTGAAAAAGTAATTGTACAAAACAAAAAGAATACATAATCTTCATTTAATACTTTGTAGAATAGGTATTATTCACTTTTACAGCAACCAACCTCTTCTTGGGGACTGATTTGGCCATTTTCAGGATATTTACAATATTTTTTGCAAGTGAACTGAAAAAGGTAAAAACATCTCTATCTATAAAAAGCAGGATGTGTGTGTGTGTGTAACGAGTGCACGGCTGCAAGTTTCGACGGATTTGCACCAAAATTTACATGCACATGCTCCAATTTAGCGGGAAGGCCAAGACTGACTTTGCATTTCCCAACTCCCATCGATAGTGGAAATAATCGATTTTTTCATGCTTCTACAGCAATTTTCATGTAGTTTGCAGCCATTTTCTACTAGCCAGAGTGAGATTCTATTGGCCAACATGAGAGCCAACAGCTGACTGACACAAATGTTAACTAGAATGCTAGCATGCAAAAAAATTGATAGCTGCATTCGTCACAAGTGGGAAAAATTTAAATTTGCATGGCACTTTACTTAAACTCAACGTTTATTCTGATTCCACAGAACTGGATTTGGTGTTCCAAAGTATTTGTTGCTAACATTGTTTTTTCATTCGGTTTTTCCAGTTACAAGTCCTTTTTTAAAGCTGATCATTTTGTGTTCATTTTGTTTAGTTCTTTTTTCATAACAGATTTAATGTTTAGTATAGAACTTAGAAAAAATTCGCAGTGTGAGATAGGCAAGAAGTAAGGCATGTAGCAACATCAGCAGGGCAAAGGGCACTCCTTTAAAGGCAAGGAAGGGCAAAAATATTTTAAGTCAAGTGATAGCGATTGCTGTATGAGTCGTACGATTTTTTAATCAAGGACGGGCAACGCCAGGCCATGCTGCTAGTGGGTAATAAAGGAGCCACAACTAAAATAGATTTATTACTAAAATCAACATTAGATAGGCAAATAGTGCAGTGTTGATAGCAAACCCAGAATGGAAACTACAGGAACTTTTACAGAAGATAGTAAAGAAAAGCAAGAAGAAAGGACATCAGTTTTCAGAAGAATGTATGGTTGCCAAATATAAGAAGAGCTCAACATATGAATTACAAATAGGAGATACAAATGAATAAAACCTGGACAGTTAGAAATTTGTTAAGAGCGGAGCTATATTGAGAATAGTTTGTTAGATCTTCATCACCGAAACCTATTGGTCCAGTAGGTATGAAGCTTGCATCATATTGTAATGGTCCAGGTTTGATTCTCAATAGCGGATGTGCACTGCTGATGAATCTCAAAATAGGACGAAATGACCATCCACTGCTTTCTGCATTCTGTTGAGGATTCTTCTAGACCAATGAACTACTTAATTATAAAATTGGAGATAGTAAAATCAAGCCTTTACAAAAATTGAAATATCTAGGAAGTTTTTTAACAGAGAATGGAAAATGTGATGCTGAAATCCAAAGGTGTGTTGGTTTAACAAAAGATGCCTTTGCAAAGCTAAGTAAAGTATCAGGAAACACAAAAGAAAAATGTACAACTATTATGAGATATCACTTCTCCAATATGGTAGTGAATATTTGAAAAAATCTTTTCATAATTGTGGTTCTACAGAAGGATGCCATGAATACCATAGTCTGAAAATATTGTGACACTATTTAGCTATGGTAATTAATTAACCAATTATCCATAAAAATAGAATGGAAAAATGATGAAAACAGAAAAGAAGGGCTAAGAGATATCCCAAAGGATATACCGATCAACATAAGAAGATTTTATTTTTTTCAAAAAGTCTATTTTTCTCAAGAAACAAAAGAATTGCATCGATGATAATTTCATGAAAAGGCAATGTAGCAGTCTCTGACAACTGATTAATGATGGTCTTTAAAAGTGCTAGTTAAGAAAACACAAAATAACCAGAATCAACAAAGATATAATTCAAGAGTGCATAGATATTGTGTACACATGTAATGTGACCGAGGAAATGGCCAGACAAAAGGGCAATGTGTTAATTATAGGAATTTTGGCAGGGCACAAAAAGGATTTGCATAAACAAAGTTCCAGTTGATAATTCTAAACTGCTCATGATCTGGGAAGAGGATAAGAAATCCTCAATAAACATTGGTATCAAAGGGTTAATTAATGAAGCAAGCTTAGCCACACCAGCACGACCAAGATGCCATTGGTCGTGTGATAGCATTGGTAATAGGCAGAGGTAAAATAGTAAGAAAGACAGAGAAGTTACTAACACCCACCAAAAGGAATTGGTGTGAGTTACCAATGTGAGAAAGGAGTTTAGGGGGATAGCTATCCTGCAACCTCTCCTCATGGATGAAGGGATCCCCCCAGAAAAAGGAAGTAATTAATTTTCACAAAATGGGAATTAATTAATTTTCCTGGCCAGACAACAGAGGGACTTTTGTAGGAAATCGGGGATTCACCGAAAACCCAAGACTGCATCTAACCCTGGTTTTTGGTTGAAGTCCATATAAGCATGTATCTTTGGGCAGTTCATGAGTCAGCTAGTCAGCAGTAGTAGTAGCCATGAGCAGGAGCCAAAGAGTTGCTGCACAGAGCTGACTGAGAGATTCCATGACTCCTGCCAACACAAGAATCTCTGACTTTGCCTTTCTACAAACAGCAAGTTATACTAACAAACATAGCTAAGCCAGTACTTAAAAACTAAACCAGTTTACTTAGAAGACCAAAACTTGCCTAGAAGTATAAAAGTGTCACTCTCAGAAGAAATGCGTTGGGAAGAACACACATTCCTGTATATAACAGATTGATAAAAGTTGATTTGCTTTCTTTAAACATACCTGAACCTTTTTAATTTTCATTTTTTTTTTTTTTTTTGTTTTGTTTTGTGACCACTCCTCCAGGTTAGACTCACCTTGCATGACAGCTCCAGTGTCTGACTGACCTCATCAACCTAAGATCAAAATCACAATGCGGGTAGGTTAGACTTGAGATCAAAATAGTTACTTCAGTAACCAGTCATTGGAAGCGAACTGAGAACAATGGAGCTGGTGTGAAGCCGGTTGCATCTGGTGTGAAGCCGTTACATATTCCTGCCGTTAGAATCAACCGACCATCCCATTTGGTATCCTGATCAAGGGATCCCACCAGGTAGCAACAACCACCGATTGACCAGGTCACATATTGGTGGCAGTGACTAAGTGTCAACCCCAGAATGCCCCAGCAGGTGTCACACTGAGAGCAATGATGAAGTTTTTGATGGAAATAAAAAGGGCACTTATAGTTAACATCAGAAAGTGATAATTGAAATTTATAGGGCGCATAGTGAGTAAAAAATTGTCAATCACAGGACATATTGCAGGTAAAAGGGATGGCGAAAACTATGCATGACCTACCTAATGAGCTTAGGCAAATGGTTGAAAGAATGGGTATTAGGAGTGATATAAAAATGGCAAACTTTACTAAGGAAAGGAAATTGTGAATAGCCATGATCGCCGATGTCCAGAAGATGATTTTGTGCCCTTTTATCTGCTTTCTTTAGTGAAGCAAATACAGTATAAATCAAATTTGACATCAAAAGACTCAAAGTGGGGTCATTAAGCTCAAAATAAATTTATTTTCAGTTTGTAGAATATATATTATAATTTTTTATGTAAATACCTAAGCAGAGCCTATGTGACAGAAATTGTGACATTGAAATCTGTAGGTGCATTGGAATAGCAAAAAAGGTGCCTTCAAAAAGCAAAGCAATGTATCAAGAAACAGACAAATTTCTTTAGAAACAAAGAAAAGAGTGCTGAACTGCTAATTAACATCAATTCTTCTCTGGCAGTGAATGCTTTATGATTTCCTTAGAGATAAAGAAGAAACTTGCAGCAACACAGATATGGTTCTACAGAAGGATGCTGAGAATATCATAGATAGAGTATGTAACAAAGAATATTAAAAGAAAATTGGCAACAAGAAGGACACTTCTATCTAGGATCAGAAAGAGACAGCTGAAATTTCTAGAGCGCATAGGAAAGTGGACTCAGAGAATTTCACACACACAGGACATTGAAAGTAATTAGGACAGAGAGAAACAGCAACAATACCCAATCTAATGAGCTCATTTAAATGAAAGGATGAACGAGGAGTGGGAGGGATAATAAAAAAAAGCATTCCTATGATCTACAAAGGATAGGAAGTTGTAGAGAGTCATGAAGGGGCACGTTACATAAAAGAAGACAACTCTGTAATAAGCCTAACAAGTGAAGCTGGTCCTATACAGAAAGCACAGATTCCGTGGTCCGAGGTAGAAGTACAGTGCCATAGATAAATCCTACTCTGTTTTTTAATAGGTGCTACGTTTGCAGTTGTTTTATTTTAATATATTTTGTGAATACTCAAAGAATAACAATTTTTAGGATTTATTTTAAAACAGAAGCCAAAAAAAAAAAAAGAAAAAAAAAGAAAAGCTGAGCTCAGATGATCAAGATGAAAATTAAAGCAAGGAAGTAAATTTCAATTTGTCTTTCTGTGACTGAATTTCCTGAACTTTTTGACAAAGTATTGGTTAGAAAGTCACAAGTGTTACTGAAAGAAAAGGATTACCAAGAAAAAGATCAAGCCAAATTTAGATAAATCAAATGTATAAACACACAATTTAAAAGCAATTTTAAAAAAACAAAAAAAACAAAAATTGGAAATAAATTAAAAAAAAAAACAAAAAAAACGTAAATTTTGATTGGGCTAGCAGAGGGGGTTAGAAGTTTAACTTGAGGAAAAACAATTTCTCTATATATTTTTCCTTTTTTTTTAAGAGATTTTGTTAATTTTTTATTTTTAATTCAATTCATCAGATTGTCAAAAAAAAAAAAAAAAATCAGCTAATTAGTATTTTTTTTTTCTTCGGCTAAAAGAAACATCTTTTTCTTTTTTTTTCTTTTCTCCCTTGAGCAATGAACATTTGAGACTTTGTAAACACACAGACACACACACACACACACACGCGCACATTCATAGAAATGATTGATTGATTGCTTGGTAAGTAACCTTTTATAATTTTGGTATCAAATTTTGAGTACCATGCTGATTTTTCATTTTTGTTTAGTTGTCTTCTTCTAAACTTGTTTGTGGATAAAAGTTTGAATTGTTCTTGTTTTATTTGTGCTGATTAAGTTGAAAAAAATAAATAAAAATTAGGATTGAAGCAAATTTAATTTTACCCTCCAAACATGACCTAAATTTGAATGAAACTATCGACCAACATTTAGCCCAAAATATGGAATTGGACAATTTGCTTTAAAATAACTAAAATAATGGATACTATTATTACAAAACAATTATACTAACAAATAGTATTTATAACCAGTGAATGAGATTATTATTGAAATGTATGATATATTTTTATAATTATTTCACCCAAAGAAAGGTAATAAAGCCACTAAGACAAAAGGCTTTATGAAGTGTGAAAAAATATGAGAAAAAGAAAAACATTAAGGAGAGAGAACAATAAAAGAACAGGTATCAAGAAGATAGTACCCTTCTTCTTGAACTTGGTAGCATTTTACTATGTGTTAAATAGATAGTAAAATGTTACCAAGTTGAAGAACTTGCAGTATTTGTCTTTACTTTATCACAGAAGCTATAAAAATGACTACAAATTCTAGAAGCATTAACAAAATAACACTAACCTTAATAAAATGTTATCAAACTTAGGTACAAACATATATAATAGATTGAAAGCAAGGCAACAAAGCCACTAAGATAGAAGGTTACTAAGTGTGAAAAAATACAAGAAAAAACATTATTAAGGAACAAAACTAATAAAAGAACAGGAATTAAGAAGACAGAAAATAATGGTTTGTCATTGCATTTACATTTTTGAAGATCAAAAGCAAGAAGCCAGAAGAGAGTTCTACAAGTAAGAAGTGTGAAAAAAGAAACTGTTAGCATATAAGATATGGTTACAATTTTAGCACTATATGTTCACAGGAACACCATTTGTGACACATCTGAATAATCAGCCCAACTCCTACCTCCTTAATAGGATGCTATTTCACTATATTTTTTCCTTTCTTTTTTAAAATAAATTTCACCCCAAACAAAGCAGTAAAGACGCTAATTGCAAGGGAGGTTACTGAGTGTTAGAGAGTAAGGGAAAAATACTCTTAAGGAATGAAAACAATAAAAGAACAAGAATTAAGAAGACGGAAGATAACGACTGGCATTGCATTTAAATTTTTGAAGATCAAAGTTGACTGGAAAGTAAGAAGCCAGAAGATTGTTCCCCAAGTGAGACATATGAGGAAAGAAACTGTCAGCATAGAACTAACGGTTACATCTTGCCATTCCAACTGTAAAATTATGGTATGTTACTAACAATCTTCTGCTGAACTTAAATTCATAGGTTCTAGGTACCACACAGGAGAGTTCATCTGAATGATTACCATGAAAATATTTATAGAAATTTACAACGGTGGAAATGTGATTGAAACAAAAATACCAGATCAAGACCAATAAAGATGCAAGTGGTTATTTTGTGTTAGAGAGTAAGGGAAAAATACTTTTAAGGAGAGAGAACAATAAAAGAACACAAATTAAGAAGACAGAAGACAATGATTAACATTCCATTTAAATTTTTGAAGATCAAAGATGACTGGAAAGCAAGAAGCCGGAAATGAGTTCTGTAAGTGAGAAATGTGAGAGAAGAAACTGTTAGCATAGAACATACGATTATATCTGGCCAGCTCAGTTGTAAAATGATGAGACCTTAGTGCCAATCTTACTCTGCGCTTAAATTTGTAAAGTCAAGGTACCAAAGAGGAAAATTCATCAGAACAATTATCATGAAAATGTTTATGGAAAAAGAAGAGAGAAGCTCTTTCAGTGGTGAGGAAATAACTGAAGCTGAGATACCAGGTCAGGACCAATATTATTGCAGATTCTGTATTTTATCAAGAATCTCTAAATATATACCAGAAGCACTCGACCAGATGTAGTAGAAATATTCAAGAAAAATTGTCTGGCATAACACAGTGAACATACTTTCCTAGCAGAAGACATAATTAAAATTATCTAAAAAGGCACCACAAAGTTATTAGGTTGGTGCAAAAATAATGACGTAATAATGTCGTTTTTTGACGTTAAAAAATATGTCATAAAACGACATTATTACGTCATTATTTTTGCACCAACCTAATGCATTATGGCTGTAGGGAAAATGCGTGAAGCTGAAATGCCAGGTTAGGACTGATAATATTTTAGATTGGCTGTTCCTTGTAACCAAATTTCATTTTAACTGGAATCCACTGTATATGTTCTGTGAGAGCAATCGTATTGAAACACTTCTTCTATGGGCCATGGCTCTCCATGATTTCGTGTCCTTTGTATCTCTTAATAATTCTGTCTTTTGTTATTACATCTTAACCCTGTTCTGTCAACAATTTACTCAAGCTCATTAGGTACGTTATGTGCTGCTTTCCTCTGTTCCTCTTGCCTGCAATCTGTCTTGTGAGTATCAAATTTTCCAATCCCTCTTTCTTCATGTGTCCTAGAAATTTCAACTGTCTTTTTCTGATGTTAAATATAAGTGACCTTTTTCTCTAAAACATTGTCATTGCTCATATTTCCAGCTTATGGCATCCTCAGTATCCTTATTTTTAGATTGAAAGAATTCTTTGGAAACAATAACCCAAATAACACAAATCTTACTAAATAACCCATAACTGAGACATCCTTGGTATAAGTGTATATAACAAACCTAACAGGAATTGAAATTCTTCTTTCTAATTTCTAATTCTGAACCATCATCCATTACATCATCCACACAAGCTTACAATACCTGGTATTCCCAAGCTGTCACCCATTTAGATACTAACCAAGCTTGATGGTACTTAACTTTAGTGATCATACGAGAACTAATGTTTGGATGTAAGCAGAGAATACTAAATATGTAAAGCTTGAGAACATTTTAAGAAAAATGGGAACAAAAATAAAAGGGAAAATATTTAAAATCAGAGATTTTTTTTGTATTTCTAGGGCATATAATGAGAAAAGTAGGCTTGGAGAATTTGACACAGATAAGACATATTGAAGAGAGAGAGGAGAAAAGTTCTGTGAGAACAATCAAACTAAAACACTTCTTCCATAGACCATGTCTCTCCACGACTTCCTGTTCTTTGTAGCTCTTAATAAATTTTGCCTTTTGTTATCTCAACCATACTCTGTTTCACCATTCATTTACTCAAGCTCACTAGGAAGGTTATGTGCTGCTCCCCTCTGTCCATCTTGCCTTCAATTTGTCCTGTGAGTATCCAATATTCCATACACTTGAGAATACAATAGACTAAATATGTAAGTACAAGGACATTTTAAGAAAAATGTGAACAAAAAAAGGGCACATATTTAAAATCACCAATTTTTTTTAAATTTCTAGGGCACATAATGAGGAAAGTAGGCTTAGAGAATTTGACACAGACGGAACATACTGAAGTGAGAGAGAGAAGAAAAACAAGTAACTTCCCTAGCAAGGTTGTGTAAATGGATGACCGAACAGGAGATTGGAAAGGTGACAAAAAAATAAACTTTGCTGAGAGCTCGTAAAGTTATGGGGAGCCAAGATCACACACATCTTGAAGATCTGTCTAGCCATAACTTTCACATGCTTCAATGAAATCAAGTTAATGACTAATCTCTTACACTGAGACAAAGATCGACAAACTCTCATCAGCATAACAATGTCTCAGAGAATGTTTCCTTTATGAAGCTGATATCTGTCGTTCCAAATTTTGCTCAGCAATCTTAATTTTCAGAATACATTGACCATCACTTGAATTCACAAACCACATTTTTCCCCATTTTTTTTCTTTTCTTTTATTTAGAGAACAAAATCTCTGAAACTATTTCAGGAAATAAAAACTGTCAAGGTTGGGGGTATTTTAAGGAAAAGCCTGCCAGGAATTCTCAAAGTGGAGTAAAATGGATTCACCAAAACACAAATGGTGCCAATCTATTGATATCCAGGAAAAAAGTTCTGTTAAAATGTAGATTACAACAATCCTTTTTCAATAGTTCAAAAAGTTTCTTTTTCAGACAGACTTTTGATCACTCCTTTATGTGTAAGTAAATATTGTACATCTCTTGTATAAAATAGGTACATTTATAATGTGTAAGCCAGTACATATGTATGTTTACTGCGTTTGTGACTTTGAATACATATCTATTATTTATCTGTTTCTTTATCAATCAGCCAGTGTCTATTTCTTTGTAATGCACAAAACATATCCTGCCAAGTTTTTGTTCCTACTAAACAGCATTCAAAATATCCCCCCAAATTATATATATATATATATATATATATATATATATATGCATGTTTTATTAAAATGACAGACAAGGTACTACGGTTAAGTTTTTATTTAATTTTTCTTGTGTTCGAACAAGAGCTTTCTTTTCTGGACAAAGATGTCCTCATCGAATACAGCAATAACACTTTCATTACATCATTATACAAAAAAGCCACCAGCAAAAACTTGTGGCACCTTAACTTCAAAAGCAAATGTCCACTTAGGTACAAAATAGCAGTAATAAAAAACTTTCTAAATAGACCACACCAGAATTCATCCTCTCTTCCTCAAAGAACTTAATAATGTTAAACAAACACTAATCAACAATGGCTTCCCTAACCACCTTATAGACCACCAAATTAGACTATTTCTCCCCAAAGCAAGTAATAACGATTGTGAACACAGTCAAAAATCACATACACATCTATTACAAAAACCAAATGCATATTAATTACAAACAAGATGAATCTTCTCTAAGGCATATTATAAAGAAATATACTACTCCAATTGATCCGAAGAAAGAAATCAAATTAATTATCTATTAGCAAAAAATTTAATACAGCTAACCTTATCCTCAAAAATAACAACACACCAACTAAGTCAAAATTACAAAGAACGAACATTATCTATGAGTTCAAATGCCCCTTAAGGAACTGTTCCTGATCAAACTGGACTCATAAATGATTACATTGGTTACACAACCACATGCTTATCCAGACATCTTATGTTACAACTATCTGATCACAGCTCCATTAGAACCCATTTAAACACACACACAAATTTACCCGACTCCATTAGGAACATACTAGTAGAAAACACAAATATATTAACTGCATCCACCTGCAAAAAAAGACTAAAAATAATGGAAGCTTTAATAATAAAAAAGAAAAAGTCAACTCTTAACAAAATTAACTACGAACAAAGCCACAATCTGCTAACTGTATTCGGAAATTAAAAACATTCCTACCACACACTAAGACATACAGAGAACGCACACACTCAGTTAAACTGAAAAATTGAATCATGCTTGATAATGGCTAAAGGTATAGCCGAAAGCGCTCGGAAATATAAAATATTTGGACAGTTCTTACACACCCTTTGTCCAGAAAAGAAAGCTCTTCTTCAAACGCAAGAAAAATTAAACGAAAAGCTTAACTGTAGTACCTTGTCTGTCGTTTTTAATGGAACATGCATAAAGGAAGGATTGATGCCTAAATATACATATATATATATATATATATATACATATATATATATATATATATATTGGCAACATATCATTAAGGCATGTGTTGTTAAAGACTACAGAATTTTTCCATTTAATGATCTTTTTTCTGTTTTTTTCCTTGCTTTCTCACAAGGTTTTTTTTATATTTGGGTCCTAGTCCATGGTGTTTTGCTGAGAACTTTCAGTTATCGTCGACCATCGTTATGGCTTTATGTTTTGATTTGAAATAGGTTGCTTATTATTTTAGTTCTATATATAATATTTTGGGTATTTAGACAATGTGTTTGGATTAGTTCGTTAGTAATTCAGAGGGTGTTGGTGTGAATTATTTGAAAAAAAAACTTATGAGAAAGCAAGAAAAAACAGGAAAAAAGATTATTAAATGGAAAACCTGCACATATGATGTGATTATATTAGTGAAGGTTTTGTGCAGAACATTGAAGTCAACAGGCTGTTTCAAGCTGGACACAATCCAATTGCATCCAGCATGAAACAGCCTATCACCTCTGAGTGTTGACTTCAATATTCACTTTTATATTTACATACGGTCTATCTCTGATATTGAACACTTAATTTCATAAATATAGCACACCTTAAGACTGTATTTCTTCATATATATATATATATATATATCATAAACAGTAAAATCCAAAATCATATGGGGAATAGCCTATTTCAGCAGTTGAAAACACAGGTTGTCTTTCTTATCAACCCCAGTGTGAACTGAGATCGTGTCAGCAATTAAAATTTAACTCTGAAAGTTAAAAAAGAAAAACATGTTGAAAAAATAATTCAGAATTTATCCATTTCAATGTTTCAGTAAGATAAAATGCACGAGACAGGGATCAGGGGAGGGTGGAAGGTATTTGTCTTAAAGGAAAGAAGTTTTATAAAAAATTAAAACCCGAATATTAACCTTATGGCATTAATTTGGGGTTATATGAAGAATGAAATATTAATTCAAAATTAAAAGAGGATTAAAAAGGGTTTTAAAAATAACTTTAAAATATATAGCTAAAAGGATGTAAGGGATTAATGGAAAGAGGGTTGGAGAGATCTTAGAGTAGGGGGAAAGTTTATAAATATAGTGTAAAGAGATATGGAGGGGGAATATAGAAATTAGAATTATTCTTTTTTGGCCTCAGATATGCAATGTAATTGGCCCTGATCTTGTCTGCAGTCGCTCTCACACAGATGTGCCATCACCTCCCTCTGTCTTTTTCACAAATACATTCACGGTAACTGCTCTGATGAGCTGCTTTCGCTAGTTCCCAGACTTCATGAATTTAAGCGTTCAACTAGGCTGGCATCTCGGTCTCACCCTTTCACTGTTGAAACTGTTATATGTGGCCGTCTCTTCTACTCCAATAGCTTCATCTCTCACACTTCTCGCCTCTGGAACTCCCTCCCCTTTTCCTGTTTCCCTGATAGCTAAAATCTCCAACTATTCAAATCTAATGTCAATCGACGTCTCCAGATGATTTGATCTATCCTCTATCCTTCTCTTCATCGTTTCCTCTATCACTCTTCTTTGCTCTTGCTCCAACTCTCTGTAACCCCTTGCGTGCTAGTGGCTTCCTGCCTTGCTTGGGGTGAAACGCTCAAAAAAAAAAAACATTGAAGAGTTAGAGGGGAGTGCAAATTATGGAAATATAGTGCCTAATTAAATGAAACCTATATTATGGAAATTTGAATTTGATTTTATGCCAAACCTGAATTTGTTTTTATTGCCTTAGTATATATATATATATATATATATATATATATATATATATATATATATATATATATACTTCCAATTCAAACATGTGAACCCTCTGAAAATAATGTTCATAGTAATAAGAGCTAATATTTGCTAAACAAATTTTTTCTTTACGTTTCAAATAAGGAACATAAGCTAGCAAATATAGATTTGTAGAAATCCAAAATGAAAAATATACTTTCTTTAAATAGGTAATTTAAAACTTGCTTTGTCGGACTGATCTCCATGGCCAAACTGGTAGTGGCACAATTTGGTTCAAAAAGTGTTTTTGCCTGAGATAAAAAAAAAAAAATGCGATGCGGGTTCAATTTCTGTTGGAGACATAATTTTTCTTTTGTAGAACCTCTCCCTGTTTGATAAAATAAAAAACAGGGATAGCAACTCAAACACATGTACCCAGTAAAAATAATTTTTATAGTAAAATATATATATATATATATATATATATATATATATACATATACTATTTACATTATTCAGATTATTGTCCTCAAATTTGTCGCCTTATGCATTACAACGTTTCGGCCGTTGTATGCTCCAGCTTACTTCAGGTGGTTGGAATGTTGAACTGAACCCTTTCAGTTAGCTTGATATATATTGATAAGGATTCTTAAATTTAAAATTTTTGTGAAACTAACTACATTTTTAATTTTGCTTATAAATACTAGTAAAATAAAAACCTTACATTGGTCTTGATAAATTCCATCAAAAGATGAAAAGTATTAGCTAAGATAAATTTTAATATTGTTTTTATTCATATTGTCCTTTTACCGATATATTTTCAGTTATATTTGAAACTTTACCCCCACCACACACACACAGACATATATATATATATATATATATATATATATATATATATATATATATATATATTGTGTGTATTTTTTCTGGCTCTGATAAAAATGTACAGTTGCTGGAGAAGGTATGAATAAAAGAGTGTCTGTATGTTTGTCAATTTGGATAAAAATGTGTTTTCTCAGACAGGTGACTTGTCCACACTGACAATGTCCAGGCACTGATGACCGAAAAAATAACCCTTGTGTCCACCTACTCCTAGCATTAAGGACAACAAAGACAGTTGGACAGGTGCCTACTTGAAGTGGGGTAGGGAAAAGTCTGAAGGTGAGTTGGTGGGTGAAAAACATTAGTCAAAACAACTTCAGTAAAACACACAATTGTTATTTGTCTTGTTTTTAATTTTTTTTGTCTTTTCTTTACCCTCTCTTTTTTCTCTCTCTCTCTCTTTCTCTCTCTCTCTCTTTTCTCTCTCCCTCTCCCTCTCTCTTTTCTCTCTCTCTCTCTTTCTCTCTCTCTCTCTTTTCTCTCTCCCTCTCACTCTCTCTTTTCTCTCTCTCTCTCTCTTTTCTCTCTCCCTCTCACTCTCTCTTTTCTCTCTCTCTTTCTCTCAGACATTTTACTTCCTTTATCCTTTTCCTTTTTCTTTCACTGCTCATCACTTTTTGCACTGTCCACAAGACGAGAAGAGATAGACGAAATATATATTCATGATGACTGATTGCATCCGCTTAAGAGGGATAAAACCCCTATATAAAAGAAGTTACCTTTTGAGTGGATACTTGTAGAAACCAGTGTGAAATAAATCTATGTATATGTTTTGAGGACTCCAGTGTGAATCAATCCTGTGTATATATTTTTTGGTCTCCAGTAATATTTCTCTTTTGTTCTTATTCTTTCACACTCATTAACCTCCTTTGATTAATGGCTTTAGCTCCTTGCATGGGATGACAGGGATTGTATGCAGCTGACAGTGGGGATATTTCTGAACAAGTTTGGCAACATATATGACATCCATATGAAAGTCTTGATCTGATGAAGCTATTTAAGAATGAGAAGGATGATCCTCACTGTGACCTACATGCTTCATTCACTCAAAGCCATTTTAATCATTGATCTAAGAAAGTGATTCTATACAGCTGACAGTTTAGATATTTCTAAATGAGTTTGGCACCATGCATGATATCCATACGAAAGTCTTGATCTGATGAAGCTATTGAAGAATGAGAAGGATGATAGTCACTGAGACTTGCATGCTTCATTCACTCAAAGCCATTTTAATCATTGATCTGAGAAAGTGATTCTATACAGCTGACAGTTTAGATATTTCTAAATGAGTTTGGCACCATGCATGACATCCATATGAATGTCTTGATCTAATGAAGCTATTTAAGAATGAGAAGGAAGATCCTCACTGTGAACTACATGCTTTACTGACTCAAAGCCATTTTAAACATTGGTGTAAGAATGTGATTCTATACAGTCGACACTTTAGATATTTCTAAATGAGTTTGGCACCATGCATGACATCCATATGAAAGTCTTGATCTGATGAAGCTATTTAAGAATGAGAAGGATGATCCTCACTGTGAACTACATGCTTTACTGACTCAAAGCCATTTTAATCATTGGTGTAAGAATGTGATTCTATACAGTCGACACTTTAGATATTTCTGAATGAGTTTGGCACCATGCATGACATCCATATGAAAGTCTTGATCTGATGAAGCTATTTAAGAATGAGAAGGATGATCCTCACTGTGAACTACATGCTTTACTGACTCAAAGCCATTTTAATCATTGGTGTAAGAATGTGATTCTATACAGTCGACACTTTAGATATTTCTGAATGAGTTTGGCACCATGCATGACATCCATATGAAAGTCTTGATCTGATGAAGCTATTTAAGAATGAGAAGGATGATCCTCACTGTGAACTACATGCTTTACTGACTCAAAGCCATTTTAATCATTGGTGTAAGAATGTGATTCTATACAGTCGACACTTTAGATATTTCTAAATGAGTTTGGCACCATGCATGACATCCATATGAAAGTCTTGATCTGATGAAGCTATTTAAGAATGAGAAGGATGATAGTCACTGAGACCAACATGCTTCATTCACTCAAAGCCATTTTAATCATAGATCTAAGAAAGTGATTCTATACAGCTGACAGTTGAGATATTTCTAAATGAGTTTGGCACCATGCATGACATCCATATGAAAGTCTTGATCTGATGAAGCTATTTAAGAATGAGAAGGATGATCCTCACTGAAACCGACATGCTCCATTCACTCAAAGCCATTTTAATCATTGATCTGAGAAAGTGATTCTATACAGCTGACAGTTTAGATATTTCTAAATGAGTTTGGCACCATGCATGACATCCATATGAAAGTCTTGATCTGATGAAGCTATTGAAGAATGAGAAGGATGATCCTCACTGAGACCTACATGCCTCACTCCCTCAAAGCCATTTTAATCATTGATCTGAGAAAGTGATTCTATACAGCTGACATTTTAGATATTTCTAAATGTGTTTGGCACCATGCAATACATCCATATGAAAAGTCTTGATCTGATGAAGCTATTTAAGTATGAGAAGGATGATCCTCACTGTGACCAACATGCTTTACTCACTCATTGATCTGAGAAAGTGATTGTATACAGTTGACAGTTTAGATATGTCTTAATTTTAGTGTGATATAGGTTTGAAATGTGAATCAGAGTGTTATTTGAGACCAGGACATTTCTTCTGCAGATGTTTTGATTGTATGATGATGTGATTTTCTATTTTTCTCCACATTTTATCACATTGTCTCTGGTGCTTTGTTTCAATAATTTAATTTCCAATTTCCCAAAGATCCTGCTTCCTCAAAAATTAACTATTTTCTTTCATTTTTTTTTTTGTTAATTGTTTGCTGTTGTCCCTTCTAATTTTTTCCTCTTCATTTTCTTTCTTTTTTTGTATAAAATTTTTCAACTCAAGATGGTCGAATGTATCTTTTTTCCTACTAAGTAGTCATGGAACAGTCTCCAGCACTTCTGCTAACGCTGATATAAAATTATTTGATTCCTCTATGTTTTGACCAAGATTTAATGACAATAATTTGGACTCTACACCCTGTCTGAAGTTATTAAGCAAATCATACAAACTTCACTAATTGAAATTTGGTGCGAAAAAAATTGTCAAATTTTAGACTATCAATTTAGATGTCAAAACAAAGCCTGAATTAAAATTTTTGGTAGTATCAATATGTTTTATTGAAGTTATTTGTTGTATTCTAAACAACTTTCATCTGAAGTTTTTAGGCAAAACCATATATTCACATTTTACTTCAATAAAAAGCTAATAAAATCATCAAAAATTGATCAACACCTGTAACAAACATATAAGTTTTTAAATCCTTTACCTTTTAAAATAGTGACCCTTCTTCTCGATAACATCTAATAATCTATTATCCATTGATTTTGCTAATTTTTTTTTTACTTCAGTTTGTTCAATTTCTGACATATTAGTTTTAACTGCTTCTCATAGGTCTGCTTTGATATTATATTGTTTGCAACCTTCATATAATTTTATCTTCACAACTGAACATAGATTTTCAATCAGATTGAAATCAGGACTTGATGGTGGCCATTCCATTATCTTCTCTCCTGTAAATCTTTTATGCTCAAAAAATTTACAGGTAAGCTTAGATACATGAAAAAGTATATTGTCATGCATAAATACACACTTCACTTTGAAACTGCGAAACTTGGACTTGTACCATGCAAAGAAAATCTTCTTCATAAACTCACAATAGCTAGCACTGTAAAGTTTAACTCCTTCATTGACTTTGAATGGTCCAATAATTGTTTGGTCAGCAATTCCAACTACTGCCTCCTTGCTGCCTTCTTTTAGTCACAGGAACGTCTGAATTGGATAAAATCCATCCTTTAGCCCATCCATCAAGTGCATCATGATTTTTCCATGAAAATTAGTTTAGAAAAGCCAGTTTTCATGTATTTCTCAACCCAATTTTCACGCTTTAAAATATTTGCATTCATGAAAGGAGGTTGCCTAGGAGATTTTTTTACAGATCCCAGTTCACAAACACCTTTTGACCTTCTTGACTCCCTCAAATCCAGCCTTTTCAAAGATCTGAGTGCTGGTCAAAAATGGCTGTTTCACTATAACTCACTTTTGATTACATTCATCTCAAGAAAGCAAGTTCTTAAAACCTTTTCATTTGCTTCGAGTTCTCAACTTACTTATATTTTCAGCAGTCTTTATCATTCGATGATATCTGCAGAGCTCATTTGATTTCTCCAATGTGGACATTGCATTTCTGAATAACTTTGTTATTTTCTGTCTTTCAGAAGTTGTTAGATCCTTCCCTTTACCAATGTTTCAACATATATTATGGACAAAAATAAAAAAAAAAATTTATAAGACTTTAGATGTCTTATGCTAATATTAGTTTAATCTGTATACTAACTCCAGTATATTTTCAGAAATTCCAAATAACTTAAAAACTAACCATTAAAAAAGGCAGAAAATTTAGTTAAATGTTTTACTAAGGGTGGAAATAGAGGAGTTTAAATTTGACAAATATTGGTTCAGAACTTTTTGAGTTATTGACGTTTATTTGATTTGCATAATAACTTCAGACAGGCTGTAGCTTAATACTGAATTCTAAATGTATGCCTTCATTTTTAAGGGCTTGGGTGTTATACCTCAGTGTTTTTCTTGGATTATGTCGGTGGATGTGAATTCTTTTCTTTGTTGGTGTTGTCAGCTTAAATTACAAATTGTTGTATACTCTAACATCTGTCACAACTGGGATGATCAATACTCTTTTTTGTTACATCTGTGTAACTATGTAACATATACATGTAACTTACAATATTATATGTAACATATAATATTCTGTGTAACATGTAACATATCAGCTATGTCAAATGATAGAGTGTTACATGAGATGATAAAACCATGTGTTAAGGAATAGAGTATTTTTTTGAATAACAAAAATGTAGTAACGGATTCAGGGTCACCAAATTCAGGAACCAACCTTTTAATCTACTACTCTATTGTCCCGTACAAAGTGTTGGTTCATGAATTTGGTGACAAAATGACTGTGAGTTCAATCCCAGGGTCGGGCAGTGGGTACTTAGATTTAGTGTAAATGGGTGAGCAATAACTGAACAGGACTAAATAAAACTAAGAACTCGACATTATCCCTAGACATGGGCAGTGAAATGAGAACAGTCTATTCCCATAGATTAAATAAAGAGTTTTCAGAAATCCCTATAGGTTACATAGCTCAATATACATCTGAAGAAGACCAGAGAGCATAACAGCTGAAATGTTGTGATAATAATAATAATAATAATAATAATAATAAAGATGAGGACAATAGTCATTTTCTGATGTATTTAAGAGAACTGCAATTATTTAAAAAAACAAAAAAAAATATTTTATTATGCACAAAATAACATTTGTTGATTATTTACTCATTAACAGTCTTTGTACACACTGGATGATTTTTCAAAATGGATGCTCCTTTTCTTTTGATACTACCGTGTTCTCTGGTGCCTTTTCATGTTTTTCAAAAGGAATGTGTCAGTGTGCCGATAGTTCAAAATAATATAATTCCTTTTCTTTATTAATCCATTCACATTTTTTAATTTGATAACTTTCTGTTTCTCCTCAACAAATAATCACCAAATACGATATAATAAAAAAGATAAAAAAAGCGGGGAAGGAAAAAGAGAGGAGGAGGAGGGGGTGGGAAATTTCAGATTTCTTCTTTGTTTTATGTGCCATATTATTATTATTATTATTATCACAACATTTCGGCTGTTATGCTCTCTGGTCTTCTTCAGATGTATATTGATCTGTGTAACCTATAGCGATTTCTGAACAGAACTCTTTATTTAATCTATGGGAATAGACTGTTCTCATTTCACTGCAGGACATAGGCGATCATGGTCCTCCACCTTTTCCTATCCCTTCCGCTTCCTCCCCCGGACCACATTCTGTCATCCACTTGCTTAAGGCTGCTGGGTATGTTACGCATTGTTTTCCCTTGTCTCTCTTTCACTGTATTTGACATGTGAGTATCAGATTCTCCAGGCCCTCCTTCCTCATTATGGGTTCCAGAAACTTCAGCTGCTTCTTCCTCATGTTATGCATGTGCGTCCTCTTTGTCTGCATCCTCTCCAAAATCTCATCTTTGCTCACACACTCGGTCCACAAAATCCTCAGCATCCATCTGAAGAACCACATCTTACGCGCTGCTTTCCTTGTCACTCTTTCCCTCTATTCGACCCATGAGTATCACATTCTCCAGGCTCTCCTTCCTCATTATGGGTCCCAGAAACAGCTGCCTCTTCCTGGTGTTAAGTATAACCCTCTTCCTTGTTTGCAACCTCTCTAAGATCTCATCATTGCTCACACACTCAGTTCATGATATCCTTAGCATCTTTCTGTAGAACCACATCTCTGAGTCTCTTCTTCGTCTTTGAGGAAATAGTCGTTGCTGTAAAGAAGGGCAGATGTCACGTAAAAGCTCAGTATTCTTTTCTTTGCTACCAAAGAAATCCTGCTTTCTCGCAATACTCTTTCCAGCTTTTGGAATATGTCCTTGCTCATCCCAATATGTCTACAGATCTCAGTGTCACACTTACTGTCATCTGTCAAGATGCTTCCCAGATATTTAAACTTCTGAGTTTGCTTGATTCTAGTGTTCCTGACCTGCAAATCATATTTTATGCTTGTCCTTTTACTGATGACCATACATTCTTTTACCTTGACTACTTTTATGACAAAGACAAGACTTACTCAAAAGGAAAATTTGTAAAGAAACAAATTGTACAAAACACAAAATTTTCCTTCTGCACTTTAAACGTTCAAGACAGGTTCTCTCAATAAAAGTATTCATAAGCCAACAAATTGTTTCCACCAGACTGCTCCATCGCAGAAAACACTGAATACTTGGATGAGTATCACCACAGAAATTGTGAGTAGTGGTACTATATCGAGTCTATTTAGTTTCTTCTTCATCACCATGAACTGTTGGTACAGTTGGTGTGACACTTGCATTGTATCAAAACAGTCCAGGTTTAAATCTCGGTAGCGGATACACACTGCTGATGAGTCTCAAATAGGAAGAAACAGCTGTCCAGTGCTTTCTGCATTCTGTTGAGAATTCTTCTAGACTCAGTGAATTATTATAATGATTTGTCTAAATCCCCCAAATTCTATTACTTATATATATATATATATATATATATATATATATATATATATATATATATATATGCATGTGCATGTAGATGTCCAAATATTTTTGATTGATTGTTTAATCCTTCTGTTAAGATTCAAAATCAAGTTGGGAATAAAAAATAATTGGGAAGATCTTTCTTTCGATTTTAAACTTAACATTGGGAATCCTGACCTAAAGCTGTTTGAATTCTATGATAAATTAGTTTCATTAAGTCAACATTTTGTTTTTAATTTTTATTCAAATCGTTCAATCTCATCAGAATCTAAGGATACAAATTTACCTGAACTGTAAAAAAATTAAATTTGTTTCTTTTCTTTTTTTACCTTTTTTACTTCCCCAGTTAAATCCTACAGTTCTTCCACAATTCTATCAGTTCTCTCCAAAAGCTAACCATTTGCAAGAGAGAACAGTTAGAATACATTTCTCCAAGGACCCAATGAAAAAATTTGATATTCCATAAAAAAAAGATACCTGATATGTTAGGTAAAGAAATATGCCCATCAAATCCGTGTTAATCTTTTTATATTGTAAGATTATTTGTGGAACAGGGGGAGATAATAATAGTTTAGTGATACAAGTTTTACTAATTAACCCATCGCTGTAGAGAGAAGAAATGGATTCATTTTTTTCCCAAGGGTATTTGTACGTAAGTAAATATAATGAACAAAACAAGAATTGAAACTCACCTCCCCTATTAACAATTCTGAACCATTGTCCATTATACCACCTGCACACCCAAGCCTAGAGCATCTGGTATTCATAAATGGTCAACCATTTAGGTACTGACCAGGCTCAGATTTTGCTTAACTGCAGTGATCATACAGGAAACTGTTTCAATGTAATGTAGCTGTAAGCCTATTCTCTCTTAGAAAACAACAGTTTATGACAATTTCTTAGCAACAAAAGAAAATTACTTACTTTTAATTTCACAATTTAAATTATTGAAGATTGAAGTGGGATGAAAAAGGTTGACCTACCTCAGTTGAAGATGATTCTTTGTTTCCTTTAGAAAAAATATTCAGATATTTGGAACAAGCATTATCAAATATGAGATAAACTCTCACAGGTTTAGAGGAGACATTTCAATGTGATAAAAATATCTGGTTTGGAAAACCATTTTTCATAAGGAGAATTCTTGTAGATATTTAAGGGTTCTTCTACCATTCCTTACTTTTTTCTTCATTTTCTTTCTTTCTTATTTTACAGCAACAGTAGTAGTAGCAGTCTTTTATCATCTCAAGTAAAAGCATTGTCACCTGAGTCATCAATTCTCATACTAGATTACAGTTTCTAAATGCCAGAGATGGTTAATATTTTTCTCAGATCACAGTTTTCTTGCCCAGGTGTGGTGTAATCTTTTCTAACTTTGTAGTTAAAATTTCCCCTTCTAACCAGATTAAAAAGCACCTCCTTAAGGAGGTGCAGGTAAGTTTATAGCTTTTATCATCATTTTTTGAAAAAAATTGATAATCACCATCCAATCAAAGTATAATATATATATATATATATATATATATATATATATATATATATATGAATATAGTTTTAAGGTGTGCTATATTTATGGGATAAAGTGATCAGTATCAGAGATAGAGCATATGTAAATACGAAAGTGAACATTGAAGTCAACACTCAGAAGCAACAGGCTGTTTCATGCTGGATGCAATTGTCAGGCTGATTGCAGTCGAGCAGCCTGTCGCTTCTGAGTGTTGACTTCAATGTTAACTTTCATGTTTATATATATATATATATATATATATATATATATATATATATATGAGCCTATAATAATAAATCACAAAACTGTAAACTCTGCCTGGAAGAAAAATTGCAATAATTACTTTCCCAGACCAACACAAATGTCAGATCTCATCTCAAAATGCAGGCATGAAAACAAATTTTTACTATGTTACTTAGAAATTAAAAACTAAAAATGAACAAGAATAAATAAAAATAAATTCTAAGATAAATAATCATAAATAAGTAAAATATATTAATCCAAACCAATAAATAAATAAATAAATAAAGTAAATAACAAACCACAAACACACATATAAACACAAGTAAACATAATAATAACAACTAACAATAAAATAATAAATAAAAAGTTAACAAGCAACACTATAAATAGCTAAAAAACTGCATCAGGATCAACAATTATTTCCACCAAATAGCCCCTAGAAAAATTTGAAACATAATCATTACCACTCACCAAAATAACTGTTAGAGTAATACAGGAGACTACCAACATGGCATCACTGACCTGTATATATAAATAAAGAACACAATGCATATGGCCTGACACTTGCATATAAGAATGAAACAGACTTTCGCTATTGGGTGTTGAATTCAATGTCCACTTTTATACTTTATATTTATATACAGGGTGTCCAAAAATTAACACCATTTAAAATGTAAATATCTGAGTAACTACATGTCCCAGACAAACAAAATTAAATAGGCTTCATGTTGAATAACAAGATTTATTTATCAAAATTTGAACAAGATATTCAAAAGGATGTAGATTTTATAACTGATTTCACAATATGCAGACCACCTGTGACAAAACACATGTCAAGTTGCTGGTCCAGCTTCTGCCAAACACACTGTTGCACGTCTTGCATAACTTTCTCCAATGCCTCAGTGATTCTCTGCTTAAGTTCCTCTAGTCTTGTAGGAAGAGTGGGGGATATAGACGTGTTTTTTCACATAGCCCAATAGATAAAAATCACAAGGTGTCAAGTCAGGTGAATGTCGTCGTCATTTCAACAGCACATTGTTAGTATCACTGGCACATCAAACCATCTTCCTGGTAGATTCTCATTGAGATAAGTCCACACAGTCAACTTAGTTTTTACACCTTTTGTTAACATTTGCAATTATTTGAGCAAGAATTGGTTAGGTTTTTAGACTACAAAATTATGCCAATTTTGGGGAACACCCAACAGTATATATATATATATATATATATATATATATATATATATATATATATATGCTGGAAATAGACAAACAGTGAAATATTTGCTAAAATCGTATAGATTAAAAAGTGAAAAAGTGTTCAATTTCAAGTAGGAAAATGAAATTTGCAGAACAATTTCATATCTTAAAAAGTTAAGAATACTGGCCGATTTAACTTTGGCTGTCAAATGAAGGCATTTAAGTTGTTGAGTTGCTTCTGATTGATTTGCTGAACAAACCATCTTGGTGGTCAAAACCATGGTAGTGTTCTGGTCAGTATATATATTGTTACAAGGTGCGATGGATAAATTATGTAAAGATGAAAATAACACTGATATTTACCAAAATTACACATAAATATCTTAAAATAGTAGAGTAGATAACAATCGAAGAGGTTGTGGTGTGGGGAGTTAGGTGGTTAGATGTACGAGGTGATGTGGTTACAGAAATTGTCTGACAGTGATAACCGGGTTCTCTTGCTTGTGTGGCATGTTGGAGTCCTGTTGCTAGGCATATTGTCTTCCAGCAGCCACCCTCTTGACCTAGAACAGCTTCCTCAAGGTACTTAATGTAGGCCTCTATGTTGAGTCTGAGGCTCTGTAAGATGATGAATGGAGGCATAATGTTGCCATCACTATTGATCACTTCAAATGCCTTCGTAATCAACATTAGACTCATCAAACTCTTTCTGAATCCTCTGCAGTCTTCAGATTGACACCCAAACACTCTGAATTGTTTGTATTGGAGTTTCCACCATGAATGCCAAGCAGTACAGGATGGCGTTTCTAAATTTCTGGCAGAGTTGAGTCATGTTGTCTTTTTCTCTGAGACAGTGCCCTACTAACCCTACTATACTGTGCAGTCAGCAAAATCAAAAACAAACAACACACATACACGAAATTAGAAATATAAAATGTCAACAATTTAACCATCGCACTCTGTATATACCAATGATTAATTTGTCGTATATATAGGCCAATAGTGCGTATCACTGTGTTCAAAAGAATTTATGCAGCCTTGAAGATAATTATTTTTAATTTTCCAGCACATTTCCTGCAGTTAAAATTTTCTCAGCTTATAATTATTCTAGCACTGTTTCCATGGCAAATGTTCCTATCAGCTACATTCCTTAATTTCATCAGATTCAACCTTTAACGTACCAGGCCATGATTCAACATTTAACCTGCCAGGCCATGTAAACATTCATATTCCATTCTTCCTGAGAACCCCTACTTTGTGGCTTAGTCTCCCAAGAGGATTCTTTCTTGATCACTACAATCTTAACCTGCTCAAGTCTCATGTTTAACCAATTATCTATTTGTTTTTAAAGATTTCCCCTCAAGAAAGGCAATAAAGCCACTAGGATGCAAGAGGTTAGAGAATATGAAAAAGAATACTATTATAGAGAGAGGACAATAAAAGAATATGTATGAAGAAGACAGAAGAAAATGATTGACATTACAGGAGTACTTTAGGCTAGCTCTTGCAGATTTTACATTCAGTGTCCTATATACATAGAAATAGAATAGAAGCCAAAGAATTAAGAAATGATAGAATTATTTTTATTCGGTACCTTAATTCGGCATAATCTTTCTTCATATACGCAGCAGATTTCTGTAGTTCACATTTATTTTGCGTGCAATTTTTATTTTCTTTTAAAATCGCCATTCTTTATGATCCCTTTATATAAAGTCACTCTTAAAAGATATTAGGGAACATGGACTATCTAATATTTCAAATACATGCTAGAAAAAGATAAAAAAGTATATGATTAATATACTGTGCCTCAATTAAGTTTTAATTATGGTTTAATTAGACGATATCAATTGCAAATGTGATGCAAAGCAAATTTAAAGTTAAACATTTAATAAAGAATTGATTTTTAAACATTTCACTCTGTTCAATATTTATTTATTTAATTTTTAATTGAGTGTAACTAAAGCAGTTACTACCTGTTAGTTCAGGTTGTTTATGATTCGCCAAAATTGAAAAACAGCTGGACGAACAGAAACATGTACATTGCACTTTATTATTATAGAATACAAAAACTCTGAATGCATCTTTTGAAAATGTCCCATTTAATGATTAAGAAACAGAAAAAAACTGTTAAGAACAAGGAAAATAGTGCTATTTAAGGTCTACTCTACTTTATTGTATGAAATAAGGGACAATTTCCTTACAAATAATGACTCTTGAGGCAATAGAAATGTAGTTCTATAGACGGATGCTAGGAATACTATTGACGGAACATTTGAGTAAAGAGGAATTTTTAAGGAAAATGGAAATAAAATGAACACTCATAATTAGTCAGAGGCAGAGATATTTCTGGAACATATAATGATAAAATAAGCCTTGACAAATTTGACATTCACGTGGCATATTTTAGAGCTTACCTAAATAGATAGCAAAACAGGGACTGGCAAGGCTGGTCAGGGTAGAACATTGCTAAGAGCTACAAGCAATAGGAAATTGTGGAGAGTCATGATCACTCACGGCCCGAAGAAACACAACACACAAAAAAAATGATATCAATGAAAATACTGAAAAAAATAAATAAATAAAAGAAAAGATACAAATTATGAAGTATGTTAACTACTTTTAACTTGCAGAAGTATTTTAGATTCTGGCGAAGCCATACATTTTGAGGTTAAATTTGTGCCCCGAATCGATAATTGGCTGTCCGAATTATAGCTACTACTTTTTTCATCTTTCTGATCTCCTGATAAATTTAACATTTCAAAGGTATAAGAAATTGGCAAAGATATGAAAAATATTGATTATGTGAAAGATAGCTGAAAAGTTCTCAGCTTGACCCACTTATCTAAACTTAAGAATATTTTTTGGTAACACTGTTTTAGTTAATCTTTTTACTTTAAATCTTTTCACCTCAAGCAAATCAACAAAGTCACGAACACACATTGGGCTTACTGCGAGTGAAAAAACAAACAAGTACAATGAAAGAGCAGAAATTAAGAAGATGGAAGATAATGATTGATATTGTATTTAAATATTTTGAACCTCAAACTTGACTGGAAGACAAGAAGCCAAAAAAGAGTTCCACAAGTGATACATGCAAGAAAAGAAAATGTTAACAAAGAACTTATAGTTACATCTAGCCATGTCAACTGCAAAATGAGACCTTTCAGCCAATCTAGTACTGCACTTAAATTCATAGAGTCTAGATACCACAGAGGAGAGTAATATTTATTCGTATGATAATACAAAATGTGTCACAAGGTCAAAAAGAGGAATGGAGAAAAGTATGGTCTTCTTCTGCATTGATGTTAAACTTAGCTAGCCACAAACACTGACCCAAACATACAACAATATTTCTTACTCCAAAACAACGCATTCTTACTTACCATTCGTACTTCATCCACCATAATGTCTCAGAATCGCCATGAAGTTGAAACTATATATGTACAATTCATTATCTTTGGGAGGAGAGGAAATAAAGCAAAAATTTAAAAACTAGCCTCAATGTGTATTTACAATATGAAAAGAAAACTATTTACATAAAAGTAAATAAAATAATGTTTGTAATATCCCACCTCACAATCCTTAAATGTGGTAGAAACATCAGTTAACTGGACAAAATCAATGCAGGACTTTAATAATATAAAACATTCATTCATCCCATGCACGTGAGAACACAAACTCATCTAAACACAAGAAATATGAAAATCACACCTGAAATGAAAGGAGCCCTGCACCCACCAGAGGGAGTCTAGATACCATAGAGGAGAGTTTCTCAGAACAATTACCATAAAAGTATTTATAGAAAAGGTGCAGGAAAGCTACATTATGGAAAAGTGGCTGAAACTAAGATGCAAGGTCAGGACCAATAACATTGCAGATTCTTCTTTGGATTTTATCATGGTAGACTTGTAAATATGTAAGATAGATTCCGGAAAGAAAAATTGTCTAGCATGACATAGAGAACCAACTTTCCTAGCAGCAGACCTATCAACTGATTCGATATAATCTGTTGTATTCAGTCAGTTATGTACCATGCATGATACACACTTAGACGATCATGTATCTTTTGATACATGACAGATGAGGCAGATGTTTTCCTGCAGTTAGCTGCCATTTCTTTCTGCAGTAAACCAGTTGCCACCCAAGGCTAAAAAACCCGATCTGTCATGCTATTTACCCATAGCTGGGGGGTAGAAGAAGAGGATTCATACCTTTCCCAAGGGTATTAGCATGTAAGTGAATATAATGGATTCGACTGGAATTTGAACTCGGCTCTCCAATTCCTCAATCCAAGCCACTGTGCATTATTCCACCAAACTTCTCCTAGGGGACATTTTCTGACACTATAAATACACCACGATAATTCTTTGCAGCATCCTCTTACTTTTCCACTTAAACAACAACATCTAAATTTCTCACGGAAGAACGCATGGGGAAAACGCATGAACAATACATAGACACACATATACATGTATGCACATTCATGCACATTACTTACATTTTCTCAAATGATTAATAGAGAGCTTTTTTTGTTTTGTAGGCATTGAAATTATTAGGTTGGTGCAAAAATAACGTCGTTTTTCTTTTGAAGTTGAACGTCAAAAAAACGACATTATTTTTGCACCAACCTAATAACAAGTCATTTGTTGTCCCAGTTAACAACAGGAGTTATGCCATTTTTTTTAGATCAGCTGCCAGTTTGACTTTGAGCCTTTCAGCACCTCATATTATAATGTAAAAAGTACAACAGAAAGATTCTGCAACCTTTAGCTTTCATGTCTGCAAAAAATAATGGTGTTTTAAAAGGATGTTTTTCCCTTGACACTGCTATTACTATAACTACCGTCACTCCTCAGCAATGTTTATTTTTTTCAGAAGCAATGATTAGAATTGTATTAGGTTGGTGCAAAAATAATGTCGTTTCCTCACATATGTTACTATGTGAGAAAACGACATTATTTTCGTACCAACCTAATAATAAAATTTAGATATATGGTAAAAGTGAATTTATACATTTTTTTGTTCTCGAGAATCTGCAACAAAAATATTAATCACTATTTATTTATTAAATTGTTTATTTAAAAGAATAATTTTATATTTGCACCATTCTAAAAAACTAATACAACTAAAATTAATGCAATGTAATATTTACCATTTACGAATTTATAAAGAAATGTGAAAACAGTTTTTTATTCATAAATTTATAAACATTTATTAAATTATTAAAATATGCGGACCAAGTATAAGGAAATCTTTATTTTTTTACTATTTTATTTTATCGACAATTACCCAATATTTGGCCAACCATTCTAATACAGAGTGTAAATAAACAATCTAATAAATAAATAGTGTTTATTATTTTTGTTGTAAATTCTCAAGAACAAAGAAAATGTATAAATTCACTTTCATCATATCTTTAGGTCTTTTTAAAATTCTAATGATCCCTGTTGAAAAAATAAACATTGTCGAAGAATGAAGGTAGTTAAAATAATAGCAGTGTCAAGGAAAAAACGATCCTTTTAATACACCATTTTTTTTTTTGCACGAATGTTAAAGATTTTCAAAAACTCTCTATGTGTAATATATATATAGAGAGAGCTCACTCATATATAAATAGAAACAAGTAATTTTTTTATATTGTTTCTATATCACTTAGTATATATATATTTATATATATATATATATATATATATATATATATATATATATATATATATATATATATATATATATATATTTGAAATTGAAAAGCTGAGTCAAAATTCTGCTTTATTTAATTCAATTTAATGCCCTTGGAAAGAGCATAAAACCATACCCCTCCAGCAATGGGTTAAATAACAGAACAGATTGAGATCTCTTTCCTTGAGTAGCAGCCAATCTACAAGAAGGAAAACTCTGAATTCAAACTCCTGTAAATAATCAGCATAAATAATCTTTTAGTAAATTTACTAAAAGATTTTGGTCTGAAGAGATGACTATATAGAGATATTCACAAAATAAATTATAACCGAAATGAATCTTTAAGGTTTTCTACTTGATTATTATATATATATATATATATATATATATATATATATATAGATATAGATATATAGTCATTCACAGACAAACTTTTCACTGTTTCACAGCTCATCAGTGTGGCTAGACATCTGATTTCCTCAAGCTGGGATCAAAAACCGACTGGCAGAGATTTTACCCCAAAGCCATTGAAGATGAATTTAGGTGTATTTATATTTAGACAAACATTGACAGCTACATTCATCACAAGTGGCAAAAATTTAAATCTACATGGCACTTTACTCCAATTGGCTCATTCACTTGCTTAAACTCAATGTTGATTCTGATTCCGCTGAACTGGGTTGGATGTGAAAAAGTATTTGTTGTTAACATTCTTTTTTCATTCAGTTTTTCCAGTTACAAGTCTTTTTTAAAGCTGATTGTTTTGGGTTCATTAGTTCTTTTTTCGTAACAGATTTAATGTTTAGTATAGAGCTTAAAAAAATTTGCAGTGTGAGATAGGCAAGAAGTAAGGCATGTAGCAACATCAGCACGGCAAAGGGCTCTCCTTTAAAGGCAAGGAAGGGCAAAAATATTTTAAGTCAAGTGATAGCGATTGTTGTATGAGTCGTACGATTTTTGAATCAAGCACAGGCAATGCCAGGCCATGCTGCTAGTATATATATATATAATACTAAATTCAACATTGACAGTTTGATTCAGGCGACTTATATATAGCTACCTTATCTTTTTCATATCCTACAAGCTAGCTTCCTTGGCCTCTTCATATTAAATATTTTCATATTAATTGTTCTGATGAGCTTTCCTCTTGGGTATCTTGGCTTTATCAATTTAAATGCAGTACTATATTGGCAAGTAGGTCTCTTCATTTTAAAGTTGAAATGGCTTGATGTAATCATTAGTTTATGCTAACAATTTCTATCAGACTTCTCACTTGTGGAACTCTCTTCTGGCTTAACTTCCAGTCAACTTTGATCTTCAAAAATTTAAATGCAATATCAATTCTTATCTTCTCTTTTCTTAATTCCAGTCCTTTTATTGTTCCCTCTCCTTAGTAAGGGATTTTTTATCACATTCTTTCACGTTAGTAAACACTTGTCTTATAGTTGCTTTATTTTGCTTTAGGTAAAATAATTCAAACATATAGCCAGCCAGTTAGCTACATCATCCTTATCATATCCCACTACCCTGCTTTCTATCCAACAAGCTAGCTCTGTCAGTCTCTTCCTATCCAGCTAGAAAGCTCCTTTGGTCTCTTCCTATCCAGCTAGCACCCTCAGGCTCTTCATATTCAGCCAGCTACCTACCTCAGTTTCTTTATATCCAGCCAGCTCCCTCAATTTCTTTCCATCCATCCAGCTAGCTAGCTACATTTGGTCTCTTCATATACAGCCAGTTATCTCCTTTGGCCTCTTCATATCCAACCAGCTAGCTACCTTGGTCTCTTCCGATACAGTCAGCAAACTAAACTACCTCAGTTTCTTCATATACAGTCAGCTAACTCTGTTTCCTTCTATCCAGCCAGCTAGCTCACTCAGTCTCTTCCTATCCATCCAGCTACCTACCTCAGTCTCTTCCAATCCAGCCAGTTGCCTACCTTGGGCTCTTCCTATCCAGCCAGTTACCTACCTCGGTCTCTTCCTATCCAGCCAGTTACCTACCTTGGTCTCTTCCTATCCAGCCAGCTACCTACCTTGGGCTCTTCCTATCCAGCCAGCTACCTACCTCAGTCTCTTCCAATCCAGCCAGTTGCCTACCTTGGGCTCTTCCTATCCAGCCAGTTACCTACCTCGGTCTCTTCCTATCCAGCCAGTTACCTACCTTGGTCTTTTCCTATCTAGCCAGCTACCTACCTTGGGCTTTTCCTATCCAGCCAGCTAACTACCTACCTCAGTCTCTTCCCATCCAGCCAGCTACCTACCTCGATCTCTTCCTATCCAGCCAGCTAACTTCCTCACCCTTTCTCCTCTTTCTAATTTTTGAAATATTTTCTTAATAGGCCTTGCATGCCCACAATGCACTCTGAATTTTGAGTATTACTCTTTTCCAAGCAATCACACAGAATTGTTGCCTTGCTTCTACTGTGTAATTTTTATATCATTATTTTCTTCACATTATGTTCAAACTTTATAAGTCAGAGGCAAATACTTCCATGGGACTAAGACAGATGATTTGGGGGCAAAATATTCAGCCAAACAGTATTGTTAGTTTTCTTTTTTCTCTTGAGTTTTCCATCTGTTATTTATCTTTGTTCTTCCCAGAGTCAAATGATCATCCTTTTGTTACCACTTGAGGAACAATAGTGTTTAAAATGCAAGTCATAGAAACTGTTTCAAGAATTGTTTGTGTACTTTTATAGCAATGATAAAATTAGCCAATTCCATACAGAAAACATTCAGTATTCTTAGTCGAAAACAGTATTACTGTTCGTTGAAATTTATAAAATCTTTTTCTTAAAAATATTTTGAATGAAAACATCTCAAGTCAACTGCAATTATCCTTTTCAGCATTGATAGAAGTTTCCTTTCTAGCCTTTTGTTTTTGGTTGTGTGGAAAGTTAACATCTAATTCATAACATTATTTTCAATCAGTCAGCAATATTTTCATCAGAATCTTATTCCAACATAAATAAAAACTGTGTGAAAAACTGTTATTAGAATTCCTTTAGCACCTGTCTATAATTTTGAGATGAGGTTTTGTAACTATCTACACTGTTTGGACTGTTGCCCTCATCTTTATTGCCATATTCATGACATTTCAGCCATTGTATGTCTGACCTACTTCAGGATCTGTCTCTATTTATGAGATAAGGTTTTGTAACTATTTACACTGTTTGGACTGTTGTCCTCATCTTTATTGCTATATTCATGACATTTCAGCCATTGTATGCTCTGACCTACTCCAGGATCTGTCTCTATTTTGAGATGAGATTTCGTAATTATTTACACTGTTCAGACTGTTGCCCTTATCTTTATTGCCATATTTATGATGTTTCATGTTGTACACCCCAGCCTTCTTCAGGAGAACATTGAAATCAATACAATCAACTAAATTTATTCCGAGTCTAGCAACAATATGTTAAAGTGCATTTAACAAACAGTTAATGTCATTTTGTATTTCTACCAATTTCTGGTCAGCTCCCTTATATTGGGATGCTTGTTTTGCAAAAGATTCCATAGCTACAATGGATACATTTAAAAAATTTTAAATAATTGAATTCACACATGTTTTTTTATTATTCACCATTACAACAATCACAATTACAATAAATTTGTCTTTGTAAATTTGCCTGCGTGCATGTATATATATATATATATATATATATATATATATATATGGGTTTGTGTTTATATAGTTGTGTGTGTGTGTTTATATATGTGTATATGTGTTACAGTATATATATTGAAAATATGTGTGCATATATATATATATATATATATATATATATATATATATGCGTGTGTGTGTGTGTGTGTGTGTGTGTGTGTGTATGTGTATATATATATATGTGTGTGCCTGAATAGTATTAATAAAAACACTACACTTAAATTAGACAAAAACAGTGAAAAATTATGTGATTGTAGAAACCCAGAAGACTGCCCATTGTAAAATAAATGCTGGGTCAAATCTGTAGTATACAAATGTACTATCTCATCCATTGAGAGTCCTAATACTAATATGATATACATTGGGTTTACGAAGAATGAATTTAAAGCCAGATGGAAGCAGCATAAGTGCTCTTTCAACAATATAAATAAAAGAAATCAGACATCTCTATCTAAATATTTTTGGCATTTGAAGGAAATGAATAAAACACCAAAAGTAAAATGAAAAATTATAAACAAAACTAGAACTTGTAAAACTTGGGATGACCCATGCCCTTTATGCCTACATGAAAAACTACACATTATTAAGTTTCTAACTAATAAAAATCTATTAAACAATTGACATGAGTTAACGGTTTTTTGCTGACATCATCAAATTTTTGCATTGAATAATTAGCATAAAAACAATCATTAAAATAATTTTTAAAATCCATAGTCCTAATAAATAGTTTAAATACCCTACAAAAAAAGATAACCCTTTATGAAGTCGTCAAAAAACAAATGTTATGGCAGTTTTTTTATATAAACAAAACCCTTTCAGAAAAAATTAAATTAAAAAATTAAATAAATCTCCATAGACTAGGCGAAATCATCTTCCGTTTTAAATTTAGACACCCCAACCTTACCCTGACTTGACATCTATGAATGTAACTCTATACTGATACAAATTATTAACACCCTACACCCCTTTCTATTTAAACAATCGCTCTAGCTGTTACCATAGAAATTTTGATTTCAATAATGAATATGCTAATAAAACACGTAAATTTCAGAAATAAGTTATTCCCAAAAAATTTCGCTTGAAGATTGAACAGAGCTTACTTTAATTCAATTTAATTCAAATAATTATATTGAAGTTTTCGGCTCTTGTTTTGAAACATGAGAACTCTTATGTAGCGTGTCGGAATCATATTTTTAAATAAATAATTATATTTATGCTCTACTTTTGTATCGAGCACTATTTTTTAAAAATAATAACAAAAATGCTAAAGAACTTTGGATTATTTACCTAACGAGTTCTTTCCTATTTTCTATATATTTTCACACACACACACACACACACACACACACACACACACACACATATATATATATATATATATATATATATATATACACAAACACACATGGTGGATGGGTGGTGGTTTAAATATTAATAAAAAAAAGCAAGGAAAACCTTACACAAGAAAAAATAACTAAGAAAACTGAAAGGTAAGCACCTATTTAAATGGAACACAACAGTGCTCAATGCCCAGGCTATATGGACAAAGCAAAAAGTTCTTCTGAATGGGTATATATATATATATATATATATATATATATTAGATCCTATGAAAGGATGGCTGCAGTTATATTGCACATTTCATGGAATGTGATCTCCAGACACATAAGCATGAAACTTGAGTTATGACTAGAGCCATCCTTTGATAGGATTTAACATTGTTAAGCCTTTTTTGATTGGCCTAGACAATCTAGACTTCGAGCACTTTACTAAGTAGGTAAGTTTAAATTTAGGCCTTTTATTCTCTTTCTTTTTTCAGTATTGTCATTTTCATTTGAGACTATCTGAATAAGACTTTTTGGTTTCTTGTTGGTTCCACCAACACTTTTTGTTTTTCTTTAACAACATTTATGCAATATATATATATAAAAACCAGTTTGTCTGATGATTGCAAAAGTGTGAAACCCAGTGTCACAAACTCATATCCATACAACTTATTATGTTAGCACTATCACTGATATTGAATGCTTTAACTAAGTACTGCACATATTATATATATATATATATATATATATATATATATATATATATACACATATATATATATATATATATAATTATGTATTGTTTTAATAACTATACTCAGGTGGTATGAAAAAAACATGGATAATACAATTTGTGAATAAAAATATATTTGAAGAGACCAATATCAGGAAAAAATTCAGTAAAAAAAGAAAAGAATAAAGATGTCCATGTTGGCCAAAAATAATTGATCAGCACTGCAATGCTTAGTCAAAAGAAAAAACACCGACAGAATAAATTGATTGAAAATGTAAAACTGATCAATACACTAAGTAGAGCAATATCTATATATATATATATATATATACATGAGATTTTAAAGATGCATTTTGTATGCTCTTCACACTGAATCAGGCACGAAATGATGTTTGATGTAAAGTGGAAAGAAATGAAAAAAATATGTATTGACTAATGAGACAGTAATTGAAAGACCAAATAAAATCAGTTTTCACTTCTTCTTGTACGGTTTCACGAACACAGATAGCAATTATGAAGTTACGGTCAACAAAGTCTGCAAGATTTTTTTGATAATTTTTCAATTTAAAAAAATTTGAAACCCAATCATATTTTAGCAAGAATCATTGAAAATTATTTTGATTCAATAATGCAAGATGACCTTGGTATTTTTTTTTCCTGTCACTTATAACTCTTAACTAGTGTAAATAAGAAGCAGTATCCCCAACCGACATCCAATATTCTTACACTGTTCTATAATTCTAGGTCAAAGCAATTTCTCAGTCGGAAATATTTTATTATATGACTTTGCATTTAGACAAATATAACTCATCTTGGATGTTATAATGATGATTCAGCTATAAATGATAATAGTAATATTAGCTACTTCCTTATAAGGAAACATTTGGCATTCTTTGAGTAGCCAGTACTTCTGACGGATGAAATTTATAAAATCTTTCTTTTAAAACAAATTTTCAGGAAAATAGGTTTCTCAAGTCCAGGAGCTGTTATTGTGTCTTCCATTATTGATGAAGGTTTCCGTCTTAACCTTTTGCTTGAAGTAGAGTGGAATGTCAAAATTTTGATTATGACATTATTTTCTCTTCTTTAGCTGTTGCTGAAAGTTCCCCTGTGATGTACTTTCTGTTATTGGGTATAGTTCTTTGAAAATCAGGAAGAAAGGAATTGTTAGAAGTCAGGAGAGAACAGGACTTTACTGGAAATGCATTGTAAATGATTCTATTATAAAAAGCTGTAATGGGATTTGAAAATGCAATTATAGGATTAATAAAGTGTAGAGTAAAGAGTCAGGATTTATGAATTTAAGAGTAGTTTATGGTGCCGTACGAGACAATTTTCTCTCTCTGAAATGCATCTTACATATCTATAAGTCTGCTATTTGCCCATGCTTAGAATATTACTTGTTCACATGGTCCACTGTCCCTGTTATTTACCTTGAGCTTCTTGATAAGATCCAAAGTAGAATCAGCAATATTATTGGTCCTGATTTGTCAGCTCAACTTCAGTCATTTATCCTCTGCCGTAAGGTTGCCTCTCTCTGCCATTTTTATAAATACTTTCATGGTAATTGTTCAGATGAGCTATTGTACCTAAACCTTATGAATTTAAGTACAGTATTATACTGGCATCGAGATCTCATCAATATAAGAATATACAATGATTTTATAATAGGCATAAATCATAAAATTTGCTCAGATTTGTTTCCTATTCCCAATATTGAAACTGTTATCCACAAATTATTCTGAATATTGAAACTGCTATCCATAAATTATTCCCAATATCAAAACTGCTATCCATAAATTATTCCCAATATTGAAACTGCTATCCATAAATTATTCCCAATATCGAAACTGCTATCCACAAATTATTCTCAATATCAAAACTGCTATCCACAAATTATTCTCAATATTGAAACTGCTATCCACAAATTATTCCCAATATCAAAACTGCTATCCACAAATTATTCCCAATATTGAAACTGCTATCCACAAATTATTCCCAATATCGAAACTGCTATCCACAAATTATCAGGCATTAAAATTTTGCAAAAATTGATTTCAAATCAACCCATAGATTAATAAATTCAAGGAAATTACTATAATAAACATCCCCATAGGACTATTAAGATGTTCAAGAATACCTTTTGGAGTGAAAACAGCAAGTGACAACTTTCAGAGAGCAATGTTAACTGACAAAATTAGTAATCTGATTGTTTATCAAGATGATATTTGCCTTGGTGTCACCCCTAAAGGTAAATTACAACAAATACCAAAACATGTGTTAAGCAAGTTAAAAAATACTGGGATGGCAATAAATACAGAAAAATGTGAATTTGATTGTCGTACAATATATTTAGGGGACCAGATTTCAAAAAATGATATTGTACCAGATCCAAAGTGAATTAAGAAAATTTCAGCGATATCTATACCTTCTAATAAAAAAGAATCCTTTTTAGGTTTGGTTAAGTTTTATAACAGATATCTACCAAAATACAACAGCTTAAGAGAATGTTTTGCTGAACTGCATAAAAAGAATAGTGAATTCAAATAGACTCACAGGCAAGGCTTAGATTTAAAAAAGATACAGAAAGACCCATTGTAAAAATCTTTGGCCCCAAAAAGGAGGTTATGTTAACTATGTATGCAAATGAGAAAGCTGTGTCAGCAATTTTATCACAAGAAGGCCATCTAATAATATGCCTTTCAAGAAGATTGATGGCAGCAAAAATAAATTATTCAAATATTGAAAAAGAGGCATTGGCCATTGTCTGGAGCACAGACAGAGCTCGACAATTCTTATTAGGTAAGAAGTTCCTATTAAAATCAGGCCATAAACCTCTACAGTTTATTTTTAACTCTAGAAGAGTGTTACCAAAAGTTACATGTTCCAAAATTCTAAGGTGGGCAATAAAATTAATGGCATATGATTTTTTACATTGTGCATGTAAAAAGAAATATAACAGCAGTTAAATTTATAGTTTAATAAGATTCAAAACAGAAAAAAATGAAAATCCTGGATGAATAACTATTACAGAGTTAAAAATGATATATTATCTCTATGAAGATTGGTATCGGAAACTCGACAGGATCCAATATTAAGCAAGACTGCTGAGAGAATAAGAACGAAACAGTTGGAGTAATTGTTATAAAACTGAAAGACCTTATAAATATGTGAGGCATAAATTAATTATGAAAAATGGCATTATATATGTCATGGGTCCTTACCTGTAACTACAGAATGAACTCTTCCTAACACTATGTATACTACGCCTCTCAAGAGAGGATTGAATCAAGTCGAGCCGATAGTAGTTCACTCCAAACCAGACTGACAGTCATACTAACACCTTCCACATCTTGTATTATAATTTCGTATAATATACCTTCGTTATTTCTACTCTTGTGTTTGTGTTGTTCTTCCTTGTTCCTAACCTGGTCCATAACAATATACAATGGAGTTGTGATAATATTAGGTTGGTGCAAAAAATAATATCGTTTTTTGATGTATTTTTTAACGTCAAAAAACGATATTATTTTTGCACCAACCTAATATATCAAAGAAAGGAAAAAGCCACTGACCAATTAAGACCCAAAATTGAAGAGGAATGTGTTATGATGGAAGAAGATCTCGACAAAGAAGAAAAGATGAGTTCTTCAGATCAGGATAATGTAATAGAAAACAAGCTTATGGATAATAGAAGGAGTTATTCAGACATGGAAGAAGATGAAGTGAGACCAAGATCTTCATTAAAAAAAACAGGACATAAAAATCAAGGAGGAGAGAAGGAAAGAGGTTGTAGAAGTTCGAGAACAACCAAAGATATTGAACCTCTTTGCTTCAAGGAGGCATAATGGGATTGGCAAATAGGGTTTTTTTATCTATTTCCAAATGTTGGTTATAAGAGAAATAAATTGTAAAGAAGTCAGACGAGAGAAAGTTGACTACTGATCACGTGTCATAGAACAAAATATAACAAAAGCATTGAAAATCAAGAAGAAATGGATTGTCAGTGGTCATGAATGTAAACATTACTGATAGAATAGGTCCATTATACATGCAGAATCAGAAACGTGATACTCACCCTCACCAGGAAGTTTCCAACTATTGTCCAGTTGGCAAACAAAAAGAAAGTGAGCTGTAACTCAATACAGGTCCCAGCATAATGCGGTGTAATGATGGATATTTACTGATCATAGTATCCACACCAAAGTCAGCAGCCAATCACAACTTAGAGAATAGGCTGACCCAAGTAACAGAATAGGACATACCAGCCTGCTATATAAACCACTCATCAAAAGGCCCAAAAACAGGCAGTCAGAGCAGACCATTTTGATATCTTAGTTTTTTGAGTTCATGCTCTCTCCGCTCATTGTGTATCATCTATAGATTTTTATGTGCAGAATTTTATGCGCTTCAAATTTTTGTGTCATGGAGTGTTTTTTGTAGGTTCCCTGAGAGTATACAGTATTATGGTATATGGAGGATTGAATGATGACGGATGAGTTCTTGTGGTGGGTGTGCAAATTGTAACAAGTGAATGGGTCATGAATCAGATTAGCTAGGTATAAGATAGTAAGTGATGACCAGCCTTAACCATTTTGCTGTTAGGACTTATAACAAAATTGTATTTTTTATATAATAAATGTTGGTATTCAGAGTAGACTCAACTTCCAATACAGTCAAGTACTGTCTGTTTCTTCAATGAAATTCTACAATACTGGAAATGCATTGCAAATCTTTTTACTATAGAAATAGATTGGAAATCAGGAAAAAATGGATTGTCAGTGGTCAGGAATATGTGCAAGCATCATTAAGAGAATAGAGCTATAATATGTATAAAAATTTTCAGTGTATTTACCTGAAGTGTGTTTTTTGATGCAGTTTTTATAAATGTCGATGATGCTTCCAAAACAAGCATAATATAACACGACTTATTTTAAAATAAATTCTACCACAATCAAATACGGTGCCTCCCGATTCAAAATGAACTGGTGATTCAATTCAGAACTCCTATCATTATTATCAACAATTACATGCAGTATAATGCAGACAATTTCTTTGTTTATGATAATTACTCCAAAAAATATTTCTATCATGGCAAAAAGTAAAAGAAAAAAAAAAAAATGTGCTATTTTCGGTACTGCAAAATTGGCACTCGGTAATTTTCTTCTCCTCTCTGAACTTAATTGCGGCTGAAGCCATTGCATAAATTATCTTTTACAAAACAAGGAAGCTCTCCAAGAAATCTTCTCAATGAAGGATTTCTTTTTTTTGTTCCTTCCTTTGTTCCACCAGTTCAGACTTTTACAGCTAAGACCCACCATGCCACATACACTGGGATGAATAATCCTCATTCCCTTCATATTCCCTTAATTAAGCAATGTCAAGCCTGATAAATACCAAGACGGGTGACCGCTTAGGAATACCAGGTGCATGTAAGATTGGATGTGCGGATGGTGTAATAGATAATGGCAAGGTATTATTAATCAGAAAGCAGAGTACCAGTTTCATTTGGGTTTGTTATATTCACTCACATGCAGGTGCTTTTGGCAAGGGTATAAATGCACCTCTTCCCCTCCAGCTATGGGTTCATTAGTGGGTCTTGTATCACTAAATCATTATTATCTCTAGAGATACAGTTGTACATCTGTAAACCAGTGTTCTGTCATGTGGCATCTCCCATAATCTAGTCTAAACTTTGACCTATTATAATAAATGGATGTTTTTAAGGGAGGACCCATGCCTTGAGCACCTATTTGGAATTAAGCATTCAAGTGAAATTTATACATACCATACATTGCTAAGATACTGGAAAAATGATAAATTCCTTGTAGCACTCCAGTAAGTATCTGACTCTTCCTGCTAACCTCTACCTTTACAAGTGCCAGATCATGCTGAAAATGGAGTACTGCTGCTATATATGGGCAGGAGCTGCATAGTCTTCACTGTCCAGTCTTGATAAAGTCCAAAGTGTCTCCACACCCTTGTAGGTGATGAATTATTTTCTACACTACAACCTCTTTCCTCACAAACAAAATGTTACTAATTTCTCACTATTATTATTTCCATGGAAATTGTTCAAGCAAACTGTATTCCTCAGTTCCGCCAGTTGTAACCTTCACAGCTAAGACCCCTTCACAGCTACACGTTGTAGTGAACCACCATCATTTCCTTTCTATTTCATTGGTGAAGTGTAAGTTCCACTTGAGTAGCTTCTTCCTACAAACTGCTCCTATGTGGAACTTGATAAAGAGAATCTTTGATCACTATAATCTTAACCTCTTCAAGTCTAGGATTAACCATTATCTTCTTCCCATATCTCCATTAACTGTGCTCTTAATCTGTTACTCACAGCCTGGCATGTTCCTCAGAAGAACATCATTGTAAAAAAAACAATTTTGCCAATCTCCGACTTTTCAGTCCGCTCTTTGATTTGGTTTCAAAACAAGAACTAAACATTAATTTAAAGTTTTTTGTATTTTTTCATAAACTATGTTATAGGCACATGGCTGAGTGCTTAGAACGTTTGCTTTCTGACCATGAGGCCTGCGTTCAAATCTCACCATGGTCGATTTGTCAGGAAGGAGACTTCCTGATGTTATCAGACTGGATTGAGGTCAATCCCAGCATGCAGCACTTTTGGAAAGTGCCTGAAAACTATACCATGGTTTGACCCAAGCCTTGTAAGTGAAATTGGGTAGACAGAACTCTTGGGAGCCATCGATAGCTGTCCTAGCATCATGGCTGAGGGCTTGAATGTGCTGGCCTTGTTCAAATTGTTCATCATGCTATATAACATTCTCTCTCCCAGAAACTGTAACTAAGATCTGCTCACCCTAGTTGCAGTATAAACCACAGGTGGGCTCGGTAGATGTTGAATAAACATAAATGTACCTGAGTAATAGCCACCCTAATAGATGGGTATCCTTGAATATGAGTGGCCAGCTATTATTATAAACTATGTTAGGTAATTGAATGATAAAGTGGAAAAAAAACTTTATGCAACACATTTTGACCTCTAAAAGAACTTCATCAAATTAATGTTCTTATACATGGAATTATATACGGAGTTGGAGTTGGGGAGTTATAAATATAAACGTCAGTTATAATATTAGGGAAACACTGAAGATGTACGACCTTTACTGATAAGCTGATCTGATTTGGTTACTTGACACTTTTCTTTTTATCTTTGTTGTTTTAAATAACCTACAATGTGAATATCCTACACTGAGCGAACATCTGCAATGGGGATTAGCTAGGTGCCTTAGTAGACTGACATCCTCAAATATGAGTAACTGAATCATTTACAATGCATTGGGAAACACAACTCCCCCCTGCTAGACATATATATATATATATATATATATATATATATATATATATAATAGTAATAAGTAAAGACAATCCTTAAAAATCCATTTGGTATTATATATATATATATATATATATATATATATATATATATTTACTTGGATTGATGTGAGTTTGTGACCCTGGGTTTCATGCTGTTTGCAACCGTCAGACAAACTTGTCTGATGATCTGAGTTTGCCTGACGATCATGGCATGAAACTCAGGGTCACAAACTGGCATCAATCCAACTAAATATATTAGCTCTATCATTGATGTTGAGAACTTTCCAATAAGTACCATGCATATATAATATATAAATAATATATATAAAAAATTGCATATATAAAGTCAATTAATATCATTGTTAAGGAGCTCAGAGTTTCAAGACACTTGTTCATGAGGACCTTCAATATAAGTTATATATGATGTGTGTCAAATATTGGTTAGCTTACAAGTAGAATGGTGTAGTCAAAGTGACCTGAGTCATTTAATGGAAAGATATATGGGTCCATTCCAGAAAAGTGGACTAACCCACCTGCTGCATCGGTACTCTCCTATAAATGAGGTAGATTAGCTGGTTTGCCTTTTGAAGGAGATACAAGAAGGCAGCCATGTTAGCGATTCAAGACAAACTATCAGAAAACTTATTCATGAGGATCTTCAATATAAGTTATATATGATGTGGAGAGACCAGTTCATATCTGCAAAGACAAAAGATAACTGTCGGATTTGCAAAAAGTGCTTGTTTGAGCAAGTTGAAACATGAAGAATCTGGAATGCTTTGATTTTTCTCAGATGAGAAAAACTTTGATCAGGACTAAAAAGTCAACACAAGGAACAACAAAATTGATGGTTATACAGAGACCATAAAGATATTCCAGCAGTCATCCATCCAAATGTTTCCAGATTTGATGTGTTATGGAAGTTGTGGAAAACAAGGGAGATGTCATGACTCCTTGTTTATTTCCTCAGGGCTTAATGTTCAAAGCTGCTGACTATAGGGAGATGTTGGAGAGGGTTATAAAATCTTGGATAGAAAGCATGAACAAAGGAAGATTGTACATCTACTAACAAGGCTCTGCACAATCCCGTAAGATAAAGATGATCTAACAATGAATGAATTACAATCTCCATGATCACGTCTCCCCAAACATATGGCCTGCTGGGTCTCCAGACCCAAATCTGTTGGACTACCCCAAATGCGGTATATTCAAGAGGGAGGTCAATCATGCCCCCATGATGCTATAATATCTCTGAAGTCGTCCACAACTAGCACAATTTCCAACATTGATAAAGATCATCTGATTCACTCATGTCAATGTTTTGGACCTCATATTGAAGCAGTTGTCAGGATCTGTCTACTCAGGTTTTATTTGGTATCTGAGTATTGGGATTCCAAACATTTGACAATAACAACATACCTTTTAAATGAAACATAAAAAAAGATTATTTTTGAAAAGAAAAGTAGCAGCAGAACATCAGTTGAAATAACATTTTTATATTCTTTACAGAAATATACAATGGCAATAAAATATTCAATTTTCCTTGCTGTGAAGTTTGTTGTGTCAAGTAATTACATGTTTGTAGGTACATGTGAAATGTCTGGACAGACTTTATAACAGTCAGCCTGTGTTTGAGAATTTCTAGACAAAGGCGTAGGTGGTTTGGTTTGGTTTGTTTTGTTTTACGGCATATCAATACCTCATATATATCAATATATCAATGCCAACAAGATTTGTATTGCTGGTAATATTTTTTTCAAAAATGTATTGCAGGTAATAATTTTATCTTCAAAAATTTATTCCTGATATTAAAACCTATTGCCAATAGCTGAGACCCTAACAGGTGCTACTACCTCTGGTTAGGGTGAACCTAAAAACACCAGAAATTAAGAGATGGTTCCATGCTCCTCAAAGCCTCCTGATCAGAGGCCTTGCTGCTGGATGTAATTTATCATCTTGCCCTTGATGATTAGTAGGCAGTTGTTGGTCGATCCCTTCTATTATGGACAAGGCTTTAGTTGGAGGCTTCTGCTGTCATCACTTTCATAGTGCGCATGTGTGTGTGCACATGTGTAGATCAAACTTGGTCTCCCAGATTGGTTGTGAGCCCCAATAAGCAGTAGGCTTCTATTTTTATATCAGTAGGGATATTCAAAATCTAATTTCGCATAGAGGTATGAACTTTTTGAATACAAGGTTTTCATTGGTTATAAAATAATTTCATACTGGCTCATGAAATTCTTTTTCTCAAATTTGTGGGTGTAGTGAAAGGAATTATTATTGTTATTTTCTAAATGGTCCAAAAATATTACGTGGTAGGTCTACAATTACATCTGCTAAGTATTTTGGCGATATTTTCCCTAGTAATGATTGTAAATCAAACAAACCTCCTGATGGGATTTTATTGGATTAAAAATATATTTATAGAATTTAATTCAGTATCTGTCTATATTTATGAGATGAGGTATTATGTACACTATTTACATTATTTGGATTATTGTCCTCATCTTTGTCGCCATATCTATTACATTTCGGCCTTTCAGTATCGCTCTATATTTCTGAGATGAGGTATTATGTACACTGTTTAAATTATTTGGACTATTGTCCTTATCTTTGTCGCCATGTTTATTACAACATTTCAGCCATTTTATGCCCTGGCCTTCTTCAGGTGGTTGGAATGTCGAACTTTACCCTTTATTTCGCACGCTGGGGTAGACTTTTCTAGTTCCATGTGGCATGTTTAATGGATGTCAGTTATCTCCTGTTAATTCCCCTCTCCAAGTTCTGACTTAACTGGGTATTGAACTCACACTCTTTGGGTCTTGTCACTGGATCTAAGCAACGCCTTTATCCACTGTACCATGTGTCCTTGAGAATTTAATTCCTATACAATTAACAATGTCAATGGAAGATTTATTGAATAGATGCATCAAGAAGAGTTTCAAGATTATTCCTGCCAATTCTTTCTCAAAGAAAGCTCTTCTTTCATTACTTATGCGTTTTTTATTAAATTCATGCAAATGTCCTTAAAGAACTGGGCAAATCTGTAAGCTTTGGGGTAGAGATCTGTAAAGAAATGAAAATACTTTTGATATTTCAAATAAATAATCAGTGAGTCATCCAAATTAAATTTGCCAAATTGTCCCTGTTATCATTGTGGTGTTGAGGTCTGTACCACTAAATTTAAATTCTACATTAAGGAAAGTGGAATAAAGCTTAGTATCCCATCACTTCAGAACTCTGTGAAAAATGCCATCTATGATTTGATGGACAACATTTATAATGCAAGATCTCCAGTTGATGAAGAAAGACTGTGCTGAGAAAGGTAAGTCAATAATAATGATAACGTTGAGTCAGGAAGAGTTTTAGATGTGGACATAAGATAATTTTTGGTTAAAAATTGTTGCAGGTCGATGTATGCAGTTCACAACTTGTTTTGAGCATTAGTAACATCAGTGTTTGAAATTGGGAATAAAATGCCATCTCCTGAAATATCCACATCAAACATGGCTGACTTGAGATGTGAGTCCACATAAATAAATGTAAGGATGTAGTGAACAATCATGTAGAAGCTCTAGAATATTGGTTGGCTTGCGAGTGGTCTGACACACAAGTAGACTGGTGTAGTCACTTCAAGCTAAAATGCAGCCCTGAGTCATTTAATGGAGAGATATGTGGGTGAATAGAGGCCATTCATGCAAATGTGTTGGGCAGGTCTATTCCAGCAAAGTGGACCTACCCACCTGCACATGTTTTCATGCCAAGTACTCCTTCATGAGCCGAATGTAGGCACCTTAATATGTTTTTGCACTGGGAGGCTGGTATTACCTCCCTCATGTCAAGTAGTATTAGGCCATTTTCATTGCTAAGGTGGTTATGAACTTCCCAGTATTCCCAGATTGTAGGTGGTATTGCTTGAAGACTGCTTGGAAAACTGTTGTCTATGGTCTTGCCTAATAAGGTGTAATGTGTGTCTTTCTGACCAGCAAAGCGAATGCAGTCAGGGGAAGTTATGGCAGGGTTACTATATAATTGAGATATGGATGTGAGGGCTGTCAATCTCATTGCTGCACAAGTCTCATCCGATTCATCAATGTGTATGGGGGAGGCTTCTATTGGGAATGTGTCGAATATTGGTTTTAACATTATCTCAAGACTGGAACTGTAGAGAAATTTCCATATTTGCAGTCATTTGACATCTGCAGAAGTAAGTGAGCCAGAGTGACTTGCATCTGGTGCAAAGGAAAATAATTGTCTTATCTAAACATGTGGCACATGGCATCAACATTTTGCTCCTTGAAAATAGCATTACTCTCTTGTCTAACTATTCCAGCAATATGTGCTGTAATGGGGTTTTCTTGTAAAGTTTGGCTTGGTTTGACCAATTGCAAGTCATGTGCTGATTGGTTGGACTGGAGGAAGCTATTTGCCTGGGTTACTGAGAACAAAAGCGAAGAAAGCTGATTGGTTGATCAGCCGCAGTGTTGGCCTGATAAAAGAGAGCTGAAACAGTGAGAAGGCAGAACGGTTTTATGTTGGTGAAGTGTACGAAGCACAAGAACAGCAGACTGAACAAGCGGTATCTTGTATGCATGAATGACATCTGAGGAGCAGAGACTCATTTATCTACCTAGGAAATGACAAGGACTAATATATATGTAGAAACAAATGATAATGTATTAGGTTGGTGCAAAAATAATGACGTAATAATGTTATTTCTTGACGTATTTTTAACGTCAAAAAACGACATTATTACGTCATTATTTTTGCACCAACCTAATATTAACAACAAAGATATACAAGTGACAAAGACAATGTGTGTAACACATGAATGTGAAAACCTTTTTGGTTCAAAGTATGTGTACTGAGTGAATACATATGTCTGTGTATTTGTATTGTTCATGCATTTCCCAAAGGGAATGTGTTCTCTGCTAGAGGTTACATGTTGACAAATAAGAAGAAAAGGTAAGAAGAGAATGAGAAAAATATCAAAGAGTATTTATAGTCCTGAGAGTGTACGCTAGGAGCAGTTTTGAAAATTAGGAGAAGGTGATACATCAAACTAAATGAAAATAGATTTGATACAAACTGAAATATAGCCAGACAAGAGCATTTTTTTTTTTTCCAAATTCTTGTTTTTTTTTTAGCTTGTAACATCCCAGAGAGATTGGAAACCTGCATTTTTCACCTGTTAATGTTGATAGCAGCAAGGACCTGCTTTTTTTTTTGTATGCAGAGAAGTTCCTTAAATAAACTTCAGCAATCATTTGATTCAATGTCTTGTAAAGGCACCTCCCTGGGGATGTTTTTGGTTGTATAATTAAGCAGTAAAAAAAACATGTCTTTATTCATGATATATTTTTTTTCCCTTTTGGCTGAAGTGAACACATGCTGATTAGGAAGAAGCAGAGGATTGTTGGCTTGTTGTCGTAGAAAATGTTAATGTTACAATGGAACAAGAGAAGTAAAGGAAGAGAAAAATAAGGGTGATAAAATTAAGGGTGAAGAGAGGGAGAGAGAGAGAAGAAGAAGAAGGAGAAGGTGAGAAAAAAGAGAGATATAGGGCAGATGAAGAAAGGAGAGGGTGAGAAAATGAGAGGTAAAGAAGGATAAGAAAAGAAGGTTAGAGAAAGAGTAGGAAAGGGGGAGAAAATATATGTAAGGGAGACAAGTGAAGGAATGGGTGAGAAAATAAAAGGTAGAGTGAGATGAGAGGAGGAGAAATTAAAGAGTGGGGGTGAAGGAGGGTGAGAATAAGAAAAGGGTGAGAATATGAGATGTAAGAGATGATGGAAGAAGAGGAGAAAATGAGAAAGGGAAGGGAAGAAAAGGGTGAACATGTATGACGTAAGAGATGAGAGAAGTGGGGGTTGAGAAAATGAGCAAGAAGAAAAGAAAAGGGTGAGAAAATGAGATGTAAGAGACGAGGGAAGGAAAGGGAGAAAGTAAGAGGGAGAGATGAAAATAAGATCGGGAAAGAAGAGAATGAGATAATGAGAGGGAGAAAAAAAAGTAAAAGGTAAGAAAATGAGAGGCAAAGAAAGAAAGAAAAAGAAAGAGTGAGGGAGATGAAAGGGTATAAAACATGTTTAGGTAAGGGAGGAGAAAGAAAGGGTGCAAAATGAGAGATGAATAAAGAGACTGAAAGAAGAAAGAATGAAAATCAGATAAAGAGATTGATATGAGAATAGTTTGGTTTAGTTTGTTTTACGGCATATCAACCTCAGTAGGTTATTTAATGCTGACAAGATTTTTATTGCTGGTAATATTTTTTTCAAAAATGTATTGCTGGTATTAAAACCTATTTTTTACACTTTCCTTGTGTTTTGACCCCAGTTTTGGGGATTAACTATTTGCCCATAGCTGGGACCCTAATAGGTGCTACCATCAAAGACAAAGGTGGACCTGGAAACACCAGCAATTAAGAGGTGGTTCCACGCTCCTCAAAACCTCCTGATCAGAGACTTGCTGTTGGATGCATTTTATCATCTTACCCAGGACGCGGATGTAATTTACCATCTTACCCAGGACGGGATATGAGAATGAACAGCTGAGTAAATAAAAGTATGAAAGAAAGAAAGACTTCATAAATGTATGAGAGAGAGAAAGAGGCCATAAAAATAAGAGAAGAGAGAAAAGGAGGTAAGGATCTGAAGATGAGAGGCACAGAGAGTGAAAGAAGAGAAAATTAGGGAGTGTTGAGAGTGAGGCGATCGAAAAAAAATTCTTGAAAAGGAGAAGAAAGAATAAATTGAGATAGATGTGAAGTAATCAAGTGGAAAAAAGATTGGAATGTTAGGAGATAAAATATGGCTGGGGAAAAGACCAAAAAAAAAAAGTAACACATGTATGGAAAAATAAAAGGTAAAAAAGAAATCTCAAGAACCCCTGAAAACAAAAGACAGGAAAAAAAAAAAAAAGAAAAAAAAGAAGCAAAACACTTGGTGTGTCTTGCATCCATGTGGATTTTGTTCTTGTTCTCTATCAAAGTTGATACCTTAGAGAAAAAATGGCAGTGAAAATATTCTTCCATTTCTCACATGAATCTGATACGTCTGTGTATTTTGGTATTTTTCTTTTCTTACTTGGAACTTTTTATTTTATGTTTTCTTTACACTTTCTCTTTTCAAATAATTGCGTCTTTCTTTCAATGAAACTCACTGGCATGGCTAACTGATTTTTCTATGGCCATGCATGCAGCATATATCAGTTTGAAGAATGTCCAGAATATATATATATATATATATATATATATATATATATATATATATATATATATATATATATATATATACAAATGAAGCGAAAGAACAAACAGATTTAGAATACACAGTTTAGCATTAAATTTTTAAAAAAATTCACAATACAATGTACAGTATAATATTTTTAATATTTTCATTTAAAAATATTTTACATTGTGACACACAAATTTCTATGATTTGGGATTTAAATTTTTTTTATCCTGCCACCAGGCAACAATGTTTGATAACTTTTGATAAAAATGATTTACTTTTGAAAACAGAAACCAATACGTTTGGTTATTAAAGAGTTAAGTAGGAATGGGGAACCAGATTTTAAAATCTTAAGGGTATGTCTCTTTTGACTTATCAAAAGACAGCTCAAAGCTAAACGCAGAAAAGTTAAAAATATAGGTTAGATGTTTGGGGTGGGGGATTCATACATGTCTTGGGTAACTGTCATATTAAGACACATCCTCATACCTCCAGTTAAGAATATACATTTAAGTTATGAAGAAATAATCTGAGAGATACATATGTCTAATAATAGGATAATTTTTGTTTTTTAAAATATATATATATATATATATATATATATATATATATATATATATATATATACAGGTATACCTTGTGTAAAATGATGTATTTTCATTTAAGTCATTCATGATTATATGTCATTTGTCAAAAAAAAAAAGTATGGAAAAATAAAAATCAAGTTTAAGTCATTTTATTTGAGTTTACATCTGTCCACCACAAATATTGAAGTAGTAATATCACTAAAAAAAACGTGTTAAAAGCACATAAAATCATGTTACTGTACAATAAATAAGAATAAAAGTATATAAAATCATATTAAAATACCTACATTTGCACTAAATGTTAGTATAATCCTCATAAATCTTAGAGAATGAAAGGCAGCTGAAAGTATTTTAACCATTAGTGCATGCCAACCAAACTTTTAGAGAGGGGTAAAAAAAATTAAAATCTACCACACTTTTTGCCATTTTTAAAATTTAAAATGGAAGGAAACTTTATAATTTAATGTGTTAATTTATTATTATTATTATTATTAAATGTATGAAAACACTCTTCAGAAGGAGAAAGTGCCCCTAGCCTGAAGTGAGCTAGTAATTTGATTTGGAAAATACACTAAATTTTTAGGAGATACTTTGAAATCTAAAGAGTAGCACCAAACTTCCAGGTTGACCATTTTATTTTATTTGTTTATTTATTATTTTTGCAATTGTGCAAAATACAATCTTTATTATGTGTGTGTGTATATATATATATTTATGCGTGAGGTTAGGACCCCATTCACACACTTGGGATTAAAATGTATACATATATATTGTCAGAGAACCGGATGATGTAGAGTCTATTCTAACATAATTTCAATGAAGAAATAAATTGAATAACATACGTATTTCTTCTTTTCTCGTCGGGAATTTTATAATTTTAAACTTAATAGTGATTAAATTTGGATTTTGAAAATTGGCAGTTTTTAATTTTAGTATCAAATCTTATCATATAATTTAATAATTTTTGTTTAGAATAAATTATTTTTTAATATTACCCCTATTTTAAAGATCTGAATAGCTATTATAACATGATTTTGTTATCAAGCTTTTTGAATTTTCCTATACTTGTATTTTGATTGGTCAATCTAGCTTTTGTAACAACGTTTTCCCCTTGCGAAGGATCGTTAATTAATTTGAAACTTTTAAAACCATTTATTTTACATTCAACATCAACACTTGATAAGACACTGGGGGTGTTGAAACAAAATGGTTATTTCTGTAGTGATTTTATAACATATTTATGTTATGAATTTTTTAAAATAAATAATTATATCTGCTCTACTTTGTATTGAGCACTCTTTTAAGAATAGTAATTGTTGGTTATTGGAATTAATCCCAGATACACCAATTATATACGTGTATATATTTATATATATATATACATGCACACACAAATGAAAGAAAGAACAGATGGAGTAAAAATCCACTGTTCATAAAATAGTGTTCAATGCAAAGAAGAGCAATATATTATTATTATTGTATTTTTTATTATAAGAGATTATAATAAAAACATTTTGAAATCACTACACAAAAGCTTTCATGTTTCAATACTATGATTGTACTTCTTCAGGCAATGGTAAGTAGAGTTACTTACCATCAGCTGAAGAAATATAATACATATATATATATATATATATATATATATATTTCAATAAATGTGCAATCAATTTACAAATTCATGAATTATTCATACATAAAACAAATACAAAGGTTAATGATTAAATGGCGAGAAATCCATCTTCGCGAACAATTCAATAATATACAAAAACCCCGAATCTGTTTATGAATGAAAAGATACTGTTTTATAAATTTTCGTTGCATTAGATTTTTTTATTTTACAAGCTTTCGTCTGTTCCTACAGACATCCTCAGGTATGAAATATTGTGTTCTTGTTTGTACTTTCAGTAATAAGTGGACAAACGAAAACAAGGTTGTAATCCGAAAAATGCTATGAGAAATGTGTTATAGTTTTGAAACGTGCAGTCGCAATACTGAGTTTGAATTTAAATTTTAAGGTTAAAGTTCTGTGTTTATGTACAAATGTAGTGATAGAGAATTCTTTTTTACTGGTAAATTTTCCGTCAAAGTGGCATGAACTATATTGTTCAATTTATTGGAAATTTATAAAACAGGATCTTTTCATTCATAAACAGATTCGGGGTTTTTGTATATTATTGAATTGTTCGCGAAGATGGATTTCTCGCCATTTAATCATTAACCTTTGTATTTGTTTTATGTATGAATAATTCATGAATATATATATATACATATATATATATATATATATATATATATATATATAGATAGATAGATAGATAGATAGATAGATATATGTGACATTCATGTGTACAATTTTTGGCACCCCTTGCCAAAAATGGGTTTTCATTAAATTTCTTGCTAAAATTAATGTATGCATAAATAATTTTTGGTCAATGTAGGCCCAGTTGTTTAAGGAATATTAAATAAAAGTTAAATTTCCAAAAGAATTTATTTTAACAAGCAAAACCAAAATGCATAATAATTGAACAGTTCAAAATTATTGGCACCTTTACATTATTCAATGATTAACAATCAATAGAGTATCTTTTATGCTTAATAATTACCTTCAATCTTTGAGAATGTATTTCAGTTATCTTCCAGCACAGATCAGAAGGAATCTCAGCCAATTCTTCAATCGCATATTCTTCCAGATGCTTCAAATTACACCCTTGTGCAAATTCACTGAAACAAAGCAAATAATTCCATTATTATTTACTTTTTTGTATTTTTCCAATAAAACATGACCCAGTGTACATGTTAGTACTTTCCATGTTCATTCCACAAAGTCATTCCTTGTAGAATTACCATAGATTCTCAACTGAATTTAAATCACGAGAGTTTCTGGGCCAGTCTATAGTACTTTGATTTGCTCACTGGTTAGGTTTGCCAGTTTGTTCATACAGTGTTACAATTTTCATATGCTTTCTTGAAGTGTATTTCTGTTTCTGCAAATCTCTTCTTCATCTGTTATGAAATTTTCCAGCTTTCACTGCCACAGAGGTGGACTGATATATAACATTTCAGTTCTCTTTTCTTTGTTGCTAATGATTTTTTTCCTGTTTCTTGATAGAGGCATCTTTTGCTATCCGAATATGTTTTGAAGTTTCAGTATCACACATTCCGTTGTCTGTTGAAACACTTCCCAGATATTTAAATTTTTGTATTTGCTTGATTTTGATATCTCCAATTTGAGCTGGTCATTTTGCTAATAACAATGCGCATTCTGTCTGGCTTTGACGTTTAGTTCTTCCTGCTTTTCCTTTACAACCTTCTGTATGAGTTCTTGTAGTTTCTTTTCTATATCTATTCTCAGCACTGTGTCATCTGCATATCTTAGAACATTGTGGCAACCAATAATGAATACTAGTAGGTCTTTTAATTCTCTCATAGTCTTGAGTATGACGATAAAGTACATTCAGCAGCAAGGCTTCTGATCGAAAGGTTGGAGGAGCATGGAATCATTCCTAAATTATTGTTGTTCCCATATCCACCCTTACTTAGTACCTCTAGGCTCCCAGCTATGGATAAATAGTGAACCCCTAAATTTTTTTTTTAAAATACTAGAAATAGATTTTTATTAAAATTATCAATAATATATCTTTGTAGCAAAAATTACCAGCAATACATTTTATAGTAAAATTATTACCAATAATATATTTTTATAGCAAAATGATCAGCAATGCATTTTATTGTAAAATTATCAATAATACATTTTTAAAACAAAATGATCAGCAATGCATTTTATAGTAAAATTATCAACAATACATTTTTAAAACAAAATGATCAGCAATGCATTTTATAGTAAAATTATCAACAATACATTTTTAAAACAAAATGATCAGCAATGCATTTTATAGTAAAATTATCAACAATACATTTTTAAAACAAAATGATCAGCAATGCATTTTATAGTAAAATTATCAACAATACATTTTTTAAATAAAATGACCAGAAATGCATTTCACAGCAAAATGACAAGTAATACATTTTATAGTAGAATTACCAATGATATATTTTTATAGTAAAATTACCAGCAATACACAACGTATATGTCTAAAAAAAAAAGCATACATTTGCCCTGGAAGTACAAAATTAGATACAAAATATCTATAGTTAATGGTTAAATTGCATTATGAATATTTAGATTTCAGCATTAAATACTGTATAGGTGGGATAAGTCTGGCAAGAAGACACATCCTTGTCTTACAACCATTTTATTTTTGTGCATTTACTACATTTATATACTGATGTTTTAAAAACAATTCTCTTCAATGCTATTGATAATCTTTTAGTCTGGCACAAGGTATATGAACTAATTGACTCTGAAAAGAGGAATTCACCTCAACAAGAGCATGTCTAGAGGGCCAATTGACTTCATCTTGATACTGTCTGTCTCTGTCTCTTGTGTACAATTTAGCACGAACAAGTTTTCCAATTTAAAAATCATCTTGACCTCATCTTAAAATAAAAAGGTCATACAAATTGGGATGGGAGAGAAGTTTTGCAATCCAAAGTAAATTAGATCAGTGTCTTGCATGAGGACATTTATCCAAAAAAAGCAAAAGGTAAGATAAATTTAAAGAAAGGTCTTAAGAAAACAGGCTCAAGTTGGTGGATTATATTTTGACAGCTATGCAAATAGACCTCATCAAGTGGATTAAGTAAAATTCACATTATCCTAAATATACAGAGGAAAGATATCCAACACTTTTAGATTGAGATCAGGAAAGATATGAAGTGAGCTGGATGAGTGTAAGACATCTTTGTTATTGTCTAAAGATACACAAGACATTTTCAGACATCTTCATTAACTGACAATATATGAAACACTTTCTCATTCACCGTGTTACTTTTATGTCAGTGATCTTGTCATGAAAACATTACTGAATTTCATTTTAGTATAGATCATTTTGTTTCTCACAAGACTGCAAGATGCTACAAACCAAAATATTAATCTAAGATCTTGAGTCATTTTCTTAAATATCCTCATCAGATCTAAACTCTCATATGGATGTCATGTATGACATCCAAATTGTTCAGAAATGTTGAAATTATCACCTAGATATAACCACCTTTTTTAGATCAATCATTATAAATGACATTGTGTGATTGAACCCTGTAGGTCTTAGTGGGGACCATCCTTCTTCAAACATTGTGGACTGGTGCTACAGAAACATAAATAAAGAACTGTGTATAACAAAATCGTACATCACCAAATTATTCCAACAGCAGCAACAATTAAAATGGATAGTACATGTAACTCAAAGAGAAAATAATGACACAATCAAGATGCTGATGTACCACACTACCCCAACTTTTTTTATACATTCTTGCCAAGCCAGAGAATTTGCACACTGAGCATACTGCCATCCTCGATCTGACTCACTGATTGATGTGCCTTATCATTCCAGGGATGATACTCAGACAGTTTACCTCATTAGTAATTCGCTCATCCCATACACACATTTAGGCTATGTTACTCTAGCCCTCTTTGTAGAATATTGGTTGGCTCGCAAGTAGTCTGACACACAAGTAGACTTTCAGCTAAAATGCAGCCCTGAGTCATTTAATAGAGAGATATATAGATGAATAGAGTCCACTCATGCAAATGTGTTGGACAGGTCCATTCCAGCTAAGTGGACTAATCCACCTACTACATTAGGTGCTCTCCTATAAACGAGGTAGATTAGCTGGCTTGCCTTTCCAAGGAGATAAAAAGGCCCTTCGGTGGGACGGACGGTCCTGTCCGCATTCTTGGAGTGTGGTTTGGACCAAACCTCCAGCTGGAGAAAAATTGGTCTGAAGTACAAGCAAAGGTCAACGTAGCCGGTCAGACTTGGTGTCGACGGAGGTTATCCGTGAAGGGCAGGGTGGATGCATGTGCCACTTATGTTTTCCCGATTGTCCTTTATCGATTGTCCAAACTTCCTCTCCGTAAAGAAGATAGGAAGATACTTGAGTGCTTGCTATCCTCCATTTTATGGAGGGGACGCAAGCATCAGGTTGACAGACAAGTCTGTGCACTACGTCCGTGTTGTGGGGGGCTGGGAATGCCACACTTGGTGAGCCACAAACTCACCTTGAGGTTGGCTTTCCTATGCCATGCATTGACAGGAGATTTGATTATGGCGGGGATTGTTATGGATGTGCCCCATTTCCTTACTATCAGTTCCTCCATCTCGTGGGTTGAGCGCCATCGTAGACCCCAAGATCAATCATATTTCCTTTGCGAGTGTCGGTCAGCCTTGTTGGCTGTTCCTCAGTACAGTGACCTTTCTCAGCCTAGGAAGGTCTTCTATCATCATTTAGTGGAGGGGGTCGCAAAGGATTCTCTATGTGAGCGGCTCGACTTGTCAGAGGAGGAGTTTCACTCTTTCTGGTCTTGCGTGCCAGTGGTGGATTATCTCAGTTTGGGATTGACTACCTCTCAGTGACAAGGTCTTCATATGGGACTTTGCAGATTTGCCAGACTTTGAACTGTGTGGCCTTGGTTTAGAAGAAACAGCTTTGCACGCCTTCTACCATTGTCTCCAGGTCCACCCCACCATGTCAGCAAGTTGATGACTCGTCTCACTCCCAAAAGGCTCATGCTCATCAATTGCGTATACACATGTGACAATGTTTAACCCCTGTATTCTGGGTTGAACGAATGGTGTTTCTAAATGCTGCTGGCCCGAATGCTGATTTGGACGACAGAACAGAAGGAAGTCTTGCGAGGCAATCATCTTTCTCATCAGGATCTGATCCAATTCTTTGAGCATCAGCTCAAGATGAAGATCAGAATTGATAGAAAATGCTTGCATTTGACAATCTTTAGTGAAAGGTGGGTGACTGAAGTGAGCTTGGTTCATTTGATCTGGGCTAGCCTTGATTTTCTCTTTTAGGTCTACCTATGTTACATTGGGGCGGCTTCCTGTCTAGCCCCCTCCTGGTTAGGCTAGACAAGCTTTGTGTACCTAGTTAATGTAAGTGTTGTTCCTGGCCTGTTCCTGGCTACATCTTTGGTTGAGATCCCCAACTTCCCCAGTTTGTTTTGGCCCCTTTTTATCTCGTCTGGGTCAGCTTTATATTTTCTCAATTCCATATAATTTTTTATCCTTTTCCCCCTCCCTTAGCCAGAGAGCCTCTTGATTTTGTCCAATGGGCAGAATACAGTGGCCTCTCCTTTTATTGAGGGTTGGATGGGCCCTACTAACATCAGTTATGTTTAGTTTACTTTGTGTTGATATTTAGTTTATTATTGGGTTCATCTCCCTCCTTTTTCATTCTTCATTATTAGATTTTTATGTATTATAATTTATTATAATTAAATTTTTATGGCATGGGGCGCGTTTTGTAGATCCCTCTTGAGAGGATGCAGTATTATGGGGCATGGAGGATGGATTGGAGGTATTGTGGTGTATGGAGGATGAATTGGAGGATGAATTTTGATGGTGAATATGAAAATTGCAATGAGTGAATGGGTCGTGAATCAGATTAGCTAGGTATAGGATAGTTAGTGTCGACCAGCCTCAACCCCTCCCATTTTTAGACCATGTGCCAAAGTTATGTATTTTGCGTAATAAATATACCAAGGAGATACAAGAAGGCGGCCATGTTAGCAGTCATTTGACTTCTACATCTTCCTTCTCTCTCTATTGCAGGAACATCGCGTCTGTTGGGGAGGAATCAGTTCCTTATTGCCGGCTGATTGTATGGGAGTAGCTGGGATAGCACCCTGGGGGTCCTGGTTTTTGATGGCAGTGACTGAGTAGGTCCCTGGGATGCCAGGTCACTTCGCAATGTAATGCTTTCATTTCCCAATTCTTTGACAGATTGATGTGGCCTACACATATCTGTAATCATCGGCATAGGTGACACAGACAAGGTACTTGGTATAGGGGTTTTGATTATGGGCGCTTCAAGTTATCAGGTAAGTCATTTGACTTCTATACTCTTGGACCTCCAAGGTAATTCTCCAGCACACTTGGTGTAAAAAAAACAAAAAAAAAAACCACCCTGTATAATGATTTTGTAGGAGGAAACCTGGTATTCTGTAGCACAGACGCTAGGAAAACACTCGCAATGGATTCTGGTTAAGTGTACACCGACGTGACCCATGTTGACTGCAGAAGCTTTCTTCCCCTCTCAACAAACACTCACCTTTTTTATATGTTCTTTCTAAGAGCTAGAGAACTACTGAGCACACTGCCAGCCCCAGTCTGACTTGATGCTATATGCACTTTGTCATTCCAGCGACAAAGCTTGGATAGTTTGCCTGGCTAGCAATTCACTCATCCTATATGCACATTTAGGCGATGTGACTCTAGACATCTTGGACCTCCAAGTAATTCTCCAGAACAAAGAGAAAGGTAACTGATAATTGACATCCATTAGACATGTCATGTGGAACTAGAACAGTCTAACTCAGTGAGCGAAATAAAGGGTTCAGTTTGATATTCCAACCACCTGAAGGAGGCCGGAGCATACAACAGTTGAAATGTTGTGATAAATATGGCAACAAAGATGAGGACAATAGTCCAAATAATGTAAATAGAGTACATAATGTCTCATCTCAGGAATATAAACAGATACCAAAGAGAAAGAGTTTATAAATTTCAAATGGCAGTAAAGATGTTTGATCAACGAATACTAAATGTTTCCTTATAAGGAGACAGTTAATCAATACCATTCTTTGGCCTCCCTCAATTTACTTGTTTTTATCTTAATGTGCCATAATCTTTTAGAATATAGGTGATCATGCTTCTCTACAGCTTCTTCTCGTTTACTGTTCTCAGATTTGATTAATCATTTATGACCCATACTTGTTTCGGTGTTCCAACATCTGAATTTTTAGGTTAGTTACTCACAGCTTTCTACTGTTTCTTTTGCCCTTGATATGTCCTGTGAGTATTAAATTCCCTAAGTTTTCCCCCCTCATTACTGGTTAAACATTTTGTTTCTAAAATAACATTCTGTGGACAGAAATATTGCCTTTTTCTTTAAAATTTCTAATATCTGAAATCTAACTGTGTTGTTATTTTAAGAATACATTCTCTTCATACCAACAGACAACTTACATGAGAGCTGATTAAGTCATGCACAGATTCCACTACTGTGACACTATGAAGCCCTACATGTGATTGGTCAGTTTTATCTTAAATAAAATTTTTTCATTTTAGTTTTTACTTTGTTGCTAGTATTTATTTTTGATATTCATGAATTATAGTTTTTTTTTCCATCATAAGCATGAATTCTTTACCTCACAATTTTTTTTAACAAAATCAGCATGAGTAGTTCCTTGTACCTTTTCAGGTTATTTGCACCTAATTTCCACCATCCTGGGTAAGATGATAAACTACGTCCAGCAGCAAGGCCTCTGATCAGGAGGCTTTGAGGAGCGTGGAACCACCTCTTAATTGCTGATGTTCCTAGGTTCACCCTTACCTAGGGTGATAGCACCTGTTAGGGTCCCAGCTATCGGAAAATAGTTAACCATGAAACTGGAGTAAAAACACTATGAAAGTGTAAAATAAGTTTAATACAAGAAATACTTTGTAAAAAATTATTACCAGCAATAAATTTTTGAAGAAAAAAAACTTACAAACAATACATTTTTGGAAAAAAATATTACCAGCAATACTTTTTGAAAAAAATTATTACCAGCAATACATTTTTGAAGGAAAAATATTACCAGAAATAGATTTTTGATAGACACAATATTACCAGCAATAAAAATTTTGTCGGCATTAAATAACCCATTGAGGTGTTGATATGCTGTAAAACAAAACTTAATTTCCAAATCCATTACTAGGGGATGCTCTCCAACACTATAAATACTCTGTGATAATATCATATATCTCTCTTCTTACTTTTCCGCTTCTACGACAACAGTGTATATCTCTTGCAGAAGATTGCATTTCCCTTTGTGTGAAATGCATGAACAATACATAAACACACACACCCATGCACACACACACACGTATGTATGCAAATTCACTCACTTCACATACTTTGGACCAAAATGTTTCCACGTTCCTCTATGACACACACATTGTCGTCTTTGTCACTTGTAAGCTTTTGTTGTTAATACATTATAATTTGTTTATATATATATATATATATATATATATATATATATATCGGTTCTTGTTCTTTCTTTACATTTCTTTAGGTGGACTCATCTTGAGTCTGTCATGTTTGTTGTGGGCATTTCAGGAGATGCATGTGTTTACCTTTCATCACGTAAACATGTCTACTGCAACATCAAGTGTAGTTTTTTTTGTCTTCCTCACTGTCAGGTGTAATTTTGTTTGTCTGTCCCAATGTCAGGTGTAATCTTTTTGCCTTCCCCACCAGCAAAAGTATTTTTTTTCCATTTTTTCACCACTAGGAATAGTTTGACTTGCCTATCACATCTGCAAGATATCTAATACTCATAAGAGAAACGAGAATGTATATACACCCTTGAGCAAATTAATTGAAACAAAACAAATAATTCCATTATTATTATTTTTTTTTTTGTATTTTTCCAATGAAACATGATCCAGTGTACATGTTAGTACTTTGTATGTCCATTCCACAAAGTCAGATTAAGCACAGACTCTTGATTGGATTTAAATCAGGAGAGTTTCCAGGCCAGTCTATAGTAGTTTGATTTGCTCACTGGTAAGGCTTTCCAATGTGTTTGTGCAGCATTAAAATTTTTGCATGCTTCCTTAGTGTAATGTCCATTACAGATAATGTATGTAGGACAACTAATCGACAGCTGAGACAATAGTATCTGTGCATGATAAAAATCTGATGCAATCACTGATGACGCAATATATTTCAAGGCTAAACAAATTTTATCATACACTCTGAAAATAGATTCATATTACTGCACAACACTGCAAATGACCTAATATGAGGAAAAAATCGAAATCAATTACACCCTGTACGTATGGTAAAAGAAAAGAAGCTAAAGCGGTTGTTTCAATTAATTTGCACAAGGGTGTATCTATCTCAGTCTGTTCATATCTATCTATTGAAAATAGATTCATATAACTATACACCACCACAAATGACCTAATCTGAGGAAAAATAGTAATTGATTACACCCTGTCACTCTCGTGGGTCTAAAACTGACTGTATGGTGAAAGAAAAAAAGCTAAAGCAGTTTTTTCAATTAATTTGCACAAGGGTGTATCTATCTCAGTCTGTTCATATCTATCTATTGAAAATAGATTCATATAACTATACACCACCACAAATGACCTAATCTGAGGAAAAATAGTAATTGATTACACCCTGTCACTCTCGTGGGTCTAAAACTGACTGTATGGTGAAAGAAAAAAAGCTAAAGCAGTTTTTTCAATTAATTTGCACAAGGGTGTATCTATCTCAGTCTGTTCATATCTATCTATTGAAAATAGATTCATATAACTATACACCACCACAAATGACCTAATCTGAGGAAAAATAGTAATTGATTACACCCTGTCACTCTCGTGGGTCTAAAACTGACTGTATGGTGAAAGAAAAAAAGCTAAAGCAGTTTTTTCAATTAATTTGCACAAGGGTGTATCTATCTCAGTCTGTTCATATCTATCTATTGAAAATAGATTCATATAACTATACACCACCACAAATGACCTAATCCGAGGAAAAATAGTAATTGATTACACCCTGTCACTCTAGTGGGTCTAAAACTGACTGTATGGTGAAAGAAAAAAAGCTAAAGTGGTTGTTCCAATTAATTTGCACAAGGGTGTATATTCCATTCTTTCAAACATTTTTTTTTCAGCTCTGAAAGGAAGAATATCAATTTTATAAGACATTAGCTGCAAACACATGCATAATGTGATCAACACTGTAAAACAATCCAGGACTTAAGAAAATATAATAAAACCAGGTTTAATAAATTGCCTCCATCTTTTCTTCCTCTTGAATCAAAATAATTTATTTTTATAATCAGGTTTTAAATATACATCCATGATTCTGCCAGTCATTTCAACACCTGTCACTCAGATACCATGGCATTTTTAGCCATGTTGGCAAAGATAAAATGGCTCTGTTAATTTTTCCATCTTATATTAAATATATTAGCAATTTGTTTTGTAATTTTAAACACTTTTTAAAATTATTTTCTCAGTGGCAATACTTTTTCCAGATTCTTTTCTGTAAGAATAAATATAAGGATGTTGAATATTTATTCACTATAAGTAAGTCAGAACTTGTGAGTGACACTCTCCTATGGAACCCGTTTCGCAGCAAAAGATAGGTTGGAAGACCTCATCACACCTACATTGAGCAACTTGTAGATGACTCTGGATGCCATCTGGAGGACTTACCGATGGCGATGTCTGACAGAGATGGTTGGAAGGAACGAATAAATATATTGAGTATTTCTTCACTATAAGTGCTTTGTAGAATTTTATCATTTGTAATTATGATCATTTGAATCATCAAATCCATCCAGGAATTTGTTTACATCAGCAGCAACATCCAGTCAATGGAGACAGACATCAAAATCCACAAAGACAAGGTCTTGGATGTTCTTAATGGTCTGGAAGTGCTATCTCTCTGATAATCTTAAGAGGGACTTCTTTAAGGTCATGGTAGAATCTGTCTTGCTCTACAGCTCAACAACATGAATGCTGATGAAACACCAAGAAGCATCTGGTAGTAACTACTTCTGGTAGTAACAAACAGCTTTCGGAGAGTTTGAACCCTGTCTCTGGAGATTATTGGCACTGTCTTATGTTGAATTATTGCCCCCTTAATGTTACAACATTCAATAATATTTATAAGATGGAATAATTCCTACTTAGAAATTTACATATTATCATACCCTTATAGTCTCAGATTTCTCATTGGCCCAATATTTTTGCATGGCCTTTTTTCAGCTTCAAGCTGATTAAAATGGTGTATCATCTTTTAGATAGTCAACTAAGAAAACGCAACAATTTATTTTCTTATCCTACTACTGATACAATGGAGACAGACATCAATATCCACAAAGGCAAGGCCTCGGGTGTTCTTAATGATCTGAGCACCGTCTGGAAGTTCTTCCTCTCTGACAATCTTAAGAAGCACTTCTTTAAGGCCATGGAAGAATCTGTCTTGCTCTATGGCTCAACATGGGCACTGATGAAACACCAAGAAGCATCACTCGACGTAACATACACAAAGATATTATGAGTTGCAATGGACATCAGACTGAAAGTTTATAAAACATTTATTCCATAGAAATGAAATAACTACGGTTTGATTGTGGGTAGGTACACTTTTCATTGACCAAATTGACTGCCTATATTTTGAAACAAGAAAATTATTAGATGGCTGGTTGTCAAGGTTTTTGTATGCAAAGGAAAAGAGCATTGGGGCCCATCTAACCAGGTTTTTGTTGCTATCTGAGCATCATCTTTTAAATGAAGCATAAATAAAGGGTATTCACTGAAGGAAAAGTAGAAGCAGAATATATACATATATATACATATATATATATATATATATATATATATATATATATATATATGCTCCTGAAAAATTTATTTTGGTTGAGCTCTCCGAGGAGTAAGTGTGGGTTTGTAAACAATGACTATTACGGCTAATAATGCAAGACTATTTAGTAAATCGAATTGAGTTCTCTCAGTCACTGTGTGTTTATCTAAAAATAAATATGCTTAAATTCACCTTCATCTCTGCCATGTACCAACGGCTTAGTGGTAGAATCCCCGATTGATGCCAATTAAGTCGTTTGAATCCTAGCTAGAGACAACCAGTCATCTATGCACACTGATGAGCTGTGATACAGTGAAACAGTCTGTCTGTGGATGACAGTATATATATATATATATATATATATATATATATATAGTATATATATATATACTATATATATATATATACTATATATATATATACTATATATATATATATAGTATATATATATATATACTATATATATATATATATATATATATATAGTAGAATCTGTCTTCTTAGCAGCAGAATATATATATATATATATATATATATATATATATATATATATATATTCTGGTATTGAACACTGGAGAGTTTGAACACTGTCTCTGGACAGCATTCTGCTGCTAAGAAGACAGAATATATATATATATCTTAGAAGCAGAATATATATATATATATATATATATATATATATATATATATATATTCTGCTTCTAAGCATATATATATTGTAAGTTAATGTGGCCACGGTAGAATCTGTCTTGCTCTATGGCTGAACAACATGGACACTGATGAAATGCCAAGAATCATCACTTGATGGAACATACACAAGGATGTTACGAGTTGCGTTCGGCATCATCTGGAAGAAACACCCAAGAAAGAAACGCCTATGTGGACACCTCCCTTCTATCTCAGTTTCACTAAGAGAGAGAAGGCTTTGGCTAACTGGTCATTCCTGGAGAAGTCAGAACTTGTGAGTGACACCCTCTTATGGAACCCATTGTGTGCCAAAAGATTGGTTGGAAAACTGCATCATGCCTACATTGACCAACTTGTAGATGACTCTAGATACCATCTGGAGGACCTGCTGATAGTGATGTCTGACAAAGATGCTCGACCTGAGAATCATGTTGATGAAGATCATATTATTAAGAAGCTTATTATATTGACTTATCTTTTTCTTGGCTATGTATCCATCCTGATGAATAGATACAAAAGTAAAAGTGGTTGAAAAGAAGAAAAGTGATGATGATATTACAATAAGAAAGAACAAATTTATTATTTACATTGTTTGGATTGCATTGGAGTCTATTAATACCAAACTGGATAAGCTAGAAAACTGCAGGCTACTGAAAAAATTGATTATTCAGAATGGGCAATGCCAGCAGAGGCATGGTGGAGTAATGGATAGCGGCTTGGATTGAGGAATTGGAAAGCCGAATTCAAATTCCAGTCGAATCCATCACATTCACTTACATGCTAACATCCTTGGGAAAGGTGTGAATCCTCTTCTTCTCCCTCCAGCTATGGGTAAATAGCAGGACAGACTGGGTTCTATAGCCTTGGATGGCAACTGGTCTAGGAGAAGGACAACTCTGAATTGAAAACCTGCGGAGGGTTGTTTGGGGACCTTGTGGCATGTAGTGCACCAAATCTCTGTAATCGGCCCTTCAAAACCTGCGGAGGGTCGTTTGGGAACCTTGTCGCACGCAGTGCACCAGGTCTCTGTATTCGGCCCTTCAAAAAGTGTGGATGGTCCTGCACGAAACCTACACTACTATAATCAAATCTCATGTGCCGTTGTCGGGCTGTCGGTTTCCTGGGAACTGATCTGAAGCCTATACATGCGGGTTTGGTGACCACTTGTTAATTCCAAATTCCCATGAAACTGCAATATTGGAGTCGGCTCAACCCACCCCAGGTGAATGCCATTATAAAACAAGAAGATGCCAGCGATTTATATTAAAAAGAAAAATAATAAGATTTGTTAATGTGCAAATTCTTTAATTGGATTTAATGACTGTCTCCTTCCACATGCATATCCACTACCAACTCCAGAGGATATATTTGCCAAATCAAATAGTGTTAATTTTTTTTCAAAAACTGGCCTGTCTGAGACATATCACCAAATTAAAGGGGATGAGAAATAACAGAATATTTTACTATTAATATGCATAAAGGACTCTACAAGTTAGAAAAATTGCCTTTTGTTGTAAAAGTACCCATAGTTATTTTTCAACAAATAATAGATATGATGTTACCTGGGCAAGAGAGTGTAGTTGTTTATAGAGATAATATACTTATTAAGAGTGCTACAAAAATACAGCACATAAAATTGACTCAGGAAGTATTTAAGAGACGACGTGATTATGGTTTCAAAATCAATGAACAGAAATATCAATTCTTTCTTGACCAGATTAAATATTTAATCGAGATGAAAACGGAATGAAACCTGATCCCACTCGATCAAGTGCCATTAAAGACATGCTTTCCCCAACAAATTTGGTAACCCTACAATCATTTCTTGGATTAGTGAATTATTATAATATTTATGTGCCAGAGTTGAGAGCACCTCTGAATAATTTACTTAAGAAGGGTACGAAATGGAATTGGTCAGCGGAATGTCAAAAAGCTTTTGAAGGAGTTAAAAAAATGACTTATTTCAGGTTTATCACCGACACATTACAACCCACACCAACATATAATAGTAATGAAAATGGCATTGGAGTGGTAATAGGCCATAAATTCGAAGGCAGTACAGTGAAAGCAGTCGCTCATGCTTCAAGAAATTTGACAAATATGGAAAAATGCAACAGTCAAATGGAAAATGAAGCACTTGCTATAATTTTTGCTTTAAAGAAATTTCAAAGAATGATGTTAGAAAGAAAATTCATCCTGCAAAATGATCATCGTCCATTATTAATTATATTTGGCTCTAAGAAAGTGATTCCCACAAATACTGCAATCCGACTACTTCTAAAATAAGTTTCCTCAAGTCATTTTAATATATTATGTATTTTATTAATCTTGCCTTTGCTATAATATTCATTTGAAACTGCTGGTTTGTTGGACAGACTCCCAAGAGGATGCTTCTCTGATCACTACAATCGTAACCTGTTTGTCTAGGGTTGGCTGTTATCTTCTTCACATATCCCCATAAACTGTACCACTTAACTCTCTATCTCGAGTGGCTCTTGGATCTTGTACAGGTGGGGGACATCATGTTAGAAATAAATTATCCTATTATGGAATCAGTTGACTCGAGGCACAATGGAGTAAAAGATAGCAACTCGGATTGAAGAATCGGAGAGCCAAGTTCAAATTCCAGTTGAATCCATTATATTCACTTATGTGCTGATACCCTTGGGAAAGGTAAGAATCCTCTTCTTCTCCCCCACACCTGCTATAGGTAAATAGCAGGACAGACAGGGTTCTATAGACTTGAATGGCAACTGGTCTACAGCAGAAAGAAATGGCAACCTACTACGGGAAAAAATCTGCCTTGTCAGTCATGTATTGAAAAGATACATGATCACCTAAGCATGTATCATGCATGTCATATAATTGACTGAATGCTTGTTTTTAAACTTCTAGCCAAGGCCAGAACCTAGATTGTGCATTATAGGAAACCTTATACAAAAATATTCAAGCTGTGAAGATTATCAACAACAAACTGAAAGTTAAATCAAAACCAAAAATCTTCTGTATGATAATTTTGGAAGTTCCATTATTTCATGGTCTATTTGTTGAATTTCAAAGACCTTCTCAGAACTTTTAAAGCCAAGCATTTACTTGCCATTATTACTAGTTTTTGTTCTTCTCTGACATAGCGCCAGAAAGCTTATCAGAAGGTGAATGGTGTACTTTGATTTCTTCATCACTTACAATTGTTTACATCTAAAGAGATTCTGAAAAGTCATCAAGTCTTATTCGGAAGAACTGGATGAAAGTTTTCCTGAAGAATTCATTCTGTTTACTGAACTACTTGAAAGTTAATCTCACTTAACATATTGACACAAAACAAGACTCTCAGGTGTTATAATTTTACCATTTGATAGCAGAAAAGATTTTGGATCATTTTTTTTTTTTATTAAGGTTCTTATTTAAAGTTCAGGAGCTACTCAAGGTAGAGTGTTACAGAATAATGTTTGTGGCATGAATTTAACCCTAGAACACTTGTCTGAAAAGTTCTACATGATGACAACAAGATGCATTAACCCTAGAACACTAACCATGGGTAGATAGTACCCAGTGCAAATTTTCCTATTTTTAATTACAATTTTTAGTACCTGGTTTTCTTACCTAAATAATGTTTTTCATTTCCTATTAACGTTAACTCAAAGTACAAAGTTTGAAGTGCTTGCATGTAAAATATTTTAAATAAAGATTTATATTTAATATTTTTTTTCATATTTTCAAAATCGGGTATGATATAAGCATGGTTAGTAATGGTGTAACTTTAATTGATGGTTAGTGTTCTAGGGTTAAGGGAAGGTAGAAAGAGGTGAAGATCATGAGGATAAGGAGGATAGATAATGATTAACACTTAACATGAAGAGGTTAAGATTTTTGTGTTCAGGAAAGCATCTCAGCAGTAGTATACTCTTCGACAAAGTAGCAGTTGATATAGAAACCCCCCTTTATCACATCTTTTTGTCACTCATACTTAGCAACTACAGTAGAGAAGATTTATTTTAAAAATTGAAAATTATTAAAAATAAATGAAGCAACTTGGGTCAAAGCAGAATGAGCAATGTCCTACTCATTGGCATTGAATGTGAATTTCCAACATTTCAAGTAACATCAGCAAATTTGCTGATGTTCAGCAAAGAAAATATAACTTTTAAACTGTATTTTCTGTTAGTTTTGATATTTTAAATTCATAACAACAGCTAGAATGGTATAGCGAAGAATACGACAACTTACCTCATCAAACCAAGTGACAGCATGTTGTGTGTATCCTACAATGGAAAATGTGGCAAAAAAGAAAATTACTTACCAAAAAAAAGGGCACATATTCCACATGACATGCTGAAGGCGGAATATTTAAATTAAAATACAAATCCGTCACATGTGTCGCTATAAAAGTATTTTGATATGCAAAAATTAGGCATCCTTTCCCAGTTGTCGATGAATGAAAAAAAAGCTCGGTCGATAAAAGCAAAAGAGAAAATAAAATTTGTGAAATTCTGGTACCGTGAGAGTGAGTTATTTTTCTGACTGGTTACATGCATTGTGATTTGTGAGATAGTACCTGCTAATTGAGTTTTCAGCATTTCTTTCTGTCCCCAATGTTCGAGTCTGAACTTACAGTGATTTATTCTCTGCTTTGTCAAAGTAATCTGCAACAAATATTTCCTTTGCAATCACAGATTGCGTACAGATGGGTAAACCATCACTATTTTATATTTTTAATTTCACACATGAATGTTGTTTTTGATTTTGTTGACAGCACAGTATAGTAGGGTCAGTTAGGCACCGTCTGTGAGAAAAAGAGCACCATGACGCCATCCAGTCCACCAAATATTTGGAAATGGCATGCTGTACTGCTTGGCATTCACATATCGCAGAAGATCTACATACAAACATTTCTGAGTGTTTGCATGTTAATCTGAGGACTGTGCAAAGGATTTGAAGTTGGATGAGTCTAATGGTGATTACAAAGGTACAGCAGCTGAGAAAACTCATCCTGATTATTCCAATAAGAACTCACAAATTTGTTGTTGAGACCCAGGCCATGATTGACAATGATCCTTCCAAGCCAATCAGATCCATAGCCAGGGACACAGGCAGGTAGTGCATGCAGACATTCAGTATTTCTCATACAAGATGAGAAAGGGCTAATTTTTATCCCAGGTCTTGAAGGAAAAGAGGAAAGAGCATGTAATGAAGCTTTTGAAAAAATTCAAGCATCCCCCTCCAACAGAACATGCTTTGTTTTTTCTCAGACAATAAAGATTCAGCTAGGATAAGATAGTGATCATTATGCATTCATTCATCTTCCAACAGGGCCTCAGACTCAACAGGGAGTCCAATGTCAAGTTTCTTGGGGAGTTAGTGCTTCCCTGGGTCAAGAGGGTGGATGCTCAAAGACCACATGTCTGGGAACAGGACTCTGCACCATGCCACACAAGCAGGAGAACCCAGTCATGACTGTCAGACAATTTCTGCGACGACATCACCCCTTACATCTGGTTACCTAAGTCCCGAGACTACAACCCCCTTAATTATTATGTGTGGGATGTAGTTGAGCAAGAGACCACCAAAACTCCTTGTAACACCAAAGATGAACTGAAGGCAAGGATTATGGCAGCATTCACCAACTTAAACAAGAAGACTGCCCAGAAGAGTTGCAGGAGATTCCAAAGTCATTAGTAGTCTGTAGTTGAAGCCAATGGTGATTTCATTGAATAAATTTACTCTTTAGTATTTCAAGATTTTTTTGTGTAACTTTGGTAAATATATCTGTTAAAATAAGATGTGAGTGTTATTTTCATTATTCATGATAATGTATCCATCGCACATTGTACATGTAAACAACTATTATCAAAATGATAGACTTATTGCCTGAAGTGATATCAGTACCATTCAATATATTTTCAACAAAAACAAAAGTAAAATGTGAGACAGAGTGAAAGTTTATAAAACATTTATTCCACAGAAATAAAATAACTAAAGTTTGATTGTGGTAAGGTACATTTTTCATTGACTAAAGTGACTGCCTATATTTTGAAATAAAGAAAATATTAGATGGTTGGTTGTAGAGGTTTTTGTATGCAAAGAAAAAAAAAGCATTGGGATCCATCTACACAGGTTTTTCTTGCTACCTGAGTGTCAAGACTGCAAACATTTAAAACAACATCTTTTAAATGAAGCATAAAAAAGGATATTTGCTGAAGAAAAAGTAGAAGTTGAAATAACATTTATATGTTTTCAGAAATATAAAATAATAAAATGTTTAATTTTCCTTGCAGTGACGAAAAATAAAAAGCTGTAAAATTTCCACCAGCATATGGACTATGATATACATCCTTGTGCAAATTAATTAAAACAACCACTTTAATTTCTTTCCTTTCACTATACGATCGGTTTTAGACCCACTCGAGTGACAGGGTGTAATTGATTTCTGTTTTTTTCCCTCTGATTAGATCATTTGCAGTGGTATGCAGTAAATATGAATCTATTTTGGAGTGTATGATGAAATTTGTTTGGCTTGGAAAAATATTGTGTCATCCGTGATTGCATCTGATTTTTATCACGCCCAGACACACAACTGTCGATTAGTTGTTTTATGGCCATTGTCAAGAAGCATACAAAAATTGTAACAAACACACTTGCAAGCCTTACCAGTGAACAAATCAAAGTACTATAGACTAGACTAGCCTGGAAACTCTTCTGATTTGCATCCAATCGAGAATCTATGGTCAGTCTGCAAGGAATGACTTTGTAGAATGGACATTTGAAGTACTACCATGTGCACTGGGTCATGTTTTATTGGAAAAACACACAAAAGGAAATAATAATGGAATTATTCATTTTGCTTCAATTAATTTGCACAAGGGTGTAAGAATAATATTAATAATAGAATGGAGACAGTTACTTTTTAGATGTACATAGGAGAGAGTTGCTGAGTTCTTTGAGGGCATATCTTTTAATAACTCTTTTTTTCTAACTTGTTCTGAATATCATCTCTTTTCAGATAAATGAAAATAAACATCAAGTTAACTCAGCAAATGAATAGGTACACTGTAATTGTTGCCTTAAAGGCAAAGAATAGTTGTTTAGATGTTGCTTACTTCTGGAAAGTTGCATGGTAATTTGTTGTGAAAGTTCATAAAGAAGTAGCAGATGTTGATGAGGATTCTACAGCAGTAAGCAAATGTAAAATGCCTGCTCAGTGTCATAATACCATCAGAACAGGCAAATTTGTATGAAAGGTCCAGAAAGTTATTGAAAGGAACCCCAGAAAGTCAATTAATATCATTGCTAAAGAGCTCAGAGTTTCAAGACACTCTGTCAGAAGACTTGTTCATGAGGACCTTCAATATAAGTTATATATGATGTGTGTCAAATATTGGTTAGCTTACAAGTAGAATGGTGTAGCCACTTCAAGTCAAAGTGACCTGAGTCATTTAATGGAAAGATATATGGGTCCATTAAAGAAAGGTGGACTAACCCACCTGTTGCATTAGGTACTCTCCTATAAATGAGGTAGATTAGATGGCTTGCCTTTCGAAGGAGATACAAGAAGGCAGCCATGTTAGTGATTCAAGACTAACTATCAGAAAACTTATTCTTGAGGATCTTCAATATAAGTTATATACTTTATTTTTTTTTTATTTTTTTTTATTTTTTTTAATCCTTAAATTTTATTTTATTTTTCGTTTCGAAAGAATAATCAGAAAAAAGGTAAAATTGAATGTCTTTGGCTAGAAGCGAAAGTGTCTCGTCACTTCAATTTCTTTTTAGATTAGTCAATGGAACTTATACTAAGTTAAAACTTAATGTTGTGAAAGGGTAAATCCAACTGTCAGCCAGGACTCTTCGCAAACTACCTCCCCCTCTCATCGTTCCCCCTGTTTTTGTTGTTCTATGTGTTATATGTAATAGGAGTAGGTAGGCTTTCCTACCGCCCAGTCAACACTCCTCTCCCTTCTCTTGGACATGAGTAGAGGCTTACGTCTTGTTTAGGAAGGGGTTCCCGGTACTCTCTCTCTCTCTGGCCTCTGTATCTCCTGTTGCCTTATCTATCCACTACCCTTCTCCTCATCCTTTCTTCTGTCACTCCCATCTGATCTTGCTCCAATTTTTTCTGTAACCCCTTGCATCCTAGTGGCTTCCCGCCTTGCTTGGGGTGAAACGCTTAAAAAAATAAATATGATGTGGAGAGACCAGTTCATATCTGCAAAGACAAAAGATAACAGTCTGATTTGCAAAAAGTGCTTGTTTGAGCAAGTTGAAACATGAAGAATCTGGAATGCTTTGATTTTTCTCAGATGAGAAAAACTTTGATCAGGACTAAAAAGTCAACACAAGGAACAACAAATTGATGGTTATGCAGAGACCATAAAGATATTCCAGCAGTCATCCATCCAAATGTTTCTAGCAAATTTGATGTGTTATGGAAGTTGTGAAAAACAAGGGAGATGTCATGACTCCTTGTTTATTTCCTCAGGGCTTAATGTTCAAAGCTGCTGACTATAGGGAGATGTTGGAGATGGTTATAAAATCTTGGATAGAAAGCATGAACAAAAGAAGATTGTACATCTACTAACAAGGCTCTGCACAATCTCGTAAGATAAAGATGACCTAACAATGAATGAATTTCAATCTCCATGATCACGTCTCCCCAAACATATGGCCTGCTGGGTCTCCAGACCCAAATCTGTTGAACTACCGCAAATGCGGTATATTCAAGAGGGAGGTCAATCATGCCCCCATGATGCTATAATATCTCTGAAGTCCTCCACAACTAGCACAATTTCCAACATTGATAAAGATCATCTGATTCACTCATGTCAATGTTTTGGACCTCATATTGAAGCAGTTGTCAGGATCTGTCTACTCAGGTTTTATTTGGTATCTGAGTATTGGGATTCCAAACATTTGACAATAACAACATACCTTTTAAATGAAACATAAAAAAAGATTATTTTCAAAATGAAAAGTAGAAGCAGAACATCAGTTGAAATAACATTTTTATATTATTTTCAGAAATATACAATGGCAATAAAATATTCAATTTTCCTTGCAGTGAAGTTTGTGTTATAAAGTAATTAAGTGTTCTTAGTGTGTTGTGAAATGTGTGGACAAACTTACTTTATAACAGTCAACCTAATGTGTTTGTGAGTTCATGGACAATATGCTTAGGTAGACTCTTTTGGTTAATTTCTTCTATTGTGTGCATTTGTATAGCCTCGTGTTTACAGGAATAAAAACATACAAAAGAAATAACACTAAAAGTATGTTAAATTGTAAATTAATATCATATAATTTTATTTATTTCTGTGTCCTGGCGTGTGTGTATTTTAGTTATATGTGTTTTAAAGTTGCATATGATAGAGGAAGAAAGTCACTTCATCTTATGACAAGCAATGTGCTGAGGGGAGGAGGTGGATGTCTTGACCCTTTGAGGTTCCGTAGCAAAGACAGTGGTTTCAGCATTTTTAGTTTTCCGTTGCATACTGGGAGAACTTTTATTATTTTCTTCTTTTTTTATTTGATTTTAAACAAAGTTATAATGTCATTTGTCTTATTTTATTTATGATGTTTATTATTAGTATTTTTTTATATTTTTATTTATTAATAATAATGTCACTACATTATCCACATTTTTTCTTAAACATTTTGTATCTCAACAGGAATTGAACCTGTATCTTTTTTGCCATCAGGAAAACTACGTCAATATTTGAAACATGCCACTACTAGTTTGGCCACTATATATATATATATATATATATATATATATATATATATATAGAGAGAGAGAGAGAGAGAGATAATAGATCCATTGGTATATAATCCAGGTAGATGCTAGTAATATTAAATCTGATCATATTTAAAATTTGATAATATTTGAAACATGCCACTACTAGATTGGCCACAATATATATATAGAGAGAGAGATAATAGATCCGTTGGTATATAATCCAGGTGGATGCTAGTAATATCAAATATTAAAACTGATCCACAGAGATCTCAGTGTATTTATTATAAGAGAGCTTATATATATACCTCATTTGGTAATTTTGGATTTTTGCTGTAATATATAAATATATATGAATACCACAAGCTTGGATTGAAACCCAACCAATTTGGAGCTAGTCAGAGCATCTACCACTGAGCTATTTTCACTCAACAGAATGAGCCAGCCAAATCTAGCATATTGTTTTTACAAATGTAAACAAATGCCAATCAGCCAAAGTGCTCCATTCATTTTACTGAAGAGCTTCGCATTTAGGCAGGTGACTGTTGTTTTTACAATTAGCTTGTCATTCAACTGTTGAAAATATATTTTCAAGAGCTAAATTATGTCATTCGCAGACAGTATTTATATATATATATATATATATATATATATATATATATATATATATATATATATATATATAATGCCTGTTTTGAATTCCTTTATTATAAAAGTTCCATCAGAACGTTTTTAATATTCGTAACACAATGCTGCTACAACTGACCTCTTATCTGCGCTTTATTTTTTAAATCTCATGTCCTGTTTCTGGTGAATCCTTGTATCAGAAAATATTCAATAAAGTATGTGGTAAATATTTTTGTAATAGACTGAACTCAAAACAATCGATTTAATCGATATATAATCGGACACTATTTATATTTCCACATATATCAGAAATAAGACAAAACTTACTTTATACTGAAGCATAAATTTGAATATAAATGTCTAAAAAAATTGAAAAAAAATAAACTTAAAAGACTCTCAGATGCAAAAATATTAGAAAGAAATGCTCCCAGTGGTGCAAATATAATTTTCTTCTCTTAATAAAAAGAAAACAAACAATTTAAAATTCTTTTGATGAGAACAACATCAGCAAGAAAATATTCAACTCTTTGTTTGAGAAAAAAATGGAATATTCTTGCACATTAGATTTTTTTCTTTTTTTTTTTTAAAACATTAAAGAACAACATATTTCAAAGGGAGATAATTTTTTAGGCAGGGCTTTGTACAAGGAACAGTTTTCGAACACCCAAGATCCGATAAATCGGATGCACTGTTTTTTTTTTCTTTTTTCTCATTTGTATTCCAAACTGAATCTACAAAAAATAGGGAAAAGAAAAAAGTATATTATTAAACACTAAACAGACGATATTAATGGGGAAGAGTTTTTTTTTTATTACAAAACAAGATTGTTACATAAAGATTTCTTTTTGTAATCGCAATGTTATTCCCAGTGGGAAATAGCAAAAAAAGATTAAAATTTAGCATCTAATTCTTTCTTATATTAGATATTCATATAGTTACCTACTCATGTATTTAAATGCATATGTACATATTCAGAGACAGGCATGTATGTATATATATATATATATATATATATATATATATATATATATATATATATATATAGAGAGAGAGAGAGAGAGAGAGAGAGAGAGAGAGAGAAAAAGTTAAATGAAATTCTGTTGAAATTTCGTTTTTCTCTATGTGCTACATATATAAGCGGATTTTTTTTAATCAATTCACCCCAAGCAAGACGATGATGCCATTGAGACACATGAGGCTCACTGGGTGTGAATGAGAATGAGAATACTTTAGAAAGAACCAGAAACTCAATTCTAAAAAGGAATCAAGTGATAAACATCTATTCCAGTTCAAAAGACCAGGGAGGAGTGTGAACTGGGCAATGGGCAAACCAATCGACTCCTATTGAGGAAAAAAATTTAAAAAATAACAAATAAATAGTAAATAAAATTTCAGGGTTTAAGTAGTGGTGAGAGAATTATAAAGTTAAACTAGACTTCAGAAGGAACCAGAAACCTTATCCTAAAAAGGAAACAAGAGATAAACCTCTCCTCTTATTCAAAAGTCCAGCAAGAAGTGTGAAATGGATGATAGGCAGACCTATCTACCCCAATTAATGGCGTTATAAAATAAAATAAGACATATCTCGGTTGATTTGCAGGCAAATAAACTAACATACTTAAGAGCGAGAGCCGGATGTGAACGGGACAAGGCCCTGTCACAAAATGACCATTATCGTCGTCTATGCATAGGCCCAACACACGAGTTCCGGTTGAAAAATAAAATAATATTTTAAAGTGTTTCTATTTTTTGATAAATAAAAATGTTTCCCTCCTAATTATACTCGCGTCGTTTTTCGAGCCTGTTAAGCCAGAAAAAACGCCATAAAAGGGGTCACACGTGGAAGTGCAACAGCAGTCAACAGGAGGCCAGGGAAGAGACCTGTCATGGTCAGTCAGCAGCGATCAGCAGGAGGAGCGCCATGCCAACCAGAGAGAACTACTATGAGAGATCAACCCAGGTTGACAGCTGGCTTATGAACTATACCACAAGGTAGCTGTCCCAAACCCACATGTTCCTATTGAAATAAATCACGTATATCCATTTCTGCTGTTGTCGTATTTCTTTCTTGCAACCATACGCTTGTCTATAACAATGGGGAGTTAAAATGTGAATGCTACCAAGAATGCTAAACCAAAAAAGATATTTTCCCCTAATTCTTGGTCATTTAGACATATTTTAAGAAATGATTAGCACTGACAACTTTTCAGCACTTATATATATTTCCGGTTAGCAAAGCGTGAATTACTGCTTTTAAACACACACCTTTGCAAATTTTTCTTTGAAACCTGGGTTAAAATATCTATAGGTGTATATACACTAGCTCTGTAAATTCAAAATATTTTTTCACTGTATATAGTGTTTCAAATTCAAATTTTTTCCCCATTATGCAAGGGAGGTAACTTTATAATATATTTAAAAACAAGAAAAAGATTTTTTAATTATAATATTTTGATATAAAACTTTGCTGCTACAGACATTTAAGAACTTTTTTGCTAAACTCATTATTGACATTATTTTGGGCTGCAATTCTCCTATAGAAAAGGCTTCTAGAATTTAATTTTTTGCCTATTATTATTTAGACAAAGTACTAATGTATTTTTGACTAATTTCTGTCTAAACTGTGCATGTAGACATGAGCGTCTCTTTAAATATACTGGGATTGAACTAGGCTCAAAATAATAATGCTCGATCATCAGCAAACTATGTCAAATTAGAATTTTTCCAAAATGTTTTATATATTTGCCATTCTGTCAGATTCTCATTAAAAAAGAATTTACTGATGCATATATATGTGTACAGGGTGGTCCAAAAGTCACGCAACAATTGGCAGAAAACATACATTTGTGAAATAGTAACCAGGGAAAATTGGCATGACACCGTCTTCCATAATTCGACCAATAAAGTTTCTTAATAATATATTGTTACATACAGAAACATGATTCCATTTGGTAAATAAATATAAAATTTACAAGATTATCAATGGTAATGTGACTTTTGGAGCAAATTGTACTCTTATGCTTAAATTCATGAAGTTAATGTACCAAAGAGGATAGCTGATCAAAACAGTTGCCATGAAAATATTTACATAAAATGTGCATGGAAGTTATGTTACACCTGTGGTAAAGTGATTAAATCCGAGATGTCAGATCAAGATTGAAAACATTGCAAATTATTCTTTGGATTTTGTGAATATACATAGCAGAAGTCCCAAACCAGATGTCTTGTGAATGCACCTTTGTAGAGACATAAAAGAGGCCCTTGATCACATGCAGACATATTTGTCAGCAACAATTGCATCCAGGTTTTCCCCGTTAGCAGCAGGACAGCTTGGCTTGTCTAGATACAGGCCCCTCTGCAACTGGTCAAGATCCAGGTCTTTGTAAGATGCCTCATTCTAATAAAAGCAATGGGAAAACCCGCAGTTGGCAAGACATGGTCTCTTGTGAAGTCAATCCTGTGGGCCCTTTGTTCCTAAAGGTGCTGTGGTTTTCAAGACTGTGTTATTTTTTTTTACCACCCATCTCTTTCCCCTCTTTGTCTATTACTCTCATACTTTCTGTGAGAGAGAGCAATTGCTTTCGTGTTACCTCCCAATCTCAACACACTCTTTACAACAAGATCTTGCAACAATATGCAGTGCATGAACAAATGGTAGATTTATAAAGATGTAGGATTGATTTTTGTGGGGAAAATTGTCATGCTTAACACAGTGAACAGACTTTCTTAGCAGCAGACTGAGCAATTGAATTGATAGAATCTTTCCAGTTCATATCCATGGAAAAAATTAGGCTGAGAAGATGAAAGGATCCTGGAGGTTAGCATCAGCCATACTGATGGAAGGCAAAAAATGGTTTTCTAAGATGATTAAAATAGCAGTTTAGTTTTGGAGTCATTAAAATGAACAAGTTTAGATTAAATAAAGGAGAAAAATGTAGAAAGTTGATATTGGTTACCAAAACCAGTTTCTTGTACAATCAGAATGGTTGTGTTATTTCCTTGGACAAACCACCACTAAGAGGAAACCTAGCATACATCAAACATTGCAAGATCTGTTTCTGTTATGTATCACAAACATAACCCTAGACGTATTCTAATGCAGACCCCCAACATGCCAAAAAAACTAAAATAGATAGAGATATTATAACTTGTACAATAGAATACTCATGTGGATTCATTCAATATGAAACTCAAAAATTGACCTGAAAATATTAGGTTGTCCCAAAAGTTCGTAAACACTTGCAAAAATTTGAAATTTTACTCGCCATGTAATAACAAAAACAACAAAAATTATTCCTCAAAATAAAGACCATCATTTTCCAAGACTTTCTGCCATCGATCTGCAAGCTTTCGGATCTAGTGAAAGTACCATTCAACCGGCTTCGAATCAAAGAATTCTTGACATGCATCCTCGACTTCATCAAGCGAGTCGAATCGGCGGGCCTTCAGAAAGTGTTTCATTGAGCGTAAAAGGCCATAATCTGATGGAGCACAGTCAGGACTGTAGGCTGGATGTGGCAGAACCTCAACACCGTCCAGCTCTTCAAACTTGTCTTTGGTCTTCCTGGCGGTGTGTGGCTTGGCATTGTCCTGCTGCATCAAAGCACGCTTTTGGTTGATCAGAGCCGGGTACTTTTGCTTCAACTTTTCGTAGACCCGCTCCAATTGCTGACAGTAAAGTTTTGGCACTGATGGCACGACCATTCGGAACCAACTTAAAATGCACGATTCCTTCAAAGTTCCACCAAACGCACAACATGACTTCCTTGCCGAATCGATCTTGTTTTGGAACTGACGGTGTCTCTTGCCCTTTCTGAACCCATCGCTTGTCTTGATTATGCTGGATTGTGTTGCATAAAAATTCAATTTTTCGCAAGTGTTTACGAACTTTTGGGACAACCTAATATTTGAAAATGTTATGTCTGCTCAGGCCTTTTAACAGGATGTGTTATAAGGTAGGCTACTATGTTTCCATCAAAACAGAGCAGATTTTTCAAGTCATTATTTATGATGTTACACTCAATAAGGCGCTCTGCCTAGAACATCCATTAAAACTCAGTTTCAGTCAAGACTTCAAATGGAAATATATAGGATCATTTGTATATGAGTCATAGCTAAAGAAGCTGGAAAAATGGTCTTCCTTGTACTGCTACTCCTGATGTACTCTCACTGTTCCATCTTGACTGGAGTGACCCTATCCTCATTTCCATGTCTCTGTGGCCTTGTGGGTAATGAATTATTTTCCACCCTACAACCCCTTTCCCACAGATGAAATATTACAAGCCTTTTGCTGCTCTGTTGCTATTTCCATGGAAAGTTTTCAAACAAACTACATTCCTTAGTTACATCAGTTCTAACTTTCATGGCTAAGACCCACCATACTATGCACATTGCAGCAAACGATACTCATTCTCTTTATATTCCAATGGTGAGATGTAAGTTCCATTTGAGTAGTTTCTTCCTACAAACCACTGCCTTGTGGATCTGACTCCCAAGAGGATGTTTTCCCAATCACTACAATCTTAGCCTGTTCAAGTCTAGGATTAACTGTTATCTTCCCCCATATATCCCTGTAAACTGTGTTGCTTACTCTTTAACACTTCTACCTCAAGTGGTTTCTGGGCCTTGTACAAAGTGAAGAAAAAAATTCTTGACACGGATCCTCAACTTCATCAAACGAGTCGAATCGGCGGGCCTTCAGAAAGTGTTTCATTGAGCGTAAAAGGCCGTAATCTGATGGAGCACAGTCAGGACTGTAGGCTGGATGTGGCAGAACCTCAACACCGTCCAGCTCTTCAAACTTGTCTTTGGTCTTCCTGGCGGTGTGTGGCTTGGCATTGTCCTGCTGCATCAAAGCACGCTTTTGGTTGATCAGAGCCGGGTACTTTTGCTTCAACTTTTCGTAGACCCGCTCCAATTGCTGACAGTAAAGTTTGGTACTGATGGCACGACCATTCGGAACCAACTTAAAATGCACGATTCCTTCAAAGTTCCACCAAACGCACAACATGACTTTCTTGCCGAAAAAAAAAATCTCTCCAAAATTAATTACATTTGTCAACTATTTAAAATGTTTGTGATGGATTTATTATCAGAAAATGGTGTAGTCTATATGTATAAAAATCAGATATGTCATGTTTTTTCTCTCTTTCTATAGCTGAATAAAATATATCAAATCTTTCAACCAAGAACATTTCTCTATAGAAATACTATGCAAAAGACCAAAATGTAGTATATGATTTTCTTGCTCTATAAGGCACTGTGCCTCTGTTGATAACAAAACCATCAACATAGATTTTTAAGAAATGGACAAAGTCCGACAATTTATTTATTAAAGACATTTTTTCTATCTATAAAAAGAACGTTAAACATAAAAAATGTCTTTAATATATATTTTTAAACTACAATATTTTTTTGGTAAGGTTGACCTGTCTTCAAAGCAATATGAATGCATATAACACTAATCCAGGACACTTCTACCATTTTAGCTCAGATTTAGTTTAACAATGCAATCACTCTCTTCCACTTGTAAAAAAATAAAAAAGATTACAAATTCTTGAGACCCTTTACATTAAATACTGTGCACATTGTAGCAAACCACACTCATTCTCTTTGTATTCCACTGGTGAGATGTAACTGTCTATATTTCATTTACATTCATTATTCAGATTATTGTCCTCTTTGTTGCCATATTTATCCCAATGAGATAATGTGGTTGAAATTTGGAACTGAACCCTTTATTTCACTCGCTGTGATAATGTGGTTGAAATGTTAAACTGAACCCTTTATTTATCACTGGGGTAGACTGTTTTAGTTTCAGGTGCCATGTCTAATAGACGTCAGTTATCAGTTGTCTCCTGTTAATTCCTCTCTGCCTTAACCAGATATTGAACTCACAACTCTTTGGGTCCTTTCACTGGATCTAACCAAGACCTTTATCCACTGTGCATGTGTCCTTAAGGACATCTGTGTATGAATTTCTGGGTTTTATAAACCTAATCTCTTCAGCATCCAATTTTTTACCAGTGCTCATTTTGCAGTTTTTTGTTATCATTGCACATTTCTTACCGAAGCTCATATTGCAATTTTTGTTGTTATTATGCTTTTCTCTGGCACTCCTTGTTACTGGTTCCCATATTGTATTTATTTCTATGCTTGGTTGGCTCAGGAGATTTTTGTGCTGATTTATGAATTTTCCAATGATATTCTTTGTCTATGATTTCATCCTGATCACACAGAGGACAGTGATCTCCCTTTTCTCTCCATATGTGGTCAGCCATGCCTGATATTTCCCCTCCCCCTCCCCCGGGTGTTACAGCTTTCTGGTGTTCTTGAAGCCTTACCTTAATGCTGGGATAAATATTGCTCAAAGATGAGGACAATAGTTTGAATAATGTAAATAGTGGTGAGATGTAAGTTCCACTTGAATAGTTTCTTCCTACGAACCAGTGATTGCTCATCGGACATAGCTTTAACAGCTTAGCGGTGAAAAACTGGCTGGTTACATTCAATGCTTTATTAACCAAACTAGTAACATTCTATCATCACTGAACAGACCCTGAACTTTCACCTACCATAATGAACTTGTGTTGTCTCAGAGAGACCTCATGCTTTCAGTGCCTTTTGGGAATCCAAATCAACCCAGAAGTCACGTTGAACTCATACATATGATCCATTACGAAAGATATTTGAAAAATGTTTGGGTCTCTTTTACCACTCCTGCAAGTACTACAAGAGCCAGATCAGGATGAAAATTGAGTAGTGTTGCCATATATGAGCAGTCTTTATTTCCCAGTCTTGAAAGAGACCAAATGTGTCTCTGCTACCTTGTGGGTGATGAATTATTTTCCACTCTACAACTCATTTCTCACAGATAAAATGTTGGTAGCCTCTTGCTACTCTATCGCTATATTCAATGACAGATGTCTATGTGAACTACTTTCCTTGGTCCCCTCACCCTCATAACTAGGACCTGGTAGGCCATATAAACTGAGTCAACTCTTTCTCATTCTCTTCATATTCTATTGACAAGGAGGAAATTCCACTCAGACAGGTTCTAACCCAGAACTGTTGCATTGCGGAAGATACACCCATTTGAATGCTTTCTGGATCTCTATTTTCTTAACCACTACAAATCTAGGGTCAGCCAATATCTATCCTACAATCCTCATAATATGTACTCTGCTTGTTTCCTCTCTGCACACCCTTATAACAAATTTATTTAGTGACTATCTACCTTGAAGGGATCTTGGTTCTTGTACTGGGTGAACAATAGTAAACAAAAATGAAAGACTGAACCAGTCATCTAAGGCCCAATAGCTCTATTCTCTGACCCAAGTGAAGCACCCTGATGTTGACTGATGGGTTGAGTAGCACATATTTTAGATTCAAATCTGATTTGGTATAATATTTTCCTTTGTTTGGTGTTACCATACTAGTCAGTTGCTGGCTGTACAATTGTTAAATGACATATGTGAAGCAGTTTTCACGCATTGCTAATATTGTCCAAAATCGAAATATTCTTGGAATAAAAATTTAAAAAAAATAAGATCCTTTCTCTGTCTGTGATAGAATCCATAACTCTCATGTTTTCATAGGACCATGCCTCACTAAAAGAACCCCAGTGAGGTGCGATTTTTATTGAGACATCATCTCTAAAATGGTTACCAGCCAAGGCTATAGATCTCAGTCATTTATGCTGTTTCATTCATAACCGTGGGAAGAAGAAATGAATTTATACCTTTCCCAGAGGTATTTGTGTGTAACTCGACTGGAATTTGAACCTGAATCAAATTCTGTTTTCCAAGCCGCAATCCACTGCCTCATAAACAGATTATATTCTTGAAAATATTCTTGCTGCTTTTGCCTGAATAAAAGCTCAGATATTTGCCACCATGTGAATAAAGTATGAAATCATTATGTTGTCAAATGGTGTTAAATCTAGTTTACATCCTTTTGTTACCACAGCTACACTACCTCTTTACATATTACATTGCATAACGCATCACCCGGATTTTTACATTTCTGCAAGGTGTGGGGGTATGAAAGAATTGAATCTACTTCTGTCTCTAAGTTTGTTTTGGTTTTTAATTAATTATATAGCTCTGTTCTGTCAGAAATAGATTTGCAAATGTGATCTGTATTTTCATATATATTCACAGCATTCAAACATATATATATATATATATATGATATATATATATATATATATATATATATATATATATATATATATATATACACAATGTAGTGTATTTGTCAGTAATCACTCTCTAATTCATATCAATAAAATGTCTGACATAATGCTTTATCAGTCACTCGTAAGGAAATATGAATATATATGTGCACATATATGTGTGTGTATATAATTTTTATATACACATTTACCTATGCGCATGATGTGAATATCTATCTCTGTATCTCTCTCTCTCTCCATATATATATATATATATATATATATATATATATATATATATATATAATACCTATTTTAAATTTATGTCTATGTAATATATCCAAGGTGCGATGGATAAATTGTCGTCTAAATTATGAAAACATTAAAATAACACTGACAACTCATTTAAATAGATATATTTAATAAAATTACAAAAGAATATCTTGAAATACTAAGGAGTAAATTTATTCAATAAAATCACCATTGGCTTCAACCACAGCATCCAGACAACTTTGGAATCTCCTGCAACTCTTCTGGATGGTCTGCTTGTTTAAGTTGGTGAATGCTGCTATATATATATATATATATATATATATATATATATAAATATAAAAGTGAACATAGAAATCAACACTTAGAGGCGACAGTCTGTTTCATGCTATATGCAATCGTCAGGCCACGTGTGCTGTTATTTTTCTCGGCTATTACTTTTATATTTACACACGCTCTATCTCTGATATTGAGCACTTTATTCCATAAATATAGCACACCTTAAGACTATATTTCTTTATATATATATATATATATATATATATATATATAGTGTTATTTTTAATTTATTTTATTTAAACATTATTTTTGCTGGATACTCATATTTAAGTAGAAGCTCTGCTTCTCTAATTAAACAGTATTTTTATCCAACTACATCTACCAACCGGAATATTCAAGAAATTTTATCAGAAATATATATATATATATATATATATATATATATATATATAATTTAAAATATCTTCAGGGCAACACAATGGATAACTTGAAAATAAAAATCTCAAAGTTGATACCAATATAAACACAAACATCAATACACTAACCAACCAGTTAAAATAAAATTTCAAAAGTGAACAATATCTCTAAATCATCCCACTTCTAAAATTTCTGATGAAGCTAAATAAATAGCAGGATGTGACAAATTTATAAAGACTTCTTCTTTGTTCCTTATTTAATCATATATATATATATGTGTGTATGTCTGTCTACGTGTAATGAAAGGTATAAACATTTTTCATTTTGCCTTTCCCTTCGTAGACATATAAATATTATTATATATAAGTACAACTTTATCGATATGAAAATACAGTCGTACAAAATTACTTACACACCTAACCTACTGTTAGACAACAAAGTCTCAAGTCCCCTCAAAATCTTACCACGTGTCCTCATATATTCTGACATATAGTCGTGTATATCTCCTACCCAACCTGGTTTACCGACAAATTCTTTCTCGCTGACCTCTCCTTTCCACCACCATCAGCCATCCATTTTGCAAGAGATATCTTACTAAGAGACGATATATCACAATGTTCGCATGAATAACGTGCCATTGGAAATATGAAAGACTTTCTAAACAGTTCTTGTGCCTGAACTATGTCTGAACTCTATGTCAGTGGGTTACAAACAAAATCACCACTGTTATTGCTTACTCTTATTTATCACTTCATGTACACGGCTTTTGCAGACTGGCCGGGCTACAACAGTTCATTTATCAGCATCGGCTTTTTGAGAGGGGGGGGGATTTCATGTTTGTGTTCACAGCAAACGATTTGCAGCAAGCTCAGCACTTTCCTCTCTTACCCACCTCCAGAAGTCAGTGTTGTGATGTAAAGATCACAATCAAGCGGAACTTTCTATTCTGAATTATGACAATTTCTTCTCTTTTTTTTTTTCCCCTCGGGTGTTTCTTTGTTCCTTGTTTGTCTTTTTATTCTTCCTCTTTTTCTTTTTTTTATTTTATATGCATTTCCTTTTCTTTCTTCTCTTTTAGTTCTTTTAAGTGTCGTTTTTTTATATAATGTTTACGCATACAAAATCTCTCTATGAGATGAGGTGTGAAAGATTTGTTAAGACTTAGGTTCCCATTATATTTTATGCTTTTCCTGGGCTACGCTCACTTTTGAACAGCCCATGTAGTCATAACCCGTCATCATCACCATAAATTTCCTTACATACATACATATATATATATATATATATATATATATATATATATAATATGTTTTTGTCTACTTTTTCAAGTTTTTGCTTGTCTTCAGACTGATTCATCATAAACTTTTTAGTACATGCATCTTTTTTTTTACAGCTGAATGCCCTTCCTGATACCATACATTTAATCTTTGATATCATGATTGATGTTCTTAAACAGTATAACTTGCAAAATGGCAAATGAGATTATTCAATGTGGGATTATCCAGTGTGTTCTTCTAATTTATGTCATGACAAATCAAGGAGGAGAGTTTTAAGTCAAACGTTGTATCTAGAATCTTCTGTAAATAAAGTCGGATATCACTGAGTTCACGGAGGGGTTTTTGATTGTTATCCTAAATCTTTCTTTCTTCCAAATGATATTCAAGAAACACTATAAAAAAAAGAAAAGAAAATCATTTGTATGTATCAGCAATAAAACATCACCAATCCCAGTAATTTATCTTTTTCTCTCTCTCAGTCTTTATGACTTGTATCCATGCATGCATTTATGTGAGATGATGATATACACATTTTTATATATCAAGAACAATATTGGGAGCAAAATGTATGACAAAATGGAAAAAGTTTTCTTGTCACACATTTTGTCTTTTAGAACTTCGTCGGTCTAAATTTGTTATGTTGATGTGACTACACGAGCGCACAAGCAATGCTGGTGAGTTGTAAGTTATAGAAGTTAAATGACTTACCTGCCAACATGGCTGCCTTCTTGTATCTCCTTGGAAAGGTAAGCCAGCTAATCTACCTCATTTATAGGAGAGCACCTAATGGAGCAGGTGGGTTTGTCCACTTTGCTGGAATGGACCTGCCCAACACATTTGCATGAGTGGATTCTATTCACCCATATATCTCTCCATTAAAAGAAGAAGGGAGTTCCGCTGTCAGGAAGTGCAAGAGAAGAAGCTGTTGGAGTAGAAGAGGCGGCTACATTTAACTGTTTCACCAGTAAAAGCGTGGGACCGGGACACCAATCAAGTAGCATGGTTAAATTCATGAAGCTGGTATACCAGTGAAAATAGCTCGTCAGAGCAGTTGAAAATGTTTGTAGAAAAGACAGAGAGAAGCCACATCACACCTGTGAGAAAGTGACTGGAATTGAGATCCTAAGTCAGGACCAATCACATTGCATATCCATCTATGGATTTTGTCAAGAACCTCGGGATGAACAGAGAGAGCACCAGACTATGTATGGTAATTATATATATATATATATATATATATATATATATATATATATATATATATATATATATAAGTGTGTGTGTGTGTGTATTTAGGCAGTATTTTTTGATTAATGCATGTTTTGTTAAATAATATAGACAAGTTTTGTCTATTTATTTTAAGTAAATTCCTTTTATATTGTCGAATAAGCATTTTAGTTTTATTGCTGAAACACAAAAGAAAATCACCATGTTGATACATGTTTTTATTGTTAATCCTGTGTAAGCTTTCAGCTTACATAACCCATCATCAAAGATTACAAGTACATTACAATAAATTAAATCATAATTATAGTAATTCTTGTTTTAGATTGGTTATACGGACATTGCAATAATGATAGTTTGTTTTGTTTGCATGGAAGATTGCTATGCCACAATTAATTTATGCATATGAAATGCAGGAAGCAAATATCACAATGTGGTTCATGACATCACACATAACCACGTGATATGTATATATATATATATATATATATATATATATATATATATATATATGAGATAACTATATATATTTTTATATATAAAGAACAATATTGAGGAAAAATGTATGACAAAGTGGAAAAAGTTTTCTTGTAACACATTTCATTCTTTAGGACTTCATCGGACTAAATTTGTTATATTGTTGTGACTACACAAGTGCATGAACAAGGGATGCTGGGAGAAAAAAATTAAATTAAAAATTCCCAGCATCCCTTATTTGTGCACATGTGTAGTTGCACCAACATAACAAATTCTGTCTGGTTAAGTCCTAAAGGATGAAGCACATCACAAGAAAACTTCTTCATCTTTGTCATACATATATATATATATATATATATATGTGTGTGTGTGTGTGTGTGTGTGTGTACAAAAGTGAAGCTAACAGATATAGATTAGAAGATGTCCCAATGAGAGATGTGCTTTCCATAAGTAGGTAATTGATTCTTGCTTTGTCAAGATGGTTCTCTGTGGCCAAATTAGTAACAGCATTCTTTGGCTCTGGGAAGGATTTCCCTGATGAAAAAAATGTGCCTGGTGTTTCTCAAACATAACAATCACTAAAACACAAGGGGTTAGTGAGGGTGAAAGAATATGAGAAAAAGAAAAATATTATTAAAGAGCGAGAACAGAACAGGAATTAAGATGACAGAAGATAATGATTGACGTTGCATTTAATGTTCTGAAGATCAATGTTGATCGGAAAACAAAAAGTCAAAAGAGAGTTCCACAAGCGAGAAGTGCGAGAGAAGAAACTGTTAGCATAGAACTTCTAGCAATTTCAACTGTAAAATGATGAAAGTAGAGTGGTTTCCTGTTATCTTCTTCACGTTTTTGAATTTAGAATCTTCCCAGACAGATAGCTGGACAGAAAATGATGTTACTGGAGAGAAAATGATGTTACTTCTTTCTTGGTCTTACACTATTGCATCCGCATTCTAACCATTGAATTATAGTGATGTCCTAAGTTTAGCTTAGTGTGACACAAGGACACTGATAACAGAGTTATAAAACAGAATGGGAAGATACTATATTGTTTGATTTTTTTAATATGAGACAATTTATTTTAAAAGATTTTATGCAACATTTACCATAATCGATAGACATATCTGCCATTAATCTTCTTTTAATGCTATGTCATTTCTAGGCGCAGTTGTTCTTGGTTCACCATAGATTTCCCCCTTTTTTAAATTATCTCTGAATAGCTATCACTTCTTGGGAAAGATATTTTTTTAATTATTTCACTCCAAGCAAGTCAATAATGCCTTTAAGAAGGTTATTGAATGTGAAATAATATGTGAAAAAGAAAAAAATATTATTAAGGAGCGAGAATAATAGCAGAACAGGAATTAAGATGACAGAAGATAATGATTGACATTGCATTTAATGTTCTGAAGATCAATGTTGATCAGAAAACAAAAAGTCGGAAGAGAGTTCCACAAGCGAGAAGTGCGAGAGAAGAAACTGTTAGCATATAACTTATAGCAATTTCAACTGTAAAATGATGAAAGTAGAGTGGTTTCCTGTTATCTTCATCACGTTTTTGAATTTAGAATCCTCGTTCTTTTAGACTGGCTACCATTCATGGTTACTCTAATATTTTACCCATAACCCTGGAGAGGATAAATTGCTTAATGCCTTTCCTAGTTGTAAGGACGGAATCTGAACTCAGCTTGACGATTTCATTATAACCAATACGTTACGTTCACATATCAGCCTTTAAACTAGGAATTTCAAATATGATCTTAGAATGAACACAAATTTTGGTGTTATATGCAGCCGTCATTATTGTTTTCTTAGGATCAACCAGTTTGCATTCTGGAATAAGTTGTTAATAAAAAATATATTTTTATAAGTTTGTCAATCCTGAATATGCCAGGTTTTCTGTCATTGTTTTATTGAATATCTGAAGAGAGAGATGAATAAAAGTGGCTCAAATCATGTCATGTCAATGAGTAGATAGATATTACTTATGAAGGGCAGAGACATTCAAAAAGAATCACTCTTATCTGAACTTATTTTCTTTTTATAATTACTTCATCTCAAGTAAGGCAAGTAAGCCACTAAGATTCAAGGTGTTACTCAGTAAAAGAATACCAGAAAAATCATTATTAAAGAGAAAAACAATAACGGGACAGGATTCAAGTAAACAGAAGATGACGATTGACATTGCATTTAAATTTTTGAAGATCAAGTTTAACTGGAAAGCAAGGGGCCGGAAGAGATTTCCACAAGCGAGAAGAGCAAGAGAAGAAACTGTTGACATAGAACCTACAGCTACATATATATTTTTCATTTATTAACTTAATCCAACATATTTTTATTTTAGTGTTTAAACATTAATGATAATTTTAGTAAATGAAAAATTCATTCCTAAAAATGTTCTTTGTTTATGTTAGGATACAAAACTGGGCAGAGACGTATATTTTGGAAAATGTCTGTGTTCAAAAGCACTAGTGGAGCTTTGCTTGGCCATATATATATATATATATATATATATATATATATATATATATAAAAACCTTGTGACATATACTATACATTAATAATTATGATACATACATATCTACTTACCTATGCACACACACATATATACATATATATATATATATATATATATATATATATATATATATATATATAGTAAAGGTAACAAATCCATTGGTATATAATCAAGTGGATCCTAGTAATATATTAAATCTGATCCACAAAAAGATTGTATTTACTATTACAGAGCAAATAACTAATAAACAATAAAATCCCAAATCACCTCATATGGGGAATAGTCTATTTCGGCAGATGAAAATATCAGTCGTTTGTCTTATCACTCTCTGATGTGCACTGAGTTTGTGTCAGAAATAGAAATTTAATTGTGAATGTTAAAAAAAAAAACACAGTCAGAAAACTAATACAGAATTTATCCATTTCAATGTTTCAATCAGATGGGTTATATGAAGAATGAAATAATAATTTAAAATTAAAAGAAGAATAAAAAGGGGTTTAAAAATAACTTTAAAATATATAGATAAAAGAATGTAAAGAATGAATGGAAAGAGAGTTGGGAAAATCTTAGAGTAGGTGAAAGTTTATAAATTTTAATTAACATAGCGTAAACTAGAGGGGATATAGAAATTAGAATTAGTTATACTTTCGACATTTGAAGAGTAAGAGGGAGAGTGAATATTATGGAAATATAGTAGCTAATTAAGTTAAACCTATATTATGGAAATTTGTATTTCCACTCTCCCTCTCTCTCAAAATTGCTAATATATATATATATATATATATATATATATATATAGATAATATTAGTGGTAAATATACATATATATGCAAAATCCACAGGTGCATATACACACATGTATATTTTTTGAATAAAAAATTCCGAGAGGATAGAATCCAGGTAGAACTCAATGTCCAGGACAGAGTAAGGATATAATAACAAGGCTTAAACACAAATATTCCATGGTCATAATTTATTCCATTGGAATCGTAAATACGATCCAATTCATCAGACCTATATATATAATTATTTATTTAAAAATATGATTCCAACACGCTGCATAAGAGTTCTCATGTTTCAAAACAAGAGACAAAAACCTCAATATAATTACTTGAATTAAATTGAATTAAAGTAAGCTCTGTTCCATCTTCAAGCGAAATTTTTTTTGGAATAACTTATTTCTGAAATTTACGTGTTTTAATAGCAGATTCATTATTGAAATCAAAATTTCCATGGTGACGCCCAGCGCAATTTTTCATATAGAAAGGGGCGCATGGTGTTAATAATTTGTATCAGTAAAGAGTTACATTTCTAGGTGTCAAGTCAGGGTAAGGTTGGGGTGTCTAAATTTAAAACGGAAGATGATTTAGTCTAGTCTGGTTTACATGTCTACGGAGATTTATTTATTTTTATATTTTATTTTTTCTAAAAGGGTTTTGTGTATATAAAAAAAAAAAAACTGATGTAACATTTTTTTTTTGCTGACTTCATAAAGGGTTATCTTTTTTGTAGGGTATTTAAGCTATTTGTTAGGACTATGGATTTAAAAAAAATTTATATGCTAATTATTCAAAGCAAAGATTTGATGATGTCGGCAAAAAACCGTTAACTCATGTCTATTGTTTAATAGATTCTTATTATTTAGAAACTTAATAATGTGCAGTTTCTCATGTAGGCATAAAGGGCATGGGTCATCCCAAGTTTTACAAGTTCTAGTTTTGATTATAATTTTCCATTTTACTTTTGGTGTTTTATTCATTTCCTGGAAAATTTCAAACTTAACACCTAGAAATGTAACTCTTTACTGATACAAATTATTATATTGAAGTTTTCGGCTCTTGTTTTGAAACATGAGAACTCTTATGTGGCCTGTTGGAATCATATTTTTAAATAAATAATTATATTTATGCTCTACTTTTGTATCGAGCACTATTTTTTAAAAATAATAACAAAAATACTAAAGAACTTTGGATTATTTACCTAACCAGTTCTTTCCTATTTTCTATATACTTTCATATATATATATATATATATATATATATATATGTATAATATTTGACACTACTTCATTCCCTTATATATATATATATATATATATATATAATAAAGAGGCTTAAACACTAATATTCCATGGTCATAATTTATTCCATTGGAATCGTAAATACAATCCAATTCATCAGACCTACAAATTCAAAAAGAAAACAGAAAAAACGACTCCGGAAATAAAAAACAAAATTTAGAGAGAGTGTAAGTATGAGAGTGTGGGACGAATTAGATCTAAAGAGAGGGGTAACAGACGAGAGAAGGTGACAGATTAAAACTTAACAGAGAGAAGTTTTAGAGAGGTGAGTCAAAGACGGTTTAAGTGAGAGAAATATGAATGTTGTCGGATGTCTAATACATTAAAGATGTAACCGGAAATGACACATTTTGTGGTGACATACACACACAATAGACGATCTAATCTTAAAGATCAGAAGAGGGAGGGAGAGGAAAAGAAAAGAAAAGAAAAAGGGGTGGGGGAGACACATGGGGTGGGTGAAACTAAAACTGAAGGGCATTTACTGAAATGGCCGCTGTGTAATTAAGAAAATTAATATCAACTACAGGTTACAAATCAAATATAAACATCTAAAAGATAAATATAACGATTATCTAATCTAGCAAGGACCTATATTTTTATGTTCAAAAACACATGCGTATACACACATACAGAATAACATATTTACATTTACACGTACATACATACATAAATATAGGCGTGTAAACACATACACACACATATATCCATGTACACATACACATATATACATATATATATATTCATATACATATACATATATATACACATATACACATACATACACATACGCATACATATATGTATACATATACATACATAAACACACACACATACATACATATACACATACATCCATACACATCCACTCCTACATATATACACATATGCACACATACACAAACATGTACACACATATCCATATGAATCAAAATGTAAAATTTAAAAGAGTAAAATTTAACGATTCCAATGGAATAAATTATGACCATAGAATATTAGTGTTTAAGCCATTTTATTATATCCTTACTCTGTCCTGGACATTGAGTTCTACCTGGATTCTATCCTCTCGGAAAATGTTTTTTTTTTATACAAATATATATGTATTTATGTATATATATTTATATATTTTGCATATGTATGTGTATATTTACCACTAATATTATCTATATATATATATATATATATATATATATATATATATTTTTGACACTAATTCATTCCTTGTCGGGCTGTCAGTTTCCTAGGAACTGATCTGCTTGACCCTCATACGTTAAATATTGATGGGAGAGTCGACTATATATATATATATATATATATATTCTTTCCAGGCAATAAAATGTGTAAAAAAAGTCCAAATGTTCTGCATTTCCAATCACTTTCAGCTATACTTTTAGGCAATATCAAGGATGATTTTATTTTTACTTTTAACTGAAGGGATGGATTGTTTCATGTATGTATCTAGAGTGATAGGAATGTTTTATTTTCTGAACACAGTCAGCACATTGTGGCCATGTTCAAGTTAATGTGATAATCTGATATGCTACATTGGATACATGACAACAAAACCTCCCCTGAAGGATGACATTGACAAAGATTTAGAAGTGTCTTCATCATCTGATGTCACTTCTCAAATAACTGCAGATGAGAGTTTCATATCTTAGCAGAAGTTTCAGACATATATAGCCGCTTCTTATCTTCCACATTTTTGTGTCTTGATTCTTTGAGACTTTTGAATTTATTGATTCTGTGAAACATTATCTTGATTCTGTACTTGATCAATCTTTCAGGTTAATTTGGTCATTTCTTCTGTTGAAGATCTTTGCAAGAAGACCTTATCTCTCTTCAGTGTCCAGATATTAGTTCCCAGAACAAGCCTGTCCATTTTTGTTGTTTCTAGGTATTTTTGCAGCATAGATTCAGCTTTGACTACTTGTGAATTTGTCTGAACCAAGAACCTTTGTATTAAGATGGCTCTTAAAAAAAGTTAACATGCAGCAGAATAAATAAATAAATAAATATAAGGAGTTTGTCTTAGGATAGAAAAAATGTCCTGTTGCATTTGATGATGGAAAAGAGACAAATACATTTTGGACTTTATATATTTGTTCAAAATAATATCTTCTTTTATTATCAATAATATAATCTATTTGAATTAATTAATCTATTTTAATTCTTGATCAATGTATGCATATACAACTTCAGATTTCAATCCAAAGAAACACAGTTTCAACTTCTACAGAGTTCATAAACTGTTTTTTTTCCTAAAATAGATGACAGAAGGAACAAAGTGTGGAGAGTAAAGAGAATGAGGCCAAAATTTCATATTTAGCGCCATGATATTTGCTTGAGTGACTTGGAAAAATGTGTGCCCTTGCATTATCATCTAAGAGTGACATACTTTTATGATTAACCACCGAGGACACTTTTTCTGTGAAATTTTATGCAAAGCTTTCTATTGTTGGCAATACTTCTAAATATTAACTGTTTTGTTTTGGTTCAGTAGTTAATGATAAACTTCACCTTCTGCAAACAAAGAAAGAAGAAAACATTTTTTTAGGTATAGTTCTGCTATGGGGCAAGATTATTCTTTTTCAGTGAGATTAGCTGTTGTTATTTCATCAGATATGACTTTAGAGAATGCTACTTTTCCTAACTCATGGCTTTGTAGCCTAAATGAGTCTCTGTTACTCAGACATTACTCGTACAATTCAAGATACCGCTGGTCCAATCCACCATTCTGGCTTTCAGAACGCTTCAAAACATAAAATCTGTCTTCCCTTCTCACTGCTTCAGCCCTCCTTTTTCAAGCCAACACCACAGTTGACCAACCAATTCTTTGCTTTTATTCTCAGTTACCCAGGTAAATAGCCTCCTCCAGTTCAACCAATCAGCACACGGCTTGCTATTGGTCGAAGCATGCCAAACTATACAAAAACCTTTGTTACGACACATACTGATGGAATCACCTTACAGGAGAGTAATGCCATTTCCCACTTTCTCATTTTTGCAGTCTTTTTCTTTTATGTGCTGTGACCCTTCAAGATGTTGAAGTTCATAGCTCTCCACAATTTTCTGTACTTTGTAGCTCTTAATAAGTTTTGTCTTTTTTATCTCTCCTAAACCCTGTTTTGCTATCAGTTTATTCAAGCTCACCAGGTAGGTTATGTATTGTTTTCCTCCATCTCTCTTGCCTTCAAAAAGTCCTCAGAATATCGAATTTTCTACACCTTCTTTCCTCATTATGTGCCCTAGAAATTTCAACAGTCTCTTCTTGATATTAAGTATGAGTGTCCTTTTTGTTTCCATTTTCTCTAAAACTTTAATGTTGCTTACATGTTCAGTCCATCATATTCTGAGTATCTTTCCATAGAATCACATTTCTGTTGCTTCAAGTCACACTTTCATCTGTGAGAAGATTGTCCAGCATTCACAGCCGTATAGGAGGACTGTTATTATGTAACAGTTCACTACATTTTTCTTTGTTTCTCTTGCTTCAAGTCTCATCTTCATCTGTGAGGAGATTGTCCAGCATTCACTGCCATACAGGAAAACTAATATTATGTAACAGTTCAGTCCTCTTTTCTTTGTTTCTAATGAAATATTTCTATTTATTAATACTCTGCTTAGCTTTTGGCAGACATATTTCCCTATCCCAATGTGCTTTAGGATTTCAATTCTTTAATTTTCATCTTCTGTTAAAGCACTTCCCAGATATTTAAATTGTTGTACTTGTTTGGTTTTGGTAGTTTTAATTTGTAATTTGAATGTTGGGCTGTTGATTTTGTGATTTAATAGAATAATCTGTCACCCTATGAGTGACTACACTATAGGTAGTAACTACCAATAAGTATCTGTAAGTCAACGGACAACAGAGACTAGCTGCGACCTATTCTAGCTAGACGGTTGAACTCTCTGCCTTCGGGAAGAGAGGAACTCGGATCAGGCTCTGTCAAAGTCAACAGGCTCAGATTCTTCTTCTTCTTCTTCTTCTTGTAACTGCATTCACCCGAGGTGGGTTGAGCTGGCTCCAATATTGGAGTTTCATGGGAATTTGGAATTGACAAGCGGTCCCCAACCCGCATGTATAGCACATGAGATTTGATTATAGTGGTGAAGGTTTCATGCAGGACCATCCACACTTTTTGAAGGGCCGAATACAGAGACCTGGTGCACTACGTGCCATAAGGTCCCTAAACAACCCTCCGCAAGTTTTGAATTCAGAGTTTTCCTTCTCCTAGACCATTTGCCATCTAAGGCTATAGAACCTAGTCTATCCTGCTATTTACCCATAGCTGGAGGGAGAAGAAGAGGATTCACACCTTTCCCAAGGGTATTAGCACGTAAGTGAATGTAATGGATTCGACTGGAATTCGAACTCGGCTCTCTGATTCCTCGATCCAAGCAGCTATCCATTACTACACCGTACCTCCCTTCAGGCTCAGATTGCCCCACATTAAATTCGGCCTTGTGCCACATCCTACCTCATAGGGAGGTTGGTAAATATTACTAGTTTGGATCTGTTGAGTACAACTCAGATTTACGCAAGAACTACCAACCTTCCAATAGTAGCACTCACTACTGGATTGACTTGAGACAACCTTGTGCCTAACTGTTACCTTTTATTCTTATTGTACTGGGGTTTTTTTTACAATAAACCCTTACTTACTTTATCCGCCTTGTTTTTCAAGTATATATTCCTATTAGCACGGAATATAACATTTTGCAAAAACCTATACATTCTGTCTTCTTGCAATTGAAGTCCTTTCCGCTTACATTCCTAATAGTGGGCATTAATGGGTTAAAACCTAATTTTATATTTTCTTCAGTAGGAAGGAAATAAAATCTTTCCAATTAAGAATGTTAAGAACAGCTGTGATAGATGCAAAGTGAAGTGGTTTTAACTATGTCTTTTGTTCGGACAAACAAAAAGTTTAAAAGTTCATGAAAATGTCACCATTTGTTATTTTCATTTGACTCTTATAAAATTATGAAATTCTAAACTTGTATTTTTTTTTTAAGTTTTCTGCTTTGACCAAATCCCAGAAATAAAATGGTATTATTTTATTCAGTACGTTTTTATTAGTTTAATTTATTTTCATTTCTCTAAATATCACCACAAACATTATCTTCTTTTTTTTATTTTTCCTGTATTTTTTCTAAAATGGAAAAATTTGGGGGTAACAATGAAAATGTATTTGTTGTATGTGGGTGTGGTTTTTTTTTTATTGTTTTTCTTAAGGCTCAGAACTTGAAAAACAATGAAATCTTTCTTTTTATTGCAACAAAAACATACGAGGAAAAAACATTATTATTATTATTATTTATAAAATAGAGAAAATAAAATGAAATGAAAAAAAAATTTTTTAACTAAGATCTAGAAAATAAAAATAAACAAAATTTCAGTAAATAGTAAAATAAGAATAAAAAGAATATTAAACTGAAAAATAAAGTTTAAGTAAAAAATAATTGAAAAAATTCAACAATGACAAAACTTAAGAAAATATCCTGGAATCAAAAAGAAAAAAAAAAATTTTTTTTAAATAATCTGCTAAAAACAAGAAAAATATTTTTGTTTTTGAAATCTTTATATATATATATATATATATATATATATTATAAATTAAGTGATTTAAAATATGGTTTTTTCGCTACACAGTAATAACCATGTTTCAAAAATGGAAGCTAAAAACTTTAAATTTAATTTTGAAATTAAATTAAAAACATTAGTTCCATTTCATCCTCAAGCAAATTTTGGAGTAACTTATTTTTAAATTTACTGAGTTTTTATTGCAAGGGAAATTCATAATTTACGGTTACCAAGGATACAGATTTTATATATAAACCTAGTAATTTATTTAAATGTATATATATATATATATATATATATATATATATATATATATTTTAAATTGAAAGATAAAACAAAAAGTTAAAAAGAAGTCTTTACAACCACAATTCTAGTTAAGTTGTGACTTGTACCAATAAAGAGATGTATCACTTTTACAAAAAAAAAAAAAAAAAATCAGACCCTATTATGAATTCACCCTTTAGAAGACAAACTCATGAGAATATTTGGTAATCATTTTTTAAGTATCTTTTTAGAAGGGATCCAAACATTTAATATTAATGAAAATGTAGCAATCCAAGGGTAAGTTTGAATAATTTTTTGTTACTGGTGCATATATGCATCAGTTTCCCACTTTCAACTTGGTGTTCTGCCATATTCCATTTGAGTAAATGTTCAAATCAGGAAGGGCATGTGCCTTGAGCTCCTATTAGGATGGGACTTAACCCACACCACAGGTGAATCTCGTACATGCAATCCATTTCTAAAGATGCCCAGGAAAATGGTCTGTTCCCTGTACCACTCCAGTAAGTGCCAGATAAGGCAAAAAAAAAAAAAGAATTATGGGAAGAAGCTGTTCAGTCTTCATTTTCTAGTCTCAATAGAGCCCAAAAGCATCTCTCCATCCTTGTGGGTGCTGAACTATTTTCTGCCCTTTCACACAAATGAAATGTTGCCAGCCTCTCAATTTTCTATGGCTATTTCCATGGAGAGTATTCAGATGAACTACATTCCTTAGTTCCATCAGATCTAACTTTCACAGCCAAAACGCACAATGCTGTAAACCAGGCATGTTAAACTCAAGGAATATGGGCAGAGGCAGGCAACATCAGCCATATCTGCAACCTTGAGTGCCACACTTGCTTACAGTCTTACGTTAATAACAGCTAGTGGTAACTAAACTTTACATACAAAATACTTACAAGGTAGTACAATTTAATCAGTTTTATGTTGTCCTGATGATTGACATTGCTTTAGATAAACTATTCGCAATATATCAGGTTGGACTGTCTGTGTAGATCTCACTTTGATCAAAGATGACAAATGTTTATCAGTTAATCTCATTCTGTCAGATGTTATTGTAGCCTTCATAAACGAAAATAACTGCTCACACTGTGGACCCAAACATTGCCATAATATTTATGGCAAACTTTCTGAAGTTCTTAAATATCGGAGGTATGAAAAAAATCTGGGTACCCCTACTTCTAGGTACCTTCCCTTGAGTGTTGAGTCAGTCTGCATTTCTAGTAGTTCCATCTGTAGACTTTCCTCTGCCTGAATAACATCAAAAGTGAATGGTACTGAGAATAATGCAAACTGATGAAAAATCACAAAATCTTTGCTGAATTCCTTTGACAGCAATTCCAGGTAATTGTCGTACTTAGCAAAGATAAATACAGACTCAGTATTGGCAGTTTTTTTTTTCAACTCCTTGCACATAGGAAAATGAATCAAGTTTTCATGTGACAACTGGTACTTCAATGCAGAACTTGGAGAGATGGATTAACAGGAGATAACTGATAACTGACATCCATTAGACATGGCACATGGAACTAGAACAGTCTACCCTAGCTAGTGAAATAAAGGGTTCAGTTTGACATTCAAACCACCTGAAGAAGGCTGGAGCACACAACGGCCGAAACGTTGTGATAAATATGGCAACAAAGATGAGGGCAATAGTCCAAATAATGTAAATAGTATACATAATACCTCATCTCAGAAATATAGACAGATATCATAGTCCAATTTATTTAAAACGTTGATTTTTTATTGTTGTCATGGTTGAGTGGACAGCTAATGAAATTGTCACCTGTCTCCTACAAGATGGCATTGAGCATCAGTTGATTGATAGTCTACCTCCCAGATGTGCTGTTTGATATACTTTGATCAGTCGGGCATTACCTGTTCTATAGATAGCCAAAGATTTCAAACTCTGTCATCACCAATACTCACTTTGTTTCTGTAGGTGTCCACACAATTTTGTCCATGTAATATATAAGGTACAATGTTTGTGTGTGCATGTCCTCTTGAAAACCTGAAAATTAAATCTTCATAAAGTTGATTGTCTTTCCTTATGTGTGTGTGCATGCAAACATTACACAAAACTGTGCCAAGTAGAATGTGTGTGCTTAACACTTCCACTGCTGTGGACATACATCCTTGTGCAAATTAATTGAAACAACCACTTTAATTTCCTTTCTTTCAAAATATGGTCAGTTTTAGATCCACTGGAGTGACAGAGTGTAAGTGATTTCTATTTTTTCTCAGATTAGGTCATTTTCAGTGGTGTGCAAAGTAATATGAATCTCTTTTTGATGAAATTTGTTTGGAATTAAAAATTTTTGCATCATCCATGATTATCACACCCAGATGCTATTGTCTTGACTGTCGATTAGTTGTCCTATGACGTTTGTCTTCAGTGGACGTTACTCCAAGGAAATGTATGAAAATTGTAACACTGCACAAACACCCTGGCAAGCCTTACCAGTGGGCAAGTCAAAGTACTACAGATTGGACTGGAAGCTATCCTGATTTAAATCCAGTTGAGAATCTGTGGTCAATCTGCAAGGAATGACTTTATAGAATGGACATAAAAAATACTAACGCATACACTGGGTCATGTTTCATTGGAAAAATATGAAAATAAATTAAATAACAATGGAATTATTCATTTTGTTTCAATTAATTTGCATACGGGTGTACTTATATGCCAGAAACTTAAATTGACTGCTGTTGATGTCGATATACATTTTCATGTCACTATTATCTTACTTAATAGGTGGAGTTTTAGCAAAACGTCTGAACACTATGCATTGGAAAGTAGATGAGAGTTTCTTTTTCTGGTCCAGACTTACGTTCAGGCAAGTCATGATAAGCACGGTTATAATGGTCAAGCTCCAGTCAGCCTTGTGCAGAGTTGGAATGACCAAAGTAAAACTTGCCTTACTTCATAGGTGGAGGTTTTGTAAGACACATGTGAATGCTATGTGCTGTACAAAAGAAAGAGAGTTTAGTCAATGTTAAAAAAATTCCATGCCATCTTTACTCCAGTCAGGGGCTAAACAGGTAACTCAGTTGATGTCAAATGTATTAGGCAAGTCCATTCTAGTAAAAATGAACCAATCAACCTGCTGCATTAGGCATCTCCAATAAATGAGGTAAAATTAGCTGGCTTGCTTTTCCAAGAAGATACAAGAAGGCAGCCATGTTAGCAGGTATGTCATTTGACTTCTAAGTCCTCGGTCGACCAAAAAATAAGAACATGTCCCAGCAAGGACATCCTTATCTATGTGCTACTACTCCTTGGAAAGGCAAGCCAACTAATCTACCTCATTTATAGAAGAGTACCTAACGCAGGTGGGTTAGTCCATTTTATTGGAATGGACCTGCCCAGCACATTTGCATGAGTGGACTCTATTCACTCATATATCTCTATTAAATGACTCAGGGACATTCATTCAGCTTGAAGCAACTACACCAGTCTACTTGTGTGTCAGACCACTTGCAAGCCAACCAATATTCCACAATCTTGGAGCAAGGGGAAAAAAAGAGAAAGAGGAAGGAAATGTTTGTCTTTTTATAGAATTCAAACAGCACCAAATAACTTGTGTTTGGCAAAGCCAAGTGGAGTAATCAAATTTTCAGTTCCTTAATTACTAGCATCATAAGAAAATGTATTTCTTTTTCTTTTTATTACTATTATTTTACTTAATGATTTTATTTCATTTTTCCCACACACGAGTTTAACAGCAAAATTGACCAATTGTTAGATTAAGCTCTGAACTATTTTATTTTACAAATGATTAAAGATATCTTACTGGAATTCTCTGATGTTTTATAACACTATTGGACTCTACTTTGAGCAATAAGGATGTATGATTACTTTCCAAACTTAACAGAAGAATCGTGATGAAATCAATCATAAATGAAAATGACACGTTCATCATTAATTAATCACAGGTAAGATTCATGAAGGATTGAAGTTCAAATATATATGTATTATTCCAGGATCATTTTCCAATTACTTAAGATGATCTTTGCCCTCTCTAAACTTCTACCTTTCTGTTCTGGAGTAACAAGGTGCCTCACATGTTTCACATATGATTTCATTTTCAAGTCATTTTTTCACTGCCATTTGGAATGTCATACGTGAAACAACTCTCTCACATGCCAAAAGTTTTATGGGTTGAGTTGGATTTTTTCTAATTGATCGCCTAAGCTCTAAGATGAAATAATGATCTCTCTTCCTGTTTTGAGCTCCTGATCCAATTTTCCTCTCTTCTGTTCCCTCTATTTTAAACTTATTCACCCTTCTCTTGATGGTTCTTGAATGGACTTTGAAGATGGAAGCCAGAGTATGAATGTTGGTACCATTACTGAAAGCCTGAATGATCTTTTTCCTCTCAACTTTGCTCAGTTGGGAAGTGTGGGGAAAATTGTGAAAATGGCCTACCTCGGAAATGCCTGCGAATCTGTGCGATGTGCAAACTCGGGTTTGGTCAATGGTAAAAGGAACCAAAATGGCAGCGCCCATGTTTTATGCCAGGCGGTCTCTGACAGTTAACACGAAATCTCGTTGTCTCGTCATTTGCATGCAAATCATGGTCGGTCCTCGGCTGTATAAAGCAGGCGTGTTTTTGTTTCTGATCAGTGGGCTTTTTGCTTGTAAGAAGGTTGGACGTGTGACACTGGTTTTTGACGGTTACCCTCCTCGCGTTTTTTTTGTTCCTATCTGCTATTATCAGTTGAATTGTTGTGTTACCACGACAGGAAGACAGTGTGGCTGACACAAAACAGTTCTAACCTGCTCTCCTTTTAGCTAAATAACTCAAAGGTTTTTTTCTTGATTCTTATGAAAAATGGTGTCAAGATGGCTAAATGTCTTATCTGAAAATGTCAGAAAAAGAAACTCAATTAGTTTAGTGATGTTTTAGATATTAAACATTTTGTGGGGTGGATAATTTATGCTGTTACATGATTTGGACAATTTTGCTGTTACACTCGGTTTATCTATCTTGAGAGGTAGATTGGTCTGTATAGCATTTGCATTTATACAAGTATCTTCTTACACAAAGCATGTTACTAATACTGTATTTATCCATGACACGAAAATTAACCCCTTCGGAAAAAATAGAACATAAAAAAGTCAAAGTTGTAAAATCTACTGCACATTTTGTGAGGTAAAAAAGCAAATCTTTTCTACAAAAGAGAACATAGGCGTTCTTCTATGTTCAAGAGTTACATCAAACATGGCTGGGGTTGTTGTCTTCAGGAAAACATTGGTTCTCTCTTTCTTCTAGCTTTTTTTTTTTTTTTTTTTTTACAAAAAAAGATCTTGCCTTCTCGATCTGACATTTGAAGTATTTGGAAGAAAAAGAAAGAATAACATGCTAAGTGGAAATATCTTTGAAAGAAAAAAAGATAGCAAAAGATAATTTACATGAAACAACGAATTAAAGAAAAAAAAGGAAAGAAAGAAAAAATATAAAATAGTTAAAAAGAAAGAAAAACAAAATATTCCGAAGAATGAAAGAGGAACAACAAATAACTTTGAAAGAGAATGAAAGAAAAAGAAGATAAGAAAAAAGAAAAAGAAAGGAAAAAAATAAAAAGAAAGGAACAGTAAGAAAGAAAAGGAAAAAAGAGGAAGGAAGAGAAAGTTATTAGAAGGAAAGGGAAAAAGGAATCATAGAAAAGGGAAGGAGGGAAACGAAGAATAAAGGAAGAGAACAGAAAAAAAAAAGAAAAGGGGAAGACAAAAAGATATAAAAAAAGGAAAGTTAAGACCAAAAGATGTAATGACAGAAAAGGAATGAAAAAGGAAAAAAGAAATAGTAAAACAGAAAGATATAAATAAAGAAAAGGAAGGAGAAAGGAAAAAAGAAAAGGAAACTCAGAAGGAAAAGGTACAAAGAAAATAAGATAAAAGAGCAAAGAACAATAAAGGGAGAAGAAATGTAAAATGAAAAGAAGAAAGAAAGGAACTATTAAGTTGGTGCAAAAATAATGACGTAATAATGTCGTTTTTTGACGTTAAAAAATACGTCAAAAAACGACATTATTACGTCATTAATTTTGCACCAACCTAATAAAAAGAAAAAGGACAAAACAATCGAAATTAAATTTTTAAAAAAATCCAGGTTCAAATGAATTTTTTACAAAAAATACCTAAGATTCAGAGAAACAAAAATTTAAAGAAATTAAAACATGTTAAGTAAAAAATTAAAAAAAAGATCATAGCAATAAAAAATCTTTCTTTTTATTTTAAAGTTTTACCTGAAGCAGACAAAAGTCTCTTTTTATTGGAAACTCATTGAAAAGAATGAAAAAACAGATACTTTGGATTTTTATCAAAAATGAGAAGACACATGATGGATGAAGTGTCTATTCTTTACTTTCTTAATTGTTTAATCAACAAATAGAGATTCCCCCATATACAAGAAAGCAATCAGCAAGAATGGATGTTTGGGTAGTGCAGCAGATATCGACATGCAAATTGGCATCTACAAGATGAGTTAAAATTCCACTAGCATTCACTTTTAGAACATGAATCCATCTCTACTTCTAGATGTTAAATAGTAGGGTAGATTAGCCTCTCTAGCCTTGGTTGGCAACCTGTCTAAGAAAAACCCTGAATTCTAAACTATGATGGAGACAATATGAAACCCCAAGAGGGCATGACAAGTGACTTATAACAAAAAGGAATCTGTGGAGTCATGATCACCCACTTTGTAAAGAGACAAGGCATTAAAAAAGCATATATATATATATATATATATATATATATATATATATATATATATATATATATATATATTTTTATATTTTTGGCATATATATATATATATATATATATATATATATATATGTATATATATATATATGCCAAAATTGTTTTTATTGATTTCTTTGTTTTATTAAGGCTTACCAACCTTTTGCAGGTTACTTAAAGCCAAAAAATATTTTTAGATTGTAAGAGGGTTTGGGGGATAATAATAATAATAATAATAATAATAATAATAATAATAATAATAATAATAATTTACTGATACAAGTCCTACTAATTAACCCATAACTGTGGGGAGAAGAGGTGGATTCATACCACTCCTACGGTCATTTGCATGTAAGTGAATATAATTAACTGTACTTGAATTGGAACTCTGCTCTCTAAGCAGAGCCATTTTGGAGTCGTTATCCATTACATCACCTGCATATACATGCTTACAGCACCTCGTATTCCCAAGTTGTTACCCAACCTGGTACTGACCAGGCTTGACATTGCTTAAATGGTGTTTTCATGTTGTAAGCCCTAAAGTTTTGTTTTGTTTTAAATATAAAAAAATCAGTTTTCTTTGATGTATTTATTTACAAATTTTCAAAAAGTAGGGAGCTGGAAATATATATATATATATATATATATATATATATATATATATATATATATGTATATATATATATATAATATTAGTGGTCAATATATATGTGTATTTCCAAGAGGATAAAATCCAGATACAGTTCAATGTACAAGACAGAGCAAGAATATAATATAAAAGGCTCAAACACTAATATTCCATGGTTATAATTTATTACATTGGAATCGTAATCACAATCCAATTCATCAGATCTACAAATTCAAAAATTCTGATGAATTGGATCGTGATTCCAATGTAATAAATTATGACCATGAAATATTAGTGTTTCAACCTTTTATATTATATTCTTGCTCTGTCTTCAATGTAGAGTTCTACCTAGATTTTATCTTCTTGGAAAATTATATATATATATATATATATATATATATACACACATATATATATATATATATATATATATATATATATATATATATATATATATATATGGACACACACACAATTTCTAAAGAAAGGGTTAGATATTAATCTGACAGATTTTATTACTTAAATGTATTGACCAGGCTCGACATTGCTTAACAAAATTACCGAAGAGTCTTGTATTATTAGCTGTTATAGTCACTGTTTACAAACCCACACTTCCTCTCCATTTTTCAGGAGCATATATTGTTCTGGATTTTTATCTTTAATAATAATATTTTTTCCGCAATGCATAGATCACACCAGTCATGGAAGTTACCAAGGGTTCTTGCTCTTGATATGAATCTCCATTCCAAATATGGGGTTAGCCCCATATATATATATATATATATATATATATGTATGTATATATATGGAGATCAAATACAGATTGGATTCAGACTGCATGAATTTAAGTGAGCTACTAGGCTGGCATCTTCGCCCCACCCTTTCACTGTCAAAACAGTTAAATGTAACCATCTCTTCTACTCAAACAGCTTCTTCTTTCACACTTCCCATCTGTGGAACTCCCTTCACCTTGCTTGCTTCCCCGATAACTATAATCTTCAAATATTCAAGTGTAATGTCAATCGACATCTGACACCCAGAGCCTGTTTCCCGTCCTTCTCTGTATCCTTTTCTCAAACATGCCTCTTTACTTTTGTTCTCAATCCTCTGTAACACCTTGTGAGCTAGGGGTTACAAAGCAATTCCCTCCTGCCTTGCTTGGGTTAAATTGCTTTAAAAAAAAAAGGAAAAAGACATTGAATTCAGTCTCTTCACTACTGATCGGCAGATGGTCAACACATGTTCCAAGTTCTCTCTCCAGGACATTGCTTGTAATAATATGAGGGATTTCTTCCTTTTATTACATACAACCTATAAAACACTTGTAGCCAAAAATATACACACCAGTACACAAAGTAAATACATTGTATGATATTAACTCATTCTATGTCCAGAAAGAAAATATTTTAACCTTCCTGCTAAAAACTTTTGTATGGCATGTCTCAGGTGAGAGACCATAGGTAAATTATTCAACCTCACACCAACGTCAATGACTTATAACAAGAACTAGAAACAAATTGTCACATCGTCTTTTCAGCTGGCTGCCAAAATTAAAAACTCATCAATAATCTACAACACAGTAATTGTGTGATGTTGGAAACCGTAACGTCAATTTGAAAGCTGACTATTTCTTTCTCAATCACAAAAAATGTTCAGGAAACTATTCATCTTTTTGAATCCTGAATCCTTGTGTAAACTTCAACCCACAGTAATTTGATTCAAGGAGAGTTTATTCTTTTTCTCTTGTTATGGCCTCAAATATTTGCACTTCAAAGTAACATAGTAAGATAATGGAGATTTTCACTTACCCTTGCTTATAGGACTCCTAACTGTAAAAATATTTTTCAATCCTCTTATATACACAATAACAACACAAAGTGCACAATTAAACATTTTTTCCAATTCAGTCTTATGATATGCAAATAAACCCTTCTGTTAAGATTGTGATATAAAGCTTGAAAAGAAACCTTTTTCCAGATGTTTAACCCTTCAGTATTTAGCACGCATAAACCCATCACCGTAAATATCAGTTATCAAAGTTTTACTGTCTGCATGACTTCCTGCATTACTTCATCATATATTATGGCAGAGTATACATGCTGTGCGTTACAGCAGGTGGAACATTGAGTGCCAATTAACACGTTGATTTAGGTGTGCTGAATGTAAAAGGGTTAAACAGTTTAAAGAAGTGATGGCCATTGTTAGTGTTCGCTTTAAAAATAAAAATATTTGGAATTGATATACTGTTGGACAGTTTTCTTATAGTTGAAGAAGAGATGCAAAGTGATGGGGACATCGCACCACAGATAGATGCTGAGAATGTCCTAGACAGAACATGTGAGAAACAAGGAAGTTCTCAAGAAAATGCGGAAATGGTAAGACACTTATGCTGAAAATCAGAAAAAGACTTGAATTTTCTTGAACTCCTTATGAGGAAGGTCAGGTAGGAAAACTTAACACTCACAGGATGTATGTAAAATTCAGGTAGAGGAAAATAATGAACAACTTACCTAATGATTTCGGGTGAATGAATAGCAGAGAAGGGACAAGGTGTGATAGCAAAGTGTCAAACGTTGCTTACAGATAAAACAGATAGGAAGTTGTGGAGAGTTATGTTCGCACATATATGTAGAACATAAAATGGATGTATGGTAGAGTGAGAACAAAGAGGGATGGTAAAGAGTCACAAATTCCTTAGAGATACGAATGAAAAGAAATTGTGGAGACCCACGATCGCATACATCCAGAAGAGGCACAACACATAAAATGGATGAATAGCATAGTGAGTGAGATGTTAGAGTCAGATGTTGCTTACAGCTACAACATGACAGGAAGCTGTGGTGGGTAATGGTTGTGACGTCCTGAAGGTGCACAGCATGTAAATGATGACAATATGGTGAACTTCAAAATAAATTGAAGCAAGTTTTCCTGATCGTTCAAAGAAATCACACTGTACACTTGTAATAATGATGACGCAATGTACCACTAAACCCAGACAAAGACATAAATGCATTGTGCAGCATGAAAATTTGGGTCATTTATTAAAGAGATGACCTTTAAAAATTTCTGACCTTGACATACGTTGAACAAAATAGTATTGCGTACCATGATTTTCTACAATATTTTATGATTCTCGGAAAGATTTGCCCAAAGTAATTTTTAATGTCTTCTCTGAAATTTGAAATCATTCTCTTGACGATGCCAGATCTGTTGAACACAGAGTGAAATTTTCCTGACCATTTCACAACAATTTTTGCCTAATTTCCAAAGTAACATGCAATCTAGCGTTAACCAGATGTAAAAGGAAAATTACATCTTTTTCTTAACCAATTCCAGATGAAAGCTTTTACTCAATTGCTGTAATCAGTTCATTTAACAGAAATTAGTGCTTCCTGGAATCAATCATTTAGTTCCCCAGAAGAACTTACTATTTTTTCAACACCACAAGATATACAGTAACATATTCTTTGGATAAAAGCTGGCCTCTCATACAGTTTTATTCCTCTTGCTCTACTACTTCTTGATCTACCCTATTTGGAAGCCATACATCAAAGTGACTAATATAACCAAACGAGTGTAGATGCTTTACAGCACTGTGCTGACATGCATAAGTTTCGAACCAACTACATAAAATGATTATGTACCTTTATTTTATTAAAAAGCTAAATTTGTTTCTCACTTGCTTTTATCAATAGGGTCTATGGACCTTGAGGATGCGAAAATAAGTTGTATTTTTGTAAGTGCTGGGTAATAGAAGATGCACCACTTTAATCAACATATAACTGAAAAAGGCTATGCAAAACTATTTTAGCCAATAAAAGATCTGATATGATAAAGTCATGATAATATAGTGGTTGGAATGTTGCCTTTATTTCGCTCACTGGGGTAGACAGTTCTAGCTCCACGGGCCATGTTTAATGGATGCCAGTTATCAGTTATCTCCTGTTAATTCCTCTCTGCAAGTTCTCCACTACCTTAACTGGGTATTGAACTCGCACTCTTTGGGTCCTGTCACTGGATCTAACCAACGCCTTTATCCACTGTGCCATGTGTCCTTGAAACATTGTAATAAATATGGCGATAAAGATGAGGACAATCGTCCAAATAATGTAAATAGTGTACATGATACCTCATCGCAGAAATATAGACAGATACTGAATCTAAGGTGCCTTGACAAGTTATTATAGATGAACATTATCTTTCTTTTTTACACTAAAATCGTGGTTAAAATTTCTGCTTAACTTAACAAGAGATAGGTGGTAGGAAATTTCTAGAAACAGAATTCAAACCACACAAAATATGTTTGCACTTAAAACACTTCCAGTAGTAGCAAAGAAAATCAGAAGACTACAAAAGTTAGACAAAAGAAAACAAAGAAATATTGTTAGATTCTCAGTAGGCAATCCAAAACTAACATCCAGACAAGTGAGGATTTAATGCAAGATACACCAGTGGGGTTTCAGTTGATACAATATTCAGTGTGTTATGAAAAGAACAACCTGAACTCCTGTATTAACTAAAAAACAGTGGGAATGGAAGACTGAAGTATAGTCAGAAGAACCTTTAACATGAGATGCATGAAAGTGGCAAGATGTAATTTTTACTGATGAATCCAAAATAGAGTTATGTTTTAATGCAAGAGAATATGTAAGAAGACCAGCGTGAAAGATAAACAATGCAGGATACACCAAAAAGACAATAAAGTTTTGTCATGAACATATAATTGTGTGGGGTTGTAAAAAAAAAATCAATGATAGGAAGAAATTGGTAAATTTGATTGAAGCCTAAGCAGTGAAAACTATTTGGTGTGATGAATAAATTCCATCTAAATTATACAAAAATGAAAATAACACTGACATATCATTTTAACAGATATATTTATCAAAATTACACAAAAATATCTTGTAATGCCAAAGATTCAATAAAATTCAATAAAATTGCCATTGGCATCAAATATGGCCCCCAGACTACTTTGGAATCTCCTGCATCTCTTCTGGACAGTCTCCTTGTTTAAGCTGGTGAATGCTGTCCTAATGCTTGCCTTCAGTTCATCTTTGGGGTTAAAGGAGTTTTGTTGGTCCCTTGTGGCACTGTGTCCCACACATAATATCAAAATGGTTGCAGTCAGTGGAGTTAGGTGGCCCAATGTAAAGGGTAGTGTGGTCACAGAAATTGTCTGACAACCATGACTGGGTTCTTTTTGCTTGTGTGTGGCATGGTACAGAGTTCTGTTGTTAGACATAGGGTCTTTGAGCAGCCACCCTCTTGACCCAAGGCAGCCCTAACTTGTCAAATCACTTGATGTAGGCATCCTTGTTTGTCTTTTTTTTCACTCCCTAGCCATCAGACTGGGATCAAAGAGTAGTATCTGTTCTCCTCATCTCTAATAGTAATATTAGCTGTTTCCTTATAAGGATACACATGACATTCATTGATCGAGCAGCCAGTGCTACTCATTAAATTTTTTTTCATTCTCTGTCCGTAGCGGTAGGGATCAAAGTGTAGTATATGTTCTCATCTTTAATGGTAATATTAGCCATTTCCTTGTAAGGAAGCATTCGATATTCATTGACTAAGCAGCCAGTGCTACTGAAGTTAAGCTTTTCTTCCCTGCTTAGATATTGGGCTGGAATCGAAGTGTAGTATCTGTTCTCCTCTTTAATGATGATATTTGCTGTTTCATTGGTCAAGAGCCCTCTAACCAACAAGAACATTACTCAGAAAAGTGAGTCCCACTTTTTTGTTTATTCCTCATCTCATTGAAAAAGAACACAAACATGTCCAGAAATTCTGACTTTAAAAATCTTTCTCTTCTTTCTTCAATTTAGTCAAAAGGCTAATAAATATCATCAATTTTATTGCTAATATTTTTATCATTCTCTTGGCTTTTTATTCTTCAAATTTTATTAACCACCCTATTAAATCACACACACACACATATATAAATGAATATATAATATTGCACATAGAGTTCTGGTGTTAATAATATAGTGCTTGATGTAATATAACAGAGCTATTAAGTATATATTAATATATATACATATTATTTCTCATCAGTAGCACAACCTGAAGTTTCATGCACAACACAATCTTCAGGTGCTGAGTGGAGACTGTTACATAATTTCAATTTTGATAAAAATATCTGGTTGACACAATGCTGGTGCAGTTCATATATTATACAAGGATTATATTTTATATTTAAAATAAATGCAGATTGATGGATTTATTTTATATTTGAAATTAATAGGGCTCAATGGTACCCTAAAAAAATATGTATTAAAATAAATAGACCTTAAACTGTAAAAAAATTCTTATTTAAAATAGAAGGGATTTATATTTGACATGAACAGGGATTACTGTTGTTTATTTTTTTTAATTTGTATTAAAATAAAGTCCCAAAATTATAAAATAAATTTGTTTTAAATATATATACATACATGCACACATAAACCAAAGGTGTATTATTTCTTTAAAATTTCATTTTCTTCATTGAAAAGTTGACATTTGTCAGAAACTAGCAGAGAGAAAAACATGATTCATCTTTTGCGATACAAACAAATATATTTAAAACTTTTCATTTTGCATTTTTGTTTTGCCTCTCAAGCCAGTTGCCTAAGACCCCCAAGTTCAATATTCTTGCCACAGACTCTCGTATCATAGCCATGCACTTAAAAGATAAGACCCTCGCCAAAAGATCAATTAACATCCACTATACTTTGACCAGAACAACGGAATAAATAAGAAAACCAGACTAAGTAACCAGCTGACCGAACTTAGTTTCTCATATCTATTTTATCTGTCAGGTTTGTTGAATCTTGAACATTGTGATGAATATTGGCTTCCTGAACAATTCATTGATCTTCAGAGCATCAACCATCGATAGAATACAGGTGTGTGGTGTTGCGTAAACATCTTTTCTGACAAACACATTCTTGAAGACAATACATTTTGAACTGCTAAGAAAAAAAAATAAACATATTTCACCATCAGTCTTAAATTCTATTTTGGGTATAAAACATAAGAATTTTCATATTGTGTACTGATTATATATAGCTTCATATAAATATACATACATACAAGGGTGGGCTGAAAAGTTCATAGGCTAACTAGGAAGGAGTGATGCTAGAGCTGTGAAATCTTGCATGCATTCATTTCAATTCTTCTTATTATTAACTGCTGTGTTTCTCTCCAGACATCTAACTGTTCAAAGAAGACTTCAAAAGTAACTCATAGTGACTTCTCTTGAAAATGGACCAAATTTGGTATCATGGTGTTACCAAGTACTTACAGAAAAAGGGTTTAGCCCCAATGACATTTATACTGACCGTGTTGCTACATTAAGAGATGATGTACCAGCTTTATCAATAGTGCAAATGTGGGCAGCTGAATTTAGGAAGGAAGGAAGAGTCTTGAAGATTACCAAGGTTCTGGACATCCTGCAACTGTCACCACTGAGGAAAACATTGATCATGTTCACTACATGGAGATGGATGACAGGCAAGTGACCATAAATCAAAAAGCCAATGATATTAGGATATCCTTTGAATGAGTTGAAAATATTCTGCACAATGAATTTGGCATGGCAAAGGTTTCTACTTCGTGGGTGCCATCTCTTCTGACATCCAATCAAAAGCACACCAGGCTGAGCACAACACAGGAACATCTGATGTTGTTTGAGGCAGATCCAGCTGGTTTCCTTGAATGATTTCTAATGCAGGATGAGTATTAGGTTCATCACTTTGAGCCAGAGACAAAGACAATCCATGGAGTAGAAACACTGCATCTCATCCAAAGAAGGCCAATGTTATTTCATCTGTAGGGAAAGTGATAACTGCAGTTTTAAAGGGAATGTAAAAAGCAATGTGTTTATTGACTATCTTCAAAAGGGCCACACCATCAATAGAGAGTACTATGTCAACTTGCTGGAGAAGTTATAAAAGGATATCAAGACCAAATTCCCAGCAGAAAGACAAAAAGTGTCTTGTTTAATCAGCACAATCCTTGGTTTCAATGGTTGTTGTGCATGGTTGTGATTTTGAACTGGTAGATCACCCCCACCATATTCTCCTGATTTGACGATCATCTGTTCCCCAACATGAAAAACTCTTGGCTGGGAACCAGTGTCGCAGTAACAAGGATGTCATATCTGCTGCTGAAAACGTTTTTGACCCATAAGACAAGCAGTTTTCTTTGAATAAGTCAGTTTGCCTGGAAATTATGCAGTTATTAATAAGAAGAGTTGAAATCACTGCATGAAAGATTTCACAGCTCTAGCATCACTCCTTTGTAGTCAACCTATGGACTTTTCAGCACACCCTCGTACCGCAAAAGAAATAATGCAGTTGTTAATAAGAAGAGTTGAAATCAATGCATACAAGATTTTGCAACTCTAGCATCACTCCTTTGTAGTCAGCCTGTGAACTTTTCAGTTGAAACTAAAAAAAATAGGTTAACATTAATCATTGTTTATTTAAACCCAATATTTATTGTAGTAATTAAAAATAAATGAGTAACTCATACTAAACCTAATTATATCTTGGTAACAACAAATAGTATCACAAGGTGATGGCCTCAGTTTTTTGGAATGCAAAAGGCATTGTATTTATTGACCATCTTCAAAAGGGCCACACCATCAAGTGAGAGTACTATGTCAACTTGCTGAGGCAGTTATAAAAGGTTATCAAGACCAAACACCCAGTAGAAAAAGACAAAAGGTATCATGTTTAATCAGGACAATGCTCCAGTACTTGGTTTCAAGGGCTGCTGTGTATGATTGTGGCTTTGAACTGGTTGATCACCCTCCCTATTTTCCTGATTTGACGATCATCTGTTCCCCAACATGAAAAAACTCTTGGCTGTGAACTAGTATTGCAGTGACAATAACATCATATCAGCTATTGATGTCAGTTTACCTGGAAAGAAACAATGCAGTTATTAATAAGAAGAGTTGAAATTAATGCATGCAAGATTTCATAGCTGTAGCTTGCCTCCTTCATAGTCAGCCTATGAAATTTTCATTCCGGCCTTGTACCTGGATGTATATAATAGAGTTATTAATAAGAAGAGTTGAAATTAATGCGTGCAAGATTTCACAGGTCTAGCTTGCCTCCTTCATAGTCAGCCTATGAAATTTTCAGCCCGGCCTTATACCTGGATGTAAACAATGCAGTTATTAATAAGAAGAGTTGAAATTAATGCATGCAAGATTTCATAGCTGTAGCTTGCCTCCTTCATAGTCAGCCTATGAAATTTTCAGCCCGGCTTTATACCTGGATGTAAACAATGCAGTTATTAATAAGAAGAGTTGAAATTAATGCATGCAAGATTTCACAGTTCTAACATCATTCCTTCATAGTCAGTCTATGAACTTTTCAGACTGCCATTGTAGAGCAATTTAATAGTCAGTTACTTTCATATCTCTGTGCCCATATTACTTCGAGGCACACACTCCAGCCTTCTTCAGGTGATATTAGTTGGAATTTCAAACTGAACCCTTTATTTAGTCCATGGGAGTTGGTTGTTCTAATTCCACATGCCATGCCTTTGGGCATCTCCCTTTCAGTTAATTCCCGTTGATAGTTCAACTCTCAAAGTTTTTGTTCTCTTTTCTGTAGACAGAGATTGAACTCACAACTTTTGGGGTTGAATCACTTTTAGGATCACTCAGCCAACACTTTCATCGACATGGCCCAGGGGTTATGAAAGTTACAAAGAGTTGTGAATTATCCAAAGGCATCAGTTAATTTTGGTGCATTGTCCATAAATAATTGAAATGTAATTAATATATAATTTCTTTTTATTTTAATGGTTATTTGTTAACTAATTTTAGGGAGTAGTTCCTATTTCAGAGATTAAAATGAAATTGTGACATTTTCTTAAAACAAAAATGGATACATTTTATAGTTCTTCAACTTTTTCAAACATGCATTGTCTTTTCATAATTTACTTTTTCCTTAGACAACTATGGAAGATAATAAGATAATAATATTTACTGTTAATCCTCAATGAATCAATTGCATGTGCAATAAGCTAATCCTTCTGTTAGTCTGAATATTGACAACTGAACAAAAGAAACATTTTCAATATGGCTGCCAGCATATTATAGAAGTTACCACCTAGTGGCACAAACAACAACCAAAAGGCAAGGGCAATAACTACAAAATTAACACCTTTATTTAAGCAAGCATCTATCTCTTATTTATGCCTTTTCTTATATATAGGTATTTTTTACATCTGATACATCTACCAAGATGATTAATAAAATTTACATTTGAATGAACTCCATGATCTAAAAGTGTTTTTTTCTAAGTAAAAAAAGTAGGCCAAAGAAGACTCCAAATTCCTTGCAATGTCTGCTGATAAAGTTAAAAAAACACTGTTAATAAGGGAATAAACATTACAGTTATGTAACTTTTAACAGAAATTCATCTTCACCTTTAAAGGAACTAAGGAAAGAAGAAAAACTCTAGCATTTGTGAAGAAGAAAAACAACTTCAAATGAACTTCAGTTATGAGTGCAAAGTTGGAAAGTAATTTATTTTTATACTTTAAATCAAGATATATTTGCATTAAATCATTTTTGCTGTTTTTCATTCATTTTGGGAGATGGAAAAATTTTACTTATTATTAACTAATAATTAATAATAAAAAATTTGCTTACTGTTTTGAAAAAGACTATTCTTGTTTTAAGCTATTACTCCAAATTATCATGCAATGTGTTAACTGTGAAGTCCAGTGGAACAATAAACCTTCTTTTACAATCTTTAAATACAAATTGAACTGTATAATTAATAATAAAATTGGTAATATTGTTACCTCATCATTTTGTATCTTGAACTGCTTTTAAAAGAAACCCAACTGGTTTGTGTGTGTCTAGTAGACCAGCGGTTTTCAAACTGTGGTCCACTGACCACAGGGGGTCTGCAAGGACAAGATAAGGGGTCAGTGGACAGCAAAGACTTTTTTATGGGTGACGTGCTACTTATAAGTGCTTATAAGTAACTTATAGGCCGATCATGAAATAAATTGATTCAATAAACTATTTCATAGATTTGATATACTAATATAATTTGTATCTTAAATTGATAAAGATAATGGATTCTATTCATGCAGAGAAGGAACCAAAGGATTTGAATTAGACATGCAGCATTAATTTATTTGAACACTTATGTCTAAAGTAAGCTTTAAACCAGCTTTTATTGCATTAATGCAAAATTATGTGTTATATTCAGCAAATATTTATGTATAAATTTCATAAGTGTTTATAAGGGGTCCCTAAGGTAAATCCTGAAATATAAAGGAGTCCGCAAGTCAAAAAGTTTGAAAACCCCTGTAGTAGACCACTATTTACAAGCACAGTAACATGAAAAGTTAAATATAAAAAAATCATCTTAACCATACATGTATTACTGAATGGCTGATGCCAAGGCGATCACCTAAAGATATATAAATGAGCTGAAAAATAACCAGGAAAAAAAAAGCAAATTTGAAGTTGGTAGAAATAAAATAATTCAAATTTTAGAGCAATTGGTTTATGATTCTAAAGAGAACCAAATAACTTCATCCGGCTGAAATTTCTAGATAAACTTACTTTGTTTGTGCTTGTGACAGTCATCAGGTAACCTTTGCTCTCTAATCTCTGCTTGCATTACCAAATTGTGACCTTTGTCCCTTGATGGGCACCTTTCAACTATTAATCATGGATGTAATTCAAATCTGGCTCATAAGTGGCCATCACTGTAATAATATTTAGTTATTCACTGCAACCTCTCTTTCTCTTTCTCTCTCTCTCTCTCCAAATATTCCTGGAGAGAAATGTAAGGGACAATTTATTCACTGTGAAAAGCAACAGAAAATCTATTCAGATGAAAATAAGAAATAGTTGATTAACTATATAAAGCCACTGAGTATTTATTCATTATGAAAACAATGAAGGATATATTCACTCTAAAACGTAAGGGGCAATTCATTCCCACTAAAAACCCAGAAACACTTTATTCACTCTAAAAATTAAGGGCAGTTTATTCCATATAAAGTGCTAAAACAATTTATTTATTGTAAATAGCAGTGGCCAATTTATTCCCAATAAAATGCTAAAAACAATTTATTGTGAAAAGGAGTGGCAAATTTATTCCCTATAAAAAGCCAGAAACACTTTATCCACTGTAAAAAATAGGTGCAGTTTATTCCCTATAAAATGCTAAAAACAATTTATTGTGAAAAGGAGTGGCAAATTTATTTCCTATAAAAAGCCAGAAACAATTTATTCACTCTAAAAATTAACAGCAATTTTTTTTCGGGTGAAAAATAAAAAATAGTTGATTTAATATATAAAACCAGGGGCTGTTTATTCATTATGAAAAACAATGGAAAGCTTGTTCCCTTAGAAAAATTTGGGGCAATTTATTCACTATGAATACCCAGAAACACTATATTTACCATAAAAAAAACATTGTTCTATTTATTCACTAGGAAAATAAAGAGATGATTCATTCAGTATGAAAAACTAAGAAACAATTTAGTCCTGGTAGAAAACAAGGAGGCACAGTGGTGTAAGGGCTAGCGAGTCAGATTGAAGAATCAGAGAGCCGTGTTCGAATTCCAGCCAAATCCATTACATTTACTTACATGCTAATACCATTGGGAAAAGTATGAATCCTCTTCTTCTCCCCCCAGCTATGGGTAAACAGGCCGGGTTCTATAGCCTTGGATAGCAACTGGTCTACTGCAGAAAGAAATGGCAACCTACTGTGGGAAAAAATCTGCCTTGTCAGTCATGTATCGAAAGATACGTGATTGCCTAAGCGTGTATTACCCTTAGCACATAACTGACTGAGAAAACAACAAACAGTTTATTCACAATGAAATGTAAGGTATAGGTTTATTCATTGATAAATGTCAGAAACAATTTTTTTTGTTTTTTTGTAAAACCAAGAAACACTTTATTCACCCCAAAAAGGCAGAAACAATTTATTCACAATGAGAATCAAATGACTGTCTTCTCATTACAAAATGCAAGAATAGTTTATTCATTATGTAAAACAATGTACTGTCTGTTCACTATGAAAAATAAGATACAGTTTACACATGATAAAATCTAGGGGCAATTTATTCCCTGGAGAGGAAAAAAACAGCTTATATATTCTGAAAAGCCATAAAGAGTTTGCTCACTATGAAAAGCAAGAAACAATTTATTGACTATGAAAGCTGGGAGAAATGTATTCAATATTAAAAGCAAGAAACGTTTTAGTCATGAAAGAACTCAAGAAACATTTTATTTCCTATGAATAACAAGAAACAGTTTTATTCAAACTGAAAGGCAATGGACAGTTTGTTCCCAATTAATAACAATATTTCTTAACTCTCTGGTTTTTATCATGCAGTTCCCTTTGCTTTAGAATCCTGCTGTATAAAATTCTTTATTTAATCAATATAGGTGCAAGGGGATAGTAAAAAGTGCTTTCCAAAATCTAAGCAAGCTATTATACAGTAAAATTTCATTTGGTAACAAAAAAAAAAGAATACTGAATTGTTATATTACATCTGTCCTTCTTTATGGCAGCGAATGTTGGCCGATTTTCTCAAAGATGAAGAAGAGACTTGAGGTGATAGAGATGTGGTTCTACAGAAGGATGCTAAGGATATCAAGGACCGAGTGTGTGAACAATGATGAGATCTTAGAGAGGGTGCAAACAAGGAGGAGGCTTATATTTAACATCAGAAAGAGGCAGCTGAAATTTCTGAGACACATAATGAGGAAGGAGGGTCTGGAGAATCTGATACTCACAGGGTGAATAGAGGGAAAGAGAGACAAGGAAAAACAACTCGTGCTATACCTGGCGGACTTAAGAAAGTGGATGACAGAAAGTAGTCTGGGGGAGGAAGCAGAGGGAAGGAACTTGTTGAGAGCTGCAAGGGATAGAGGGAGAATTGGAGAGCCATGATTGCCTACATCCTGAAAGTGCATGACACATAAAAAGAAGAAGGAAGAAAATTTCATTAGAAATAAAGAACAAAAGCACTGAAATGTTATATAATAATATCACTCCTCTAAATTTTGGACAATCTCCTTATAGAAGTGATTTGAGCCAACGGAGATGTGGTTCTACAGAAGGATACTGAGAATCCCATAAACTGAACATGTGAGTAATGAGGAAGTTTCAGGAAGATTGGAAATAAAAGAGATATATTTAGAATCAGAAAGAGATATTTCAAATTTCTAGGATACATAATGAGGAAAGAGGGCTTGGAGAATTTGACACTTAGAGGAAATACTTAAAGCAAGGGGAAAGCAGAGAGTAAACAGCCTAATGAGATTGAGAGGGATAGCAAAATGGCCAAGTTTTGGAGAGATGGCATGTAGAAAAAGAAGAAGTATATATCATCGCTTTCTTTGACCTGTAACTGTCAGTGTTCTTCACTAAGAATCTTTTATACATATAGAGCAAAAAATATATGAGTTCAATATTGATATCTTATCAAATATCCTCTTTCATAATTTCATAATTAATTCCTGGAATGAGGACTTACTATTATTTACTTTTTCAGACTAATATCCTCATCTTTGTTGTCATTACCACTCGATTGCCTTCTGTTTGAATTTCTGGGATGAGAAGTTATCATTATTTACATTCAGACTAATATCCTCATCTTTGTTGTCATTACCACCTGATCACCTTCTGCCTGATTTTCTGGGAAGAGGAATTATCATTATTTACATTCAGACTAATATCCTCATCTTTATTTACGTTCTTTAAGAATTCTTTATCCTTACATTATTTACATTCACAAGATTTCAGCCACTCTGGCCTTCTTCAGATGTTGGATCAGTGGATAAAAGTGTTAGTTGGATCCAGTGACTTGACCTAAAGAGTTTGTTAGAATTTTTGGGTACTTTGGTGTACTAGTGTGCTAGCCAAAATGAGCTGACACATTTTATAGTTCACCAATAGAAGGGTTAACCAATCAGAAGGCTCAAAATATTCAATGCGACATGTATAAAGGCAGCCATATTTTTTTTGTTTTTTTTACCCAAATATTCACTGGCAGCCTTTGATATCGAAGACTGAAGAATTACGGAACATCTGCTGCTGGTGGTATTGGCGATATAGTCAGATCCAGTAGAGTGTCTGACTCATGAGGGTTAATCTGTTGCATTGAACAGATTACGTACTGCGCTGTATTCTATATTCATAGACTATGGTGAACATGGTGAATAGAGTTATGAGTTCGGAACTTGGCTACTGCAGTGGTCAACAAAATCTTGGAGAGTTGAGTTAAAGGGAGATCACTTAGACATCCAGAAGAGGCATGGCACGTGGAACTAGAACAATCTACCCTGGTAGATGAAATAAAGGGTTCAGTTTGAAATTCCAAATACCCGAAGAAGGCTGGGGTATACAACAGCCGAAACATTGTGAATATGGCAATAAAGATGAGGACAACAGTCTGAACATTGTAAATAATGTAAATAATTACAATACCACATTTCAGAAATATAAACAGATCATCATTTTTTGTTGGGATTAGCACAATGATTCAGCCTTCTTTAAGTTCCAAGGAATTTCAGACTGAAAGCTTTAGTTGATCTCCATAGCAGTGTTTCCTAAACTTTTTTTCTTTGAGCTGCATTTTCAGAATGAAAATTTGCTTGCACCTTGTAGAATATTGGCTAGCTTGCAAGTGGGCTGGTACACAAGTAGACGGGTGTAGTCAATTCAAGCTCAATGCAGCCCTAAGTCATTTAATAGAGAGATATATAAGTGAATAGAGTCTACTCATGCAACTGTGTTGGGCAGGTCCATTCCAGCAAAATGGACCAACCCACCTGCTGCATTAGGTAATCTCCTATAAATGAGGTAGATTAACTGGCTTGCCTTTACAAGAAGGCAGTCATGTTAGCTGGTAAGTCATTTGACTTCTACACCCAAGGAAAGTCCCAGTGAAAAGACATAAGAGGCTCTATGACAAAGGAACTTTAGAGAGAGGGTTAAAGAAAGATAACCACTGATTTGATGTCAAATCATTATCATTGATAACTCTCTCTTCCAATTTGCAGACCCTATTACTATATTCTTAATACTTGATATACTGTGAGAAAATATCCCAAAGATAAAGTCAGTCAATAATTATTTATAACTATTTATAATGGGACTCATGCATTTAATTTCAAGTAATCCATAATAATATTTTAAATTTTGAAATCATATTTATTTTTGGCATATGAATTTTTTAAAAACGGTTTCTAAATCTTTGATTGTCTTTTAATCAATCTGCCTCAGCTGCCATAGCTATGAAGTTTGTTTGTGCTAATAGGATATATGATCTTAACAAATGTGAGGCTTTAGTGCGTTAGAACAAATTTGAGGGAAGTGAAAGTTTGGAAGCCTGAGCTAAACTAACCTCCCAGATGAGAGATGGAGAGAGTGTTAAAGAGAGATAACCGTGGATCCGAAGTCAGAACATTATCATTGATAACTCTCTCCTCCAATTTGCAGACCCTAATTATATATTCTTAACACTTAACATAATGCTAAAATATCACAATGATAAAATCAGTGAATAATTATTTGTAACTATTTCTACTGGGACTCAAGCATGCAATTACAAGTAATCCATAATAATATTTTAAAATAAAATAAAAACAGAGAGAAGGTTAAAGGGAGATAACTGTGGAGTCAAAGTCAGATCATAATTGTTGATAACTCTCTCCTCCAATTTGCGGACCCTAGTTAAATTTTGAATCAATCTGCCTCACCTGCTAACCCCTTCGGCTGCACTTATGACGTGCACTGCCCTATTTGAGAGCCACTAATCTTTGTTTTTTAATTGGTATCACCCCACACAGGGCAGTGCAGCCAGTAAAACACAAGGATTTACAGGGTGTGCAAGAATTAGGAAAAGAAATATTAATTCACAGGGAAAGAAAAGAGCAATCAAGAGAACAGTAGATAGCAATTGACATTGCATTTAAATTGTTGCAGATTAAAGTTGGCTGGAAAGCATGGAGCCAGAAGGGAGTTCAACAAGTGAGAAATGCAAGAAAAGAAACTGTTAGCATAGCATTTCCAGCTATATCTAGCTAACTATGAATTGATGAGATCTTACCACTAGTTTAGTATTGTCCTATACTAGGTACTATAAAAAAGAGCTCATCCGAACAATTATCATGAAAGTATTTATAAAAAAGGCAAAGAGAGGCAACCTTATGTCTATAGAGGTATCTTGTTCTTTTTTAGAATTGTTGAGACTGTACATCCTGAACCAGGGATTGAACTTACAATTACTATAAACCAATGCTTTCATCCACTAAGCTCCTGTTCTGTGGGACAATCCTGAATCAAGACACTGATTTTTTTATTACCTGCCTGCTGCTGCCTTAATGTCATGTTTGGTCACCTTTGACTGCCACTCGTCTTTCTACTACTTCTGCTACTACTGAAAACTTTGCAGTCAATCTTGGCCCTCTCCACCATTTCTACTCTTAGCAATTTTTCAGATTTCTTTAAATAAGGAATCAAAAGTGGGCTTCAGATATTGAAACTGAAGGTGATTAAATTTTTGTAACTGATATATGGATAAATTTCAATTAAATATGTTTTTTTCTATTCTTTCTGGAAAAACATAATTACTTTTGAAACACCCTAACATTCATAAGACAGAATTAACTTAAAATATGGAATAAATATCTCTGTGTGTGTGTGTGTGTATGTGTGTGTGTGTGTGTATGTGTGTGTGTGTGTATGTGTGTGTGTGTGTGTATGTGTGTGTGTGTGTGTATGTGTGTGTGTGTGTATGTGTGTGTGTGTGTGTATGTGTGTGTGTGTGTGTATGTGTGTGTGTATGTGTGTGTGTGTATGTGTGTGTGTATGTGTGTGTGTGTGTATGTGTGTGTGTGTGTATGTGTGTGTGTGTATGTGTGTGTGTGTGTATGTGTGTGTGTGTGTGTATGTGTGTGTGTATGTGTGTGTGTGTATGTGTGTGTGTGTGTGTATGTGTGTGTGTGTATGTGTGTGTGTGTATGTGTGTGTGTGTGTGTGTATGTGTGTGTGTGTGTGTGTGTGTATGTGTGTGTGTGTATGTGTGTGTGTGTGTATGTGTGTGTGTGTGTGTATGTGTGTGTGTATGTGTGTGTGTGTGTGTGTATGTGTGTGTGTGTGTGTTTGTGTGTGTGTGTGTTTTGTGTAAAATACACATAAAATAACATTTGGGTTTTATTTACCCATTAACAGTGGTGTTTCACGCTTAGTGATTTTTCAAAATGGATGGCTGTATATTAATATCCTGGGATTTATTGCTCCTTTTAGGTTTTTCAAAAGGGTCACTGTAGCGAGAGATTAAAATAATTTTCTTCCTTTTGTTTATTAGATTATTCACATTTTTAAATTCTATAACTTTTAGTTTCCTTTCAACCCATTTTGAAAAATTGCTAGGAGTGAAACTGTGCTATTAATAAACAAAACAAAAAATTATTTCATATGTGTTGAAAAGTTAACTTAAAAGTATGTAAAATACGACACTCATATACAGATAGGAGAAGGAATATATGCAGTTACCTCCCAAAGTATTAGGGTGTTTCAAAAGTAGTAAGGTTTTTCCAGAAAGAATAGAAAAACAAATTTAAGTTAAATTTATACTCAGATTAGTTATAAAAGCATTGGAATGGCAAGACAAATTTTTTTTGTTTTTGATATTCACTAAAGACATTCAGGTTTAAGATCAAAAGATGAATATGAAACAAAAGTTAAGGATTTCAGCTTTTATTTCCTCCTGGTATTTCCATTTAGATGCGTTAAACAACTTAGGACATAGCACCTTTTGTATCAGATCAACCCATTTGTAAGTGAGCAAAATTAAAGCAACACATAGTTTAAAGTAAGTAACATTTAATATTTGATTGCATCACCTTTGCATGCAGTAACTACATCAAGCTTTCAACCCACTGACATCACAAAACTATAACAGTCTTCATTTTAAAGCAACCTCTTTCAGTTCATTTTTGTTTTAGGAGTTTCTTTCTTCAGTCTCCTCTTCAGGAGATGAAATGCATGCTTTACAGAATTAAAGTCTGGTGACTGATTTGGCCAGTCTAAAACTGTCCTCTTTTTTCCCCTGCAAAAGTCCTTTGTTGTGTTGGCAGTGTGTTTTAGATCATTGTCCTGCTGCATGATAAACTCCTAATTAGTTTGGATGCATTTCTCTAAATTGGCAGATGAAATGTTTCTCTAGACTTCCAAATTCATTCTGCTGCTACCATCATGAGTTACATCATCAATAAATATGAATGAGCCTGTACCAGAAGCAGCCATGCCAGCCCAAGCCAAGACACTGCCTCCACTCCACTCCACAGATGAGTTTGTATGCTTTGGATCATAAACAGATCCTTTCCTTCTCCACATTTAGGCCTTTCCATCACTTTGGTAGAGATTAATCTTGGTCTCATCAGCTCATCTCTGTACTTACTTTCAAATTCCAATCTGGCTTTCGGATTCTTACTGCGGATGAATGTTTTGCATCTTGTGATTTTTTTTTTTTTAAGCATTCAACCCCGAGCAAGGAGGGAAGCCATTAGCAGGCAAGGCGTTACAGAGAGTTGGAGTGATAGAGGAAAGGATGAAGAGAAGGTTAGGGGATGATTGACATTACATTTGAATAGTTGGAGATTATAGCTATCAGGGAAACAAGAACTAGGGAGGGAGTTCCACAGGCAAGAATTGTAAAACATGAAACTATTGGAGTAGAAGAGACAGTGAAAGGGTGAGAGCAAGATGCCAGCCTAGCAGAACACTTAAATTCATGAAGTCTGGGAACCAGCGAAAACAGCTCATCGGACTAGTTACCATGAGCGTATTTGTAAAAATGACAGAGGGAGGCAACGGCATTTCTGATAGAGAGCGGCTGCAGACAAGATTCCAGATCAGGGCCAATTACATTGCATATCCATCTTTGGATTTTATCAAGGACCATGAGACAAACAGAAGGGGCCTCAGACCATATATGGCAGCAATACTTCATGCAAGGGTGAATGGTTGATTTGTAGATTTGAAGGATTGACTCCGACATGAAAAATTTCCTGGCGTGGCACAGGGATCCAACTTTCCTAGCAGTGGACGAAGCTATTGACTCAATGTATTTGGTCCATCTCAGGTCAGCAAACAACATGAGACCAAGCAGTCACAAAGAGGTGCTTTAGTGGTGTTGAGCATCAGATATTCTAATGGGAGGCAGGGATGGTTCTCTGTGGTGTGTAATAGAGAGCATGGCTTCTATATTTCTGCTAAATCCTACATGGCATTGTGAACAGGATTTGGGCCTGTGAGGGCATTGCCTATTGGGTTTTGAATTCAATAGGCAATGCCCTCACAGGTTTGAATACATATTTTCAGATCCAAAGCCACAGTTTCATTAGATTTAGCTGCCATAGGAAGACCGACAATGGGAGGGGGTTCTTTTGAATTTGATACAAATTTTACACTTCTCTGATACAGATTTAATTGTGTTTAACTTAATGATTATTTTATCTGCATTGCAAATCAACTTTATGAGTTTTGGGGAATTAGGGTGACCAAACTGATTATGCAATCTATTGGCTGTTTTATTCGTATCCTTCATATTTGAGAACATGATCAAATTACAGGTAGCATTATCTAGTTGCCTGTAGAGAGGTAAAGAATAATGGCCTGAAGTGGTTGGTTGCATTTTAATTATTCTCTTTCCAACAGTCAGAGTGTCATTTTGAAAATTCAAAATCATGTTTGTTTTTTTCTCATTGAATTTTTGTTTAAAAGTAAAGCTATTTCACTTTCGACAAAATCAGCAATTATTTCTGACTTCATATTTCGAATCAAAAAAGGAATAGTCAATTTCTTTGCAGATTCAACTGCAGCGCCATCACCAAAAGGAAATGTAGAAGCAGAGGTTTGTTCCAGAATTAAAGACCATTAATAATCACTTAATGAATTCAAATATTCTTGAAACCAAACTTTAACACAGACAATTGTCAAACACCCTGTGTCCAAAATAGCACAAACCTTTGCATCATTTGCCAGGGATTGCTATCTTGTACTATTAGCATGACACACAAAAAAGGACAACAGGACATTTTCTGATGTATTCATTTGCAGACCTTGATCACTGTTCACATATGCATGAGTATGTTCAAGTGCCCAATGAAATATTGAGTCGCATATGACACATCTTGAAAAGTACCCACCAGGACCCACAGTATTGAATTTACAGCCATGTGGCTGTATAGATAGATATGAATAGACTGAGATAGATAGATATTTACAGACTAAGATAGATAGATATAAACAGATTCGGATAGATAGATAGATAGATAGATAGATAGATAGATAGATAGATAGATAGATATCGACTAAGGTAGATAGATGTGATCAGGCTGAAATAGATAGACGTGAACAAACTGAGATAGAGAGATATGAACACACTGAGATAGATAGGTAGACAGATATGAGATAAGTAGGTATGACCAGAGTGAGATAGAAAGATGTGAACAGACTGAGAGTAAATGAACAGACTAAGATAGATAGATAGATAGATAGATAGATAGATAGATAGATAGATAGATAGATATGAACAGACTGAGGTAGCTATATATGAACAGATAGATAGATAGGTATGATCAGAGCAAGATAGATAGATATGAAAAGCCTGAGATAGAAAAAATTGGGAACAGACTGTGAGAGAATGAATAGACCAAGATAGATAGATATGAACAGACTGAGATAGGTATGAATAGAGTGAGATAGATAGGTAGATATGAACAGCCTTTGAGAGAATGAACAGACTAAGATAGATAGATAGATAGATAGATAGATAGATAGATAGATAGACAGATAGATATGAAAAGATTGAGATAGATAGGTATGAACAGAGTGAAATAGATAGGTAGATACGAACAGCCTGAGATCGAAAGATGTGAACTGACTGCGAGTAAATGAACAGACTAAGATAGATAGATAGATAGATTGATATGAACAGACTGAGATCGAAAGATGTGAACTGACTTTGAAAGAGTGAACAGACTAAGATAGATAGATAGATAGATAGATAGATAGATAGATAGATAGATAGATAGATATGAACAGACTGAGATAGATAGATAGGTATGAACAGAGTGAGTTTGATATAAACAGCCTGAAACCAAAAGATATGAACAGACTACGAGAGAATGAACAGACTGAGATAGATTGATAGATATGAACACACCTGAGATGAACAGATGAATATCACTGGATACAGAAAATGAAATGTTCTAAATAACGCAGATATTGACAGACTTACATTTCTAATGACTGATATAAAGAGTTTATACATCCAGATGTAATTATTGATGCTTAGTTCTTATTACGAGACTTTCTTTTACCAGGTCAGCACTCCTTTGCTCAAAAAGAAATGTTTGGGGGTTGGTTGTCACTTCTGCAGAAAAAAAATCCTCCCTTTGTATTTTGGCAAAGACTTTCAAAGAAATTTCTCTCTTCCTTTCTTAATAATTTTCTTTGTTTTCTTTTTGGCACCAAGTTTTTGCTTTTTTTTTAGATACTCTTGGAAACCATAAAGTCTTGAGGCAGATTGATCTATGACCTAGAACAATGAGAAATTCTTTGGCTTTTTTTAAGAATTGATTTCTTTTGCCAGTAATTTATTCAGGGCATTTTCATAAACTTGAACATTAGCCTACTTGTTAAATATATCAAGTGATAGTCTTTACTATATATTAGGTTTTTGTTACTCTGGTTGTCTTTACACAAAATAAATTTTTAGTCACTTTTCACTGAATGTCCCACACACATGCATATGAATTAATAGATAGATAATTCCTTAATGATGAAACTTAATTATTGTAAACAAACAATGTTTATTTTTCATTGTAACTTCCTTTAACTGCCCTTAAACCCATCAACCATCAGAGGTGTTTCGAATTAGTGTACTTTCTCATCTTCATCATTATACTGCAGTTTATACTGCAACTATGTTGAACAAACCTTCGTTATAGTTCATAACTGTCTGAATCCAGAATTGTTTTTCTCCTATACTGAATGCCAAACATGGCTGGGAATAAAAAATAAAAATGTTATACATAGAAAATTTCAGATCAACTTCCTTTCTTTTTATCAGTCTAGTGGTAGTTGTTAATCTGGTGTATCATATTCTACCCCTCCTCTTACTGCTTGGGCACTTGTCTAGTCTGGAAAGTTCAGTGGACCCTTTTTGGCAGAGTTGGTTTAAAACATATTGAATGTAATGACAGTTTCTCCTGGTAATGGGGATGCAAGTTCAAATCCTGCTGGAGAGCACATCTAATGTTTAATAAATAAATGGAACATCTACTCAAATATGTGTATCCACTAAAAATAAGATTTAAGTGACAAAATCTGTTGGGTTAATAAATAAAAAATCCATTACATCTTTAGAAATATATGTATATATTTATATTACTTCAAATGTGATTATGTTTACTCGTATTTGAAATAGATGTTCCATTTTCACATATATTCACTATAATAACATTTGAAGTAATAAAAATGTCAGATTATGAATAAAAATATGTTTATTTGTTAGAAATACACACATGCACATATATGTATATATATATATATATATATATATGTGGGGGGGGGAATATATAAAAATAGGAAAGAACTCGTTAGGTAAATAATCCAAAAGTTCTTTAGTATTTTTGTTATTATTTTTAAAAAATAGTGCTCAATACAAACGTAGAGCATAAATATAATTATTTATTTAAAAATATGATTCCAACACGCTACATAAGAGTTCTCATGTTTCAAAACAAGAGCCGAAAACTTCAATATAATTATTTGAATTAAATTGAATTAAAGTAAGCTCTTTAATTCAATTTAATTCAAATAATTATATTGAAGTTTTCGGCTCTTGTTTTGAAACATGAGAACTCTTATGTAGCGTGTTGGAATTATATTTTTAAATAAATAATTATATATATATATATATATATATATAATTGTGTATTTGGGCAACAACCTCTCTTTTATACAAGTTTCATTAAAGACAACTGGTAAGGTACTGCAAATGAGGTTTTTTTATTTAATTTCCTCTTCTGAACATAAAGTGTGTAAAAATTGTTCAAATTTTCTGCATATCTGAGCACTTCCAGCTCTCCTTTTAGCCATTATCAAGGATGATTTTTATGTTTAACTGAATGTATGGATTTTTCATGTATGTATCTAGAATTATAGGAATTTTTTTTTATTTTCCAAACACAGTCAACACTTTATGGCCATGTTCATAGTTGATGTTACTAAGTGTTGGCTTTTTTATTATTAGTTCCTCCATTGTTTTTAGTCTTTTTTTACATGTGGATAAGGTTATTATACTTGTATTTTTTACAAATTTGTTGTGGATAGACCTTGGTATGATTTTGTGTGTCTAAAGCTATGGCCAGAGAGAGATATATTTATATATATAAACACAAAAAGGAACTCCTGAAAGAGTGTACTAAAGTAGCACACCAAGACAAAGTGCTCAATACAAAAATAGCAATAAATAAAGTTTAGCATAGATATGATCATCCATGACAGCGCAATCATCACTTGCTCTGTTTGGTGATCTAAGCATTTATACAACCCCCTCGAGCCAATATGTTATGATAAGGTTAGCTGCTGGCTACATGTAAAGCACTTAACAACTAAAATCACTAGCAGTGAAAATACCCATTTGGTGAATTATGGTATTGCCGAATATCACCCTCATTCAAAGAAGAAAAAATTTCCCTAAAATACCAGATTATCAGGTTTATCGGTGTATAACTTACAGTGCTGAACAGTACAGGATTAATTGGATGCTAGTTAAGGGGCTTAATTCAAAGAAATTTCAAGACAATATTGGATCTATAATGTCCCCCCAATAATAGAGCACACACAAAACACAAGAAAAGCAACTCCAAAAAAAAGTATTCTAAAATAACATGTGAATTTCAAGATGCAGCCAGGGAAGCTTGGCTGCTGATGCTTTAGTAAGGATTGTTTGGATGGAGAGTTCCTTAACTTGCTTAAGGATGGACAGGGCTTCTCTCATTGCCATGATTCCCATCTTTAACATGACCATTAGTAAATTATCTTTGTAAGCTTTTCACTTGAAAATGTTGCAGCATAGATTTTGGCCAAGTCAGCAGAGATTCCTGCTTTGATAAGGTAATTTTCCCAATCTTCAGATTCCATTACTGTTTGCAGCACCATGTAGGATTTTGTTGTCAGAGCAGACTCAACTTCCAATACAGTCAAGTACTGTCTGTTGTTCAAGAAAATACTACAGCTGAGACAATGTTCTCAATACCAACATGGCATATAATATATATTGTTGTTGTTTAATGGGTATTAGGGTGCTTGTGGAATGAAGACGGAAATGAACATCAAGACAGTCAAAAACCAAATGACAAAAAATGGTTTCTGAGTCAGAGTATTCACATATCCTTCCTGTTAATAAATTAATCCTTTGAAAATAAATATTTAACATTTTTCAAACAATGGGCTGTGTTCCCATCAACAATAAAAGACATGCTTCATGATCCCTTTAAAGAATATATAAGCAAAGCTTCTAGACCAGACAATTAAGGAACTACAACAGACGGCAACTGTTCATGATGTGCACGGCTTTAATCATCCTGACCAAGCTATGTGACACTTAGACTTTCTTCCTTGTCTCTCTTTTTCACACATATATGCAAAGAAATCACATCGCTTTAGTTTTCTATCAATTCCATTGAGTAACTCAACTCTCCAAGTTTTTTTGTTGCCAGTTACTGAACTTAGAACTCTTTGGGTCAAGTCACTTTTGGATTACTTCAGCCAAAGCTTTTTTGAAGACTCTTTGCCTCTTTTGTGACGTGAACGAATACTGGTTGTCACTTTTGTAATGCCTGTTGTAGTAAAGACTTTATAATTGCATATACAATTACACTACACCATTGAACAATGCACATTCAAATAACACTCACACTAATAGTACTTGCCTGATAATGCTCACTCGAATAGTAATCCATATAGTGATCTGAATAGAGAAATAGTATGGTGAATAGAGTAGAGAATAGCGGTCCATATAGTAATAGAGGATAGAATAGAAATAACGATCGTTAGTCATCAGCTTTTCTTATATATATATGTGTTTCCTCTATGGTCATGTGGTCTACTTAATTCAATAATGGGATCACCTGTGTTTGCTCACTGGTGATCTATGTTCAAACTCAAGTATCAGCACTGACACTTTATTCCTATTTAACACTTTTATTCTCTGGGCTAATGTCCTTAGGGACATCAGTGAGTGAATTTTGGAGATTTATAAGCCTAATATCTCAGTAACCGTTTTTTTCTTTTTTTAAAAAAAACAGAGTTCATATTACAATTTTGTGTTGTTTTTTCCTAGATCTTGGTATTACTGGTTCTCATATTGTATTCATGTCTACGCTTGGCTGGCTTAGGAGATACCCCCACAAATAAATCAAGCTTGCCTTGCAGTTCAGACTGTTTTTGTATCATACTTTATCAAAAGCTTTTGCACAATCTATAAAACACAGGTATATATCCCTCTGAATTTGTATTACTCTTTCTGATATCATTCCAAGAATATATATAAAACCTATAATCTGGTGTTATTTTTCTTTCATTAATACCAGATTAAAGCATCTTCACCTTCACGGCTCTATCTAGGGCGAGCCGTTTGCTGAAATCAGTGGTGAAGGACATAATCCGATCCTTAAGTCTCTCCCACCACTTATTCCCGATAACTTCCCCCACTAGCTCCCGCTGCACTAAGCTAGTTAGCTGCTCCTGGAAGTCCCGCCTGTCCATTAAGGAAAGATTGAACTTCCAGTAACCAGCCATTTTAGGCCTATGATCTAACGCCATCCGGGCATTTGTGATCCGAATAGCCTACCCAGTGGAATGTGGGACAATTTAACAAGTTTACGTCGGCTCCTCTAACTAACATTCTATCCAGGTAGCTAACTACTCAAGTAAAAGGCCAATTAAGAGCCCATGTCCACATTTCCCCACCGGGGTGATCGACCCGGTATCTATCAACGAGACCAAAATCATTGATCAGATCAACCAGGCTACAATCGCCCCTCCTTCCACTAGCTCCCCGCCCCCTGTCTAACTTGGGGTCTAGGATGGCATTCTAGTCCCCCATTAACACTAGGTGCATTGAATCCACCAGGAACAGCCCCAACTGCCAAAAAAAAAAAAACGAGACCCGCTCCTTCTGGTTGTTGGGCGCATAAACCGCAATGACTCGGAACGAACCACTTTTCATGGCAACATCGGCCACGATCAACCGGCCCTCAAGGTCCACCTTTGTATCCAGGGTATGTTTAACCAGCAAAGAAACTCCTCTGGTCTGTCGTTCCCCATATGCTGAATAAACGACAAAGTCGTTATCCAGCACACACACATCGATGTTGCAAACAAAGTGGGTCTCTTGGATTGTGGCGACATCCATGCCAAAAGACAGGAGATCCCGGAGCAGGCGGGCCACCTTACCCCAATCACTCAAGCCCTTCGCATTTAGAGTGGCTAACTTGATTGACATCTTTTAAATCTGCGGAAGAGAAAAATAACAATTAGCCTATTCACATACGGGCCGGAAATCTGTGGCGGAAAAGCCTCTAATGGATTGTCCCAGGCTTGTGTCTTATTGGAAAAGCAAGCCAACTCATTTTATCTCATTTATAGGTGAGTACCTAATGCACCAGTTAGGTTGGTCCATTTTGCTAAAATAGACCTGCCCAACACATTTGCATGAGTGGACCCTATTCACCCAGATATCTCTCCATTAAATAACTCAAGTCAGCTTTTACTTGGAACTACACTAGTCTACTTGTGTGTTAGACCACTTGCAAGATAACCAATATTCTACACACAAGATATACCGAAGGCAAGAGAAGCAAAGGGAAACAGTGAGTAACATGCTTCACGAGTTTGTGTAAACATATACCAGAACAATGACAAAGAGAGATAGTAAAGAGTCAAATGTTACAGAGAGCAATTTAAGATATTAAATTGAGGAGAGCCATGATCACCAAAATCCTGAAATATAGATGAAAATATAAAGAACTTGAATGGATGATGGAACAAGAATAAAAATAGACTCTAAAAGGTCAAATATTACTAAGAGAAACAAAAGGAAGGAAATTGTGGAGGGTCATGATCGCCCACACCCCGAAAGGGCATGGCACATATCAGAAGACAATATGAATGGATGAAGAAACAAGAATAAAAATAGATTTTAAAAGGTTAAATATTACTAAGAGCAAGAAAAGGTAGGAAGTTGTGGAGAGTCATGCTTGCCCACGTTTCAAAAGAGCACGGCACACATAAGAAGTCTATGTGGACAGAACAAGAATAAAGATGGATTCTAAAAGGTTAAATATTACTGAGAGCAACAAAAGATAGGAAATGGTGGAGAACAATGATACTCACCTCCTGAAAGGATATTGTATATATAATAAGTGAATGGATGACGGAACAAGAATAAAGATATTAATTCAGTAAGAATGACTAAGAACAACAAAAGAGGAAATTATGAAGAGCCAAACATACACATACTACAAGGCCATGTCATATACAGGGTGTCACGGAAGTCACCTGGAGATTTAAAAATCTAGTAATTCCACCATTTTTTTTCTTATTCAAAAAAGTTTTATACAGAAAACAAATTCAAATATTGGAAATAAATTTTCATCTAATTATGAAAAAATATACAACGTCAATATCCTCCATTTATGACTTCAGGCACATGCTTTCAAATTTCTGCCCATATACTAGTGTTACTGAATCGTCTGAAATCTGTACATACCCCTTAAGGTATCTCCCTACCAAAAAAAAAATAAAAATAAAAATAAACTGTCAGATCCGGAGAATGTGGTAGCCATAACATTTTGTAATTTCACGAATATAGATGGATTGGTTAAGTCTAAAATAAAATTCCATGATTTGCTTTCTTATTTCAGTTGTGAATTTTTCTATGGGTTAATAAATTCTGAAATAAAAAAGATGTTAAGAAAAATCTGATATATTATGACATTTTTAAATATCAAGGTGATTTTTGGGACACCGTATATAAGAAGTTAATTGTTATACTAAGCGTATGGTACATTATTTACATTATTCGGACTATTGTCCTCATCTTTGTCACCATATATATCACAATGTTTCAGCCGTTGTACGCTCCGGCCTTCTTCAGATGGTTGGAATGTCAAACTGAACCCTTTATTTCGCTCACTGGGGTAGACTGTCCTAGTATTGAACTCACACTCTTTGGGCCCTGTCACTGGATCTAACCAACGCCTTTATCCACTGTGCCATGTGTCCTTGAGGTATTATAAACCTAATATCTTCAGCAACCATTTTTACCAGTGCTCATATTGCAATTTTGCTGTTATCATTGCAATATGAACTCTAGTAAAAACATGCTATGATAACAGCAAAATTGCAATATGAGCACTGGTAAAAATGGTTGCTGAAGACATTAGGTTTATAATACCTCAAGGACACATGGCACAGTGGATAAAGGCGTTGGTTAGATCCAGTGACAGGACCCAAAGAGTGTGAGTTCAATACCCGGTTACGGCAGTGGAGAACTTTCAGAGGGAAATTAGCAGGAGATAACTGATAACTGACATACATCAAACATGACACGTGGAACTAGAACAGTCTACCCCAGTGATCGAAATAAAGGGTTCAGTTCGAAATTCCAACCACCAGAGCGTACAACGGCCGAAACGTTGTGATAAATATGGTGACAAAGATGAGGACAATAGTCCGAATGATACCTCATCTCAGAAATATAGACAGACTCTAAGCGTATGGTGGCAGAACAAAGAATAAACAAAAGAGGTTTAAGAAATAAATAATTGTATTAACGTAAAAATACAACAAATGGTAAATTGGTGTACATGTCTCTTATTGAAAGAATTAGATATGGAATTGTAAAAGTCGTCCACAAAGATGTACGGTAAGAGAGAGAGGATGAGTTGTGACTTACTGCGGCAACGGCCTTTGGAAAGTTTTCTATAGAGATAGGAAGTTGTGTTCCAATGAGTGTTTTGGATCCTGGCTGTTCAACTGCCGAAGATATCAGTTTGATGGGCTTTTATGTCCTTTTCTTAGGTTCAGATTGGCTCCAATTTTTATTTTGTTTCTTTAGGCAGGAGTTGATGCTATTGGGTGGAAATTCCGGATTGTATTTTTCTTTGAGAGTGTAAATAAAACGGAAGCTATGTGTGGAGCCGATGTGCAGTTGACGGAATTTTTAGTCCAGTCTTAGGTTTTGCAGCGTTTAAATCCAGTCTGTGGTGGAAATTTGTGTAACATGAATCAGAAAAAGATCTGGTTTTAGGAAGATTATAACAAGATCATTTCTCTGTAATATGAAAACTTTTTCACATATATGTATATATATTAAAGTCTTAATCTGACAAGGTTATTTAAAAACATGACTCGAGTTTACAGGTTATTTTTTTTAGTTTTGTTATAATTTGCAGTGTTGGGCAAAACTACCCCTGTTATATTAAGCATATGGTGGCAGATCAAAGAATAAATGGTGAAGGGTTAAAAAATAAACAAATATGTCAATGTAAAAATATCAACAAATGGTAAATTGGTGTAAATGTCTCTCGTTAAAAGAAAGAGATAAGTAGAATTGTAAAAGTTGTCCGCAGAGGGAGGATGAGTTGTGAATTACTGTGGTGACATCCTTTAGCGAGTTGTCTTTGGAGATAGTCCATTGCATTACAATAAGCATTGTGAATCGTAGCTGCTGTGTCATCCGACTGGCAAAAATGTCCTTTTGATGGACTTTTATGTACTTTTCTTAGGCTCAGATCGACTCCAATTTTTATTTTTTATTTCTTTAGGCTGGAGAGAGAACTATTGAGTGTGAATTCTGGATTGTATTTTTCTTTGAGTGTGTAAGTAAAACAGAAGGTATGTGCAGAGCCGATGCGCAGTTGACAGAATTTTTAGTTCAGTCTTGGGTTTCAAAGCGTTCACATCCAGCCAGTAATTGAAATTTGTGTAATATGAATTACAAGAGGATCTGTTTCTAGGAATATTATATCACCCCTAACACAGCTAAATGTAGTATCTGATTCGCCTAAGTTCATGTCAAACTAGATTTTGCATTCAGTGTCCATCAGCTAAGTCAGGTACATTAGTGGGTTGACCTGAGAGATGATCTCCTGTCTGGTGGATAATCATGAATCAGAAGATCTGGTTTTAGGAAGATTATAACAAAATGGAAGGTGGAATATAGATAATAAAAGTTCGGACTCATTCACGGCTACAGTACAGCAGCCATTACTGGCGTTGTTTGAATACATTAGCTGCAGAGTAGTCATGTGCAGAAGCTTACTTAGTTAACGGCTCTTTTACTCATCTTACTCATCTCAATTAATGCATAAGGGTTAGAGGGTTAGAAATTTAGTTATTTAGAAAAGCAATGACGTGTTGTTTTTTATAATAGAACAAATTAAATAAAAAAAAAATAATAATTAAATAATAAAACAAACTGTAACACTAATAAAATCTTATTTTAAGATACGTAATCTTGCTTTGTAAAACTCCAAAATTTAATAAAAAAAAATTTGAATCTTAAATTTCTTCTTGATAATATTATTTTCTTTCTAGCATTTTTTGATTTTGTAAATCGGACACTTGTGAAATTGAACTGAATTTTCATTTGCTAAATTTGTTTAAGTTATTTAAAATAACAATGACAAATATTTGTAAACAATCATCCTCTTTTTAAATTTTGCACAAAGTTTGCTCATTGCATGCACATTAAGACAAGTGAAGCTTCCACACATGACTGTTCTACAGTAAATGTATACAAACAATGCCAGTAATGGCTGCCGTGCTGTAGCCACAAGTGAGTTCGAACTTTTATTGTCGATAACTAACAGTATCATATTTTGATTTTATCAAAATTTCTTTGCTATTTTCAAATTAGGCATGTACATTTACACCTAAATGGAACTATTCGAGAATTTTTTATTAGAAACTGAGTAAGGGCTTAAACTGCAAATTACTTTTCATCTTAGGGGCATTATCACCTTGCTTGGGATGAAAGGATTAAAAGAAACAGTAGAGATCCATCATTGCCCACGTCTTGAAAGAACATAGCGCCTAAAGGAAAAGAATGGATATCAGAAAAAAGAACAGGAATAGTAAATGAGAAAATCCTATTAGGAAAAATAAAAGAAGGTTGCGGAGAGCCATTGTGACCAATGTCGGACATGGCATCTAAAGTAAGAAAGAAGACTAGTATATCTGCGTGTGTAATTAAATTTTTTTTCTCCTGCATATCATTACAGGATTTTCCTATTTGGAGAACTGAACTCGTTCAATGATAATTAATTGTCCCTTAAGGTTTCGTCCCATGATGACATTTCAAGAATGGTAAGCTTCATGCGCATCTTTTCTCAAAGCCAATGTTTTTATCTATAGTTCCTCCTTTGGTGGGACAATTGCGCAAGTCGGAAAAGAAATCCTGTCTTTCACAGGTCTTCTCTTCTCTTTTCTCTTGGGCATCTTTTCCTAATTATGAAGCTAAGTGTTTTGCATTTCATTGGCTCAAGTTTAGATAACTCTTGTCACGGAACCCAGCCATTTGAGGAAGGCTGACTGTTGTGCCACACTGTGTAAAATGAATGGAGGTGTGGGTTGGTGTAATGGTTACCAGCACGGAAAATGGAATCGTGAAGAGAGTTTGATATTTTCACTGAGACCATTTACTGCTTCTAACTTTGAAAAAGGCCATTTTTCGAACTTTGGGAAGGGTAATTTAGATTCCAAATATTATTTAGATAATTGAAGTCCCTCTTTGTACACTTGCTATGTTAATAACCATCTTTTTGTTTTCTTATCGTCAGTTTTTTCTTGAAGAAAGGATTTTTTTTTATGGTTTGTGCATATGATGAGCATATATAGACAGTATAACGGTTATCGACACTGAGAATGAAATTATCAAACTGTTCAAATTCTGATTGATTCTGTTTCACTTTGCGCCATGATGAAATGCAGAATCAATATTTCTTGAGATACTGGTCAAATATCAGGTATTTTTTTTAAAGGATTTCACCCCAAGTAGGCAGGAGTGCCACTAGCATGCAAGGGGTTACAGAGAATGGGAGCAAGAGTAAAGAGGCGTGAAAGAGGAAAGGATGAAGAGAAGGACGGGGAAACAGATCAAAGCATCTGGAGATGTCAATTGACATTGCATTTGAATATTTGGAGATTATAGCTATCAGAGAAGCAAGTAAGAGGAAGGGAGTTCCACAGACAGGAAGCGCGAGACATGAAGCTATTGGAGTAGAAGAGACGGCTAGATTTAACTGTTTCGATAGTGAAAAGGTGGGACTGAGATGCCAACCTAGTAGCACGTTTAAATTCATTGCAGTATGACTGCTTTTTTTGTCATTAGTGACTGAATTCAACTCCAGCCTGAAGAGAGATGGGCTCCCTTGGACCACCTTGCCCTACATACACTACAGTGGTGACCCTACAGCCCCTAATGCGTTATAGGACTCTTGATATGACGTGACACTTGACAAGAGATGAAGAATGGATCAACTGAAATATTGTGTTAAAAATAACAAGACAATGAAAAAAACTTTCAGTCATCCAGATTATTTCTGAAATAAAACTTTTTACTCATATTCTTTATTTTTCCCCTTAAGAAATGCAGGGATGTCTAAGGAAAAAATGGATTTAATCTGACACCATGGCTCTCCACAATTTCCTATCCTTAGCTCTTAATAAATTTTGTCCTTTTGTTATTTCTCCTAATCCCTGTTCCACCATCGATTTACTCAAGCTCATTCGTCGTCTTCTTTTTCTATATGTCGTGTCACTTCAGGACGTAGGTGATCATGGCTCTCCACAATTTCCTATCCTTAGGTCTTAATAAATTTTGTCCTTTTGTTATTTCTCCTAATCCCTGTTCCACCATCGATTTACTCAAGCTCATTCGTCTTCTTCTTTTTTTATTTGTCGTGTCACTTCAGGACGTAGGTGATCATGGCTCTCCACAATTTCCTATCCTTAGGTCTTAATAAATTTTGTCCTTTTGTTATTTCTCCTAATCCCTGTTCCACCATCGATTTACTCAAGCTCATTCGTCTTCTTCTTTTTCTATTTGTCGTGTCACTTCAGGACGTAGGTGATCATGGCTCTCCACAATTTCCTATCCTTAGGTCTTAATAAATTTTGTCCTTTTGTTATTTCTCCTAATCTCTGTTCCACCATCGATTTACTCAAGCTCATTCGTCTTCTTTTTCTATGTGTCATGTCCCTTCAGGGCATAGGTGATCATGGCTCTCCACAATTTTCTATTCTTAGCTCTTGATAAATTTTGTCCTTTTGTTATATCTCCTAGACCCTGTATCGCTATCCACTCACTCATGCTCACGATGTTATACATTTTCTTCTGTCCCACTTGCCTTCAATCTGTCCTGTGAGTATCACATTTTCCAAGCTGTCCTTCCTCATTACATGCAATAGAAATTTCAATGATCTCTTCTTGATTTTAAATATAAATTTCCTATTTGTTTCTATTTTCTCTAAAGCTTTGTCATTGCTCTCATATTTGGTCCATGGCATCCTCAGAATCTTTCTGTAGAACCACATTTCTGCTGCTTCAAGTCTCTTCTTCATCTGTGAGGAGATTGTCCAGCATTCACTGCCATATATGAGGTCAGATATACACATATCCTCTATCAAGTCTTTTGAACGCACAGGCCAGTAGATGTAATTCACACTGTTAAAAAAAAATAGGAAATCTGCTCAAACATGAGTATCTACTAAAATAATGTTTAGAATAATAAGAAAAGGCATGAAGCTAAATTTCCCTTTCTTCTGTTGTCCCACTTGAAATATTGACAATATGTTCAGAAAATACATACTAATCACTAATAATGGGCGGTAGGATGGTAATAAGAATAATAATTCAGAATATTGTCGATTTTAGCATCTGAAACTATTTTCACATACCAAATATTGAATTACATCCCATAAATTGTTTTATCTGGCCTCATATCCTGAGCATAACCAGACTGCAAACCAATATAGAATAAGTATATCCATTAATCTTTTTTATAAAGTAGTTATAAGAGTAGAAATTAAAGTTATAATGCATTTTGGACAAAATTTTTATTTTTTTAATGCGAGAAGGAAACAAGTTTGATTTTTTTGTTTTAATTATTTTCTTTTTAGATGTTCTTTTTCTTTTTTGTTCCATGTCTCTTCATGACATGGACAAACATGGCTCTCCACAACTTTCTATCCTTTGTAGTCCTTTGTCTTTTACTATTTCTCAAGTCCTATCATCCATTTTATATAAGTTCATTAGGTACGTTACTTGCAGTTTATTTCTTTACTTCCTGCTTTCAATATGTCTTGTGGGTGTGAAATTTTTCAAACCTACTTTTTTCATTTTATGACATAGAAACTCTTTCTGATTCTATGTATAAGAGTATTTTTTTGCATTTTCCTTAAAACTTCCTCGTTATGCATATGCTCTGTCCATGATATTCTCTTCAGCATTCTTCTTTAGATCACCCCACACATATATATATGCCCATGCCAGCATATCTCTCTCTCTCTCTCTCTCTATATATATATATATATATATATATATATATATATAGTAAAGGTAATTAATCCTAGTATATAATCCAAGTGGATCCTCGTAATATAAAAACTGATCCACAAAAAGACCTCAATCTATTTATTATTACAGAAATTGAGACTCAAAATACAAAATAACGTCATATGAGGATTAAGCCTATTTCGACTGATGACAGTATAAGCCTTTTCAACCCCAGTATAGACTGAGTTCAAACTCAGTCTATACCGGGGTTGATAAAATGGACAAATTATATTTTTGTCTGTCAAAATACACTTAATCCCCATATGAAGTAATTTGGGATTTTATTGCATATATATATATATATATATATATATATATGTATATATACATGGTGGTCCCAGTACACACTGCATATAGCTTTGGGGTGCACTGAGAGCTCCTTTGAAAAGAGATGGGGCAAATGCAAGTCATCATTCAGAATGGAAAGCCATAGAAATTATACCAAATTGGTCAGGAAAATAATATCAAAATGTCAGCTGGAGTATATCGAGGAGATCCAGGCCTTGCAGTGGTGGTGCCTGTGGGATGGGCCAGAAGGATGAATTAGCAGTGGTAGTGTAGCCATACCAAAAAAACTGTTAAATGAGAAGTCTGAAGTCATGTTGGGGTGTAGACACACAAAGAAGTATATTTTGAGTTTATACGAACCTGGATGAAAGTATGTATAATATTTTTTCACCCCACCATCCCATGCTATTTCCCCAATTTTGCCTCACCCCTCCCTTTCTGTCGCTCTTCCTGTTCAGCACACAAAAAATAAAGCATCAGTAAATTACTTAGCCTCTACCACCTGACAAGACCTTAAAGGTTGAAACCATGGTAGTGTAAGTGGTTAATCTTCCTAGTTTTTAATAAAATATATATATATATATATATATATATATATATATATAGTTTTAAGATATCCTTTATTTATTAGTAAGAGTGCTCAACATCAGGGATAGAGAATATGTAATAATATAAATCACTGAGGTGAACACCGAGCAGTAAAACTGCATTTCATTTTTATGGCAATCTTCAGCCATATATGTTCTGTTTTAGCTTGACTATTTAAACATGCTGGTGTATTATGGGTAGCAAGGTTTATTGTATTATCTTAATAGTTGCCTGGCAAGCCATAATTGCTATGTTTCAAATCATTCTATAGGCTATTGAGTAGGAATAATTGTGGATCCAAATGACGTTATTTATTTCTTTTAAATTGGTATCAGCTCCAAGCTACAGCCACTAATATGTAAGGGGTTACAGAGTGTGGAGGAATTAGAAACAGAAACATTAGTAATGAGTAGAAAGAGAAAAGAGCAGTCAGGAGGACATTAGATAGTAATTGACATTGCATTTAAACTTTTTCAGATTAAAGTTGGCTGAAAAGCATGGAGCCGGAAGGGAGTTCCACAAATGAGAAAAGAACCTGTCGGCATAAAAGTTACGGTTACATCTAGCTAGCTCAGCTGTAAACCAATCAGATCTTGCACCCAGTCTAGTATTGCACTTAAATTCATGCAGTCTAAGTACCATAGCAAAGAGCTCATCCAATCCAAACGATTACCATGAAAGCATTTATGAAAAAGGCACAGAGAGGCAACCTTATAGTGGTGGGTGAGTGATAGAAGCTGAGCTGCCAGATCAGGATCAGTAATATTGCTGATTCTTCTTTGGATCTTACCAAGGAGCTCCAGGTAAATATCAGGGGCACCAGACCATATATGATGGCAATATTCTAAGCATGTAGGAATGGTATACTTATAGATATGTAAGATAGATTCCAGAGATAAAAATTGTCTCGCTCAGCACAGTGAAGCAACTGTTTTAGCAATGGATTCAATATAGTCTTTCCACTTCATGTTAGCTGAGAATATTAGCCTGAGAAATGGTAATGAATCACTTTCCTAGATGATAACATCAGACATGCTGATAGTGATTGGCATTGCATTTAAACTTTTGCAGAATAAAGTTGGCTGAAAAGCATGGAGCGGGAAGGGAGTTCCACAAATGAGAAAAAAATCTGTCAGCACAGAATTTACAGTTACATCCAGCTAGATTAACTGTAAAATGATGAGATCTTGCAGCTAGTCTCGCATTGTGCTAAAATTCGTACATTCTAAGTACCATAGGAAAGAACTCATCCGAACAATTACCAAGAAAGCATTTATAAAAAAGGCTGGACTATTTTATAGTGATGTTTGTTATCATTTTAATCATTATTTCTTATTAGTTACTTAATTATTTATTGGTTGTTGATTATTATTACATTTACTTTTGTTTATATGTTCAGTCGTAACTTCTTAATGTGTTTGTTTTCTACTTTTTTTTACTTAATTTCTTTCTTTATTTAGATTTTTTACTTATTTAATTTCTTTAGTTTAAAATGTTAGCTTTATATGAAGTATGTTACATTTTTTTATATAGTGCGTATATTTGCATTTTTCATGATGTTGTTTTATAAGGTTTTCGTTTTGAATTTTTGATTTTTAAGTCAGTAAAATTTGTTATTGTTTTAAGATAAGTTCTGATCATTTATTTATTAATTTATGTTTGTTTGAGGTGGTTTACAATTTTGGGAATTATTGTTGTAGAGTGATGCAGTTTTCCTTATTTTCCATGATATTTTTTATGTATTTTGTTTTTAATTTTCCATATATGTTTGGAAAGAGTTGTGCTGTATGCATATTTATTCTTTGTAAATGATGTTTTGTGCTCATAGTTATTCTCTTTCAAGGGTTGTTCATTTACTTCTATTTATATTTTTTTCTTCATTATTTGTTGATTTTATAGTGGCTTGGTATATTATAATATTTTGCAAGTAATTGCCATGTAAGGGACATTTGTTCTTTGCTTTGCAGTTACACATGAGTCTGATTTGTGCAGATGGTTTTTTTTCTGTTGTACTTTTTTATTATTTGTGCCATGTTCTTGGTGCAAATGTAACTTTTTTTTTACTGTGTTTCCGTTGAATATCTTGGAGAGAGTGCTTGATGGGGTTAGGGAATGTCTGCATATAAGTTTAATGAATATATTCCCTTCAATTGTTTATGCATTTTTGCTGTACAGTGGGTTAAACCATTTGTTATTAATTTTTCTGTTGGCTTTTTTTCTATGTGAGTGTTGCCAAATATCCACTATTTTCTAGGGCTGTTTTGGCTTCATTGAAGATGATTTCATTAGAAAAATTGTGAGATGACCTGCAGTTAATTGATTGTAGGATCTGCATGATTATTATTGATGGGTGATTGGACGATTTGTGTATGTAAAGTGATTTAGGGCTAGAGTTTTCTATGTGGCTTATATATCCCTTTTCTTAGGTTTTAGTGTGATATCTAGGAACATATACTTCTTTTAGGCTTTTGTGTTTTGGCTTGACTCTTTACATATGCTGGTCAAGGGTGTATTATGGGTAGCAAGGTCTGTTGTATTATCCTAGCAGTTATTGGATTGGCAGTAAGAATTATGTTTCAAATTATTCTATAGGCTATTGAGTAGGAATAATTGCGGATCCAAATGCGGTTATTTGTAGCTATTTTGTGATGATGTTTGTTAACTTTTTTAATTCATTATTCATTATTGATTATTATTTGTTCTTGATTGTTATTATTACATTTATATTGAATAAATAAATTAGTGCTTTACTGTATTGTAAGCTCTCCAATACTCAGTATTTAGAACAGCCGGTATATCTAGCAAGCTGAAATGTTCTATTCTGCCACTTAGGCTATTCCATTCTCTGAGGCATGGTAAGTATTGCATTGATTCTACAACTTACTTGTGTTTATGTGTGCAATTGTAGTTTGTTATTTTGTTTATTAGTTATTTAAACTCTTTTTTTTATTTTAATGTTTTTATATTATTTTTGGTGGGGGTAGGTTATCTTATTTCTATTAGCTTTGTCTAATGTATTTTAGTTTGTCTGCATTGTATATAGTGTATATATTTGCATTTTTATGATAGTGTTTTATATATATTATACATTATTGGAGAGCAGTGGTTGACTTCCAATCAGTGCAAATTTCCCCATAAAAGGTATAAATCAATCTCTTCCTCACCCACTAGCTATGGGCTAAGTAGTAAGGGAAGAATGGTTGGCAACAAAGCTAGAAGAAAAGCTTGGAATTCAAAACTTGAGGGTCATTGGGAAATATTGTGACAAATTATGGGCTCCAGTTCTTTGTATTTGGTTCTTCTGACAAGTTTGGTTGGTTCTGTACATGCCTACACCACTCTAATTGAAGCATATATATATAAATATATTTATAATTGTAATTGTAACATTCCTACTGTCAGTTGAAATTTATAAAATCTTACTCTTAAAACAATATTTTCGGAAAATAAGTTTCTCAAATCCAGTAGCTGTTATTGCTTTTTCCAGTAGTGATTTCCTTCCTAATTTTTCATTTGAATTAGTATGGAATGTCAACATCTTGATTATGCTATTATCTTCTCTTCCAGTTACACACAATATCCATTTTAGCTTTTACTGTTGTTGAAAGACTGCAAATGATGTGGTTTCTATTATTTGGTATAATTCTTTGTTTTTGATTTCGTAGCACCAGTCCATGAGGTTTAAAGAAAGATGGTCTTTGCCAAAACCCACAGGCGTTACTCGTTAAAAGCCATCATTGATCTGAGAATGTGGTTGTATGTAGCTGACAGTTTAGATATATCTGAACATGTTTGGTATTATACATGACATTAAAAAGAATATCTCAGTCTGACAAGGTTATTTAAAAACATGACTAGAGTTTTCAGGTTAATGTTTTGGTTTTGTAGCAACTTGTGGTATTGTTCAAAACTACCTCTACTGCCACATAGTCAATGTTCAGTGATGTGTTTATGTCAGACAAAAGATTATATTTCAATTAAATTTGCAATAAAAATCCAATTCTATTTCTTTATATTTATCTTCATACATATCCTGTATGTGAGTGAGTGTGTCTTTCTCTCTATTGATTACAGTCTGTTTCTTTCATTCTTAAAGAATAAAATACAGAAAATACCACATGGTGTTTATTATTAAAGAATTTGTTATGTTTTAATCAAATAAAAATCAAAAGAATGAGTGAATGAAATGATACTGAATAAGTAAAAGTGAACGACAAACAACTTGGGGGGAAAATTAGGGGAAAAGTATGAATAGTCTGAGATAAAAAAGATTTGAAGAAACTGATAGAGAGATATAAAAAGACTGAGAGAGAGGAAGATGAGGAGATTGAGATAGAAAGATAGATATGAAAAGATAGAGAGAAAGATATAAAGAGACCAAGACAGAAAGATATGAAGAGATCAAGACAGAGAGAAAGATAAGGAGAGACCAACGTAGAGAGAAAGATATGAAGACATTGAAATAGAAAGATATAAAGTGACCAAGATAGAGAGAAACATATAAAGAGACTGAGGTAGAGAGAAAGATATGAAGAGACTGAGGTATATAGAGAGAAAGATATGGGAAAGCAATAGAGAGAATAATATGAAGACGTTGAAATAGAGAGAAAGATAAAAAGAGACCTGTCTCTCTATCTCAGTCTTTGTATCAGTCTCACTATCACAGTCTCTTTGTATCTGTGTCTCTAACTCAGTCTCTTTGTATCTCTCTATAACAGTCTCTTTGTATCAGTCTCTCTACCTCAGTCTCTTTGTATCAGTCTCACTATCACAGTCTCTTTGTATCTGTGTCTCTAACTCAATCTCTTTGTATCAGTCTCACTATCACAGTCTCTTTGTATCAGTCTCTCAATTTTAGTCTCTTTGTATCAGTCTCACTATCACAGTCTCTTTGTATCAGTCTCTCTACCTCAGTATCTTTGTATCTCTCTATAACAGTCTCTTTGTATCTCTCTATAACAGTCTCTTTGTATCAGTCTCTCTACCTCAGTCTCTTTGTATCAGTCTCACTATCACAGTCTCTTTGTATCAGTCTCTCTATTGCCATCTCTTTGTACCGCTCTATAACAGTATCCCTATCTCAGCCTCTTCATATACATCTCACTCTTCATACCTCTCTGTATATATGTATATCTATCACTGTCTCTTCATATCTTTTTTTTTTAAGTGTTTCACCCCAAGCAAGGCGGGAAGCCACTAGGACGCAAGGGGTTACAGAAAATTTGGAGAAAGATCAGATAGGAGTGATAGAAGAAAGGATGAGGAGAAGGATGGTGGATAGATCAAGGCAACTGCAGATGTTGATTGACATTACATTTGAATAAATCAAGGATCTGTCTATCTCTGTCATTTTACATCATTCTATCTCATCTTTTTATATATATTTCAGTCTGTTCATGTCTATCTCAGTCTGCTTTCATCTTTTTTATCTCGGTCTCTTCATATCTCTCTTTCTCTCTGTCTCATTATCTTCATACCTATCTATCGATATCTCTTTATATCTATTTATATCTCTTTCTAAGCTACTTAATATCTCTCTCTTCTTCCTCTCAGCCTCTCTATAACCAGCTGTACATATATTTGTTTCTCTCTTCATATCTACCTTTCTGAGGTAATTTGTTGTCCATCTTTAATAAAAGCTATATTTCAATTATCTTGGAAAAGGATTTCATCTGTACAGGTAAAATGCTGAAATGAAATCCCTTTTAGTTTTTGCATATTTTCATGCTCACTCAGCTCTTCAAACAAGGAGTCCATGTTTTAATTTCTTTTTTTCTTTTTAGGTTATCTTTCTGACTACAATTGCAATATAGACACAATCCAAACATCTGGTTGTACACAAGGCTTTTCCATTTGATATTGGTTATTATTTTCTGAGTCTTCAATAAACTGAGGTAAATCTTCTTTTAATGAAACTCGTAACAGGCGGATAATTACAGAAAAAAAATGAAGACATCTCAATGTCAGATGGAGATGAGTTTTTTTTTTTTAATTTGAGTCCATTCAGAAGATTTTTTTTTATTTGCAGAATCTATTTAAACAGGATCCAAAATGGCCTCATTTTTTTTTGTGGGTGCTGATTGGAAGCAAATTTTGGTCTTAGTGCATTTTTAACATAAGCAAAATAGAAGGGAAACCATTTCATATTTTTCTTTTCTTTCAGTTCTATCCCTTTATTTTTGTCTGTGCTTAGCTATATTTTTTACATTTCCTTTTTCTTCTTTTTCATCGTTTTCTTTTTTACACTTCGTTTTTCTTCTTTCTCATTGTTTTCTTTTTTACTCTTCCTTTTTCTTCTTTCTCATTGTTTTCTTTTTTACATTTCCTTTTTCTTATGCATTGCTTTCTTTTTTACTCTTCCTTTTTCTTCTTTCTCATTGTTTTCTTTTTTACACTTCCTTTTTCTTCTTTCTCATTGTTTTCTTTTTTACATTTCGTTTTTCTTATGCATTGCTTTCATTTTGCTCTTCCTTTTTTTCTTTCTCATTGTTTTCTTTTTTACTTTTCCTTTTTCTTCTTTCTCATTGTTTTCTTTCTCACTCTTTCTTTTTCTTCTTTCTCATTATTTCTTTTTTACATTTCCTTTTCCTTCTTTCTCATTGTTTTCTTTTTTACATTTCCTTTTTCTTCTTTCTCATTGTTTTCTTTTTTACTTTTCCTTTTTCTTCTTTCTCATTGTTTTCTTTCTCACTCTTTCTTTTTCTTCTTTCTCATTATTTCTTTTTTACATTTCCTTTTCCTTCTTTCTCATTGTTTTCTTTTTTACATTTCCTTTTTCTTCTTTCTCATTGTTTTCTTTTTTACATTTCCTTTTTCTTCTTTTTCATTGGTTTCTTTTTTACTCTTCCTTTTTCTTCTTTCTCATTGTTTTCTTTTTTACTCTTCCTTTTTCTTCTTTCTCATTGTTTTCTTTTTTACTTTTCCTTTTTCTTCTTTCTCATTGTTTTCTTTTTTACTTTTCCTTTTTCTTCTTTCTCATTGTTTTCTTTTTTACATTTCCTTTTTCTTATGCATTGCTTTCTTTTTTACTCTTCCTTTTTCTTCTTTCTCATTGTTTTCTTTTTTACATTTCGTTTTTCTTATGCATTGCTTTCATTTTGCTCTTCCTTTTTTTTCTTTCTCATTGTTTTCTTTTTTACTTTTCCTTTTTCTTCTTTCTCATTGTTTTCTTTCTCACTCTTTCTTTTTCTTCTTTCTCATTATTTCTTTTTTACATTTCCTTTTCCTTCTTTCTCATTGTTTTCTTTTTTACATTTCCTTTTTCTTCTTTCTCATTGTTTTCTTTTTTACATTTCCTTTTTCTTCTTTTTCATTGGTTTCTTTTTTACTCTTCCTTTTTCTTCTTTCTCATTGTTTTCTTTTTTACTCTTCCTTTTTCTTCTTTCTCATTGTTTTCTTTTTTACATTTCGTTTTTCTTATGCATTGCTTTCATTTTGCTCTTCCTTTTTTTTCTTTCTCATTGTTTTCTTTTTTACTTTTCCTTTTTCTTCTTTCTCATTGTTTTCTTTCTCACTCTTTCTTTTTCTTCTTTCTCATTGTTTTCTTTTTTACTCTTCCTTTTTCTCCTTTCTCATTGTTTTCTTTTTTACACTTCCTTTTTCTTCTTTCTCATTGTTTTCTTTTTTACTCATCCTTTTTTTTTGCTCATTGCTTTCTTCTGCAAATCCTTTTCTCAAAACTTTGTTCCTTCTTCATTCAGTTCTTCTTTCAGTCCTATCCATTGCTTCCAAACTATCTATCTCTTTGTTTATGCCTCTTAATATCTATCTCCGTCTCTTCATATAGATCTCACTCTTTATATCTCTCCATATATATGCATATGTATCTATCTATCTATCTATCTATCTATCTCAGTCTCCTCCTCTCTCTCTCCCTCTTTCTCTTCATATATATATATATATATATATATATATATATATATATATATGTCTCTATATGTCTCTTAATATTTATCTCAGCCCCTTCATATTCATATCACTCTTTATACCTCTCTGTATATATGTATATCTATCTGTCACTGTCTCCTCATATCTATTTATCCATCTATCTGTGTCTTTTTATATCATTCTATCTCATTTTTTATATCTATCTCATTTTTTATATCTATCTCATTCTGTCCATATCTATCTCTCTCTCTCTCTCTCTTTCTCTCTCTCTCTCTCTCTCTATCTATCTATCTATCTATCTATGTATCTTCTTCCTCATATTTGCCACTTAGCTATTCTTCTTCTAGAATTCTCTTTTCTTCTTCTTCTTTCATTCATATCAGACAAAAGAGTAAGTAGTTGGGGTTAAATGACTCCAGGACATTTTAAACGTAACAAATATTGTAAATATTTTTGTTTGCTTTAAGTTAATGTTTATGACTGAGAACAATGTTTGAATGTAAATGTTGTTGGTGAATCGAGTCTATTATGCCTTATAAATAATAAGTATAATGGGTGTTTGGCTCCTTCGAATAATAATCGGAATCTTGATAATAATAACAATTGTAAGAAGTGGAAGGAGAAAATCAAGTAAAAATTTCTATCATGATTTATTCGGACGATAATGGAAAGAAAGGGGAAAAGAGTGGAAGAAGCAAAATAAAGGATGAAATAAAGAAAAAAATGGCTGAGATTTATTATAATAGAATTTGTTATGTTTTATTTGAATAAAAATCAGAAGAGTGACTGGATGGGAATAAGAATGAAAGTACGACGAAGAAGTCAGTAGCGAAAAAAAGAAAAGAATTTATGAAAGAAATAGGGAAAGATGAACAGTCTTGGAAGGGATGAAAACTAAGCAGGAGGTGGGAGGTTGTGGAATAGTCATAGGAGCAGAACAAAAGAAAGAAGGAGGAGCAAGAGGAGGAGGATGAAAGAGCAAGATGAAAAGGAGGACTGAACAAAGTCGAGAAGTTGGAGGAGAAGAATTATGAACAGGAGGAGGAGCAGGCTGAAAACAGAAGGAAGCGGATGGAGGTGCAGGTTGAGGTATGAGAGAAAACCATAATAACCAGAAGGAGGAAAAGTGAGGAGTAGGAAGAGGAACAAAATTAAAAGAATTTAGAGGAGAGAGAGCAGAAAAAGGAGGAAGAAAAAGTCGAAGAAAAGGCGGCTTTAAATTATGACAAAAGGAAAGATGAGAGAATGAATTACAAGAGAAATTAGAAGCCATAATGGATATTTTTTTTTTTTTGTGAGCAAATTGTGAAGAATATTCAAAGAGTAGGCAAAAAAGATTCCTCTGCCACTTCTACCTCACCCAGTTGTTATTCTTAAAATGGACAAATATCTCCCCAAACAATAAAGTTAATACTTTGCCAGGAAGCTCCTGAAACAAGATGGCTTGTTCTACTTTTAAGGAGACGGGCATTTGACTTCTATTAAACGATAAATTATTTGTTTATCGTTTTGCTTTCATTTCATTTTTATTTTTAAACTGAAGCAACCTTTAGCATTAAGGGCTTTTAAGAGCCATTAATATCCCAAGAAAAAAAAACATATTAGAAACTGATTGGACATAATATTAATAAAAGAAAAATGTTGTTTATTTGGACATTTCATTCATATATTGCCCCAAATACACTTTAGTCCCCCAAGCATTTATTCCTGAAAACATAGGCAATTCTTCAATTTGGTTTGCTTTTTAAAATTTGGCAGAAATAAAATGGAACCAGAGAATACAGAAGCAGATATTTCTTTGTTGAAATCATCTTCATAATAAAAGAAATATCATAAAAAAATGCTATGACAAACATGAAAGCAGATGTTCTCAGAATTTCACATGGAATGAAGCAGTTGACAGTGTTTTTTAAAAAAAAAGTCGGCAGCCTGATTGAAGCAACCTTATCTTCCGTATCTCACAATTCCTTATTTGACTTTGTACCAGACTTAAATCAAAATTACGAAGGAGAATATTTTTCACATTCTTTTTACTCCTAGTGGGAATTTTTTTTTTTTTTCAAATTTCATTAAAAATGCTATTTTTTCATCTCTGAGGCCATATATACCATCAAGGCAATGTGGAATATCATATTAACAAAATATCTTTTTGATTGCTCCAGGACAATCATTGCTTTTACCACTTTCATTTTCTGTCTATCAATTATTTTGAATCATAATCTGTTTCACTGCCAGAGTAAGAAGACTCAGGATGAAGAAATTTCTCATGAGATATATTATGTCAGCTTTTTTTATTTGAATATTGCCAACATTGATAGGTTAATACTAAATTTGTTGTGGAAAAAAATTGATTTTCATCATACGTTATAATGTTCAAGTTGGGGTTATATTTACAGCATTTCAGTCATACATTCTGGCCTTCTTCAGGTTTCTATATTCATACTCCACAGTGGGCTCAAAAGAAATCTGAAGGGAGTGCCACGGGTGGAAACAGTTACAGAAGTATTGGTTGCGTCTAGCTAGTTCAACTGTAAAATGGTGGGACCTAGTTTCCAATCTAGTAGCACACTTAAATTCATCAAATTAGTTGCCATAAAAATATTTGTAGAAAAGACAGAGGAAAACCTTGTCATGTCAGTGAAAAAGTGACTGAAGTGGTGTTGTCTGTTCAAAATCATTATAGACACTTCTTTGTCAATGATATTGAGATGTGCAGAGGATCACCAGACTATATATGGCAACAGTATTCAATACATCAAAAAATGGTAGATTTATAAATATGCAAAATAGATTCTGGTGAGAAAAATCTTCTGGTACAGTGAACCAATTTTCTTTGTTATAGACAAATTAATTGATTCAATATAGTTGCTCAACTTCTTATCAGTGGAAAACCTGAGGCCAAGAAGGCATAGTGTCTTGCTCTCCTGGAGTTTAGCATCTGATGGCAGGCAGTAAAGGTTCTCTGTGATAATGAGAACATTTTTTGTTTTGGAGGTGTTGAAAATTACAAGCCATTTCTTGCCCCAGTTAACCACTGATTGGAGGTCCTTTTCAAAACCTGTTGTCAAGTTTAATTTGTCAGATCTTTTTTTTTTTTTTAATAGAGTTCACTCCATGCAAGGCAATAAAGCCACTGAGACAGAAGGTGTTACCTTGGTTGGTATCTAGGCATGCTGTAACCCTACCGGGAGTGAAAGGTTAAATTTATTCAGTATAGTTGCTTTACTTCTTTTCAGTGGAAAACCTGAGGCCAAGAAGGCATAGTGTCTTGCTCTCCTGGAGTTTAGCATCAGCGATGCTGATTGCAGACAGAAATGGTTCTCTTCACAAAAATTCAAACCCCTCAAGTTGGTATAATTAGTTCAGCATATGTGAAGAATTTTGGTGACTTATTAAATAAAATAAAAAATGTAGGCATGGAAAGTAAAGTTATCATTAATAATGAATCCTAGTAGAACTTTTAATTCTCTCAGAATTGCCTCACTGTAAAGGTTAAATAAGTCTGGCAAGAAGACACATCCTTGTCTTATGCCCCTTTCTAGTTTTGTCTATTAACTGAATTTTCTTCTTTTCATATGTAGGCAGTTTTCTTCCAAAGTTCTGGATTATTCTAATATCCTTCCCAGATATATCAAGTTTAACTAACAATTCCAAGAGTTCTTTATGATGTACTAACTTTTCTAGTTGCCTCCATATTTTTGGTATATCAGGTCTGTACTGATTATTCAGTATCTGTCTATATCTCTGAGATGTAGTATTAGGTTGGTGCCAAAAATAATGTCGTTTTCTCACATATGTTACTATGTGAGAAAACGACATTATTTTTGCACCAACCTAATATTATGATTATTTGCATTATTTACATTATTCAGACTGTTATCCTCATCTTCATTGCCATATTCCCAACGTTTCGGCCTCTATATCTCTGAGATGAGGTATTATGATCACTTACATTATTTACATTATTCAGACTGTTATTCTCATCTTCATTGCCATATTCACAACGTTTTGGCCTCTATATCTCTGAGATGAGGTATTATGATCACTTGCATTATCTACATTATTCAGACTGTTATTCTCATCTTCATTGCCATATTCACAATGTTTTAGCTGTTGTACTCTCTGGCCTTCTTTAGTTCAGTTTCAGTTTGAAATTCCAACCCCCTGAAGAAGGCTGGAACATACAACAGCCAAAATGTTGGGAATATTTTAATGAAGATAGGATAACAGTCCGAATAATGTAAATATTTAACAAATATTTTTGTATCATCTATAAACCATCAAGAAGAAATATTGAATCAGCTCTGATGTCAAAATTCAAACTGCTTGATCAAGAGTAGATTTTAGTAAACATATCACCTTTTCTGGCTTTCATCTATATAAAATTATTAAATTTCCTGTTTTTTTACTTACCTATGTATACTATATTACTTAAAAATTAAAAGCAAAAAAATGAATGCCTTGTAAAATACCATATGATAAATGTATATAAATATATAAATTATATGCAATGCAGATAATGCAATATATTTTAGGCAAAGTTAATATCTTAAACTAAACAAATCAGATAACCAACCCACAATAAAAAATTTTTAAATAAATAAAATAAGCAAAAATTCTGAATAAATATATACTATTAAATAATATTATTATTAAATAATAAACAAATTAGCACACTACATATACACACATGAATGCAACTAAATTCTAATAATAATAATAATCAACAACAAATAATTAAGTAATAAATTATAAATCAGGATAAAAACTTAACACTATAAAATGGCTACAAATAATCACAATTCAAATCACAATTCAAATCCATATTTATTCCTACTGAATAGCCTCTAGAATAATTTGAAACATAACCTTATTGCTTACCCAAAACCATTAGGATAATGCAATAAATCTTTCTACCAGTAATACGCCATTGACCAGCATATATAAATAATTAAGACAAAACAAAATACACATGGCCTGAAGAATGTGTTCAAGCATGAAACACACTGGTGATGCTTGGTTTTAGCCTCAATGCCCACTTTTAAATCTATTTCTGATAATGAGTACTTTTACCCATAAATATATCATACCATAAAACTATTTTTATCATATATATATATATATATATATATATATATATATATATATATATATATATATATTCTGATGTAAAAATCTCACTGATTTCTTTGTGGATAGATATATATTTGTTAAATTTTATCAACTGTTAAAATTTTTCAAATTAATCACAGCATTTTTAAGCACGATCACATAGCTTTTGTTAAATGGACAAAGTCTGACAATTATTTTAAGACATTTTTATGTTTATACATTCTTTTTTATAGATACAAATATTTAAGTAAATGCTCTGTTTATAATAATAAACAGTATTAACAACATTTACCAGCCTGAATGTCCCAAAAATTGTCATAGAAAGTATGCATCCTCCAACAGGAATTGAACCTATACCTATATGGGAGAAAATCATAGAAAATTGTAGTTTCAAAATAGTACAATCGACCTTGCTAACCGAAACACTCCTCTGTGGTAAAATCAATAGAAATACGTCAGGCTATATGATGGTTCCATATTGGATACAGTTTCGATTCCTGTCGGAGGACGCATATTTTCTGACAATTTTTTTGATAAATGTTAATACTCTTTATTATTATAAACGGAGCATTTACTTAAATATTTGTATCTATAAAAAAGAATGTATAAACATAAAAATGTCTATCTCTCTCTCTCTCTCTCTATATATATATATATATATATACATACATATACATATATATATATATATATATATATATATTGGAGGTACGGTGGAGTAATGAAGAGCGGCTCAGATTGAGGAATTCAAATTCCAGTCAAATCCATTACATTTACTTATGTGCTAATACTCTTGGGAAAGGTATGAATTCTCTTCTTTTCCTCCCAGCTATGGGTAAATACCTAGACAGACTGGCTTCTATAACTTTGGGCAGCAACCAGTCTAAAGGAGAAGGAAAATCTGAATTTAAAACCTGCCTGAAGAGGGTTGGGCTCTATCAGGCTATATTGCTCAAGAAACACCACTTCTACTATGGCTGCAATAAACATGGTACCTCTGTGACCCTACAGGTCATGGGATAAATGTATATATATATATATATATATATATATATATATATATATATATATATATATATATATATAGGATGATGATGGACTCTCCCATTGGTTTCAACGTATGAGATTCCGACAAACTTTTTTTATTTAACCTTGTGTGTGAGTTGCAAGTGACATTTCAATCCTGCTAGTGGTTTGCAAAGAAGTTCACAGATTGTGCAAGAGATTATATATATATATATATATATATATATATATATATATATATATATATAAGGGAAGCTGGAAAGTTCATAGGATGTGTCCATACACTTCTTCCATCGATGGTGCAGTGTTCAAAAAGTCGTTAACGGTAGATATGACATCATTGTCACTGCCAAGATCCCAGCCAATTTTTTTTTTTAATATTTGGAGACAGATGATAGTCAGATAGAGTCAAATTAAGAACATAGGGAGGGTCATCAACCAGTTCAAAGCCACAGTCATACACAGCAGCCACATTGTTCTGATGAAACAAGACCTCTTTTGCCAGTTTTCCTGGGCATTTGATCTTGATAGCCTTTCTTAACTGCCTAAGAAAGTTGGCATAGTACTCTCCATTGATGGTGTGTCCCTTTTGAAGATAGTCAATAAACATAATGCCTTTTACATTCCAAAAGTCTGAGGCTATCACCTTGTGATACTATTTGTTGTTTCCGCAATAAAACATAAGAAAGTCTTCTTATGAATAGAAGGAACAATATACTGAGAGACGTTGGAACAAGAAGGGTTAATACATTAAATCCATGGAAAAGATTGACGATTATAATTCTCATATAGACAACTAGCTGAATTGTGTGTCGGGGTTTTGAACAATGGAAAATGAGCCAGGCCAAGAGGGCAATGATGATTGACACATATTACACACAGCTGAAAATACGAGCTGTAAAGAGGAAATATGATTTTGTAAACAAACGAACTTAGAATTAAATTTTCCTGGTTGGAAGTTGAGTTGAGACACCAAGGAAGGTGGAGGAGCCACCCACACTCACTGAGGAGGTTCAGTGGGAGGTGATAATAAGAGAGAGTGGAAGAAGGGAATTTCCCAAAATTCTGGAATAAGCTGAAAATAAAGGGGATTTACTGAATTCTCGCATTTCACCTTTGCCCCATGCCAGTTTGGACAAATATCAATAAACATGAATGCAGAGTTTAATCCAGCCACTGGTCATGATACACCCCATGTGATTATCTGCTAAAGAGACCCCCCCCAAACTTTACCAAAACAGCAAAGCAAAATTTACTAAGTCAACAACAATATCACTCCTGATTTTGATGCAGGTTAAGCTGATAATTAATTGCATGCAAACTCTGATATAACCAATTATTGTACAAAGGACTGGTATAAAAACAGTATTTATTTTTTGTTTAATTTCTTTGAGTGTTATTTTTTTCTCTGTACGTCTTCACCCTGCTTGGGTCAGCCCAACACAAAGATATCTGCGATAATTCAATATTGGCCTCCTTATGATCAATCTTAAATCACAACGTGAGATGGGACAGGTCTGAGATCGAAGGGATCTTCATTGAACAGCCGCTGTCTTGGATGTCTTGAGAGGGAGAGGGAACACCTTCCCTGCAGATGAAACAACCTTGGGCTTCTTTGGGACAGGTGACTGGGGTGTTTCAATTACATGGATTTTCTCTGGCTTAAAGTAATTGTTATAGTGGAACACACCTATTCTATAGTTACTGGACTCTCCCACCTATAATAAGTAGGAGTAGTAAGAGTAAGGAGTCAGCTCAGTGGGTCGGTCAGTCAGTCAATGCCGGAAGACTGTTAGTCGGATATTAAAGTATCAGCAACCACAACTAGATTTCTCTGTGTCATTACCTATTATATCAAGTTCCTAACATTTTGTACATCGAACCTATTTTAGGACCAACTTAGTACAAATACAAGCCTCCACTGTGAAACCACTCCATAACAGTAATGAATCCAACACTCATCCTGGGTTTGCAAACAATCAAGGAAACCAGCTAGATCTACTTCAAGCAATGTCAGATTTTCCTCTGATGTGATCAGGTTGGTACACGTAAAGTAAAGATCAGGTGTCAGAAGATGTCACCCACAAAGAAGAAACCTTTATTGTGCAGAATATTCTCAACACTCTTATGGCGTATGCTAATAGCATTGGCTATTTGATTTATAGTCAATTGGCTGTCATCCAGCCCCATGTGGTGAACATGATCAATATTTTTTCCTATGGTCACAATTGCAGGAGGTCCAGCCCTTGGGTCATCTTCAAGAATTTCCCTCCCTGTCCTAAATTCAGCAGCCCACTTTTGCATTGTTCATAAAGAGCTAAACCCTTTTTATACAGGTACTTGATAATAACACAATACCAAATTTTGTCCATTTTCAAGAGAAGTCACTGCTATTTACTTTTAAAGCCTTCCTTGAATAGCCAAATTTCACAGCTCTAGCATCACTCCTTCATAGTCAGCCTATGAACACTTCAGCCCACCCATGGACCTGGAAAGAAACAATGAAGTTATTAATAAGAAGAGTTGAAATGAATGCATGCAACGTTTCACAACTCTAGTGTCACTCCTTCATAGTCAGCCTATGAACATTTCAGCCCACTCATGTACCTGGAAAAAACAATGTAGTTAATAAGAAGAGTTGAAATGAATGCATACAAGATTTCAAAGCTCTAGCATCATTCCTTCATAGTCAGCCTATGAACTTTTCAGCCCACACCCATACCTGGATAGAAACAATGCAGTTATTAATAAGAAGATCTGAAATGAATGCATACAAGAGTTCACATCACTAGCATCATTATCATAGTCAGCCTATGAAAGTTTCAGCCCACCATTATATGCATATACATATACAGGATACGATGGGTAAATTGTAGCCTTTTTATATTTTAACTTTGTGTATGAATGTTTTTTGTTTTTGATTTTGTTGACTGCAGAGTATAGGGTACCATCTGTGAGAAAAACAGCAACGTAATACAGTGTACTCCCTGGTATTAACACCGGAAGTTCTAATATGATCATTTCAGAGTGATTGGGTGTCAATCTGAGGACATTGCAGAGGATTTGGAAAAGAGTTGGATGATATATCCAGTCAACATCATGGTGTTTGGAATTATCACTATTGATGATGATGTTATGCCTCCATCCATATTGCCACAGGTCCTCAGACTCAACACCTAAATCATTGTCTAAATTATTGCCTTGAGGAGGTTGTGCTGTCCATGACAAACATTCAGGAGACCCAGTCATCCTTTGAGACAATTTCTGCGACTACATCACCTTTTACATCTGGCTACTTAATTCTGCAGACTGCAACTCCAAGGATTTATACAGCATTCACCAACTTAAGCAAGCAGACCATCCAGAAGAGATTCCAAAGTCATTTGGAGGCCATGGCT